>BTPG01000004.1:70850094-70935094 GCA_036245525.1 Semisulcospira habei | reverse complement strand
TTATCTTGTTACTTCAATTGTGAGAGGTTTAGGCCAGCCCGCCTTTGACATCATGGACATGCTATTAAATTCGCCCCACCGCGACCCGTCCTAAAAAGTCCCTTCTATAAATAGAAGGTACTTAAAAACCACCTGAGTGAGATTCTCAGTATCACCTAAATACCGATGTAAGAATCTATATTTATTATCCACTCAGTCTGGAGAATGATGTACTATACGTACTAAAGAATCAGTGCTTTCCCTGCACCAGAGAAACGTAGACTAATTCGATATGGCAAGAGGCATAGGACCTTATGAGCCCCGCTTATGAGGTTCTATGCCTCTTGCACGCAGACTGAACAAATAGTTAGTGTGCATATGTGCCTGATGCAGTGAAAACGTTATCTGGGTGCCTTCAAACTAAATGACGCAAGCTTCAGTGGAGTCAGTGTATCGCACAAGAAATTAGCCTCCATGCTGAAACTTCTGATGACCCATACTTATCAGCACGACTTTGCCCCCTCTGAGTAATTACTGCTACTAATTAGTCTCTGATCCCTCCACTTATCTCTCTGACTAACGTCATGTCCACATATCTGAGGCAAAGCTTACCCAGGTTTCTTAAAGTCACGCTTCTTGGACATGGATTCGATGAGTTTTATTTCTTGACTATGAACAAATAGCACAGTTTCCCAGCCGATAAACTGTTGAAAAAAATACATACACATACAGGTATAGATCATCATATCTGTCTTCCTTTTTATTTTATTTTTATTTTACATATAAAGCGATCGATTTGAATATTTTAACATCAGTATCCTGAAATGGAAGAAGCACTTTAAGGAATTAATCATACAGGGGTGACGCTGGTTCAAGATACGATGACAACTCAGGAAGTCAGGTCGGTTCGTCAGCTTGAGATGTAACCTGTATGTCAGGGGCGGGCGGCGGTAGTCTGGAACGCAGTCACATAGCGGAACTTGAACCATTACTTATGCTAGATGCATAGGTCCTCATTGGTCCTTGCAGCCGCAGGCTGCAGGGGCTCATGAAAATCTATGTCTCTTGATTGTGTCGATCTGGCTTATTAGCTGCATTTTGTCCTGTGAAATTGAAAAGGGCAACCGGTGTTTCAACAAACTATACACAGGTATATAGGCCGGCCGCCGCAAAGATCCAACTGTGACATGGCATAGATCTGCAGAAAGCCGGCACTCCGGGCATACGGACTGACTTTGCATTAGCATCGCAAGGGATCATGTAAATCACCGCCTCTTGCTGAGCTCAATGGTCAAACAATTTTTTCGACTATTTCTCAAGTTCCTCCGTCAGTGAGGGAGGCGCTGGTGTTATGAGGTATGGCTGTAGGAACGTTAGTTTTACATGTGTTCTCAACATGTGTAACGCGTGCGGGTAATGAGCCACCTAACTGCACCCCGGTGGTCTCCGTCAGTATGTACGCAGAGCCCGCCATCATGGAGGTCTTAGTGTATGGGAGTGTTGTATTCCGAACTCCGCGTTGGCTCAGTTTGGTCAATGCTTTGGACGTTTGAGTGGTCGGAAGAAATGAGTACACGATTGATAAGAAGAAAACAAATGGGGGAAGGGTGACTGAGGTTCTATTTGTCATACTCGACAAAGTCAAGTAAAGGTCTTATTCTATGTGTACTGAGATGCTAATTAATTTTAGTCGTTTTCGGCACTGAACTGCAGACAAATTCAGTGTATTCACAATAAATACGCCAGGTGCTGACTATGTGTGAATTCGACTTTACAACCTCAGTGGAGCTGTAAAATCTAAAAATCAGACTCTCGCTCCCCAACCCCCCCCCCCCCCTCCCCTTCTGATCATCGTGCTTTTAACCGGCCTTCAGTGGTTGAAGGTAGCGCTTTTTGTCGCGACGATTCCTGCAGCGGGAATCGTCGCGACAAAAAGCGCTACCGACAGCCAAAGTGTTAAGAATACTAACAAAGTGCACGCACTGAATTTTAACTGAAGTAATGGCCAGTTGAAGTCACCGCGGCCCCAACGTGTACAGGACTGCTGCACTGAAGTCTGTTGCGGCTTGGAAACCCTGTGTGTGTGTGTGTGTGTGTGTGTGTGTGTGTGTGTGTGTGTGTGTGTGTGTGTGTGTGTGTGTGTGTGTGTGTGTGTATGTATGTATTCAGTAAACACATCAATAAAACTTAGATCGTCAGTCATCGCACACTCCACATAGGCTCTTGTGATCTGGGACACTCAGTTCAAAGGAAAATGAAGTAGGCCTATGATTGAAAATAAATGCGTACTTTCCTCACGCGGTCACAAAGACTGCTGCAGCTGTCGAGACATAAGTACTGTATATGTAAGGCCGAGGTCAATGATTGCAGACTTGAGTGCGTCAGTGATTCGGTTTTGAAGTGGTTTCCGATGTAGTTGATGTAGTCGCCCCCTTGTGCTTGCGGCTACCTGTTCTGTTCAGAGTACTGTTGACAAGCTGCATGCACACGGGGGCAGCGGCGTAGCCTAGTTTTTTTTTTTTCATTGGGAGAGAAGGGGTGGAAGGGGTGTGTGTGTGGGGGGGGGAGGTGGGAGGGTTGGGTGGGGGTGGGAAGAGAGAGAGAGAGAGAGAGAGAGAGAGAGAGAGAGAGAGAGAGAGAGAGAGAGAGAGAGAGAGAACAGTCCGACGCAAGCACCACTTTAACCTCGTAAAAATAAGTATAAGAAAATTGGGGTTCTTTCTCCGGGTACTCCGGTTCTTTCACCCCCCCCCCCCCACCCCCACCCCCACCCACCCCCTACGCTTTGGTACCGGTTTCAGGCCACTTTACAAATTTCAAATACAAGCGATCAAAAATCTCTGTAACTTCAGTAGCTGAACTGGCCCTTCGTCTGTCTTGTACTGTGTTTGTCTTAAATGGCGTATATCCGTGTCTGTTACGTGAGTGTACGTGTTGAGTTTCAGTTCGCGGCGCTTTGAGTCGATTCGCCCAAAAATTGAGAAAAAGCGCCTATATAATAACGATATTATTATTATTATTATTATTATTATTATTATTATTATTATTATTATTATTATTAAAAAGACGAAATCTAAGGTTGTCCACTTAATTATCCCATTCGCTGCCGAAAAAAAGTAAATGCGATCCAACGATACGAGACACAGATCCTCATGAACCCCGGCGACTGCGGGGGCTTATGAGGATCTATGCCTCTTGCTGAGACTAATTTGTATCCACGTTGCTTAGACGGTTGCGGCTTTTAGTCGTTGAGTGAACACAGATTTCAGAAACTTACAAAGTGTGCGTGAAGGGGTTAATTTTCAAGAAGATTAGGAACCCCATTTCACTTCAGTTTGCAACTTGTGAACTTCTTTCAGAAGCAAGACACGCTTGAAAATGTTGTAGGCAAAAGGGGATGGTGTGAGGGGTTGGGAGTGGTGTGGAGGAGGGATTGTGGGAGGGGGTGGGGTTTGAGGTATAATGTAAGTGCAAAATGAATCTCTGAGTTCTGGATACCATGTCAGTCCCAGTAAGCAAAGATCCTCAGGCCCATGACGGCCGCAGCCGTGCGCACTGTGGTTGTCGTGGGCCCGAAGACGCTTTGCTACTGGGGATAGGACTGTATGTACCCACCCCATTAATTTTCCCCTTATCCGGACACATGTATTGATATATTGTAAAAACAAGCAAATTAATATTCATGAATTTGCTTGATATACTTCCTTCCCCAAATCCTTTTCAAGCCCCACAAATTCAGTCTTGATACCTGCATTTATCAAAACGGAAACGCGAAATATGCTCATACTGCAACCGTCCTTAACAAGTTCCCTATATGCAGTAGTGATTAAATACATTTTAGTGAACGTACACTCGAAATTTCTTTCCCATACACACACATGAACGGAGAGCAGACGCCAGCAAACGAGCGAAACGAATCGCTGAACGAGTGAAATTGACAAGACGCCCGCACGCGACAGCGTAAGCGACAACCTGAGAAAAAGGCAAAATAAACAAACCTGCTGGTATTTTCCGTCATTATCTGTGATGTAATAATGAGTAGAAAGCACTGATTTTTTTTATAGTCAGACGAAATCTGCGCGCTCAGTCGATGGTCCGAAACGCAGTCGTCTGCCAGTCACATGTTATGTCTGAATACCGCAATCAGCCGCAAACTGAAAGACGCGAGGTAAAGTTTTGTTTTAAACTGTGTACATTATATTATACTGAGCCAAATTTAGCATGATATAGTGCCCATAACCGACAGATGTGACTACTTGACCCGAATCAAAATGTCCTCGTCTTACAACTCGGACATTTTGATCTGAATCGTGTTATCACATCTGCCTGTCATCGGCACTATATCAAGCAAAATGTGCTCAATATAATATATCATAGGAGCAGATATGCAGGCAGACAAAAACGACACAGCACTTGAATAAAATATTTTCAAAGCTATAACATCCAAATCTGATGCAGCTTTCACTTGAATTCAAGCATGTGCTAGGCACTGTGAAAATGGAGAGGAAAAATGAACTTTCAACGATACCAAATATAACGTTGTGCGATCTGTCTTGGATTTGCAAACACCACTATAGCGCGGCTGCCTGCGGGGCTTTCACAGCTGACCAAAGTTCGGCGTTTTTGACGCTTACCCCTGCCCCATATTCGGCGGTGCTACAAATACGTCTTTCTTTCCAGAACAACTGAAACAAACACCACAAAACTGTAGTCCGGATGATGCTTTATTCGCCCATATGTTTGTTTTTTTTGTTATGCGTGCTATATTCTGAGAACAATTCTTGTTGCAGAATAGGTAAATATCCCTCTCCGGCACAGTTGTTATCCATAGGGCCCCTCCGGCCCGCCTGCAAAAAGACCTTTTAATCCCACCCTTAAGTTTACACGGATCATTCCTGGCTGGAAGACAATGTAACAAAAGCTCCGGTGTAAAACAACGCATGTTTATTAGTGTAACACACCTTCTCCAACTCAGGTAAACTCAGGTACACAGGTACACCTAGACCCACGGACATTTGTTTGTTGACCAGATCAGTGCCGGAAAAGGTCGGCACGTGGGATTAGTATTAGGCAGAACCCCCGACGGACACCTCCTACAAATGAAAAACAGATTTAGGAGTAGGAGTATAAACCCACTAAGCGAACGTCCTGGGGCCCAAGACGTTTTGCTACTGGGGAAGCCCCACGATGTCCAGATACTTATTTAGTGCCAAATTCTGTTCATTGATGCCAGCTATGTAGTGGGATCGCAGCCTTGTTGCAATTACAAGTTGAGAAATTGACAGAAATTGAGAGATTTAATCACGTTTCCTTCGTGTGTGATTTCGGACCTTAAGGCTCGAAGCCGTAAGGTCCAAAATCACAGACCAGCACACATGTGAGAAAATAACATCGTTCTGCGCCAGCCACTATATAACGGAGCACCTTGTATATTAGTGGCAGGCACAGGACTTGTCTCACTCATGCAACTGACCCCAGGCACGCAAGATGTAAAGTCGCTTACAGCGAGCTCCACGTCAGTAAGCTGCCGGGTCGCATGAGAATCATGCCTCTTGTAGATGAAAGTCCTTCTCCGTCAACTGGCAAGGAATGACCTAGCCCAGTTCAGTGGAGAATTGGTACCTCATGGTCGCACGAGGATAGAGAGACCTCGCCCAAGCCAGAACATCTACTCCGACAGAGACGCACAGGAGAAAACAAACCCGGATACAGAAAACAGAGCTGAAGACAACCCAACAAGAGGTGTCACGGTAAATTCTCATGAGCCCCCGCAATTGCGGGGGATCATGAGGATCTATGCCTCTTGGAAAGACGGGATGGAGTTTACGTTTAGACACGGACCGAGCCTATCCCCACGAGCCGTAGAACTTGAATTGGGTGCAGGAGGGAATACACTCTGTGTTGACAGGATCAAAGCCGAAGAGGTGTAAATCATGAATGCACGTGCTTTCTTAGACCTTTCTATACGCGCGAGCAAGGCCAGGTCAGACTCAACAATGACCTCTCAGAACCATTCCCTATTCTCAACGGTGTAAAGCAGGGCTGCGTGCTGGCACCGACCCTCTTCACCATCTTTTTTAGCATGATGTTGAAGCAGGCCACAGTGGACCTCGATGATGACGATGCAGTGTACATCAGGTATCGTCTCGATGGCAGCCTGTTCAACCTCAGACGACTGCAAGCCCACACGAAAACCCTAGACCAACTGATTCGTGAGCTGCTTTTTGCTGATGATGCTGCCCTCGTTGCACACACAGAGAGAGCCCTGCAGCGCATCACGTCTTGCTTCGCAGATGCTGCCCAGCTCTTTGGACTCGAGGTCAGTCTTAAAAAGACAGAGGTCCTCCATCAGCCGGCACCCAAGACAGTGTACCGCCCTCCTCACATCACCATCGGCGAGTCTGAACTAAAGTCAGTGCACCAGTTTACTTACCTTGGCTGCATTATCACGTCGGACGCCAAGCTGGACAAGGAGCTTGACAGCAGGCTGGCAAAAGCGAACAGCGCTTTCGGGCGACTTTTCAAGCGGGTGTGGCACAATCAACAGCTGAAAACAGGCACCAAGATCAGCGTGTACAGAGCTGTGGTCCTCACCACCCTGCTGTATGGGTCCGAGTCCTGGGCCCTCTACCGCAGCCAACTACGACTCCTCGAACGCTTCCACCAGCGCTGCCTGCGAACCATCCTGGGCATTCACTGGAGTGACTATGTCACCAACGTCGAGGTCCTTGAACAGGCTGAAACTGTGAGCATCGAGGCTTTGCTGCTGCGGACACAGCTCCGCTGGGCGGGGCATGTCTCCAGGATGGAGGATCATCGCCTACCAAAGATCACCCTGTTCGGCGAGCTTGCTACTGGACACCGTGACAGAGGGGCACCAAAGAAGAGATACAAAGACTGTCTCAAGAAGTCACTTAGTGCCTGCCAAATCGACCACCACCAGTGGTCTTCGCTTGCTGCGGACCGTGACACCTGGCGCTCCACCATTTACAAGGCAGCTGTCTCCTTTGAGGACTCTCGCAGAGCTAGCCTTAAGGACAAGCGGCTCAGGAGAAAAAACAGAGATGCCGCAGCTCAGAACCCTGGCCATACCTTCCCCTGCAGCCACTGCGGTCGAACCTGCCTGTCTCGGATTGGCCTCCGCAGCCACGAACAAGCCTGCAGACGTCGTGGGCAACTCCTATAAAATCTTCGTTCGCGAAGTCAAGCCAAGAGAGGGGCTATACGCGCGAGTGTTGTATAGTCGGTCACTGACTGACACTGGATAACTTCTGGATATTTGTCAATGTCTCTCTCTCTCTCTCTCTCTCTCTCTCTCTCTCTCTCTCTCTCTCTCTCTCTCTCTCTCTCTCTCTCTCTCTCTCTCTCTCTCTCTCTCTCTCTCTCTCCCCCCCCCCCCGAACAGTTCACGCTGTGACGCCATTTACATTGATTATGTGTCAATCCATTTATGTTTAAATTGTGACATCATGGTGGTAGGTTGGAAAGGCGGCAGACACTGAGACCTGAAACACCGGTCTTTAAGACAAAATCAGACTAACTGACCTCAAAGAAAGAAAGAGAGAAACCAACCAACCAGCCAACCCACCTGTTCCTTGCACATATTTACCATCACCCACCCCGCAAATTAGAAGCAGCAACAAGAAGAAAGGAAAGAAAAGGAACATAAATGAACAATAAAACAGAACAGAACAGAACAAAACAACACATCCCATCCTCCCTCCACCCCTCCAAAAAACAACAAACAACAACAACAACAACAACAAAAAAATGAACCCACAAAAAAGAACACAACAAGCAGTTGTTACCTTTGACTTTCCATTGGACCATTGTCCAGAAGGGATTTGTTAGTTTAGTCGTGCAGTAATCTTTGATTTTCAATTTATTTTTTACAATTATTTTTCATGTGTCTTTCTGACATTTATGTAACGCTTTCTCGTGTTGCTCTCGCTCCCTCTCTCTCTGGGTCTATTAGGTAAACATCACTGAGCTGTGCGCGGGCCAACTGCGGCAGACGTCGGCCATGTGATCGTTTGCTTACTGGATTCCTTTTACAAAATGCTTGTGTAACCGGCTGTTTTCAGCGATAAACGCACTTCAACAAAGGGCGTTGCATTGACCGCTAATTAACACAAGGAAACCGCAGTCCAGCTGATCATTTTCCGGTGCTTAGATAGCGGCGACGGCTACCATGATTCGTTTCTCCGCCGGGGGTCCGAAAATGATCAGAAACCAGCCAAGCGTGGCGCGTGCAATCAGGCGTGACGCGTTCTCCACGCTTGCTTGCACACCATCAGAATCACAAGACTTAGCCTTGCTGACATTTGAGGCAGGGTTTTTGACGCGAACTTCTTCCGCCTAGCAGCTGAATCATCGAAGGTCTGGACTGTGACATTCATGTGCATGTATTCCACCGCCTGTGGTTGAATAGAAGTTATTCCTAAATTAGAATCAGACCAGAGACAAACAACCAAGTATACAATTCGCTACTCATTTTGTCAGTGTGAAGAAGCTTCACACTGACAATATAAGTAGCGAATTGTATACTTTTTTGTTTGACTGTTAAAAAACCCAAAACGACACCACTGAGCACACTGACAGACAATCGCGTGAACAACACAAATGTAAAAGTGCCATAAATAGGCATAAAGAACATAGGACTAACAAGAGACATAAATCCACATGAGCCCCCGCGACTACGGGGGACCATGAGGGTTTATGTCTCTTGCCCCTGGGTAGCGCTCACCTTGCCCCGGCAGTTAATGGGTTATTGTCTTTTTTAGCCTGTTTACACTTTTTCTCATTGGCCGGCTTGGCTCTATTTGATTTTTCCCCCCTGGTCGTCCGTCCTCATGGCAACGGGAGTCCTCTTGTCACATATTACCAAGGTAACATGTGATACGTAGAGTCCCTTATTAAATGTTACGATGACAACGTTACTCGTTGAGCAAAGCGTTCTCCCCCAAATAATCTTTGGCCAATCACATTTCTCGTATAGACACACCCTAATCTTCATACGGTCAAACTTCTAAACAAAAATATGCCAATAAATAAATAATTTAAGGGGCTACACAACAAACAGAACTATATGTAGGTGTTCTGTGATACCGGTGGTACCAGTGTTATACCAAACATAACTGAATAATTGGTTGTTAGATAATATCAACGACAGGAAATTTCAACTGAAGCGAAGGCCCAATCATACACTGACCGTAATGGAAACGGCGAAGAAACAAAAAAGCTGGATAAATAAAAATTCAAGGGGTTACGCAACAAAATAGCTATATGCACGCATTGTGTTCGGCCTATCTTACCAATTTCATACAATCCAATGACTGAAAATGTGTTAAAAAATACCTGCGAGAGAAATTCCACTCCGCACGAGGTTGTTTGCTGATAGTCGAAAGTATGGAAAATTATGTCCGCTGACTGAATCTCTACGTCACACATAAAGTTTGGGGTCCTTTCAAGGGTATTCTTCACGTCATGATTTTTTACAATTGAAGGCAAAATCGTTGTACTACGAGTTAGGCTTTGCCAGGGGTTCTTGTCGCCTCTCGGGTACGGTCAGGGGTGTCAATGTCGGAGGTAAGAATCTAAAGCCCTCGACTAATACCTCCGACACCGCTGACCGGACCCTCTAGGCGACAAGAACCACTGGCAAAGCCTAACTCGTAGTACAACTAATATAGTAGTAGTAGTAGTAGTAGTAGTAGTAGTAGTAGTAGTAGTAGTAGTAGTAGTATAGTAATAGTAGTAGTAGTAGTAGTGTGTGAGGACAAAATAGGCCGTGAGGCCTTTGCAAATGTTCTTTCTTTCTTTAATTACTTTATGGGTCTGTTATGCATGCAAATCTTCCTATAAATCATTCATCATAGGAATATAAAATCTCTTTAAACTTTGGTAATTCGTCCAGCTGGTTTTTAAAAGAATTTATATTAGGTGCATTTTTTAATGAAACTGGTAACTCATTCCAAACAATGGCAACTCTGTTAGAAAAACAAAACTTCCGCAGGTTAGTGTTGCAATGCCGTACAAAGATTTTCCCCTCAGGATTTCGGGTTCTGTCACAAAACGGTGCTGCAAAAAAGTCGTTCCAATTTAGGTCGTCGATGCCATTATAAATTTTAAAAACTTGGATTAAGTCTCCACGAAAGGAGTGTAGCCCAAAGTATTTGAGTCTGTTTAAGTAAGTCGCATTTCTACATTCAGTCTTTAACCAGCTTTGTTGCTCTTCTCTGTACCCTTTCAAGTGCAACTGATTGTCTCTTTAAAGCTGGGTATCATACAGTGTTTGCATATTCTAAATGTGGTTTGACTAGTGATTTACACAGTTTACTAAAAATGTCCTTATCCAAATAATTAAAGGCTCTCTTAACTACTCCAACCATTTTGTTGGCCTTATTGATACAGTTCTGAATATGGTGGTCAAAAGATGGAACTTTATCAAAAACAACACCTAAGTCTCTTTCCTCCTCACAAGATACCACCTTTTTAATGTCACTGTTAACTTTCATCAAGTAATCATGTTCAGGATTGTTCCTTCCAGCATGCAAGACCTTGCATTTCTCTACATAAAATGCAAATCCCATGTGTCGGATCACTCTTGCAAGTGATCCCGCCAATAAGTGCAAGTGATCCAATATAATCGGATAAGTACTTTACACTGGGTGTCATTGAGGGTGCTGACGCCTTGTGGAACGGGTTGAATGAATCCACGGAACGTTTGACGTACTTGCATTATTTGACCTACTTCTGATTCGGGATAACCTCTATTCTACAGGAGTATTACGTATCCTCGACAGCTTTTGAAGGCTGTATAGGTTTATTGAGGATCTATTTCTCGTCACGGCATCCGTTTGCCTTCCATAAGTGCCCGTAAGGTTCCTAAACTTGCGTCCGTAAGAGGCAATGATGATGATGATGATGATGGCGATGTGACCTAACTCTTTTTCTTGCAAAAATCGGGCGCGTTTACATATGTCTCAAATAGAGGATGTCATGGTATAATCAGCCTGTGACTGGCAGGGTGCTCAATCGTAAACAATTTGGCGCGAAAATCAAACGATTCTTTCCGGCTACATTGGACGTTAATTTTTCCTGCTTAATTCCTGACGTGCTGTAACACTGCTGTTCGTGTTTTAACCCTTTGACTGCCGAGAAAAAATCAACACGATCTGACTACAAGAGACAGATTCTCATGAGCCCCCGCAGTTGCGGGGGCTCATGAGGATCTATGTCTCTTGTTGAAACCGCTTTGCATCTGTTGAATATACAATGATTTCAAAAACACAAATTTCGTCCACTGGCGGTCAAGGGCAACTCATTCGCTGGAAGGCGCATCCAGCGGCTGGCCGTGAATGAGTTAAATAGGAAATGTCGGTTTATGTGCTGTTCATAGTTTGCTGCGGATACAATGTTCAGCATGCTAGCAGGAAATTATGCTGATGAACATGATTACGCTAACTATGCTAATCAACATGAACAACCTTGAACATAGCTGATGTCAGTAGGAAACATCAGTATTCTTTTGCGAATACTCTCATTGTCTGTTTCTTCAGCTCAGTCTTTTTAGTTTCTGGGTCACCCTGGTCAACCCCACAAAGTGGGTTTTCCTCTTTTTTTCTGGGGCATGTTTCTGTCTTCCCTTCATCCATTCATCTGTATTTTTCTTTTTAAAACTGTCCCTATTGTCTGCGCTGCCTTTAGTCCTTGATATTCAATGCGTGTTGCTAAATGGTCTGCTAAGAAATGATGAGTTATGTGTTTGCGATTAATGCATTAAAAAAAAATCATTTCTCTGTACATATTTTGTAATTGTAATGATTTTCTACTTCTTTTTGTTGTTGTTGTTTTTATTGTTTTGTTGTAAATTAGGGTACGATAAATTAGCGTGAAGGTGCAGCGTCCCTAGCATTTCTCAGGATTATTTAGCATATTACAGGCGGCTTCAGTCACGGCAGTGTGAGATGCCCGCAGTTTCCTTGCGTGACGCGCGGCATGATTCACGAAACCGTGACACGTGATTGCTAATCTCTAGTAATGCGGCTGATACACGCTGATCTTGGTGCCTGTTTTCAGCTGTTGATGTCAATGTTTAACCTCCGCAATTCATGGGCAATGAGGGCGGAGCGACGTTCAGCGTGTACAGAGCTGTGGTCCTCACCACCCTGCTGTATGGTTCCGAGTCCTGGGCCCTCTACCGCAGCCAACTACGACTCCTCGAACGCTTCCACCAGCGCTGCCTGCGTACCATCCTGGGCATTCACTGGAGTGACTATGTCACCAATGTCGAGGTCCTTGAACAGGCTGAAACCGTGAGCATCGAGGCTTTGCTGCTGCGGACACAGCTCCGCTGGGCGGGGCATGTCTCCAGGATGGAGGATCATCGCCTACCAAAGATCACCCTGTTCGGCGAGCTTGCTACTGGACACCGTGACAGAGGGGCACCAAAGAAGAGATACAAAGACTGTCTCAAGAAGTCACTTAGTGCCTGCCAAATCGACCACCACCAGTGGTCTTCGCTTGCTGTGGACCGTGACACCTGGCGCTCCACTATTTACAAGGCAGCTGTCTCCTTTGAGGACTCTCGCAGAGCTAGCCTTAAGGACAAGCGGCTCAGGAGAAAAAACAGAGATGCCGCAACTCAGAACTCTGGCCATACCTTCCCCTGCAGCCACTGCGGTCGAACCTGCCTGTCCCGGATTGGCCTCCGCAGCCACGAACAAGCCTGCAGACGTCGTGGGCAACTCCTATAAAATCTTCGTTCGCGAAGTCCAGCCAAGAGTAATGCGGCTAGTCGTGATGCGGGAAAATTAATCTCAGTCCCACACACCTCCCTTCTTTCATGTCGTCAGGAGACAAGGATCTCCACACCTTCACGAGCCGCGCGGTACATGGATGAACTTTCGCACCACCGGCGCCAACTCAGTGCAGCAGACGGATAAAAATAAAAAGACAGCTTAACCCTTTGGCTGTCGGTAGCGCGTTTGGTCGCGGGGATTCCGGCTAAGTACCGACAGCCAAAGGGTTAAAGGGTAGTGCTCGGTTAAGTTTTGGATTATAGACCGGAAATGCTTTATTAAGTTGTCAGCGTAAGCTGATGTGTTCGTAGCGGATACTTGTGCAGAACTTTACAGAGGGGGGTGAGGTGGGGGATGGTACCACCACGGATTCACGACAATATTTTTAGGGATTCATGAATCACGAATCCCCAAAACATGACGATGAAGAGGGAGGGTGCCGTTTTCAAAACCTCTTTCACTGGCTGAAAAGTCTAACATGGATAGAAGTGGGGTGGGGAGAGGGGGGGGGAGGGAGGTTGAAAGGGGGGGGGGGGGAAGCCGTGGTGCTGATGTCAAAATCAAACAAAAAATTGCAATCACAAATCACGAGAACCGAAAGAAGTCCAATCACGAATCACGATTTTAGAACGTATTCCCATCTTCGCACAACTCAAGGGAAATCGCCCAGCACTGGACAGGCAAATAGAACTCCTGCCCCGCGCGTGATCGCCAGCCCACAAAAATTTCACACTAAAATACTAGACAGTCATAAAGTTACGCACTTTAAAAAACGACAGCTTTGATCAGTTGTATCTGCCGCCGTGTACATAATTTTAAAAATCTGCTTTGCACCAAGGTTTAACCCCTTGACTGCAGGACACAGCCAGAACCACTCAACTACCAGACTCATGAGCCCCCGCGGTGGCATCGACACGGAAACAATTTTATGAAAGCTGAAAGTCGTAAATTGTCTCCCCGATCACCTCGGTGCCGGGGGACGTTAACCCATTTAGCCCCGGAACCCTGCAACATGAGATGGATTGATCGTGATAATTCAAAGGTACTGCCAGATGAGCTTGGCGCCTGAAGGCGCCAAGCTCATCTGGCACTACCCTTGAATTATCATGATCAATCCGTCTCCTACAACTGGTACATAGTCGTTTGACAACGCCTCCAAAAGTTTGGAAATGCGGCCGTGGGGTTAAAGAGGGTTAAACTGGACTACTGACTGTAAATTGTGCTCATCGTAAGACTTCAGTCGTCTTCCCTGGCCATGAAATGGTCACCAATCAAGGCGCGAGAACGAAGACATGTGTTATAGTCTGGATCTCATTCAATATTCATGTTCCTGGTTTTGACGAGCCTGTGTGATTTCCCTGATGTACTCGGAGCGCGTGAGATGACATAAAACATGAAATACTTGTCGGCCAAGATGGGTGCGTGTGTGTGTGCTGGCCTGTGATTTTGAGCCCGACGTCTCGGATGGATCGACCATGACGGATTAATCCATTCGCTGTCAGCGGTCGCGGGTTGTTTCTGAAATCTTGTGTAGCACCAAGGCCGTATTTCCAAACTTTTGGAGGTGTCACCTAACGATTATGTACCAGTTGCAGGAGATGGATTAACCGTGATAATTCAAGGGTGGTGCCAAGCTAATCTGGCACCACCCTTGAATTATCATGAGTTAATTCAACGCCAAAGAGCTCCAGCTGTACGGGGAATATGGATACAATACAGCTGGTGTCACCAAGAGGCAGATTCTCAGGAACCCCCGCCGCTTGGGGAATGGGGGTGGGTGGTGGTGGGAGAGGAGGGGGGAGGGAGGGTCGGGTAACATGAGGATCCTTGTCTCTTGCCGTCGGATCGTGTTCACCTATATCTCGACAGTAAAGGGGTTAAGCGCACCGGTTTTATGAACAATGTTCTGGAAGTGAAGGAGTGTGTAAATGAAGTGGTGTCAGCTTTTATGACAGGCTGTAATCAGCTTGCAATCACCGTCAACCGCGTATTTGCCTCTACAATTACTTCAATGTCGTAACGCAATGAACAGCAGCAAAAAGGACCCTTCCCCTCCTTAACCCACCAACCCCCCCCCCCCCGGAAACCCCCCGCCCGCCCTCCCCTCACAACAACAACAACAAAAACAACACCACCCCCTCTAACAACAACAAAAAAAACAAACAAACAAAACAATAACAACAACAAACAAACAAGAAAACAACAACACAAAACCCAACACAAAAAACACTAAACAAAACAAAAAAAACAAACAACAGAGAGAGAGAGAGAGAGAGAGAGAGAGAGAGAGAGAGAGAGAGAGAGGAGAGAGAGAGAGAGAGAGAGAGAGAGAGAGAGAGAACAATGAACCTTTATTTTATAACGGTAAAAGTATTTGGTAACAAGACCAATTTCCAAACTTGCCGTTACTACCATTAAGCTAAGAACTACCATTAAACAGTATCACAAACAAAGCAACGGTTGCACACGAACGTAAATAAAACCACACAGGCACAAACACTCTCTACATAACACATACACACACTCTACACCACACACAGACACACACGCACATACTGCAACACACGCACACACACACACCAACGCACACACACACTACACAACACGCATACACACTCACACGACCCCCCCCCCCCCCCCCCGCACCCCTCTTCCAATCATTCCCCCCCCCCCCCCCCCAGGGCAACAGTGAGGTGCAATTTCCAGAGAGAGAGAGAGAGAGAGAGGGTGGGTGGGTGGGTGGGTGTGTGCAGGTAAGTGGATGGATGGATGGAGCCCAGGATCCAGTGAGCTGCTAACTGCTAACTTAGAGTGTTTGCACCAGGGCTTTTCACAACCGGCATTCTCTTTTAGTAACGTCTGGTCAAAGTATCGCCTGCCGTCAAAACCGGTAAACTCGAACAGTTCATTGTAAATTCCGGCATTCTTCAATAAAATTTAGTATCCCTATCTCTGCAATCGGTATTTCTCTGTTCTGATCGGTATCGTCTACCTGCTGCGACTTTCCTTTCCGGTATTTGCCTTGAAAACCCGGTTAACCCTTTGGGTGTCGGTAGCGGTAGGAATCATCGCGACTAAAACCGCTACCGACACCCAAAGGGTTAACACGAACACTGAAGTGACCAACAAAGAAAACACATGCTTGGGGAAAAAAAAACAACCCCCCCAAAAAAACAAAACAACAAAACAACAACAACAGCAACAACAACAACAACAGCAACAACAACAACAACAACAAAGACTAAACAGTTTACTGAACTTTCTGATTGTAAACAAACTTTTATGTACATATGTCAGACGTACAACATTTAGCTTGCCAGAAAACAGAAAAAAAGATAAGCAGCTCACTGTTCTTTTTTTTTTTTTTTTTTTTTTTTTCAGAGTTAACTGCTTTAAAAGGTGTTTTTTTCTTGCTCGAAATTTTATTGAACTACTTGAGAGCGCGGGTTTTTTTTTTTTTTTTTTTTTTTTTTTTTTTTTTTTTGTGCGCGCACCTGACACGCTTGACAATTGCCCTTTTGGTCTGTATCACTGTTACGTTTGTGGTTGTGTTATTCTTTGAAAGCATGTGTGTATTGATCATAGTAGTAGGAAAGATCCGATATTCATTTGAGTTATTCTGGATAAGAATTACGTACCTTTTTAGTAGGATTCATTTTCTTTCGCACGGAGAACTGCGATCGACTTTTGTTGTGACGCGTAGTTTCGCTACGATGAGACTCGAAGGTTCAAGCAGGGTCGCGATCTTTCTAGTGACCTCATATATGACGTCAAAGTGTTGGCAGCATTTCGTAACACTGTATTAAAGGCGTTTAAAATAGTAGTCGAATTTTCCAGTTTATTTTCGAGTACTCTTTTTCATCCAAAAATATTTTTTTAATGAGTTTCGGTTACGTTTTCTTTTCTGATTGGTTGTGTTGTGCAAATTTGCTAGATTATTCTGGAAATCTGTAATAGTATAAATACACACACACTCACACACACACACACACACACACACGTGCTAGGAAGTATGCGTGTACATTGTATGAGAGACGCAGTGTGTCAAAAGTGTTCAGTGATGCATCGAAGAGGAGACAATGTATCAGTGTTGGTGCATTTGTGAATGCATTGTGTGGAGATCGCATCGCTGCAATAAAATAGTGTTGGAACTGTTACTCCAGTGTGGTCTACAACCTTGTGACCACGTGTGACAAGTTGCAGCTGAGTGAAGTTTCTTTACAAGAACCCTACATGCGTGCGTCTGGTGTGATATCATACTACGACCACGACTACCACGTAACAATCACACAGGCATGTGATATGATGTTCGTTGCGTAATTCTGCACCTCTTAACACGGGCAGTAGTAGCACGTTAGTGCTATTTACTAATACCTGTGTTAAGAGGTGGCCAGTTACGCAAGGATCATCCTGCGCATGTGGTCCTGATTTCAGTTTCAGCTTGGCAACAATGAAACCAGCAATCTGCAGTGACTCCTGAAAATTCTGCCGGTACGCGTAGTGACATTAACCCGCTTGTGTCAGCGAGCACCAGGGTACTCTTCGCAGTACCGGTGGGTGCAACGTGCACGGGGTTAAAAAAAAAGAACAATACTCGATCGATATGGGAGATGATGCGTGCCGCGTTGTTTGCCATTTCATGCATTCGCACCGTGTCCACTTGGAGTTTCATTTCATGAATGCACGTTATGAGGCGCTGGTGGCCAGAGAGCAACCGAGCACATCTGCAAGAGGCACAGATCTTCATAAGCCCCCGCAGGTACGGGGGCTCATGAGGATCTGTACCTCTTGTTGGTGCAATGTTCTTCTGTGCTCCTCACCAGGAGGAGGTAGCTAGGTGTTTTGTGTTGGATGGTCTAGATTTCATGACGATGTCCTCGGGGACTTGGAGATATGTTAAAGCAGCACAAACACTCACACACGCATGAGCGTACACACACACACACACACACACACACACACACACACACACACACACACACACACGCGCGTACACACACACACACTCACACACACACACACACACACACACACACACACACGCATGAATACACAACACGCGTTTATACCATCAATACCATCTATAGAGGATTTACGTTAACACATATCATACTGAGGCCAAAAACCTTAAAATTTGTACACTGCAATATGCAAGATATATTATAGTACTTACAGATAAGGATATAGACCAATGGCTTTAGTTCAAGGGTGGTGCCAGAATAGATTGGCGCCTAAAGGCGCCAAGCTATTCTGGCACTACCCTTGAACTATGTAAGTCAAACTTATTTCACACACTGGTGTATTCCGAATGATAAGAGTTAATCAGAAGCGTGGGAAGAGAGAGAGAGAGAGAGAGAGAGAGAGAGAGAGAGAGAGAGAGAGAGAGAGAGAGAGAGAGAGAGAGAGAGAGAGAGAGAGACTGGAGAGAGAGCCGAGAGAGAAAGACAGGGAAAGAGAGGGGGGGGGGGGGGGGGGAGAGGAGAGAGAGAGAGAGAGAGAGAGAGAGAGAGAGAGAGAGAGAGAGAGAGAGAGAGAGAGAGAGAGAGAGAGAGAGAGAGAGAGAGAGCAATGAACAATGAACAATGAACAATGAACCTTTATTTTATAAGGGTAAAAATATTTGGTAACAGGACCAGTTTTCAAACTTGCCGTTACTACCATTAAGCTAAGAACTACCATTGAACACTATCAAAGAGAGAGAGAGAGAGGGGGGGAAGAGAGAGGGAGAGAGAGACAGCGGGAGAGAGAGAGAGGGAAAGAGAGGGAGAGAGAGAGAGAGAGAGAGAGGAGAGAGAGAGAGAGAGAGAGAGAGAGAGAGAGAGAGAGAGAGAGAGAGAGAGAGAGAGAGAGAGAGAGAGAGAGAGAGCACTTTTCATCCTATCGGAACTGAGGTGTATTTCAGTGTGTGTTTTATTTAGTATTTGTCGTAACAAATGAAGGGTTTTGTTTCCGCCGCAATGTCCAAAATCGCAGACCAGCACACATTTAACCCGTTCAATGCCGAGAAAATATGAACGCCACGCAACTGCAGTTGCGGGGGCTCATGGGGATCTACGCCTCTTGCTGACACCGCTTTGAGTCCATGTTCCTGGGACAGTCAGGGCGTTTTGGTGTCGACTCAACGAAGATCGCAGAAACACAGTCTGTGTCAGATAGTACTGAGCGGGTTTAACTCATTCTACCCCAACACCGAAATCCCCAAGTGTTGTCGTCGTCCTCTGAAGACTGCATTGCAGTGCAGGACACAGATCGACCATGATAGTTCAAGGGTGATGCCAGGATAGCTTGGCGCCCGTAGGCGCCAAGCTATTCTGGCATCGCCCTTGAACTATCATGGTCGATCATTATCTTCCTGTGGTGTGTCTGGGGTGGAATGAGTTAAACCATTTTCTGTCGGATTCCAGGATTTGCATGCACAAGAAAGACTTTCCCAGGCAGCTGATGACAATGACAACGTGTACTAACCACAAAGATGCGCTTCAATCGCCAGATCAATATTGCATCAACCCAGCCATTGAATCGCGGCTTTGTTGCATTTATTGCCTTTGAGTTTTTTCTTGGTTAGTTTTTTTAAAAAACAATCTTATTGTTCCTGGTCGAAACCGCCAATCCCTCATAGTGTCCGTTTGAATGCATGACAAATTCAACACCAAACAACCTTAAAGGCCCACTACCGCCGTAACTGTTCAAAGATACACTTCTGTAACAGATGTTTATGAAACGCTACACACAGGTCTAGTTATGGTTTCATTTAGACACAGGACAATCCAGTTCAGCACATGTCGTTTTTGATAACAAGTAATTTGACAATGCCTCTACTCTGTTATATAAGTACAACGCGTTCAGCACAGAAACAGCTAAAAATAGATTGACATGCTAACGACTGGGCAGAATAAATAAGTGCGATTACGCGTGTGCTTTTGCTGCGTGTCCCAACTGCTATTAAAGGTCAATTAGATGTTTCGACAAGGCATAACGAACACAAATGGTGATGAAACCTGTCTTCAACTTTACGCGTAATGGTACTTTAAGGCGGGTACGAATACGGCCAGGCAGAGTCACAGATTCCCATGAGCCCCTGCGACTGCCTCTTTTGTTTGTCAAAAGCCACACGTCCGCCAATTTTGAGAAAGGCGAGATTTTCATTGTATAACAATGCACATCTTGCTTTTCTAAAAAAAAAAAAAAAAGGACATCCGGGCTTTTGCCAGTTAACGGCAGAAGTGTTCACTGATGTTGTTTTTTTTCCAACGCTGTGTTTCATACAGTGGAACCGCTTCCCTTGTGGTAGCCCAATGCGCAAAAGGCCATCGGGCCGACGTCGGCCGCCGTTGGCCAGCGCACGGTCGTGCGCGGGCCAACGGCGGCAGACGTCGGCCCGATGGCCTTTTGCGCATTGGGAAAGGATTTCTTGTGAGTTGCGTGTGGGAGGGCGAGGCAGATAGCGTACCGTCAAGGTTCAGGTGTTAAAAATGTGCGGCTGCCAGCCGGCAAAAAAGTCAAACACTGGATGACACGGTGGAAGTCTGTCGGCACACCTTTCTTGTTAGTAGCCTGCGCGGAAACCCCGCTTTCCCTCCTCTGTGTTAGGAAGATATCGGTGAAAGCAGTGCTGATTCCTAAAAGCACTGGAAAAAGAAGGTACCTGTAGGTGCATGAGATCTCATTGCGCTGTGAGTTTCCAGTCCTGGATGCTCATGCGACCAGAACTTTTGACAAGATACTGTTGAATTTAGCAACCAGCTAACCCAGCAACAGGAAAGGGACATAGGAATGAACGAATAAACAAACGAATGATCATACAAACAAATAAAGAAGCACTGAAACACGCAAACAAACGAACAAATCCAACCCAACCCAAACTCTGCCTTGATCACCAAAGTAACATTGAGTACTTGTTGGTATGTCTATATTTTGCGGTTTTTGTCGCGACGATTTCGGTAGGGATCATCGCGACAAAAACCGCTTCCAACACTCAAAGTGTTAACCCTGACTATTGTCTTTTCTAAGCGTGCTTCTTTCTGCGTTGGGATTCTTTGTATACTAGGTTAGCCTCCGGGGTTGTCCAGGCCAAAAACGTGACTGCCGAGGCAGTCACGTTTTTGGCCTCGACAACCCTAACCTAGTATAAAAAAATTATACCCTTCAGAACAAGAAGCATGGACCCTACACAACCGCCGGCGTGGATACACGCTTTCAAACACACAGTAAACTTCACCTGCCTGCAAGAGGCATTGACGTTCTGAGTCCCATTTGCTACCAGAACTCATGAAGATCTATGTCATGTTCATCTTCAGTTCGGCAGGAGGCAAGGGTCTTTATGAGCCCCCTGAAGAATTGCACGGGCTTATGAGGATCCGCTGTTCTTGTTGGAGATGTAATGGTTTAGGCGGCCTGTTTCTGCATAAACAATCATTCATACGGCGATGAAAACTACAAAGTCGGATAATCTTTTCACTTCCAGAGGCAGATTTATCTGCTGTGAATGGTAGTGCTTAGCACAGAATGTATTGACATTCTGTGCTAAGCACTACCTTTCACATCACTGAGATGAATCTAGCACGAACCATAGGCGCCAAGCTATACAGGCAATACTTTCGAACTCAGCACGGTCGATTCACCTTCAGCGACTGACATTGGAGTACTGTGTTTAACAATCTGGCCTTGCAATACCCAGAAAGCAAAGGTCCTCGGGCCCACGACGGCCACAGTGGGCCCTGCGCACGGCTGTGCGCAGGCCCATACGTGCGGCCGTCGTGTGCCGGAAGATGTTTAGCTATTGGGGTAAATTGTTCCCATCTGGCTCTAGACTGAAAGGGAAAGACAAGTAAGCCGCAGAACGGAGACTGGTTTACAGTATCTTTTCATCTGATTATGACAAACAGAAACATCGGCAAACTGGAATAAAACTAGGGCAGCGCAAGTGTACGACAGCCAAGAGGGTGAGAGCCTTGTGGTAGATGTAAGGTTGCCAAGAATAGATCTTCTAGAGGGCCCAGACCTGTGCGAACATCACATATCTACCGGTTCAGAACACGCAAAATGAGATCTTGGGAGAAATTCAGTGACCTGTGCTCCAGTTTTCTCCCGATCATTGCTTATAAAGAAAGTTACTTGGTTTAACACATTCTACCTCAGGACCGAAATCCCCAAATTTTCAAGTTGCCGCTCTGAAGGACTGTACTACGATTCTAGGAACAGATCGAGCATAATAGTTCAAGGGTGGTGCCAGAATAGCTTGGCGCCCGTAGGCATGACCCTTGAACTGTCAAGCTCGATCCATGTTTTGCGGCTGTGGTGTGTCCAGGGCTGAATGCGTTAAATAGTTTACTACTTTGCCCAAAACATGAGGGAACAGAGAATTTTCATCAGATGAAAACGAGCCAGAGGCTTATGGGATAATCTGGACATCGAATTGAATCAGCTACATATACATGGCGGTGGTTAGCAAATCTACAAATACAATGTAAATAAATAAGTCGATAACATTAATGCAAAAGAAGATAGAGGGAAAAAGACAGAAAGTTACTTAGACTAGATGTGTATACCGTGGACTTAGTAAGCTTCAAAAAAATATCTTTTAGAAAGCGGCAAAATATTCGGGGGGAGAGGCGCTGGGGTGGTGGTAGTCTTTTCCCAGCACTACCTATGGGAAGTTTATTGTTTGTTTATTGTTAAAAGCATCACAGAGAAACCCTCTAGCATTCTGGCAAGTCGTTGAGGTGTGGAAGCTAGTGTGATGCAACTTGGCCACGTGATTCTCTGCGGCACACACTTTGAGATTATGATGATGGCGATGATAAAATTTTATCCCGGATAAATCAGTCAGACGTACTTTTACTGCCTTACACGCTGCCATGTTTTATTTTTACACTACACGCACGCACGCAAACATTTCACAAACTTAACCTTTTGTCTGTCGGTAGCGCTTTTTGTCCGTCGCTATGATTCCAGTAGGAATCATCGCGACAAAAAGTGCTACCGACAGCCAAACTTCGGCCGGGTTAACTCATTCGCGGCCAGCCGCATCCGGATGCACGGCTTCTTCTTCTTCTTCTTCAGCGTTCCCGAGTTTCTGTCTCAGATGCTTGTTGAAATGAAGTTCGTGGTCTGCAGTAGGTCTTGAATGGAATCCCAGAGTTTCTCTGACAGCGTCGGCCGCGGCTCCATGTGGCCAGTGCTGTGAGTCTTGGTACAGGGGACAGGACTGCAGTACATGCTTTGGGGTCTGTAAACCAGTTTCACACAGGCAGTCTGCAGTGTGTAACAGTCCAAGGCGGTACAAGTGTGCACGCAGTCGGCAGTGACCAGTCCCGCTTAACTCATTGTACCCCATCACCGAAATCCTTACCGGCCGTCGTCCTCTGAAGAATGCGTTGCAGTGCAGGACACAGATCGACCGTGATAGTTCAATATTTTGCTGTGGTGTGTCTGGGGTAGAATGAGTTAAACGGTATAGTTGATGGTGGTCTGTTGGTGGCGCTGCCGGAGGTGTTTTAACTGGATGCGCGGTTTCAAAGTTAACTAAACTATGCCTCAAGACCCAGAATTACAGCTGGGGCTCAGTAGCACACTTACAGTATTTGTATCTGCGGCCTATGCTGTACCTAATGTGCTGCGGACGGAATACGAGTATGTAGCCAGTAATGACGGTGTCAGGTATGGCAACATACCCGGCCTTTCACGCCTACTGCTGGCACGGCACTGACTCTGACGTTGGGTCAGTTATACGAGGGAACTTGAATCCTGCGCAAGACCGTGCCGCTTCTAAAACCCAGTTGCATGAGTGAGCCTAACCCTTGTAATTGGCTGTCGGTAGCGCTTTTTGTCGCGACTGATTCCTTCAGGAATCATCGCGATACTGAACTTGAAGAGCTAGCGACGGCTAAATGAACCCATATCATACTGAGACTCACTTACTCTGCCATATATAGTACTTACGGATGAAGCTATAGACCAATGGCTTTAGTTCAAGGGTGGTGCCAGAATAGCTTGGCACTGCGCGAACGAAATATAACGGAGTATTATAGGCACCTTGCCTAGTGGCTTGTGCCGCCGGCGTAGGATTTCACCGGCATGCAAAATAAATAATGGTACCTGTAGTATGAAATCGACTGATCGCAGGGGCGGATCTGTTGCCCTCCGAGAGGAGGGGGGGGGGGCCGAGGGGTTCCAACTTTTTGTTTGGGACAATCAGCCTCAGAAAAATAGCCCCCACTCACACTGAGGCTAAAATTTGCTTTCACTGGCGAAATAGGAAAAAACTTGGGGGGGGGGGGGAGATGGGGGGCGGGGGGGGGGGGTAGGGGTAAGGATTTTGCACCTTTCCGCCACCAGCCGAAAACACAAAAACTGCCGACCGCCGGGGATGGGGTGGAGTCAGTGGGGGGTGGGGTGGGGGAGGGGGATAGGGGTGGTAGTGTTTAGGCGCAAGAAAGGAGGTTTGCAATTGCGTTATAAAGTATAGTGTGGGTTGGTTCTCGGGGGTTTAGTAAGCGCTACCAACTGGCAATTGTCAGAGACAAAGAAACAAAATTCTACATTTTAAACTTCCCCGGGAAGACAGACTGTAGACTGAGATGGCTCAGAGGTTTTGCCCGTTTAGCTTGGCGCGTGAACAGGCGCCAGGCTAATCGACCGCAACCCTTGAGCCATTGCACATTTGTCAGTGGAAGTGAAATAGGTTTACCGGAAATCGGCCATTATTCTGCCCAATTACCGGTTCCGCTGTCGGCAACAAGGGAGATCAGTGATCGCTTTCATCGGCAGCTCGGCTCTAGCGCCGAGAGTTCGGTATGGTCTCTGAGTCTCCACTTGTGCAGACAATCGTTTTTTCCAGGTGTCAGTCGCACGCTGGAGCCATCGCGACTTTCTCTTCTAGGAGCAAAAGCGGGATGGTTTGGATTAGCAAGAGGCATAGATTCTCACGAGATCCTGCAGCTGCAGGGGCTTATGAGAATATATGCCTCTTGAGGACGAGCTTAGTAGCTCGCGGGAGGAATGCCTTAGATACTACGTATTAGTGTAGCGTTGGTGCCGTGTGTTCGCCTGCTGTTCAGTTTGTTCCCCCTCAGGGCATCCTTGTTAACAGTTTCTTTCCTGTTTTTCGCTTTCTATCTACCACCTTCCGCCCAATACACTTGTTCCACTGAAAACAATTTACCCCCCCCCCCCCCCCTCTCTCTCTCTCATACACGCACGCGCACATAGTACACACACACACACACACACACACACACACACACACACACACACACACACACACACACACACACACACACACACACACACACACACCTCAAGGAGCAGGTATCATATACATTCTTGTACTATTAAACGATTTTATAGTATTATTGCGCGCAGCGCTAGCAGTAGTAGTTAGTCGAAAAACGGTGATTCGGTCTATGTATAGTTAGTTACGACTGACTTCATTTGCCAGGGCTTTCAGATTAACAACGCCCGAGTCAGCTACGGGCCGGACGGATCGACCACGACCGCGCCCGATCTCCTCCGACGTACCGCTGGTATTTGCTCTCACTAGGATAGGCTGAGGGGCTCATGTATACGTGATGAAAATGGCTGGTATTTTTTTCTCTCTCAGTAAAGTGTTGAAAGTCGGAAAGTCTTGCGCGGGCCAACGGCGGCCGACATCGGCCAGATGGCCTTTTGTGCATTGGATTCGATGCGTCTTATTTCCGTGTTTGAAGGAATTGTCTTGAAAGAATGCTGTATAAAATGATTTGCAGGTCAACTTTTTACAGCAGCAAATACCCGCAGTTATGGCAAAAAAAAAAAAGCTGACGTGCTAATGGGTTTACCTAGGGGCATTCAGCATCCAGACCAAGAAGGTAACTGCGGCAAACGTGTCAAATGAAAAAAAAAAAAAAAAAAAAAAAAAAAGAGAAGAAAAGAAAAAGAATCCCAGCGAAGAAAGACTGAATACGTATAAAAATAGAAGTACAGTCTACTCCGGATAATTATTATAGCAAAAGTCACTTTTTTCGAAGGTCCCAACAGCAGTAAAGTTTGTCCACGTAAATTATTTCGCTGATAACAAACATCGGAAGAAAAAATGTGTCCCCTGGCGATTTGTTATATCCGGAGTTTACTCGTCCTTTCTAAGCGTGTTTCTTTCTTTCTGTGCTATAGGCCTACTCGCCCTTTCTAAGCGTGTTTCTTTCTTTCTGCGTTATACTCGTCCTTTCTAAGCGTGTTTCATTATTTCTGAATTTACTCGTTCTTTCTAAGCGTGTTTCTTTCTTTCTGTGTTATACTCGTCCTCTCTAACGTGTTTCTTTCTTTCTGTGTTATACTCGTCCTCTCTAACGTGTTTCTTTCTTTCTGTGTTAAATTCGTCCTTTCTAAGCGTGTTTCTTTCTTTCTGCGTTATACTCGTTCTGTCTAAGCGTGTTTCTTTCTTTCTGCGTTATACTCGTTCTGTCTAAGCTTGTTTCTTTCTTTCGGCGTTATACTCGTCCTTTCTAAGCGTGTTTCCTTTCAGTTTGGAATTTCTCTACGTATTGTTTACTGTCCAAATCTCTGTCCTTGTAGGCCTGCTTAACCCATTTCGCCCCAACGCACCACAGCAGGAGATGGATCGACCATGGTAATTCAAGGGTAGTGCCAGATTAGCTGTGCGCCATCAGGCGCCAAGATAATCTGGCGCTGCTCTTGAATTATCATGGTCGATCCACATGATCTCCTGCAACTGGTACATATTCCAGTTAGGTGACACCTTCAAAATTGGGGATTTGCGGCCCAGGGGTTAAATGGGTTAACCTTTTTCGACAAGACTTCTTAAAACATCTACGCGATTTAGGTCTTTTGCAGGTGGGTGCTGGCTTCTATTGATGTATTTTCACGAGATCCATGCACTTTATCCAGCCTATTTTGCGGCGACGGCTCATGAGAGTGTACGCGTCTTTGCTGTCACGGTATTTTCACACTAGAAGATCTAGATCCATGTACCCATCCAGCTTTCTGCCCAAACACCGGGCAACATGTTGGCATTGTTTACCTGAACGAAAGATTTTGTGTGAAGGCTCCCAGCCTTCCTGGCTGATAAGACAACGCTCTTAATTCTGTTAACCTTTGAGGTGCCAGAAGACATCCAGCCAGTGCGTTAAGGCCATCGGGCCGACGTCGCCCGTCGGCGTTGGCCCGCGCTCGGCCCTGTGCCGGCGCGGGCCAACGGCGGCACACGTCGGCCCGATGGCCTTTTACGCACCGGGAACGCTCTTTTCTACCCTTGTGCCGCTTCCAGACTCAAATAATTTATTTTTGTCACAGATTAGATCGATGTCAGCTAATGAGAAGAAGGTTAAAAAAGCCACGAATTTGACACAATCATTGAATTAAAAGGGCTGCGGATTTGGACATAGGCCCAAGGCCGCAGACTCCAAGAGAAGCTGTGGGGCACCACTGCCGCCCTAAAACTGACCGCATCATACGCCAGACTGCGACTGAAAATCTAAGGCACGACCATTTGCGGACTGGAACGCAGAAGAATAACTTGAGAAGACGGAAGAATTAAAAGGGGCGGCCAAACATGCGAAATTTCGCCTCATGGTTGTCCGCCTTTGTAATCGAACGATTATTTCAGATTCGTGCTTTTCTTTTTGGACTGAGTGACGTCCCCATTTACGAAGAACTTATATTGTCAGCTAAGCACTGCATTAAAGTCGCGGAAGTGACAGTGCTCTTTGCTGGGGTCGCCGGCGGAGATATCGTTGTGATTCTGTCCTAACAGCACACCGTGCTTGCTTTCTCGCCCCTAGTAGTCGCCACACACATCAAGGAATAACCCTTTGGCTGTCGGTAGCGTGTTTGGTCGACGTGATTCCGGTAGGAATCACGTCGACCAAACACACTACCGAAAGCCAAAGGTTATTTTGTTGCTCGAAGTAGTCAAACACTGCCCTTTGAGCCGTGAGGGTCGATCCGGCCATTTCACTGACACAGCTCCCAGTCGATCCCGCTTTTCCACCCAGCTGCAGGTCAAAGGGTTAAAGTTATCGTGTCAATCAGACCCTTTCACTTCTGTTCCACTTATCTGCCGCTGTCGCCCTCCGACAAATTTCTCCTGTCAGCCTTGGCGAGAGATGTAAATTCCTCAGATTTTTAACCCATTTATCCCCACAGCAATACAACAGGAGATGGATCGACCATGATAATTCAAGGGTAGTGCCAGATTAGCCTGGCGCCTGATGGCGCCAAGCTAATCTGGCTCTACCCTTGAATTATCATGGTCGACCCATCTCCTGCAACGGGTACACAGTCATCAGATGCCATCTTCATAATTTGAGAAATGTGGGCGTATGGTTAAATGGGTTAATGTTCTTTTCACTTTCAGTTAACCCTTCCGCTGCCAGACAGCGGTTAGACACGCCGCTTCTGAAACTATCGCAGATAGACGATCGCTGGATCCGGCTGAGGCACCCGGATAGGAATGATCACATCAGGAGGCATAGCCGATCCTCGTGAGCATGTGTGGGTTTGTTCGCCCTGTTCTGGTGTTGAAGGGGTTACAATTAATCGGAGTACCCCAGGTGCTGCCTGCCGGCACAATCTGCGCATGTTGTAAGTTTTTGTTTGCCGGACGAAATTGAGACCGTCTCAGAAACGCGAAATGTCAATAGGTCTTGCGACAGAAATACCGCACAGATCCTCATGAGCTCCGGCATATATAATAAGGCTCACTCTTGAGCTGTCATCGTCGATCCACCTGCAGTTGCAATCTATCAGATTAACTTAGTTAACTACTTAACTCATTCAGCCCGACGCACGTATTTCCCAAATTTTGGAGGCGTCATCTAATGACTATGCACCAGTTGCAGGAGATGGATCGACCATGATAATTCAAGGGCAGTGGCAGATTAGCTTGGCGCCGACAGGCGCCAAGCTAATCTGCCACTGCCCTTGAATTATCATGGTCGATCTCTCTCCTGCTGTAGTGCGTGAGGGCTGAATGGGTTAACTCATTACATCCTGAGGGCGAAATTATGATTTTTTTTCTTTTTTAGATGCCCTTGGAGTGTACGTCACACTTTTGGAAACAGATCGGCCATGATGGGGTCAGAATATCTTGGCGCCTACATTCGCCAAGCTATTCTGACACCGCTCTTGAACTATAGTGGTCGACTCACATATTGTTGTAGCTTATCAGGAGTTTATGGGTTAAAGTACCAGTAGGCATAAATCTGAAGACACGTTTCAGCACCATTTAGTGTTTGTTATAAATAAATCAGCGCATTAAATAGGCGCTTTACCTAATTGAATATCGACTCAAAGCGCCGCCGCGAACTGAACCCAACAAGCACGCTCACGTGTATCATGCGCATTCATTCACACACTGCACATAAACACAGAACATTCTCGTGGTGCTAAGGGCAAGCTCAAGCGAGCTACTGAAGTTGTTGGAAATTCAAATCGTTTGATTTGAAAGTGATTTGGTAAGTGGGCTGAAATTGATACCAAAGTCGTCCTGCCTTGTAGACACACATAATGAACTTTAACAGCAGTTTGGATACACAGCAACAGCACGCGCGTAACCGCACTTACTTATTCTGCGCTGTCGTTAGCGTGTCAATCTATTTTTAGCTGTTTCTCGTACTAATAGCGTCGTATTTCTAGAACGGAGTGGGGTCATTGTCAGGTTACTTGATAAAGACGACTTGCGCTGAACCGGCTGTCCCGTGTCTAAATGAACCATAAGTGACTAGACCTGTGTGTAGCTTTTCTTAACCATTTGTCTGTTACCGAAGTGTATCTTCAGTTGAACAGTTACGGCGGTAGTGGGCCTTTAATTTGTGCACGCATCAATCGGTAATCTAAACTGCCTGGTACCGGTGGCTGCGCACGACACAAGTGGGCTAACTGATGACTTTTCCTCTTTCCGGCACTCGTTTCAAACTTTTCAATTTTTTTTTTTTTTGGTATCAGTCAGAGGTGAAAATTTCTGTCGGGTTTCTCAGTCTTATCTCTCACTCCTGAAATGCCTGATGTGATACATTTCTTTTACCAGTCTCCTCACTGTAACCCCTGCGCTGCCATGAGAAACAAATTGAAACTATAGCTGACAGTTCAAGGCGAAGTCACACCATCCGTTCCACCAGGATCATTGATGTAACTAGGGCGAGCAAGAGGCCGCAAATAACTTCATGAGCCCCTCCACGCCCCCCCCCCCCTCCTCCCCCCGCCCCCCCCCCCCCCCCCCCGCGTATGCGGGGGCTCATGAAGTTCTTTGTCGCTTGAGGTTATGTCGCGTTTGCGAGTTCCCGGCGGTGAAATGGTTAACCTTGAGGTATTGCCCGCCACAGCTATGTGTTTATCGGTATTCTGAGACTGAAAATAGTTGATTCTGTCGAGGGTACGTTAGCGGCAGTCCTCTCAGTTTGGCAGGAGTCGTTTGTTTTGACACAGCAAAGAGTAATGTAGTCAGATTGCTGGGCAGCTTTTTCTTGTTGGTTGTTGCAGCATTACAAAGACAAATGATGCTGGTGATGATAATCAATCTCCCGTACAATACACATTGCCGTTGATACCAGTCACGTCCTAGATCCTGAATGTGTGGAGGCCTCTCATTTGCAGCTGGCATTTTTGTTGTTGTTGTTGTTGTTGTTGCTCACCTTCCCTTGATAGTGAAAGGGTTACTGAAACGCGCCAAATATACTAGGATTTCAGTTAACTCATTCAGCCCCACGCACGTATTTCACAAATTTTGGAGGCGTCGTCTAACGACTATGCACCAGTTGCAGGAGATGGATCGACCATGATAATTCAAGGGTAGTGCCAGATTAGTTTGGCGCCGATAGGCGCCAAACTAATCTGGCACTACCCTTGAATTATCATGGTCGATCCATCTCCTGCTGTAGTGCGTCAGGGCTGAATGGGTTAAACCTGGGAAAACTGTACTTTGCATAAACCTAAGTATCCCTTTCCAGCCGCATACGAACGAGAGCTACCGCGGCGACTGGCTCGTTACACTCTGAGGATGAAAGTTTTAATTATTTTAGATCCGCTGAGGTATGTCTCACAGATCGACCAATGACAGTTTAAAGGGTGGTTTCGGCAACGCTATCCGATAATTCCGCAGCTGTTGATGCGAGGTTCCTTGCACGAGTTAAAGGCTTGTAGCGCTGAACTAGGGTATAAACGAACGAAACTATTTTTCTTTTTTTAATTTTAGTGCCGATCTGTGCAGCGCTGAGTCCTTGGTATGTACACTATTTTACCAGCACTAGCCTCACCTATCTGGTTTGTGAGAGATCTGTCAGAATAATACATACTTCATTCTAATGAAGAACAGAGGTAGATGGTTTACCAATACATGCATGCAGACCCACTCACAAAACAAATTTCAGGAACAGTCCTCTCTCTCTCTCTCTCTCTCTCTCTCTCTCTCTCTCTCTCTCTCTCTCTCTTTCCACAAACACGCATTAATTTAATTAAATTAATTTTAAAAAAAAAGAAAAGAAAAAAAAAAGAACAGAGGTAGATATAAATGAATTTTAAAAAAAATAGTATGCTTGAAAAAATTACAAAAGACAGCTTGTCAGCAAGAGACATAGATCCTCATGAGTTCTTGTGTCTGCAGGTGCCCATGAGAAGCTATTTCTCTTGCAGGTGAAAGCGCTTTGCTGAGGAACTCTGAAGCGGAGTCTGTAATCTGGTTGACATTGGGCTGACCTACCCCGAAACGTATTTGCACAGGGCCGGTAGAATTACATGACCGGTCAAAGAGCTTCTGTTGTCAAGAACGAAATTTTAAAAAAAAAGGGGATCCTGTTTCGGTCTCTCACGCACCTAACGTGTGATCGGGGAGAATAAAATGGGATGATTGCCAGCGCTTATTTTCCAGGATATGGCGGGACTAGGCGCACTGTCTGTCTCCCTCGATTGCTGCGCTGCTCAGCGCTGCAATCGAGTGAGACAACCAGTGTGCATATGAGGAAGGCACGGCAGAAAAAAAGCGCTAGTAAGGGAGAGAACTGTCGTGTGTGTGCTGCTAGTGCATTTTTCAGACCCACTTCTGTTGTCTAAAAAGAAGTCTAGTGTTTAAAAAATCGTAATAGTAATACCTGCACTGATCTGAAAATGCATGACGTTAAGTGCAAGGTTTAGTGTGAAGAAAGAATGAAGAAAGCTAGAATAATCACTAAAACAATAATTATTAACACACAAAAAAAAAATTATAAAAAAATCAGACAGAAGCAAGTCACGTAAGGAAACATTCACTGATGCACGCAAGAAGCATTGATCCTCATGAGCCCCCGCGGACGCGGGGTCTCATGAGGATCTATGCCTCTTGCAACTAATCAGGGGCCAAAAACTCAAACGACGAGGGTGGGGTGGTGTGGGGGTGGAGGTGGGGGTGTGGGGGTGGGTTTGAGAGAATATTTTTACTGGTAAAAAAAATCAAGCGAGTAGGGGTGGGGTTGCGGTGGGGGTGGGGGTATGATACGAGACCTTTCCAATAGTCGAAAATCACGTGAACGGAGGAGGGGGGGTGGGGGGGGGATGCCAGATTCTCAAAGAAACAGGGGAGGTGGGTGTGTGGGGGGTCCGCAATCTCCAGACTATAAAAAGGGGGAAAAATTAAATTGCATTTTGTAATTCTTTGAAGTCGGGGGAACGGGTGTTTCCTTAGCACCCCGAACTCCCCCCCCCCAACCCCCCATCAGATCCGCCCCTGCTAATCGTCCTACAAAACAAACGAACACACCTTATCTACCAAGAACAACAACAACAACAACAACAACAACAAAAGAAGAAGAAGAAGAAGTAGAAGGAAAGATTGATCATTAATTTTCTAATCAATTTCTAATCAAAATCGTTTATTGCTGCGAAGTATACGCAGCGAACGATCACTGTTAGCACTGTCATCCTTTTCTATCAAATGGTCGTTAGACTAGACTGAAACAAACGAGAAAGAAAACAAAGAAAGAAACAAACACTTCCCAACTACAACAGAACCTGCCTTGAACCTGTTTTGAGCGACCACTCTCATGAGAGATCACCTGTCATTAAAGACCATCATTCAGGTGGCTTTAGCCACCTGAATGATGGCCTTAATGGCAGGTGACACTTTCTGCTCTTCAAGGCTTCTCTTGAGAGAGCACCCGGCTTTTAAGATAACTCTTTTGCTTGCCCAAAAAAAATGGCTGTTCCACTGTAGAGCCATTTATCGATGCGACTACTTGCGGCGATGAAAGGTTGTATATTTGATCGTGAACATTGTCAGTCAATGGTTGCTGCCGGCTTGGCGTTCCGTTTGCCTATGCAGCCAATCCGGCGTCCTGCATCCACTCTTCTTTTCTTCCCTCCATCTTCATCTCTCACACGATGGTAAAAGATTCGCTGAAATGATAACCGGTGTCGACAACCGGTGTTTGAAAAAAGAAAGCCGCCGGGTGTTTATTTCTTTGTTGTCAAAGGGACGCGGCGCTTTGAAGCGGGTGCAGTGTTTGAAACGCGCAGATCGACGCTTATTTTGGAAGAGTGATTTCATGGATGACAACTCGAGATGCTTTGCAGGTAACTCTGATAAAGCAAAGCCTCCATCCCTCTCCGTTCTTTGTATTAAAAAAAAAAACCCACGAAAAAAACAACAACACCCCAACTGCTATACGTATTCGGGCCGACGTCGGCAGCAGTTGACTGCGGACGACGTCGCCCATAGGTCTTTTGCTTACTGCTGAACTTACTGCGAAAACGCAAATCCCTTCACTTCAGCTTTACTGTACTTTTCGACAAAACGCGGAGTGCAAACAAACGCCTTGTCTTATCAAACTGTGCAACAGGAGTTAGTCCTAAATCGCAATCAGGTCAGAGAAAGTAGGTAGCGCCCTTGAAAGCGAGGGCAGAATAGACTGAACTCTGCGTGCTCGCCGCGATCAATGCGGCACGTTGTGCAGTCCTAGTACCAGTTTAACACGTGTTACGGACGGCTGCCTGAAATTGTGGATGTAAACGGACTGAGCAGGCGTGGGCTCGTGAGGATCTATTCTATGCCTCATGCTGGCGCAATTGACATTATTTTTTCCTGTCAGAGGAGGTATTGGATGATGTTTAGTCTGCACGCTTTGCAGCCACCTTTCTGGTCTGGATTGAGTTTGGTGTGACGAGGCTACTGTGAAATGCAAAAGACAGAAAGTCCATTTTTGTGAAAAGCGAGACGCTCCTTGTAATACCATGAAAACTTCTCTTTCCACAATGATGGACTTACTGGGTTTTTTTGCCTTCACACGGCGGACTTGGTGTCTGTCATGAAATATTCAGTAGTACTTTGGGTGCATCTTCCGCATCGAGTACTAGTGGCTGTCTTTGGAAACGCTAATCTGGTGCTTCTGCACGAAACTCGAAGGACATAGATGCAAATCTGACGTGGTGTGCATGGAAGTTGGGCTGAAACCGTTGCCTTCGTGTAAGCCAGGGGCCAGTAACATGAGTGAGATTAGTCCTGAGCAAGCGACTAAGCAAAGTGCTCCGCTATGGCCAGTAGCGTGACTGACTGAGCGTAGTCCTGCGCCAGCCACTAAGCAAAATGCTCCGCTATGTGAGCGGAGCACTTTGCTTAGTCGCTGGCGCAGGACTACGCTCAGCCACGCTACTGGTCCCTGGCTCACACCAAGGCTAAGCTCACTCATGCAACTGAGCCCTTGGAGGAGTCTAGACTACTGTCATGACCGTTGGCTAAGACTTTTGGCTTAGACCTGGCTGACGGTTTCAATGCCCTCTCACGCATACAATAGCTGGAGTATTGCGTAGTTCTCTGTTGCAGCGTCAGCTGATACCAGACCAGATCTCGTCACAGAGATTAGTTACTTTTCGCCACGAAAAGTACGTAAATCTGATGCCGGCCCTGCGCGAATCACTACACAGCTCTGACACGCTTTGTGCCTATTGGCCTCGTCCGTGGGAAGGTCAGATTTAATAATGAATCCAACAGATATATAGATCCTCATGAGTCACCGCACCTCTTGCCGGTTCCTCGTCAGAAAAATCAAATCTGAAGCGGATCCAGGACGAACTGGCGGGCACCGGATCTGTGTTTCTGTGGCTGTCGGTAGCGCTTTTTGTCGAGGTGATTCCTGCAGGAGTCACCTCGACAAAAAGCGCTGTCAACAGCAATACGGTTTGCCCGTATGTACGCACAGAGAACGCTAAATGCGATCTTGGGGAAATTGATCTAGATGCATGGAGGCCCGGAAGTCCAAGCGAAGAATTATAGGTGTGTTTACTACGGGCTTAGTTTATTTCAGTGACATATTTTTAGAAAGTAGCAAAACGTTCTCTATGTGTGACAGTTTTCTTTCTTGCACTGCCTAAGTGTAGTGACTTCTTGTTTATTGATAGAAACAGCTCGAGGACACCGTCTAGCATTCTGGCCAATAACTGAGTGGAAACTATGATACAACTTGGTCACGTGATTCTCAGTTGGGCATATCCATCTGGTCTGCGATGGAGATTACCAAAGTGTTAGATAGATATTAAAATTAAATGCGACTAACGCCATCTCACTGTGTTTCTTGTGCATTGGTTGTAGTAACGCACTCCACAAAGCATTTACGTCTTGACAATAGAGGCACGGGATCCAATCTCATCCAAATCTAAATTTGCCTTGATCCTAGTATGCTGCTTGTCATTTGAAATGTCATAGGGTCTTTTTTTTTCTCTGATGAAAAGCTGAATGGCCGAAATTGCCGAGGCAGACAGTTAGTTTCAGCTGTCTTTGTTGACACATTTACTTTGATCATTTTCATAAATTAAACGGACGCTAAGCCTCAAAGACCAAAATTAATTAATACGAATTCTTAATTTGACAGTCTTCTTTTCTTTTTTTGTTGGTATCTAAGAAAGCAATTAAGAGCCAACGCAACCAAGCACAATTAACCCATTTAGTCCCAACACCCTACAGCAGGAGATTGAGTGACCATGATAATTCAAGGGTAGTGCCAGATTAGCTTGGCGCCTGAACTCGCCAAGCTAATCTGGCACTACCCTTGAATTATCATGGTCGCTCCATCTCCTGCAACTAGTACGTAGTCGTTAAGTAGCACTTCCAAAATTTGGGAAATGCACACGTAGGGCTAAAAGGGTTAACTTACACAAGATGCAAGTTCACAAACTTGTGACGGCTATTAATCATATGTGCCCCAAAGACAGGTAATTGCTGTCTGCTTTTCTTTTGTATAGGTCAGGAAAGTCATTAGTAATAGCCGTGAAACCATCCACAATATGTTGCAAGGTGCAATATGTTGCAAGGGGGTTCTTTCTCCGGGTACTCCGGTTCTTCCACCCCCCCCATCCCCCCACCCCCCACACTTCGGTACCGGTCTCAGGCCACTTTACAATTTCAAATACAAGCGAACAAAAATCTCTGTAACTTCAGTAGCTGACTGGCCTTCGTTTGTCTTGTACTGTGTTTGTCTAAATGGCGTAAATCCGTGTCTGTTTCGTGAGTGTGTGTGTTGGGTTTCAGGCGCGGCGCTTTGAGTCGATTTCCCCAAAATTGAGAAAAAGCGCCTATATAATAACGGTATTATTATTGTATTATTAAAGATCTGACTGGTAATTTTCGATTATACCCCCAAAGATACGTAATTTGTTTGGTTAATTGTCCCTTTGAAAATAATTCATTGAAACGTTCCTGAGCCTGTCTGTATGTATTATTAGGTTTTATTAACCCCTTCACTGCTGCTGACGAAACCGTTCGGCAGAAAAAAAAAAAAAAGACGCGTGACTGCGCGTCTTTTCCGCCGAACGGTATCGTCAGTATCAGTCAAGGAGTTAATAGTTAATAATCATTTTCCGCCGGTATCATATCAGTATTAGTCGGGGGCTTAAAAACGACACACTCGTAACTCATTCTACCCCAGACACACCACAGCAAGATATGGATCGACCATGACAGTTCAAGGGTGATGCCAGAATAGCTTGGCGCCTATGGGCGCCAAGCTATTCTGGCATCACCCTTGAACTATCATGGTCGATCTGTGTCCTCCGCTGCACTGCAGTCTTCAGAGGACAACGGCAAAATTTGGGGATTTCGGTGTTGGGGTAGGCCGCGGACCCCTTATGTCAAATTTATGATGGGTCTTGTGCCGGAAACACAACGGTTGTTGGAGATGGACAAACCCTGACAATTCAAAGGTAGCACCTCAGTGGGCCATGATAGTTACAGGGAAGAAGCAGATTAGCTCAGTGATAGATAAAAGGGCAGCACCAGATTAGATTGGTGCCCTCAGTGGCCATGATAGTTACAGGGTAACGCCAGAATAGCTTGGCGCCTTCAGTGGGCCATGATAGTTACAGGGTAGCACCAGATTAGCATGGTGCCCTCAATCAGTAGACAGTGATAGTTACAGGCCGGGTAGCACCATAATAGCTTGGCGCCCTCAGTGGGCCATGATAGTTATTAGGTAGCACCAGATTAGCATGGCGCACCCAATCAATGAACAGTGATATTTACAGGCCGGGTAGCACCAGAATAGCTTGGCTCTCTCAGTGGGCGATGATAGTTACCGGGTAGCACCAGACTGATTAGCATGGCGCCCTCAATCAGTGGATAGTGATATTTACAGGGTAGCACCAAAATAGCTTGGCGTCCTCAATCAGTGGACAGTGATAGTTACAGGGTAGCACCAGATAGTTTGGCGCCCTCAATCAGTGGACAGTGATGTTTACAAAGTAGCACCAGATTAGCTTAGCGCCCTCAGTGGGCCATGATAGTTACAGGGTTGGCGCCCTCAATCAGTGGACAATGATGTTGAAAAGTCAGCACCAGATTAGACTGGCGTTTTCAATAAATGCATCACGATAGTTCTAGGGCAGCACCAGATTAGTTTGTTAGTTATCGGGGGGGGGGGGGCAGCACCAGATTAGCTTTGCTCCCGCAAACAATGGACTACGACAGTAAAGGGCAGCTTAGCGCTTAGATTAGCTTAGCGCCCTCATTGGACCATAGGGTAGTGTTAGGATAGTGCCGGATTAGCTTGGTGCCTCGAAGGCGCCAAGCTAATCTGGTGCAACCCTTGTTCTATCATTGTCCTTACGCGTCCTGCTGTAGTTTGTGATGTGTGTTTCAGCTGTGTTCGAAGAAACTCTGTGAGGACTTATGAGAGGTGGGCTGGATCGCGTGTGGGCCTTTCCTAGAGCGAATGGAGAGATTCCATTTGAATGAACTGTGAACGGTACCATGTTGTTCCATATAAAGTGACGTTCTAGTCTTGATTCGCTGAATTTATCGAAAACAAAATTTCTGCGACAGCAAAATACATAGGTTATTATGAGCCCGTAGGGGCTCATGAGAATCCTTCCCTATCGCAGTTGGAAGGGGCTGGGCTGCGTTTATAACTCGATGAGCCAGGAGTGAATTTATGGAGCAATTAATTCTTTCCTGTCTTGAAACAGCTGAAAAATGTTCCCGTTGACGTACATGCATCAGCCCCAGCAGTGATACGAATGCACCTTCCATTGAGTCCATTCCATTCCATGTTTGCTGGTCTGTGATTTTGGACCTTACGGCCGCAGGCCGTAAGGTCCAAAATCACCGACCAGCACACACATGTTTCAGCGCCAGCTGACAGAAGCCACAGAGGTCTTGTTTTTGCAGACGTGCTGAAAATATCCCTTCCGTTAAGCAGTTAATTTCTGTGATACAAGTTCCGTTTTTAATGAATATACCCTAGATCAGTTCACGCGAACTGGGGGCAAGTAGGTGACCGGTCAAACTACAGTAGAACCTCTGTTGAGCAACCACCATTTTTAGTTGTTGCCATATAAAGAGGTCCTAAAATACAGGCGCTCGTTCAAGAGAAGTCTTGAAAGTCAAAAGGCGTCACCTGTCTTTAAAAGACCGTCATTGAGGTGGCTACAGCCACCTCAATGATGGTCTTTAATGACAGGTGATCTCTCATTAGTGTGGTTGATCGAAACAGGTTCTGCTGTCATAATGATGTTATTTTCTGTTCCGAAGTAAACTGCGGGTAATGGGTCGCATCATGACAGCTCAAGGGTTGTGCGTTTTATTGTCTGATGCAACATATGGAAGTGATGAGAGGCGCTCTTTTAGTCAAGCACTACCCTTTAGGTATCCTTCGCATTGCATCTGCGTTTGCAGTGCTCTAGTTCACACGGGCCAAGATCGTTGCCAGTTTGCTTTTGAAGTGAATCAATTCACTGCACTTCACTGCACTGGGACGAGGCCGGTGGAACTTGAACTCTGAAAGTGCAGCAGTAAACACATTCGAGACTTGCTGCATCCGGATACGTGCGCGGCTTTATGGCGCGTATTCGGATACGGCGCGTCTCGAATGAGTTAATATTTCACCCTCAAAGCAGTGACAGTTTAACACATTAATTTCTGTAGTGGAAGTTCCCAAATTTGGGAGTTGTCATCTGATTGTCATTACAGTTCGGGAGACGGATCGACAGTGATAGTTCAAGGGTGGTGCCAGAGCAGACCTCTAAAGTCCACTTCGGGAGTCGTCATCTGCAGACTACGTCACAGTTCAGGAAACTGGTCGACCGCGATAGTTCAAGGTGGTGCCAGAATAGCTTGGCGCCTACAGGCGCCAAGCTATTCTGGCACCACCTTGAACTATTATGGTCGATATGTCCATATTTTGGCATAAATACTTCGGCTTGCTGTTTTGTGGCAGGCCTGAACGGGTTAACCTGAGAGGCAGAGGGTGGAAGGGGGCCACCATGAAGATAAGCAGCGTTAATCATAATGCTTTGGTCAGATAGGACGAAACCTATAAAATCTGCTAGATTTTCCTTAATTAGATCTACACTTATAAAGATACGAAATCAGATTTCCGCAAACTGGAGCAGATTTCGAAACGTGCGATAGAAACGCACAGACACATGTTCGCACACATGCGCACACGCACACACAGTCGCACGCTTGCAGCACTCAAACACGCGCACGCACGCACACACACACACACCCACACTCACACATGTACACACGCGCACGCACGCACGCGCACGCACGCGCACACACACACGTACACAGACACGCACACATACACACACACACACACGCACATATATGCACACGCACACACTCTCTTTCTCTCTCTCTCTCCCCTGACTATAAGCCCACTGTACCATTGCCTGTTTTCTTCCCAAAATCTGGACTCTTGATTTGCCTTTACAGTAAGAACAGCGGTGTCAGTTTGTGCATACGCCCGCTAGCGCACGAGTGTGTGCGTGCGTGCGTGTGCGCATATTATGGGTTGAATGAGTGGATGTGTAATCTGATATTTTTCTTTTTCTCTCATATCATTTTTGTTTGTGTGTTTGTTTCTAGTACTATTGACTTGATACGTATATACATTTATCTGAATATGTAACTGAGGTCTTATGTCCTATTCATGTATATGTATCTTTCTGTACTGTTAGGCAATTGACCTGTGGGTGAACGTGAGAGAATGAAGTGTGTGTGTGTGTGTGTGTGTGTGTGTGTGTGTATGTGTGTGTGTATGTGTGTGTGCGTGTGCGTGTGTGTGTGTGTGTGCCGTGTGTGTGTGTGTGTGTATGTGTGTGTATTACTGTTGTATTTTCTTGTAGTGTGTAGCAAGGCCAAGATTGAAAATAGGTCTGTGACCTAATCTTTTATCCTTGTAAAATAAAGTTTCATTTCATTTCATTTCATTTCTCTGTCTCTCTCTCTGTCTCTCTCTCTGTCTCTCTGTCTCTCTCTCTGTCTGTCTGTGTCTCTCTCTCTGTGTCTCTGTCTCTGTCTCTGTCTCTCTCTCTCTCTCTCTCTCTCTCTCACACACACACACACACACACACACACACACACACACACACACAGACACGTACGTACGCACACGCACGCACACACAACACACAAAACACAACACACACACACACACACACACACACACACACACACACACGCACACACACACACACACACACACACGAGCGGCTGCAGTGTCAACGCTCTTCTAAGATACGAGACCTTCTCGTGTGTCTTTCTCTCATCTTATCATTGAGCTCGTTTTTGTTTTTGTTGTTGTTGTTGTTGTAATCCTATAAGGACACTAATTTAAGTGTAGAAAAAAAAAACACATTTCATTTTTAAAGACACACGTGTAGCCAACACGTGCACGCATAGGAATAGCTTCGAGCAGCCATCCTTTGTACTGCGCCATACAAACTCCACTGTCATTCCGTGGCAGGGAATGACAGCCCGTGGGGTTTCCATAGCGCCACATTGGTCTCAGCAAGAGGCATAGATCTTCATAAGCCGCCGCAGTCGCGGGGGCTCATGAGGATCTATGTCTATTGCAGCTGGATCTTGTTCGCTGTTTTTTCGGCAGTCAAGGGGTTAAGGGCACGAGGTAAAGGGAATTACAACGAAGTTTCCAGGGCTTGAGGAACGGGGATTGACAGTGGGGGTTTCAGGGGCGTCAGTGAGGTATAGGGAATATATGAAGATTCGGTTTTCAAAGCGCGAGCCATGAAAAGGTGGAATGATAGCTGAGGTAACACGCGTGAGGTTAATGATATGACAGTGGAACTTTCAGAACGCAAGGCATACATTTAAGGAAATACAGCTGGGCTTTACGTGCTCGAGGTATTGCCAGTAAACCGTCGAGGTCAAGCCGCTTCAGAACTGTATCTGTGATGTCAAAGAGTGGATGTCATCAAACAAACTTCAACTTAATGATGATAAAACTGAGTCTCTTATAATCAAACCCCCCAGATTGACCAGTTCACTTTCCCTCCCCACGTCCATGGCCATAGGAACCAGCATCATCAATTTCTCACACACCGCCGCCAAGAATCTTGGAGTAACCCTGGACAAAACACTGTCCATGAACCAACAGATTGTCATCACCTACAGCCTACATGGAGCTCCGTCGCATTTCTTCTATGAGACACTATTTGACCATCGAAGCCACAAAAAGCCCTCATCTGTGCGTTTGTTCTTTCCAAGCTGGACTATTGTAATTCACTGTATGCAGGTTGTCCCAAATATCAGATTGACAGGCTTCAAAAAGTTCAGAATTCTCGCTGTGAGGCTTATCATCAAAAAGCACAAAACTGATCATATTACACCCGTAATGAAATCCCTCCACTGGCTCCCTATGGCTGCAAGAATTCAGTATAAACTTTCTTCTGTCTGCTTCAGCTGCATTTCCACATCAAGCCCCCCGTACCTGTCCTCTCTCCTGCAGCTGTACACTCCCTCAAGATAACTCAGATCCTCTGCTGACAGCCGCATTTTATGTGTACCTTTTGTCCGTACCAAGTCTTTTGGCCAGCGGTCTTTTTCATATTTTGGGCCGCTGTACTGGAACCGCGAACTCCCCTCCCATGTCCGCCACAGTGCTTCAAAAGACGTTTTTAAATCTGCGCTAAAAACACTTTTTCCAACTCCATTACCCCACTGATTAATCATTGACTGCTGAGGATTCTGTTGTAGATTTGCTGAGGTGCCTGGAATGTGCAGTGTGTGTGTGTGTGTGTGTGTGTGTGTGTGTGTGTGTGTGTGTGTGTGTGTGTGTGTGTGTGTGCGCGCGCGCGCGCGCGCACGTGTAATATTATGTTGTGTACAGTTTTTGTAATTGTATTTTTGAAATGTGTAAGGCGCCTAGAGTTCTACCTGAGGTTAGGCGCCATAGAAATCATTATTATTATTATTATTAAACAATGACTAACCGCCCGGCCCAAGTCATAATGACGTTTTTAGAACTGGCTCAAGCCATAATGACGTTGTTAGAACTGGCTCAAGCCATAATGACGTTTTTAGTACTGGCTCAAGCCATAATGACGTTTTTTGAACTGGCTCAAGCCATAATAACGTTTCTAGAACTGGTTCAAGCCATAATGACGTTTTCAGAACTGAAAACTGTTTTCAGCATTTACGGAGAGAGAGAGAGAGAGAAAGGGAGAGAGAGAGAGAGAGAGAGAGAGAGAGAGAGAGAGAGAGAGAGAGAGAGAGAGAGAGAGAGAGAGAGAGAGAGAATAAATGAATAAATGAAACTTTATTTTCCAAGGATAAAAGAATAGGTGCGCAGACCTTTTTTCATTCTTGTCCTTGCTATAAACTAAAACACACACACACACACACACACACACACACACACACACACACACACAAACACACACACACACACACACACACACACATTTCGATGAAGAATCAAAACGCATAAGCTAAGTGCGCTTTGTTAAGCGGCTCGTTTAAGTGCCGGAAAAGCCTTGACTTGAAAGTAGACATGGACATGGTAATATTGGCCGGAAGCGAATTCCAAAGTTTAGCTCCTGAATAAGACAGGCTAGTTTTGAATATATCAAGTCGTGGCCTAGGTACTGACAGATTGTTTCTTGCCGTCTTGTACGGTGTGTTAGCATAACTTAACAAATCCGAAAAGTACGGTGGTGTTCTAGAGATGCTGACTTTAAACATTAACACGTCCTTGTTGTACATAAGGAGGTTACGTAACGAAAGCATGTCAAGTGCTTTCAGTCGCTCGTCAGTACCGACCTTGCTGTTAGGAAAGATTAGCTTGGCTGCCCTCCGGTGGAGAGAATTAAGCCTCTTTAAGCATGCATCACTACACCTGTCCCAGACTGTAGATGCATAATCAATGTGAGACTGAATGCGAGCGGTGAAAAACAGTTTTCTCGTCTGCGAATCTGTAAAATAAGTAAGTTTTGAAAGCAGAAACAAATTTCTGGACACAGCTTTGCATACACTGTTTACATGTGCATGCCAAGACAACTGATTGTCTATAATGAGAGAGAGAGAGAGAGAGAGAGAGAGAGAGAGAGAGAGAGAGAGAGAGAGAGAGAGAGAGAGAGAGAGAGAGATGATGATGAAACTTTATTTATCAACGGTAAAAAGTTTTGACAGAAACAAATCGTCATTTTACAAACTTGCCGTTGCTAACATCTACAAGATAAAATAGATTAAAAGATAATAATAATAATAAAGAATTATATTTACACATATTATTTCATGCAACAATAAAATTTATATAAAACAAAATGACACAAAATAATAATAACACTTAACATTCATCTTATACCACACACACACACACACACACACACACACACACACACACACACACACACCAACAATATAAATAAATGCATAATTATATTAGAGAGAGAGAGAGAGAGAGAGAGAGAGAGAGAGAGAGAGGGAAAGAGAGGGGAGAGAGAGAGAGAGAGAGAGAGAGAGTAGCGTTGTAGACACCACGCACTGGAGAGCGATTCAAAGGAACCACTATTATTGTATTTTTTGTTCAAGTCTAGTTTATGTCTAACCCCATAGGGGCATAAGAATTACCAACCACCGATCAAAATATTTATCACCTTTACTGCCAGTGGACGCACATCGTGTTTCTTACATTGCAAATTCAACTGTGGCTTCTTATATTGTAAATTCAGCCGCCAAAGGAAAGTATTCTTATTTTATAATTTAAAAAAGAAATCGCATTTCAGGACAAGACATGCAATACAAACGCTCAGACACACTCACACCTGTGATCAGCCCCCGGTACTAGATCACTTATTCTTTCTTTTCAAGTCACCGGCCACACAGGGCAATTAGGTTACGCCCCTTTTCACACTCTGTTATCTGTTAGCCTCTTGCAGCATAACACTATGAACGAAGAACTTTTCTGCCAAAACAAAAAATCCACGCGGAGCACATCACAGGAGAAGCTATTTGAGCAATTCTTAAAAAAATTAAGAGTTAGCGTTTTTCACAACAAACAAATGCATTAAGTACCCCATGACAAAACTGTCGTCTGCAAGCCTGCATACAACCGTGCACATGCCCCAATTAGGCTCCCATGAACACACTAGGTCGACTAAAATTACCCAGATTTTGCTCTTTTTTACACCACCTGTCATGCCTTTTGTTGCTCAAAACGCCAAAAAAAGGCACACAATTGAAGTTTTACACCCTAAAAAAAATGGCAAAAAGGGAGGGAATTTTTTGAACTATTTCTGGCGGAAAAGTTACTACATGCACCGGAAGCAATTGCCCTGTGTGGCCACCCCAAAATTCACGAAATGCGCAGGCGCCGGAAGTCACGTGAACAAAGTGTCCTTGAGTGCCCGGGTGAAGGGAAAGAAGAGAGTCATGTGACTAACGCCCCGAGGGCGCAAAACATTCGTTTGGAAACAGTGCCATGTTTAACTCCCGACGATCAAGGTTTCTTCTCCTCTTCAATTCCAACCGTCGTGGACTGACATGCCACATAGCCTCCTACACATGTGGAACATAGAGGCACACGGTTCCTGATTCTTATCGTCCAACAAAGTCGAGCCCCAATCTCATTATTTACACGCGTGTTACAGCTGCAATAGCGCAATCAATCGAAATTAAATTCCGAATAATATTAAAATGATAATTTAAGCTTTCAATTTGGTTTGCAAACGTGTATGTGTTCTGTTATTGTTTAAATATATCGTTCAGTTGAGTTCATTTCGTTCTAGATGAGATCTCTGCGCTCCGAAAGGCCTATACGCGCTCCACCCCACCCTTCAGAATTCTTGCTAATATTGGTCTGGTTCACTATGGAATCTTCCTTTCAAGTCTTCCCATTGTCCGCTGCTTTTAATTTTCCCATATCTCTGTTCTGGAGGCGGTCGACTGTGTGGTGCCCTTGGCTCTGTTCTCAGAAATGCTTTGTCAGGTTTCTGCCCAATTTCAGTTTGTTAATTTACCCCTACACCCCAAACGACGCGAAAGATTCAATAAATTCCAATGGACGATTTTCGGAAATCAGAAGCAGACTAAAATTACACATGTTTCGACGAAAACAGCAGATAAAAAGCCCGGGAGAAACACGCGATGTAGCACGTTTGTCCGGGCTTTTAATCCACTGTTTTAATAGAAACACGTGCAATTTTGACCTACCTCTCATTTCCGGAAATCGTCCATTAGCACCCTACACATCATGCAGGAACTTGTGAGGATCTACTCTTGTGACAGATGGGGGGAAATTCGCTGTAAGTCCCCTGTATCCAGGGATTCCTTTCAAGTCCCATAGGTCAGGTCTTTCAATAGAGCGATAGAAAATAACCGGAGGAAGAAAAGACTAAGAACCATTTTGCAGCCCATTCCTTACCCAGCAGTCATTGGACCGACGTGGGCCACAGCCGTACGCGGGCCAACTGCAGCCTGGACATCAGCCCAAAGGTCTAGTACTCACTGGGTACTTTGCCACCGATGTTTGATTGTCGACTGTTTACAGTGGGACGCCCCCAAGTCATTGCTAAGAAGAAAGGCACGGACCAAAAAAAAAAAAAAGAAGAAGAAGAAAAGTAAAGATAAATGAAAACAAGCAACGCAGATAAAAAGACAAGAACAGACATGAAGAAGAAACCCCGACGACGGCTGAACTTCTTTAGTTAACTTAACCCTTTAGCTGTCGGTAGCGGTTTTAGTCGCGATGATTCCTGTAAGAATCATCGCGACTAAAAACGCTACCGACACCCGGTCATAGAGCTAACCCTTTGGTTGTCAATAGCGAATTTTGTCGCGGCGGGTGATTATCACCTGGACAAAAGTCGCTACCACAGCCATAGGGTAAATGGAAACGGAGACGTAACCTAGAGGATAATTCGATGTCCTGGCAGACGTGAGTGAGGTCTCGGGTTCGTATCCCTTTGCGGGGAGGAATGGAATGTGGATTTGTTCTTCTATGGTGTCTGTCTCGCCTTCAAGTGCACAGCACGCATAATCGTCGACTGCGCACGTTATAAATCCCATCTCCACTGTTCCGCGGTGAGAGTAGGGCCGTAGGGGCCGGTGGAATTAAAATTAAGTATGCACACATTTTAACAACAGGGTGCACGTTTGCACCCAGGGCCTAGCGCTTAGTAGCAGTAGGCTTTCAGAGATCCAGCTTCAGTAAAGCCATGTGACGCCTTGAGCATCTTGAAGAAATGTGAATATGTGCCGACGTCTGGGAAGGAACCGATCAAACAACCAAACGATAACTCATCGTATGACAGGCACCGTGGGGCGGTCCGTGGCACAGCGGTAAAGCGTCTGCCACCAATGTTAAAGGTGTGAGGTTCGATACAGGGTCCGTGGTCGGACTTTTCTCCTCGTGTATGTGTCACCGTTAACTCATTCCAGACTTGCCACCTCCGCTTATGCCGCGTATCCGTAGGCGGCACATCTCGAATGAGTTAATTCGGGCGGACCGTCGGGGGTTCTTTCTCCGGGTACTCTTAATCCCCCTTCACTTTTGTACCTGTTTCAGGCCACATTATATACAAGCGATCAAAACCTCAGTAGCTGAGCTGACCCTTCGCACCACGTAAATGTCCTGTGTTTGTCTTGTACTATGTTTGTCATTCGCTGAGCGAATGCGTGTGTTTTACGTGAGCGTGCGTGTTGGGCTTTCTCCTATATGGAGCAGAGACTTGGAGATTGACAAAAACCACAGTCAACAGTGTACAGATCTTCATAAACAGTTGCCTTAGAAGAATTTTGAAAATCCACTGGCCAGAGAAGATCAGCAACATCAGACTCTGGGGGAGAACAGAACAGATAACAGCAGAGAATGAAATTGGACGAAGAAGATGGGGATGGATTAGTCACAGTCTGAGAAAGCCAGCTTCCAGTATCACTAGGCAGGCATTGTCATGGAACCCCCAGGGAAAGAGGAAAAGAGGCAGGCCGAGAAACACCTGGCGTCGAGACCTCCAAGCAGACATCAAGAGACTGGGAACCACCTGGAGTAAAATCGAAGGAGAAGCACAGAACAGGAGTCACTGGAGGTCTCTCGTCGACGGCCTATACCCGGGGAGGGGTGACAGGCGTAAGTAAAGTAAGTAAGCAAAGCGCCTATATATAACCGATATTATTATTATTATTATTATTATTATTATTATTATTATTATTATTATTATTTTCCCACCTTATTCAGGTCATAAATCTGATTGACAATCTTGTCGATTGCAAATAAATATCACCCTCCCTACAAAAACAAAGAAACAAAAAAAAAAAAAAAAAAAAAAAAAAAAAAAAGAAAAGAAGAAGAATAAACAGTGTTTTGTGCTTGTCCATCCAAGGCGTGTTTCTTTTTTCTTTGCCAGTCATTTTCTTTCTTCTCGAGCCTTGGCTGTCATTTCGTCCGTGATAAGTCTACCATACACGGCTCTTCTCCGTTATGATACATTTGCAGAACTGTCACTGACTCTAACAGGAAGTGACGCTCGTCTCCCTCCCCCCCCCCTCCACCCCCCTGCAGTGACGTGGGGTGAAATTGTACACTAGCAAGGCGCACCTAACTTGTTACGCCAGTGTACGGTTACATTTGATATTTCTTTAGCTATGGGACACAGATGCACGGTATCTAACATGGGGCACAGAAGCAAAGATTCAACGAAAGCCGGGTCTTCAGAATATAAATGATTTTACGATAACAAATCAGATACTTAATTCTCCACAAAAAGAATGTATCAAAAATGTGTGTGCTGGTCTGTGATTTACAGACCAGCACACAGATATTTTTTTTTAAAAATCTACGAAAGACATTTGTCTCCGCCGACCTGCTCTGTTGATGAAGATGAGGTGCTGAAATATATGTCAAGTCAAACGCCAATCACCTCCAGCTCCCAAGGACAGTGATACACACTGGTGTCATCAAGAAGCATATATCCTCATGAGCAATAAGAACTGAACGCGATCCAACTGCAAGAAGCACAGAGCCCCGCAGTTGCGGGGGTTTACAACGAATGGTAAATTTATGTTTTCATCCGCAGTAGGCCTGGATTTTGACGAACCGGTGGAAAGATAGACAGATGGGTATGGTATATTTTTACTGCCGTACTGTTTGACATTAAAACAATAAAACATAGGAATTGTCCTGGTGCCATAAGGACATGCATCGAGTCAAGAGGCGTTCAGCGAACATTAGTGTATAATATAACAAAAGGTATAGACCCTCATCATACTGCATCGGCTCACATGAGGATCTATGCTTTTCCGGTCGTCGCAGACAGAAAGGATATGTTCGTAAGACGTAGCGCATGATCATGTCTTACACGTGGAGGCTGGGGTGTTACTAGCAAAAGACAGATCTTGATGTGCCGGGGCCCAGAGCAGGACTCACGGGCTCATGAGGATCTGTGTCGACTGCGAGGTTTCGTATGCGACGAACGACTATAGGTCGTTTGACATCGGAGTGCACAACGTTTTTCGCAGATATATCCACAAAAAACCCCCAAAAACCAAAAAAACACTTTTCTATACCAATCTTAGGACAAAAAAAAAAACAGTGACAGTTGACCTAATGCGATCTGCTTTTAAGAAACTGAAACAATGTGTCACTTTTGCTGTACAGTCGCAACAATTCAGGATTTTGCAATAAAATGACTGATTTTACATCCCTAAATGTGCCCCAGATATATTGAGCCCTGCCTAAGAAAGATCCATCTTCACGTGAACAGGCCAAGTTTTCAAACCTGAAAGGCCGCATACATGAAGTCTGCATGCTCGACCTTGATATTGAAATCTGCCGCGCCGGTGCTCTATTTAGGGTATTGAAAATGGCCGCTTGTTCTTGTAATTTCACCAAATCTTTACCACTGTAGAGCAAAATTGACAAATCATAGGAGTTCAGTAAAAATATTACATATTAGGTCAATCGACACTTTATGTATGATATTTGTTCTTAAAGTGGTACAGAAAAGTGTCTCTTTGCCGAGATATTTGGGAAAAGCGTTGTGCTCGCTGATACGGCCTATACCAACAACGAACGAGAGCGACGTTCAAGGAAGACAACCAGCTCGAATCACTGATAAGCATAGACTACACTCCAAACATCTCAAAGAGGCATAGATCCTCATGAGCCCTGAGGGCTCATGAGGATCTATTCCTCTTGGAGATGTTTGGAGTGTAGTCTATGCTCATGGTACACGCCGATTTCACCGTTCAAGTCTCGTTCGTTGTTGTGGTTGTCGTCCCTCGCAAACGTAACCTCCCTAGCATTAGCGCTTGGAAAATGATATGTGTTAGGTTCTAAGCACAGATTGTCTGTCGCTGCTGGAATGGCATGCGTTTGGGAATTGTGACGGTTTCTTTTGTTGAGAAAATGCCTGTGTCAGAATGTACCAGAGGATTACTTATTTTGTATTTTTTAGAGAAATGAGTGCGCGATGCTGTGAAGTCAGTTTGCACTCCCCGACCTATGCACACAGCAGATGTAAAACTGAGAAGCTTTCTGCCTTGTGATCGTAAACGAGAGGAAGCCCTTGTTCTTTTTTTTAAAAAATGAAAAGCAACAATAGTGCAATAAAGCAGTAATACCAAAGTCTCTGGAGCCGCTTCGCTATAAGATAGATAATACGAGACACCATACAATTATGAATGAAAATGTCGCTGAGCGCAAAAATGAGCTTATTCTCTTCTGCTTCACAGGGCAACCTTGCTCAACCCTCCCCCCACCCTTTTTACCCCCTTCCCCCTCCCACTCCCCTCCCCCCGACCTTCCATCATTTACTTCATAGATTCAAAATGTAAGGTTTACTCATTCAGCCCGACGCACGTATTTCCCAGATTTTGGAGGCGTCATCTAACGACTTTGCACCCGTTGCAGGAGATGGGTTGACCATGATAATTCAAGGGTAGTGCCAGATTAGCTTGGCGCCGACAGGCGCCAAGCTCACTGGCACTACCCTTGAATTATCATGTCGACCCATCTCCTGCTGTAGTGCGTCAGGTCTGAATGGGTTAAGATAACGTTATTGTTGTTGTAGCGGAAATTAATCATACATTAGCAAAACTTGTTTTGCCAGCCGCACAGCTGCTGCTCACATTCACTCACTCGCTGTAGTTGATTTCTGTAGCACACAAACGTTAACCCCGTCACTGCAGAGAAAAACTGAACACCGCCCAACTGCAAGAGGCATAGATACTCATGGGCCCCCGCCATTGCCACGGGGGCTCATGAGGATCTATGCCTCGTGCTGACACTGAACGCCTAGCACCCGTGTTCCTTGGACCCCGGGGGCCACTGGCAGCGAGGGGGTTAAAATAAGCTACGCGCGCTGGCCTGTGATTTTGGAGAAAAAAATGTAGGGGAAAGTCACCAAATGTCGAACAGGTGACTAATACCGAACAGCTGATTTCCCGAAAACAAGAGGTGACTGCTCAAATTTGACTGCACGAGGTGATAGAGTACCTTCCCTTATTATCCTGTACGAAAAATCATGGCGGCGAAAGACTGCACAAGAAGACGGTTTTATGACTCTCAAAGCTATTTTCGACCTACAGAAGACTAATCATAGTATGAATTTGAGGTGCTTTTAGTGAAAAGTTATGGTTGAAATGAACAGTGTGATCTATCTGCTAGCCAAATATGTCTGTTTGCAAGCATTCGTCGTAATCTTGCCTGAGCACCATGTGGTTTTAAAACAGTTAGGTAGATTTCAATTACCAAACACCACAATGGTTCAAATACCGAACAATGTTCGGTATTTGAACTATTGCGTTCGTATTTTGACACTCTCTCTCTCTCTCTCTCTCTCTCTCTCTCTCTCTCTCTCTCTCTCTCTCTCTCTCTCTCTCTCTCTCTCTCTCTCTCTCTCCCCCTCTCTCTTATTATTATTATTATTTTTCACATTGTTCTTAAGATCATATTTAGTTATTCTTTTGTACTTCCACGTCTATTATTGTTTTATGTGTCTCTCTGTACAGTTAAGAAAGGAGAGATTGTGATTAAAGATCTGTAACGTCTGTTCATGTCTAAATTTTGTTCCTCATGTTATAACCGTTCAGTCATTCTCTCTCTCTCTCTCTCTCTCTCTCTCTCTCTCTCTCTCTCTCTCTCTCTCTCTCTCTCTCTCTCTCTCTCTCGTCTCTCTCTCTCTGTCTCTCTCTCTCTCTCTCTCTCTCTCTCTCTCTCTCTCTCTCTCTCTCTCTCTCTCTCTCTCTCTCTCTTCTCTTCTCTTCTTATTTGTTTGCGCATGTGTATGCTAGTAGTACAGAGTGATGAGTGTTGCTAATACTTGGAGCATATTTTGCAGGGCTACATGGTCAACGCAGTCACTGGCATCAACCATGGCAGCTGTCAAAGACAAGAGGCTTGGGCTTCGAGCAGCTGCAAGAGCGTTGGCATCCCTCCCACCACACTTAAAGATCATCTTGATGGAAAACACAAACATGCTATGGGTGTTACAAAACAATTTCTTCCATACTTCCCCCAGCACTAGAAAAAGAATTGGCGAACCACATCATGAAATGTGAGAGCATGTTTTTTGGCCTGACCAGAAAAGGCGTTATGTCACTTGCATACGAAATAGCGACCAGAAATGGCATTCAACATGTTTTCAACGAAGACAAAAAATCGAAGTGTCGCAGGCAAAACAAAAACCAACAAAGAAAACAAGCAAATCAAAGTCAATCACAGAGAACAGAGAGAAACAGAAAGCTAAAAACAAGAGGGTTAGAAACGTCAGTCATCAGCAAGCTAACTGGTTCTGTTTTTTTGTGCCGAGAATGCCGAGAAGAGGACAGTGTTTGATGTGCTCAAAATGGGTACATGTGGATTGTGCTGGAATAACAGAAAGCCAAAGAGAGTACTTTTGCGATGTTTTGTCAGTCAAAGTAGGCCTAACATTGGTTTTTGCTGTTTGGATTTTGAACCTCTTTGTTCGGATTTAGGGAACACGTGTTATAATTTGGTTTTTGCTGTTTGGATTTTGAACGTCTTTGTTCGGATTTAGGGAACACGTGTTGTAATTCCGAACATATTTTTTTGATTTTTTACAATTAAGATAACTTTCTTTTATGTTGATTTATTTCCACAAAAAGTGGTATGAATGTTGCTGATTATTTACTTTATTAAAATTCACATTCTAAAACAGTCTGTCTTCTGTTGTTTTTGAGAAAATGGCAGATTTCCTTAAGTGTTCGGTGTTTGGGAACTTTCCCCTAATGTTTGCTGGTCAGTGATTTTGAACATTACGTAAGGTTTAAAATGATAGACCAACACACCATATTATGAAGGTCGTATCTGGAGCAATTCTTAGCTCACCAGTAGAAGCTCACCCTTCCTTCGTAATAAACCTGCTTTGATCAATCTTTTTAAAAAAATTTTATATATATTTTTTGGTATAGAAAGCAGTGGTTTAAAAAGAAAAGTTATCCCTGAAGAAGAGTTTGGAAGGGCAAAAATTGTTACACGTCATGAAAGACCTTCTACAGCCACCTAAGTGATTGTCTTTAACACATTCTGCCCCAGGATCAAAATCACCAAATTTTTCAGTTACCCTCTGAAGGACTGTTTTAGAATTCTAGAGACAGATCGAGCATGATAGTTCAAGGGTGGTGCCAGAATAGCTTGGCGCCTATAGGCGCCAAGCTATTCTGGCACCACCCTTGAACTATCATGCTCGATCCGTGTCTTGCTGCTGTGTGTCGGGGCTGAACGAGTTAATGTCAGGTGATCTCTCATAGGGTGGTCACTCAGAACAGGTTCTGCTGTAGTGAGTTAAATTCGGCCATAACTAGAAACGTTGATTAGCAGAGTCATTCAGACGGCTGTGCCTGTAGCAGGTGATGGACGTTCGCCGCAAGAGTTACCATTTCACCAAAACTTGACATCATTGAAAAAGCAAACACGCAAGAATTATTGAGGCAACAGTGGAAAGGTCGGAGCGCTGGGTGGTTGCAAGCCGCCTGTCATATCACGTCGTGTTTGAAATTTGTTCAGCTGCCTTTCCGCTTGTTTCTGGCTGTATACAGAACATTTCTGTTTCTTTAATTCTCGTGCGAGTCTCGCCTAAGAAATATTTTCCCCGTTTCTCAGTGCACCCCTTCTCCCCCCCCCCTCCTCCCGAATCCCCTCTTATTCCTCTAGCCATCTGCAATACTGAGACGTAGATTCTCAGTCTAACTTGGCCCCGCGGTCCTCAGGACCGCGAGGCCAAGTTAAACTGAGAATCTGCGAGAGTCACGCGGTAAAAGTAAGTATTCTTAACTCAAGCGACATATACTTCAGGCAGTACAGGGTTATTAGTTCGCATTGTCTTTTTTCATGTCTTTACACGTCAGTTTGGTCTACAGTATTGAGAATACGGTAGACTTGGGATGTGACTGATCGGAGCGCGTTCCGCAGTAGCATGCAAAGGACATGACACGGCGGGCGGGCCTGAGATTGTGGCAAAGAAGTAACAAGATCAAAATGACGTCACATCTAGCTACTCTAACGGGCCTTGCTGTTGAACGTACTTTTGGCGCGAAGCGCCGAATGTGTGTGTGTGTGTGTGTGTGTGTGTGTGTGTGTGTGTGTGTGTGTGTGTGTGTGTGTGTGTGTGTGTGCGTGTGCGCGCGTGCGCGTATGTTCGTATATAATTATGTAAACACGACAATCTCCCACGTTTACATACGTACAAGCTTGAAAATAAAGGCCCGGAAATGCTTCATGCAAGAGGTGTCTAGAAGTTCTTTCGAGCATATTGAAATTAGATGTCTCATTGAAGAGTTAAATGACCGTTTATAGAAAGTCGGCTGACCCACATTAGAGTGGGTAATTTGATTATATGCACCTGTAATTTTGGATAGAGCTAGTCTGCAGAAAGACATTGGATAAGTTCGTTGACCAGCTATGTACCTCTTCAACTTTTTTTTGACTAATAATTAATTCATTTTTGCAAGTTTTGGAGCCACGTTATACTCCCATCAAACAGTCAGCCCTGGAATAGGCTATCTGGAAGAAAACAGTCGGTCCTAGAAGAGGCTGCGTGCCGTTCGAACGAGTGACGTGAAACATCACATTCGTCACTGTGTACACCGGCGTCGTGGAACTAGCGATGCCATGACGTGAAGCTTATAGTGATGTCATTTTGCTGCTCGTGCTATCCTTCTTCAGAATTGTTGTCGCTACTCCAGCCCACAGAGCGTACTAATGGCGGGAAGCGCCGTATGTCCGTCTTTATTTGCGTGTTTTTCATTGGCCTGGCCCTATTCGATTTTTTCCCCCTGGTCGTCCGTTCTCAAGGCAACGGGAGTCCCCTTGTCACATGTTACCAAAGTAACATATGATAAGCAGACTCTCTTATTAAATGTTACGATGAAAATGTTAGTCGCTGAGCAAAGCGTTCTCCCACCAAATAAATCTAGGGAATCACATTTCTTGGTACAAACATACCCTAAACTTCATTCAGTCAAACCTCTAAACAAAAACATGCCATTTTTTTTTTTAGGGGGCTACACAACAAAAAGAACTATATGTAGTAATCCATAAGCTAGTCCGGTCTACCGTGCACTCCCCCCCCCCCCTCCACCCACAGTACTCAAGAAGATGGATTTAAAAGTGTACCTTAGTATGTCCTGAGATGTTTAAGCCATGTTCCCCGAAAATCCTTAGGAACACACCAGATATATAGCCGATGGCGCAAGGGCAACCCCATTCACGCTCTTCGCATATGCTAAAATGAGGTTGAGAAACATTTTCCTCTAAATAAATCAGAATTCATTCCAGAAGCCCAAATCAGCAATATTATGTTAAGGCACACCTTCTGCATCCTCAAAAAAAAAAAAAAAAAAAAAAAAAAAAAAAAACCAGCATGAAAAAAATATTGAATTTCTGGCTCACAGTGAAGATATTTGTGCACACAGTAAACGGCCACTTCCGCGAAATCGCAAAAAAAAGACAAAAATAATGTGTCAGATGCCTTCAGGCATTTTCCATAGCACTGACAGTCCAATTTCAGGCTTACATCATTAAAACAGGATGTCACCATTATTATAAACTTGACCAGGTGATGCTGTGATCACTGTGAGTGCCACAGTGGTTGATTTTGTATCCCTACCCCCAAGTTGTAAAAATACACAAAATTAATTTTAAAAAATTACAAAATTATTCCATTTCATTTTGACCTCTCTTTACCTATTAAGCTTCAATAATGTGAGCATAAAGTGCAAGAAAATAAGGAAAGTCGCATTCTTTATGGTACGTTCGTTTTTTTCCATTTAAAATGGACGAAATAGGAAACGTACGTTGTTTCTGATGCCCTCAGAAATTTTGTATACAACGTATAGGTCTCTTTTTAGGTTTTCTTGGTTAGGATAGAGTACCACAGTTATTCCAAACCTGATTTTATGATGCTGTGATGTATTTAGGGGCCACAGTGGCTAAATTTGCTGCCCTACCCATTTTACCAGTACGCAAAGGAACGCAAAATGATCATAACAATTGCTTATGTCATACTCCTCTGTTTAAATATTTGTGTGGCCAGTTTTCTTAACAAAGTATGCATATTGAGCATACAAATTTGTGATCATTTCATTAATTTCAATGTGACCCATCAATTTAATTGTAATTCTTTTTAGTTAAGGCGTGTTTAACAGGGGCTGCCGCTGAAGCTTCTACCTCGTGCACATTCAGCAGTCTTGTCAAACTCGCGGAAGGTGTACCTCAGGGAGATGTTGTGTCTGATGCTGTTATTGGTCTACATTAATGACATCAGTACAACAGTACCAAGGTTCGTCTCGAACATCCTCCATACGGATGACCTTGCAGTGTAGAGCGCAGCAGAACATAAAGAAATAGCATCCTGCAGAATCCAGGATGCTGCCAATAGAGCCAGCAGCTGGATTGAAAGATGGCCACTCAAACTGAGCTAGACCATCTCTTTCAATCAGATGGAAGAGGTCACCTTGAAACTGGAGACCTTCCAGTACCAAAGACAGACAGGCCAACTTTACTGGCAACAAATAAATTACTGGACTCACGTGGAGGCCTCACATCAAAGCCATGGAAGCTACAGCTGCAAAAAAAGTCTCTGATGAAGAAACTGGTGGGGACCACATTGGCGCAAATTACAGCATCCTAGCGCAAGCAAACACCTGCTCGGTCAGACCAGTAGTGCGGTACCAAGATACATCGACAACATGAAACACTGCCTGCAAAACCTAAAAAGCCAGGCTTGACAAGATGCAGAACATGGGTCATTCTCATGATGCAGTGACATTCTTAGAGCCATCTGGAGCACCCCAATTTAGGAAATGGAGGACATTGGAGCCACTGGAACGCAGAACAGCACACACGATGAAGAGACTTACTAAACACTGACAGCATGAGAGACTACAGAAGCAGATCAAGAACCGTCAGAAACGCCCAAGTCTGAACCGCCAACTGAAGGTCCTGCAAAGGGCTAAAACTGACGTCCTGGAACCAAGCCCAAAGATGTGTGAAGAGCTCCCTTTAGACACTTGGACATCTCAAAAGAGCCTTCTAGACAACATAAACAATGTTCCAGGACTCTTTGCCAAAGTGGCTACCGAAATCCACCAGCCTGGCACTAAAGCAACGGTCAACCGGCCACACCACCCGCCCCCACCACCACCAAACCACCCGGGGAGCTATGCATGTCGGAAGTAATAAAGTTAATCCGGTATAGGGCTATGCCGGTTATAGCTAACCTCGGCATAGACCCGCTCAGAATTTCGCATGCACAACACAGTTTTAGTGGCGCAATAGCTATGCTGATGTTGATTATACATAGTCCGGGGCCACACCTCGAATGCGCATGTGTAAACGTACAGAATATGCACTTCCTTCTGCTTTGTTGACATTCTGTGTATCTCTTCGCATAATACAATCGTAGCAAGCATGGATCAAGAAAAGTCAAACTTAAAGAGAAATAGAAAACCAAATTGGGACGCAGGAGAAATCCAGGCACTGCTGACCGAGTTACAAATAGAGGGGAGAGGGTTGTTTGCGGCGATTACGCCGCAGAACACGGTGGCGATGAAGAATGCAAGATGGAAAAGGATAGCTGGCATAATAACAGCACGTGGCGTGGCTGTTAGAACAATAGACGAAGTCAGAGCAAAGTGGAAAGCACTTAAAAAGGAGGTGATAGACAAAGATGCAGGGGCACGAATGACAGGAGGAGGCAAACCTCCAAATAAGTTCATTCCATTTGAGGACATGATCCAAGCCGTGATCGGAGAAGGATCAAATCTGTACACGGGAATTGATGGTAAGTGTACTACTAGGGCCTAGGCCTACGCAATACTCATAGTTATAGGGCGTAACACCTTTGTTTATAATGTTTATAACTCCATATAATAATCAAACGCATTAGCTTCATAACACTATAGTAGATAGGCTAAGTTACAAGTAGTCCCACACTATTAATTAAATACTGGTGCTTGTTTTTAATCTAGGTTAATTCTTTTGAAACAAATAGCACGTATCTATCTATCTATCTATCTGTCGGTCGGTCGGTCGGTCGGTCGGTCGGTCGGTCGGTCGGTCGGTCGGTCGGTCGGTCTATATATATATATACCATGTATTAAAACAATACAGATAGGTATTTTCTTGAGATTTAGCTAGTATATATATTATATAAATAGCCAGCATTTAATGATAGTAATGCTTGTCTCCTCCACTCAGCCAGGCCTCCTTTTCTAATCTAAGTTTCAGGCTGTGACAGCAGTATCCTAGAACCCTCTGCAGATTATCGAACAGTATCACCAGCAGCAACGCCAACCAATGCTGACATAGATCCAGATGATCTAACAGCAGTGCCATCAACCAGTTTTGATAAAGGTAAACAGTATAAGTAATGTACATTGGTAGGAAATGTATGTGTAGGTGTCAGCAAATATTGAGTATTTGATATAAGAGCCTAAGAGGAGAAAATATTATGATGGCTGCAACACATTTTCAGCCATCCAGCCAAGAACCTATGTAATAGCTGTCATCATCAACAGATATGATCTTTCACAAGTAGCATAAATGTGTAAATTAAATGATAAACGTATTGTTAATACATAGATTTACATTTTACTATAAGCTTTATTATAGACATTACATGTTTGTATTGTATTGATAACGTGCGTTTGTAGTTATACTAATATTTACCCCCAAACATGTCAATAGATAACCAAAACTGTCTTTAATAAAAGAATCTTAACTGATTTCAGACAAACCACCTTTTCTCCCTGATGTGCCTAGGACACTGACAGATGTAAATATATTACAAGTGCCAAAGACACCTACAGGTGTAACACAAGTGGCAAGTACACCGACAGGTGTAACACAAGTGGACAGTAAGTATTTTGAATTTGTATCCGTCATGTTTCTTTACATAACTATTCCATCGGTAATTATTTAATAAAAACACAACCAAGAATCAAGGTGACGTAATTCAAATAAAAAAATTCATATGACAGTTATGTAAACAGGACTCATTAAACAAACAAGAAAAATATACTAATAGGATGAAATATATTTAAAACAAAAACTGCCTTCTTAATTTTTAATAGCAGAGGTCAATATCAAATTCTGTTCTTGTACTAGTGTTAAATGCAAGGATCACAGCTTGCTGTAATTTTTAATTGTTTATAAACCACTGTATGTATTTGAGGGGAGTAGCAGTAGTAGTGGTGGCCAAAAATTCCCAACTGTATTAGATTGCCACCATGGAAATTAATCTATGTGCATGTAGTACATTCTGCATTCAGATGAATATATGTACTCATGACCTTTTATAAAGCACATAGCACATCATGTTAACTGTAATGCATTTGATGTTTTAACAGGTCCAGGAGTACAAAAGAAATGCAATATTGGAAATGCGCGTTCTACTCTAATAACGTTACATAACAGAATGATTTTGGATTATATTGTCTAAACCAAATGCTAGTTCCCAGCCCTCTGTTAAAAACAAAAACACGGATGTGAAAATATACTTTGTCTTTGTTCATCATGGAAGCAATATCTAGCCTCTATATTATGCAAAATATCTGTGAATGATTTGGCCCCTGACTGCAACACCAACAGCTCTCCTCGCCCTCTCTGTCTGTGGAGCATCATCATCATCATCACTGTCATCCATCTCGACATCATTGGCATCTTCATCTTCATCATCAGGTGGTGGTTCCAAGTTCAGCTGCCTAGCCCTGTTGTGCAACATCACACAGACCATAATAATTTTGCAAGCCTTTGGTGGATCCACTCGCAGTCCCTGCAAGCAATGCCATCGCTTCTTGAGCACACCTATGGCTCGTTCTATTGTGGTGCGAGCAGAGCTGTGATGAAAATTGTACCTTGCTTCAGCTGGTGTGCTTGGGTTGGCCACTGGTGCCATCAACCAATCCCTCTGCATGTAGGCACTGTTTAGACAAAATAATACAACAAAGACAAAATCGTCAAAGCCACGTTTACTGTTGCTTTTTATATTAAAACTACATTCTCATATAACTACATAATCCTCCTACCCTAAATAATGATTGTTCTATTGTTGCCGTGTGTGTTTATGTGTACGTGTTTAGTTTTAGAGTCTTGAGTGTTGGAGCGAGGACGTGTTTTTCACTATTTTTTTTTATTCACTTTAGTTTAAACTGTGAAATTAAAGCATTGTGCCAAAGATGATGTCCAGTATGAATTTACTGTCATGTTGAACCAATTCCTAAATAAATTTACACTCAAAGCACATTTTAAACACCATTCGAAAAAGGCTGTAAGAGTGAGTATTCCTTATTATTAAAAAAAATTATATATACACTGGTTTTGAATTGATTTTGTTGAAATGATTGAAATAATGTTACTTTGTTGCTTACCTGTCACCCAAAATAAATCCTTTCAGTGGTTTATCTTCACGCTCAAACTGCCTAAATAATTCACTTTCACGGAGAATCCTTGCATCATGCACGCTTCCAGGCCACTTAGCAATACAATTCCAGAACATGAGATCTGCATCACATATTACCTGAGGAATAAAAATCTTTTTTTTTTAAGTTAAAAAAAACCTTAAGCAAAAACTGTAAAAGTAGTATTATTTATTATAAACATGTCCTACTCTAGACTTAACTCTAGGCAGTTACATGAATACACAACAATAAACTATTTAATATAAAAAAAAGCAGGAAAGCTAATTTCTAGATAAAAACACTATTAACACACACACTCTCACAGGATAGCTCATTAAATATCAAGTAATGTACAGAAAAAAAAACATAACTATCTAACCTACAAAATCTCTCTCTCAAGAGTATGTAAACAAAAACAAAACATATACATTTTGTATCAATTACCTTTTTAAAAGTGACAAAACAATTACACAGGGTAATTTATTAAATACATGTATTTAAAATCCATAACCTTTATTCTATGACGCACAACAGGAATAATAAAGGTGCAAGTTTTTGTAACATTCATCTAACACACACACACACATACACACACGATGTAGTTTGCACGTACTACGATTTTACATACATAACTGAACATTATACACTACACTTTATGTTTAGATATGTGAAATAGGAAGGGCTGAATCCAGTAGGGGGGGGGGGTGGGCTTGGTTCTACAGTACCCCTCCCCCCCCCCCCCCCCCCCCCATCCTCGGCTTTAAAAAAATCGACAAGAAAAACCACTGCCAGATTACGACAATGAATGTTCTGAAAAGGAGGGGTGCTTTGTTGTCATATTAGCACCCCCCACCCCCGCCCGCCACTACTAGTATATAGTAGTATGCTAGAACCTGGCAATAGATATTAAAAAATAAGTTGAGCACCCCCCCCCCCCTTTTCCCTTGAAAACTGATTGCTCCGACCCTAATAGGGGTTGCTTTAAAATATTTCTGTGCCAAACTCACCTGCACATTGATTGAGTGATAGTTCTTTCTGTTGACGAACTCGTGTTCATTTTCCACCGGTGCTTGGATCCTTATTTGAGTTCCATCAACAGCGCCAATACTGTTTGGAAAGCCATTGCGTTGAAAAAAGATGCGTTTTGTTACATCGGCTTCTTCTTGTGTTGGCATTGTAATCCATTGTGGCACTCGTCTGCAGAGAGCTTCAGTCACCCTTGTAACAATTCGGCTAAACCGGCATAACAACGCTATTTCTTCCGACATGCATACGGCCCCCGGCCCTGGCAACACCATCAGCCACTGCGCGACGGGGCGACGGACAGACAGACAGACAGCGACACCCCCCCTCACCCCTTGGGCCACCCCCCTCGGGCGAAATCAACGGAAGTTGGAAACCCCAGTCCCTGTTAAAGAAGCAAGCAAGCACAAGCGTCAGCATGATCGTTCGCAATGAAATAGTCACAAATTGGGGGAGAAAAAGAAAAGAAAAAGAAGTAGAGAAAAGTTTGAGAGCACTTTGTCATTTTTTTACGAACTTTCATAGACTTTAAGGAAAATAACTGAAATTGACAGACTTTCCAGGGCCCTGAAAAAAGCCTTGTCATTTTAAAACAACTTTAACAAATGTTCACAGACAGTACGGACCCTGCTGGACTCACCTCATGAGACTGGGTCATGCGGAAACAGCCCTATGCGAATTTGGCGTAGAAAATCAGTCTCCTTAGCACATTCTCCAAACCTGTCCATAAAAAGAAGCGGTCCACTGGCAGTTCTGACCAGAAGACACACCCCTGTGCACCGAACTCTGAAAACATGCTGTCGAGCTCTTGACAGCTCACTTATTGGCAGCCAGAACAATATAAGATATCTGACACATTATTTTTGTCTTTTTTTTTGCGATTTCAACGGAAATAGCCATTTACTGGGTGCACAAATACCTTCACTGTGAGCCAGAGATTTAATATGTTTTCATTCTGGTTTTTTTGCAGAGGATGCAGAAGGTGTGCCGTAACATAATATTGCCTGATTTGGGCTTCTGAAATGAATTCTGATTTATTTAGAGGAAAATGTTTCTCAACCTCATTTTAGCATCCGCGAAGAGCGTGAATGAGGGTACCCTTGCGCCATTGGGTATATCTCTGGTGTGTTCCTAAGGATTTTCGGGGAACATGGCTTAAACATCTCAGGACATACTAAAGTACACTTTGAAACCCATCTTATTGAGTACTGGAAGTGGGGGTGGGGGGGGGGAAGGGGGAGTGGGGGGTGGTAAATCGGGCTAGCTTATGGACTATAGGTGTTCTTTGATACCGCTGGTACCAGTTTCATACAAAACGTAACTGAATAATTGGATGAGTTAGATACTATCAACGACAGGAAAATTCAACTGAAGCGAAGACCCTATCACATAATAATAATAATAATAATAATAATAATAATAATAATGATACCGTTATTATATAGGCGCTTTATCTCAATTTTTGGGCAAATCGACTCAAAGCGCCGCGAACTGAAACCCAACACGCACACTCACGTAACAGACACGGATTTACGCATTTAAGACAAACACAGTACAAGACAGACGAAGGGCCAGTTCAGTTACTAAAGTTACAGAGATTTTTGATCCCCCGACATACTGACCGCATTCGAAACGGCGAAGAAACAAAACGTTTGATTTAAAAAAATTGAGGGTTACACAACAAAATAACTATATGCACGCGTTGTGTTTGGCCTATATTACCAATTTCAAACAAAAGAATGACTGAAGATGTGTTAAATTAAAAAAAAAATACCTGAGAGAGAAATTCCATGCGAATGCAGTTCGCGCTAGGTTGTTGACTGATAGTCAGAAGTATGGAGATTTACGTCCCCTGAATCTCTATGTCACACTTAAAGTTTGGGGTCCTTTCAAGGGTACACTTCACGCTTCAGTCTCTCTCTCTCTTGGCTTGACTTCGCGAACAAAGATTTTATAGGAGTTGCCCACGACGTCTGCAGGCTTGTTCGTGGCTGCGGAGGCCAATCCGGGACAGGCAGGTTCGACCGCAGTGGCTGCAGGGGGAGGTATGGCCAGGGTTCTGAGTTGCGGCATCTCTGTTTTTTCTCCTGAGCCGCTTGTCCTTAAGGCTAGCTCTGCGAGAGTCCTCAAAGGAGACAGCTGCCTTGTAAATGGTGGAGCGCCAGGTGTCACGGTCCACAGCAAGCGAAGACCACTATCCTCCATCCTGGAGACATGCCCCGCCCAGCGGAGCTGTGTCCGCAGCAGCAAAGCCTCGATGCTCACAGTTTCAGCCTGTTCAAGGACCTCGACGTTGGTGACATAGTCACTCCAATGAATGCCCAGGATGGTGCGCAGGCAGCGCTGATGGAAGCGTTCGAGGAGTCGTAGTTGGCTGCGGTAGAGGGCCCAGGACTCGGAACCATACAGCAGGGTGGTGAGGACCACAGCTCTGTACACGCTGATCTTGGTGCCTGTTTTCAGCTGTCGATTGTGCCACACCCGCCTAAAAAGTCGCCCGAAAGCGCTGTTCGCATTTGCCAGCCTGCTGTCAAGCTCCTTGTCCAGCTTGGCGTCCGACGTGATAATGCAGCCAAGGTAAGTAAACTGGTGCACTGACTTTAGTTCAGACTCGCCAATGGTGATGTGAGGAGGGCGATACACTGTCTTGGGTGCCGGCTGATGGAGGACCTCTGTCTTTTTCAGACTGACCTCGAGTCCAAAGAGCTGGGCAGCGTCTGCGAAGCAGGACGTGATGCGCTGCAGGGCTCTCTCTGTGTGTGCAACGAGGGCAGCGTCATCAGCAAAAAGCAGCTCACGAATCAGTTGGTCTAGGGTTTTCGTGTGGGTCTGCAGTCGTCTGAGGTTGAACAGGCTGCCATCGAGACGATACCTGATGTACACTGCATCGTCATCATCGAGGTCCACTGTGGCCTGCTTCAAAATCATGCTTAAAAAGATGGTGAAGAGGGTCGGTGCCAGCACGCAGCCCTGCTTTACGCCGTTGAGAATAGGGAATGGTTCTGAGAGGTCATTGTTGAGTCTGACCTGGCCTTGCTGGTCCTCGTGTAGCTGGACAATCATGCTGAGGAACTTTGGGGGACAGCCAAGTCGCTCCAGGATCTGCCACATGCCTTGCCTGCTCACAGTGTCGAACGCTTTTGTTAGGTCGACAAACGTTACGTACAGCCCTTTGTTCTGCTCGCGGCACTTCTCCTGAAGCTGTTTCAGCACAATGACCATATCGGTGGTGCTCCTGTTTGCTCTGAAGCCACACTGGCCCTCTGGGAGGTGGTCTTCAGCGAGGCAGGTACCAGCCGATTCAGGAGCAGCCTTGCAAGGATTTTCCCAGCAATGGACAGCAGGGTAATTCCCCGATAGTTGCAACAGTCAGACTTCTCGCCTTTGTTCTTGTACAGGGTGATAACGACAGCATCACGGAGATCCTTTGGTAGTGTTCCTTCCTCCCTGCAGCAGAGAAAGAAGTCATGGAGCTTGTTGTGCAGTGCTGTGCCTCCATGTTTCCAGATCTCTGGCGGTATTCCATCAATGCCTGCTGCTTTGCGACTCTTGAGCTGGTGGATGGCTGTGAGGGTCTCTTCAGCGGTGGGCGGTTCGTCCAATTCAACCTTTACTGGGAGTTGTGGGATTTGTAGGACGACTGCTTCTTGAACAGTGCGCTCAGAGCTGAAGAGGCTCTGAAAGTACTCCGACCAGCGGTTCAAGATGGAGGTATTATCTGTGAGGAGTGCCTGGCCATTCAGTATACTTTTTACAATTGAAGACAAAAGCCTTCGGCTCTTACCTCCGACATTGACCCCCCCTGACCGAACCCGGACTGGACAGGATATGGCGAAGTAACTCCATCAGCTTCACCATCAAGTACAGGCTTTACAAGTCCCTCGTAGTGTCTATTCTACTCTACGGCTGTGAGACTTGGACACTGCTTGCAGACTCAGAAAAGAAAATCCAGGCCTTTGAGAACAAGTGCCTGAGGAAGTTGCTCCGCATCTCGTACCGCGAGCACAAGACCAACGAATATGTACGGAGCATCGTCACTTCCCTGGTGGGCCCACATGAACCCCTTCTGGCAACTGTGAAACGGCGCAAGCTTGCTTGGTTTGGCCACATGACCCGACACAACACCTTGTCCAAGACTATCCTCCAAGGCACTCTCGAAGGAAGTCGTCGGCGAGGTCGTCAGAGAAAGAGTTGGGTCGCAAACATAAAAGAATGGACCGAACTCGAGATGCCAGACTTGCTTGCCACCGCCCAAAATAGAACTCAGTGGAGAGCACTGTCTGTTGCTGCTGCCTTTCAGTCCCCCCAACGCCCAGTTCGGGCAAGGGACTGATGATGATGATGATGATGATGACCGAACCCGAGTGGCGACAAGAACCACTGGCAAAGCCTAACTCGTAATACAACTAATAATATCTCCTTTATAAATGTTCTTAGTACATGTATAGCTCGCAATAGTGCTGGACAAACGGGATGACTTACATTATGAAGTTAGAATGTCAGTCGTAAAATGAAAGACTTTTCTGATCTTCTTTTCCTTCGTACACAGGAGAGCGCTATGGTAGGTGTGCATGCTGCTCATATAGACTGTGAAAAGAAGGGTAGAACAGTTTTAGTTGAGGCAAGACAACATTGATGACCCGTTGTATCGGCGAATTTTAGCAATCAAAGCGCGCCATGGAGCAAATCGCTTTAACTGACCCTTTTGGGTGTCGGTAGCGGTTTTTAGTCGCGATGATTCCTGCAGGAATCATCGCGACTAAAAACCGCTACCGACACCCAATGGGTTAAAGTCTTCGAATTTTGTGTGTGTGTGTGTGTGTGTGTGTGTGTGTGTGTGTGTGTGTGTGTGTGTGTGTGTGTGTGTGTGTGTGTGTGTTCTTTTGAAATAATATAAGAGTTTCGAAACCATTTGCATACAATTTCTGACTGAGGCTCGCCCAATGAGCAAAAGGCCATCGGGCCGACGTCGGCCCGATGGCCTTTTGTGCACTGGGCGTTCACCAATCACTTTTGTTGTGTTCCCCTGCTTTCGCAGGGCTGTCAGCAAGTGAGATTAATCCTCTCACTGCCAGCGGGTCATAACATAAGCTGTGTTTCCTGCAGATCATCCTTGTCCATTCAACGCCAAAGAACGTCAGCTGTCCGCCACGGACACACAATTGCCTGGAGCAAACAAGAAGCACAAAGCTTAACCCCTTGACTGCCGGAACACGACAAACAACACCCAAGCGCAAGAGGCATAGATCCTCATGAGCCCCCGCAGTCGCGGGGGCTCATGAGGATCTATGTCTCTTGCTGATTCCGCCGTGTATCCGTGTCCCTGCACTGGATGACTTGGGCCCTTTGGCGTTGAATTAACACAGATTTTGAACAGCACCACAATCAGTGGCAGGGAAAGGCTTAAAGCAGCCCCTGCATCCGCGGGCCAGGGCTAGGGCCATGGCCAGGCATTTGAGGTACTTTTTGTCGGCAGCGGGTGGAGGGGGCGAGTGGGAGGTGGGGGTGGGGGTGGGGGGCGGGTGGGGTTGGGGGGGGGGTTGCTAAAATGAATGGAAGCGAATCAGAGAGATATTGGCTTGCATGGAATGTTGGTGAAATTGACATTCGGACAGCGCGCCATGTGTAGTGTAGTGACTTCGACCATTCCCATCTGTCTCCAAGCGGCGCATATTCTCATGAGCCCCTGCCCCTGCAGGGGCTCAAGAGAATCTATACGCCTTTTGCGGGCAAGGGTCGGTCACATTTACGGCGGTATCTCTGCTCTGGAGGAGGAAGGAGTTATTCGAAGTTACAAGACAGAAACCATTCTGATGTGGACAATGCTGATGTTTTGGAACATGTGCATTTCCTTCTTCTTGATTTTTTTTTTGGGGGGTGGGTGGGGGTGGGGGATGGGGTGGGGTGTGGGAAGATGGCGGGTGGTGGGGGATGTGTGGAGAGGAGCGGACTACCCTGCCCCTCTTCGAACACCCTTTCCTCTCTCCTTTTTCTGTCAGATTCAGTTATTAAAGAAAAAGGGATTGATACGTAGTACTGTTAGCCGTAGGACTATCGATACGTAGAGAAGAACCCAATGGAGAAAGAAACACGCTTAGAAAAGACAGTTACAACACAATTTATTAATATTTCGGAGTTGCCACATTCCTTCTGCGATAAGATGAGTAGCGACTGACCTATTTGTTTGTCGATTTTGAAGACGGGTATTTATCCGAAATATTTAATAAATTGTGTTGTAACTGTCTTTTCTAAGCGTGTTTCTTTCTCCGTTGGGTTCTTCTCTGCACTTTACACACTTGGCCGTCAGCTTTTTGGTCTTGATTATCGATACGTAGGACTTTGGCACATAGGACTGTCGTTACGTAGGACCGTAATGACCATAGGACTATCGATACATTGAACTATTGCCCATATGACCTTGATGTGTAGTACTGTTGCCCGTTGGCTCGTATACCAAACGCGTACCAAGGTACATTTCTAGAGGGGGGAAACCCCCCAAAAAAAAAAAAAAAAAACACACACACAAAAACACAACAACCTGAAGCTCCGACAATACAATAATACTTTATTAATCTCTCACGGGAAAATTCACTGTTTGCCCATACAACACGTGGCATCATCATTCATTCATAGAAATAATTAAATAACCCATAACTCTCAATTACAGAAATGAACTGTAACAGACGTATTGTTACCTTTCTTACACTCTTAGCCTATAAAAAAAAACACTACTGAAAGGGCTAGTACTAATGAACTGAAGAATGTTGACAGACACTATCTACTGATATTACTGTTGAAAAGGGTAACAGCCTGAGGGACAAAAGAGTTGGCATAACGTGTGATGTACGACTTTTGGGTACTCGAAGTCTGCCACTTCGTTCGATACGTCTGCTGTCAAATTCATGATCTAAGTGGATGTGTTTTGTCATCAAGAATGTCAGCCAGTTTGTTCGTAATCCGTCTGTTGTACAGTGTGTCCAAATTATCCTGTGCCTACCAATCACCCCGCCCCCTTTCCGGATTACTTTGTTAAGGCGATCTTGATCTCTTTTACATAAATTTCTACCCCAGCACGTCAGTCCAAAAGTTACTGGAGCAGTAAAACATCTGTAAAAGCTGAGTGCTTACATGAAATGATCTGAGCTTTCTCAAACAGTAAAGACGGGTATGTGGGGTTAGTTGCCCGTAGGACTAACGATACGTGTTACTAATATTGTCTACTGACTAACTGACCACTTAATTAAATGGCACAGATTCTCGTGAACCCTTAGTTCAGCTGATGCCCATGAACATCTGTGGCTGATTTTAGACGATGTCAAGGCTGCTTAATTTGTGTAATGAAGTTTCCCGGTTCATGAAAGTCACAGGTGCCATCCCATACCGATCAATGGATCCTGGTTCTCCTCCGTCTCTTTAAGCAGATGCAAAATAAAGAAGCAAGAGCCACAGATTTTCATGAGCCCCCGCAGGTTGCGGGTGGCTCATGAGAATCTGTGCCTCTTGAATATAATGGTGCTCTAGATCTCAACCAGTTTCTCTTTGTGAAAGTACGAGTTTTGGACACGGAAGTAACTTCAGAAAAGGTATCTAGTATACGTGTTCATTGATTGAAAATCAAAACCCTCTTCCCCGACAGCTGTCTCAAATTTCCGTCATCCGATTATTTACACAGCAGTATTATTTTGTATTTCTTTTTCTCTCTCTCACCGCTCTCTCCCCATGATAATTCAAGGGTAGTGACAGATTAGCTTGGCGCCTAACGGCGCCAAGCTATTCTGGCACTTCCCTTGAGTTATCATGATCAGTCCACCTCATGCTGTAGTGTGTCGTAGCTGAATGGGTTAAGCTTTAAACCCTAGTACATATAATTAATTATATCTCTCTCCCCGGCTCTAGTCTTTCTCTCTCCTTCTCTCTTTCCCTCTTCCTAGTATATATATATATATATATATATATATATATATATATATATATATATATATATATATATATATATATATATATATATATATATATATATATATCTCCCTCTAGTCTCTCTCTCTCTCTTTCTCCCTCTCCCTAGTTTCTCTCTCTCTCTCTCTCTCTCTCTCTCTCTCTCTCTCTCTCTCTCTCTCTCTCTCTCTCTCTCTCTCTCTCGCTCTCTCTCAAGGTCATTGAAAAATAATGTTTCGTTTCAAAGTTTCACTGATTTCTCTGTCTGTCTGTCTGTCTGTCTCTCTCTCCCCCTCCCCCTCCCCCTCTCCTATCGTGTGCCATGTCGTGCAAAATATAGTTGCATCTTCAGACAAGTTTCAGATTAGATGAATTAAAACCAAGCCGAGATGCAGACAATTGCGGTTTAATGTCCGTTCTTGCCTGATCGTGTAGCATTATTTTCCGCCTCTCAGTTGCTAAGCCGACCTGATCCGTTCAAACAACGAAAGGCGCAGATTCACAGTAACCAATAGTCCGTATAGCCTCTGTAGAACATTTTTTGTCCTTGTAATTCCGGAGCGTGTCCAGTCTCTCTCCGTTAGTGTTTTTTTTTTTTTGTGGTTGCAATGTACACATGTTGCGGGAGTACCGCCTAAATGGACTCAGTTGGGGAGTACAACACAAGTACACTTCTGTTCAAATGAGATGCGAAGCATCTCATTTGAATAGAAGTGTACTTGTGGGGTACTCCCCGAATGAGTGTATTAGCATCTCATTTGAATAGAAGTATCTTGTGGGGGTACTCCCCGAGTGAGTCCATCGGCATCTTATTTGAAGAGAAGTGTATTTGTGGGGTACTCCCCGAGTGAGTCCATCAGTATCTCATTTGAAGAGAAGTGTACTTGTGGGGTACTCCCTGAGTGAGTCTATTAGCATCTTATTTGAATAGAAGAGTTCTCGCGGGGGTACTCCCCGAGTGAGTCTATCAACATCTCATTTGAAGAGAAGTGTATTTGTGGGTACTCCCCGATTGAGTCCATCAGCATCTTATTTGAAGAGAAGTGTACTTGTTGGGGTACTCCCCGATTGAGTCCATTAGCATCTCATTTGAATAGAAGTGTACTTGTGGCGTACTCCTCGAGTGAGTCTATTAGAATCTCATTTGAATAGAAGTGTACTTCTGGCGTACTCCCCGAGCAGGTCTCTCTGGGGAGTACGCTCGAAAACGGTACGGGTTGGCAGTCATGCACTCCGTTGGTGTTGATTCTGATGACTTTTGCGTTTGAACAGCAACAGCTGTTAACCTTTTCGCTGTCGAGGAAGTCTAGACTATCCCGCAGCTGTAGGAGACGCAGTCGCGATGGGTGGGGAGGGGGGTGGAAAGAGGGGGGATGGGGGAATAGGGAGCTCATGAGGATCTAAGTCTCTTGCTGACACCACTTTGTAGCCACGCCGCTCCTTGGCGTTGGACTAACAGAGATTTTACTGAAAAACACAATCTGCGTCCACTGGCAGTGAAGGGGTTAAGAGAGGAAACAGTGTACAAAGAGAAGGTGGGGGTGGGGTGAGGGTGAATTCACTTTTGGAAAGGTGAGGGAGGGGGTGGGGGATGGGTGGGGTGGGTGGGGGGGGGGGAGTATAAAGGACAGAAAAGGAGGGACTGGAAGCAAACGTTTTTACCCATATCATACTGGAGGCTAAAAGCTTCAAATGTGTACACTGCCATATGCAAGCTACATTATAGTACTTACAGATAAGGATATAGACCAATGACTTAAGTTCAAGGGTAGTGCCAGAATAGCTTGGCGCCTAGAGGCGCCAAGCTATTCTGGCACTACCCTTGAACTACTTTAGTCACTTTAGTTTTCACACACTGGTGTATTCCGAATGATAAGGGTTAATATGATTTCTGCTGGAGATATCACGGTCACATTGATGGACCGCGGCCTGATAAATCTGGCGCCTGGCGTCGGAACACTGAGAAGTAGATGTCCGGTGGTCAGCGATCGGTCAGGCAGATGGCGCCTGATCTAGCCCTGTTATCTGGTGTATTTTTTATTTTTTATTTTTTATTTAATTATCGATGGTCAGATTGTGTGTCAGTGCCATGTTCGCGGCTGACCACTTTTTCATTCTCCCTGTGAACAAAAGGTCGTTCGTCCGACGGCGGTCGCAGTTGGGCGGCCCGCGCACGGATGTGCGCGAGCCCAACTGCGGCCGACATCGGACGAACGACCTTTTGCTCAGTGTGCTGACTAATATGCTGGCGATTGATCGGTTGGCGATAACGCGTGTGTGGTGGTCTGTGATTTTTTTTACCTTGTCCCCCCCCCCCCCCCCCCCCAACCTTCCCCAACCACCACCCGCCACCCCTGGGCCGGAGGTCATGTGTAGAACCGACGGACGGACTGTCGCGGCCCGAAAGGTCGCGGATTCGAACCCCTGGTGGGGTCAAAAGTTCTTCACATTCAGTTCGTGCCATGTCTTTGAAGTCACCTCTGTCAGTGGTGGCCGCAAAAGGCATGACGCATCTGGACACGCGAATTTAATCCGTGTATTCGAATGCGGCACGTAGTCTCGGTGAGTCAGTGAACTGTCCAAAAATTAAAAGCCATTCCCCCTGACACGCTGGATATCCGAGATGTAATATGTATTCTGCATTGCTAGAACATTTCAGATAGAAACATCGGACTGTTCATTGTTTGACACTTCACATCAACTGCTGAAAAATCGTACAGTTTGCTTATTTAAAAATAAAAAATAAAAAAAATATAAAAAAAAATTCATACCAGTCGCACACTCACTTTCAATGCAATATTCACTAGGGCTGGGTCTTGATTTGCCATTTTAACCCTTTTACTGCAAGTGAACGTCAAATCAGGTCTTAGAATGCAGGGCAGAGCCAAAACCTATTGTCCATCAATCCAAGGAACTCGGATATGCATAGAGTCAGCAAGCGGCAAAGAACCTCTTGAACACCCGCAGATGCAGGGACGCGTGATGTTCTTTCAGTTGCCTCATGCGGTTGGGTGGTGTCTGTTGGCATTTTCTTTCCGGCGGGGAAGGGGTTACAAATAATATATTGGTACGGAAGGTGTACCTATATTTGCGAACACAGAGACTGACTCTGTGTCTGTTTCTTCAGTAGTTTTAAGCAGAAATATACTGACGAGCAAAAGAAATTCGACACTTTTGGAATCATCGGAAACACTAAAATGTTTCCTAAGATTCCAAAAAATGTCGCATTTCTTTTGCTCATCAGTATAACACTGAGTCGATACGCGTAGGAAAACACGGACTGGATGGAAATGTGCTTCCTGCACACGGATCTCCAGTACGACGAAAAAGGCTAGCAGGCCGCAGTCGGACGCAGTCTACCGTGCCTAAGAAATTCACAAACAAAGAAAGAAACACGCTTAGAAAGGTCAAGTACAACACGAGTCACTTATTTTTCGGATTAAACCCTTTTTTCAAACTAAACATACAGACATAAATTGACCTCATGTAGGCCCACATATCTTCTTCACTCAGACAAGACTAAACTAAATTTCGAAATACTGAGACAGAAATGGACTACTTCACTGAGGCAATCACCTTTACTTTGGGACTGGTTACTGTGCTTAAAACGCGCCGAATAGATCACAAATTTTACTTGGTAAAACTGAACTTTAACTAACTATGCGGTACAAACCTATTACATTAATTTCTGAGCATAACTGTATGTTTCACTCACGGACAGATTAATTAAGACACCAGAGTGTGATGTGGCCCCACACTGGACGTTATAATTATCAGATCGCTTCTGTTTTGCTCGAGGACCTGGAGTTTGGAGCAATACACAGCGTTTACCTCCTCTGAAAGTTGGTGGAGCTGAGCTGCGCGGCATACGCTTCAGCGGTAAAACGGACACAAAGCGATGTAGTCACGCAGTTACGAACGAAATAACGACCGTAAGCCACTCTTTTAACTCATTCAACTCCGGCACGCCACGACAAGACATGGCCGGTCGAGCGTGATAGTTCAAGGGTTGTGCCAGAATAGCTTGGCGCCCCGGCCCACAGGCGCCAAGCTATTCCGGCACAACCCTTGAACTATCACCCTCGATCTGTTTCCAGAAGTGTAATACAGTCTTCAGGGGGCAACTTCAAAATTTGCGAATTTTAGTCTTGGTGCGGCATGTGTTAACAGTTTTATGCAATGTCAGTTGAGAATGCTCCGGGAGCCGGCGCTTAGGGCCTTTATGAAAACCCAACCCAGGTTGGTTGGTTGGTTAGTTCGGGTTTAACGTCCACAGCACCGAGGTGATCATGGACGGCCCTGACGGGCGGGTTATGGGGGACAGGGAAATCTATTGCCTATGGAATACGACCTGAACACTGATCAACTCAGGCGCACTCCAACTGTGCCACTTTGATTTACCAGGACCTTTCAACGGACATGCTATTGAACAAATCAATCCGTTTTTTATACTCTTTCCTGCTGCATATATAGAAGAACCGTCGCGTCGGACAGTTCAGTTAACTTGACTCAGTCATTGTGCCCGAGGTACGAAATAGGCCTACCAACATTTTGGAGTTATCCTCTGAGCACCGCATTGCCGCAATTCAGGAGACAGATCGACCATGATAGTTCAAGGGTGGTGGCAGGAGAGCGCCAAGCTATTCTGCCACCACCCTTGAACTATCATGGTCGAGCCATATCTTGCTGTGGTGTGTCGCGGGCAGAGTGAGTTAAGAGTATGGACATTTGCATTGATGGGTTTTGTCTCATCCGAAAACAAATAAGAGGGGTGGGTGGGGGTGGGGGGTGGGGTGGGGGGGGGGGGGGTATTTAGAGGTCAGTGGGTAAAATCCATAGTATGTTGGGCGCGTTTGAATGTTTTCATCGTTTTTTTTTTGTTTTTTTTTTTTTCCTTTTCAGTAGACGTGCATGCAGGGTTTTGTTTTGTCTGTCTGCACTTCGGCCACCTCCGGGCATTAACCAGCCTCACTAACCCGTTTTCTTTCCATCATCAACTGTGGGAGGTATAGCTGACAGAATTAGAAGAGTTAGTTGGAGACGGCCAAAAACACGAAGTGAAACATCCAAATAGAAATCAATGCACCTTTTGAAACTGGAATCGATACTTTTGCACTATACGAATCTGGCATTGCTCCTAATTCACCTCAAATCAAATTTGATCCCACTGATTTTCGAGTTATTAGTGAGCAAAAGGTCCTCGGTCCGACGTGCCGGGCCTCAGCTGGCCCGCGCACGGCTGTGCGCGGGCCAGCTGAGGCCCGGCACGTCGGACCGAGAACCTTCGGCACCGCGCAGTGCATTCTACTAAACTGGAGCCAATTATTCGGCTCTTAAGGCCCCGCCACACGAGCCGGTTGTGCCCCGATTTTGAAGCCGATTGCGATCCGATTGCGATCGGATGACGTCAATTATCCGATCCGGTCCCAATCGGCTGGGAATCGGGTGTCTAGAACCTGCTCTATTTTTCCGATCCGAATCGGTCCCGATCGTAAGTTTCAACCAATCAGAGCGCATCTCGCAAAGCATGTCGTTTCAGCACGGTTTGCAAATCACAGTGGCGGAACACGCCTGTTGTTATCAGTACCACCGCCGTTGCCGCTGATGTTTCGCACGCCTCTTCCCGAATATGATGCAAAACTGCTGATAATGCAAGCACATCATCATCACTGTCAAAACTAGCAGTCATTTTGCAGAACAGGTACGACTTTGAACTTCGGTTCAAACCGGTCGGCTAAACAAGTCGGGAAATGTGTGGCAGTGCACACATTTTTTAGTCCGGCCCGATCACCTACCGATTCGAAAACTGATCGGGAATCGGCCTCAAAACCGGGCATGTGTAGCGGGGCCTTTAGGCGGATAGGAGGGAAATACGTAGTCACGACGTGCTCTGATCTCTGTACGTTTCGCAGATACTTTAGTGTCCCGAACAACACCTCAGATGGAGGCGCACTGAGCTGGGGCTGATCTTGGTCAGCAAGTGGCATAGATTCTTATGAGCTCCAGCGCCGGCTACAGAGGTTCGTGTGGATCTACGTCTGTTTCAGACGAGAGGGCCTGACAAAAGAACTGAGGAACTGTTAACTTCACGGCGCAGAAACGGGCGACTATTTCTCGGATTCCAAAGATCTTCATCTGATTATCTGAAAAATGAAAAACACGGACCTCTGTCGCCCCTTAGGTATGTGAAAAGTCTACACACTCTCACGACGAGCGACCCACAGGCGTCTGCCAGAAAGGGGAATAGATTATCGTGTGAATTTTCGCAGGTTAAGAGCGGCTCTTAAGGATCAACGAAAGCCGGATCGCACGCACTGTTCTTGCATTGATCGCATGCCGGCACTACTGACCATCATTTTGTCTTCCCGTATAGTAGTAGAGGATTTCCGAAAATCAGCTGAAGTAAGTCAAAATTGCACGTGTTTCGACGCCAGAAAACAGTGGATTAAAAGCTCGGACAAACAAGCGCGATCGCGTGTTTGTCCGGGCTTTTAATCCACTGTTTTCGTCGAAACACGTGCAAGTTTTGATTTCCGGAAATCGTCTATTCCAATTTAGGGATGGGCCTTATCTGAATTCTCACAATTGTATATGGGTGACTTAGCTTGCACGCTGGGTGAGTTTAAGAAGATGTACATTTTGTTGACATTAACACCTGCGTTCCTGCTGGCGGGCAGGTCTTGGGGTGTTCAGTTCATACTGGAGCACAAACAACCCGGCGGTGATGACAGATCGGGGGCAAAACAATGCCAAATGGCTGCATACTTCGACGACAAAGCTATTTTCTAGGGGAATGAGTGGAGGCTGTCAGTCTAGTCTCCTTACTCTTTTCTAATAAATGTAAGGTTTAGCTGATGGGACCAGGTACTTACTTACGCCTGTCGCCCCTCCCAGGGTATAGGCCGTCGACGAGAGACCTCCAGCGACTCCTGTCGTGTGCTTCTCCTTCGATTTTACTCCAGGTGGTTCCCCAGTCTCTTGCGATGGGCCCCCACCCGGGTCTACCCTGGGGGACTTGGGTGGGGTTAGGTATTTTTTAGTTCCCAGGGTCACCCTGGTCAGCCCCACAGGGTGGGTTTTTCTCTCTATTCTGGGGCATGTGTTTCTGTCTACCCTTTGTCCATTCACCTGTATTTGCCTTTTTAAAACTCTCCCTACTGTCTGCACTGCCTGTAGCTCTTGATATTGGATGTGTGTTGCTAAATGGTCTTAGCTTTATTTAGGCCCCGTGTGTTAGGTTTATTTAATGTATTTGACCGGCTGGCGACATACATTCAGTGTTCTGTTTTTTTTTTTTTTTTTTCACAAGCAGTGCAGGCACGTCCTGATAAAGCCTTGTTGCTGTCGGGACGCTAAGCAATGTACAATCAATCAATCAATCTTGCGATGGGACCAGGTAGGAGAAAGAAAGTCTCTCGCCCGAAAGGTTCAGTCCAACGCAGATGTGGTCAACATTTGATAAGACCTTCATTTTCGGTGCCCTGTCTTTGAAATCAACTTCGTATTGGCTAAAGAAGTTAACTCATTCAGTCCCGACACACCACAGCCAGATATGGCTCGACCATGATAGTTCAAGGGTAGTGCCAGAATAGCTTGGCACCTATAGGCGCCAAGCTATTCTGGCACCACCCTTGAACTATCATGGTCGATGATCTGTCTCCTGAATTGTAATGTAGTTGGCCTCTGAGGACAACTCCAAAATGTGGGGATTTGGTACTGGGACACAATGAGTTAATACAAATTCTAAACTTGTAACCTTTGTTATTTTCGCTTTACTTTTTTTCTTACACAAATTAATTTCTTTTTCTCCATTTGGTTTCTTCTCTGAAATTCTTTCTTGCAGTCAGCGAGGAACACGTCAGCGGAAAAAGGTAGTTTTCCAAGCTTCACACCAGAAGTAGTTCGCAAAACCTGTCAGTCCTTGTCCCACTGGAATATTTTTGTACCAGGTGAATCTCTCTACCAGTCAGCAAAAGATCCTCGGGACCACTTCGTCCCGAAGATATTTGGTTTAGCTTACTCGGTCGTATCTCAGATCTGGCAGCCCAATGCGCAAAAGGCCATCGGGCCGACATCGGCCGCCCTTGACCCGCTCACAACTGTGCGCGGGCCACGGCGACCGACGTCGGCCCGATGGCCTTTGCGCACCGGGAAGCTACTGAGATACTCGATCTCAGTTAGGCTGGACAGAGAGTCTGCTCACGACAGTGATGGGATCGAACGACCAGTCATCTCCCAAATCGGTCAAAAACGGACGTAAACTGATAAGACCAGCGAGAGGCACAGATCCTCATCAGCCCCCTAAATTGCGGGCCTCATGAGGATCTATATCTCTTGCAGATAAACTGTCGTTTTAAAGACGAAGCAATCAGGAGAAAATCACGTATGCCGACATAGACAGATTCTGCGGATGTAGATGGCGCTGAGCAGACCGGCTTAGAAGTCACGTGACTCTGGACGGAGAAAAAGACACTGAAGTAGCAGTTGCGGGGTCTCATAAGGATCTATGCCTCTTGCTGAAACCACTTTGTGTTCATATATATCTTTGGCGTTGACTATACGGTGATTTCAAACACACAATCCGCATTAAATGACAATGAAGGGGTTTGATGACTAAAACCGAAGAAACAAGCTTCCAGAGTAACACGACAAAACAGTGACTCATAGTGAACTAAATGTGCCAATTTTTCATTTAATTTTATGTCAGTTTTTAAGAACCGTAAATCCGTAAATGCACAGGCATGGGATGATCGTTGCGTAATTGGTCACTTCTTCACACTAAAGTACTATTTACTGCTACCCGTGTGAAGAGGTGACCAATTACGCAACGATCATCCAATGCCTGTGCTGGATCTTTGCTGAAATGAAATGAAATGAAAATATAGTTTACTGGTTTGTCTCACAGTAGTGTATTTTCATTTAATTTCATTCCAGATGTTCACAAAAATTGAAATAAAACTGATTAAAATGTAGGCCTACAGTTACAGTTTGTTGTTTTGCTTTATCGCATCTGTCTTTCTCTTCTGGTCTTCAGTCATTGCTTACATACTTGGCAGTCTATCATTGTGTCCGGATTTGTGGTCAAGGTCACCAAAGGGTCAATGCAAAAGCAATGTGTACGTGTGAAAAGGTTGACGCAGACTGTGCAATGTTTGAATGAAGGACTAATTTGTTTTTAACTCATTCTACCCCAACACCGAACTCCCCAAATTTTGCCGTTGTCCTCTGAAGACTGCAGTGCAGTGGAGGACACCGATCGACCATATAGTTCAAGGGTGATGGCATCAACCTTGAACTGTCATGGTCGATCCATATCTTGCTGTGGTGTGTCTGGGGTAGAATGAGTTAAAGGTGTTTAACCCTTTGGGTGTCGGTAGCCGTTTTTGTCGCGATGATTCCTATCCACCCCCCTCCATCACCACCCCCGCCTCTCTGCCTCTCTCGCAGATGGGATAAACTATGACCCATTTTGTCAGGCGATTTGTGGGTGATATGAGACGAGCCCGAGCCACCCAGTCTGCGCATTCAGAATGCTGATTGACTTTCTGACAGGTTCCACTTTCATGATCAAACGAAGACAGCGGGACAGAAACAACACAGAGTCGACACACGACTCCCCATCCTGCGACACTTTCACTCGCTTTTACAGATCAAATAAACAGACACACTTACCCAGTGCGCAAAAGGCCATCGGGCCGACGTCGGCCTCATGGCCTCTTGCGCATTGGGTAGCCACTTTCTAACTGTGTTAACTGTGAGGTAGATTAGGATAACGCCGGGAAAATTCGTCTTATGAGGAACGCAAGATGTAAATATGGCAGTAGCGAAGAAGCAAATCAAAATGTGTGCGGAAGGGTTGGGGGTGGGGGTGGGGGGTAGGGTGGGGAGTGGATGGGTGGTGGTTGGGGGTGGGGGGTTAAGGGGGGGGGGGGGCAGATTAATCTCTAAAAGAAATTTGAGGAAAATATTTTTGGAAGGAAAAAATCAAGAGATTCTTTTTTTTTTTGTCGTAAGTTTTGTTTAGAGAAAAATTTGTTTTGGATTTTAAAAAAAAGATAAAATATTGACTTCTGTGCTTGATTTTTGGAGAGAAGAACCCGAAGGAGAAAGATTCAGGCTTTTAAAAGACAGTTACAACAGATATTTTTAATATTTGGTGCAAATCTCTTTCTTCAAAATAGACAAACTAGACAAACAGTCGCTTTGCTTATTTGTCTATTTTGAAGAAGGGTATTTGCCGAAATATTAGTAAATTGTGAGAGAGTTTGAACCCCATTCCCTCCCCCCCTCCCCCTCCCCATTCCACCTCTTCACACGGGTTGCAGGCATAGTTAGCATTTGCTTCTAAATGTCACAGTAGCCGCGTCTTCCAGTCCAGAAAATAAAATAAATAAACACCAGGTTGTTTAAAAAGTGTGAATGCGGCTTTCATGCAAGAGAGAATGTGACCCTTGTACGGTCTCTCAAATTCCCCCACGCCTACACACTCTAGCTGCGAACGCCCAGCATCTCCTCATGTGTCGGCTGATACAGACCCATAGATTTCGTGAGAAGAGTGACGGTCGCTGTAGCAACAGTTTGTTGCTGAGAGAGACAGAGACAGAATTCAGACAAAAGTTCATAAGATGGGATCTCCGGCTGCGCTCGGAAAAGTACAGTTACGCCCCCCCCCACCCCCTCCCCCTTCCCAGGACAGCGTGTAACAGGCAATGTTGCATAAAACTCTATCCTAAATAAGCGTTTTGTCATCCCACAGTTGCGTTGGATGTCGTACCGTTACCGACATTGGTCAGACTTACTCAGTGCGAATCTCATTAACACATACTGCAGCAGGACCGAAATCGGCCCCACATGTTGAAGTTGCCCTCTGAAGGACTGTACTTACAAGTTACAATTCTAGAGACAGATCGAGCATGATAGTTCAAGGATGGCGCCAGAATAACTTGGCACCACCCTTGAACTATCATGCTCGATCCATGTTTTGCTGTGGTGTGTCCGCGGGGCTAAAAGAGTTGACTGAAGAGGCTGGGGGTGGTGTGGTGGTGGGGTGGGGGAGGGTATCCCTAAAATCGTGATTGGCGTTTTTTCCGGTTTTCGTGATTGCAATTTTTTCATCCTTGTGATCCTTGAAAGAAGGGGTCGTCGTGAAACGTGATAGCCCAGATTAGGTTTTCCGGTGATTCGTGAGTAAAACGTCCTGGTCATTTCGTGAAACGTGAAAGTCTGTTTGTTGCCGGAATGTAAATTCTAGTCAGAAATCTCTCTCTCTCCCCCCACCCCCCACCCCCCGCCCTTCTCCCTCCCCCTCCCCCACCCGTACCGATGTTCAAGTTAATTTTTCGGCCAGCATCAACAGCCTCATCTCTCTCTCTCTCTCTCCCTATCCCTCCCCGTTGTTAGAGTTTTCGGCCAGCGAAAGATGTTATAACAGCGGGAACTTATCTCTTCATCGTCTCTCTCCGTCGTGAAACTGACGTGAATCCTATTAACAAAAAAATATATTCGTGATTCATGAATCGCAAAATAAATCGTCGTAAATCCGTCATGGTACTTCCCCCACCCCCCTCCCCATTGCTCCCCGCCCCCCCCCCCCCTGATCCCCCCCCCCCATTGCCCCCCTCCCTCCCCCAGCCATTCCTTGAACCATCTCCCGGCCTTTGTGAAAAACGTTTCGACGCTAGCGCTCAAAGCGGTCAAACAGAAAGCGCCGCGTGACCCTCCAAAGTCGTTATACGTCACGCTTTTGATTCATTGCGGAACTACAGCCAATCATTCCGCGGATAAGAACGAGTTTCGTGGCATGTTAGATGCACGCCTGTTTTCAGCTGTTACCTGCAGAAGTCGCCTGCAAGAGGCGTAAATTCCCATGAGCCCCTGCGGCCGCAGGGGCTCATGGGAATTTATGCCTCTTGTTAGCCGAGATCGGGCTCTTTTCCATCCTGGAATAGCGTTTAAGTTTGCCGCGGCTGTTTCTGCGCTTTTACCTTTTTTGGGGGGCCTGAGAACATATGTTTGGTCCGTTTCAGTCACTTGTTATCACGACAAGATCGAAAGTTTTTGTCTGTTTGCATCATTTGATGCAGACGCATTTTTTGCTTCTGTGCCGGTGTGTGTGTGTGGGGTGGGGGGGGGGGGGGGGAGGGGGGGAGGATGAGGGGAGTGAGCGTGTTTACGTGTGTGTGTGTGTGTGTGTGTGTGTGTGTGTGTGTGTGTGTGTGTGTGTGTGTGTGTGTGTGTGTGTGTTCCCTTCATTTTTTTCCGAGAACACGTGTTTTAACCATTGTTCTTGCTATCGCAAGATGGAAACTTTTTGTCTGCTTGCACCATTTCACACTGGGAAAACGGTTTTGCGATGAAAAGCAAGATATAACTTCTTTTTTTGCTACGTTCATTGCAGACTGATATGAGCGCCAGATTTCTTTGTAGCCGTCATACCTGTAACTAAGGCACATATATGCAAATATAACTATCAAGATGCGTAAATCCTGCCTGCGGTGGCTCATGAGGATCTATGCCTCATGTAGACGAAAACTGATCTCTGATATATGTCTATCACCACAACAGATTAACTCATTCAAGATGCCACTCATCAATAGGTGCGGAAGTGTCGTATAGCGTTGCCGCCGGCAACACTATACGACACTTTCGCCGCTATTAATGCGAGGGCCTTGAAGGAGTTAAACTGGTAAAAAAAAAAAAACGTGTAGTGCTGGTTTTACCAGCACATTCTTATATTTGTCAGTGATTGTCATGTTTCACTGTTGTGCCTTGAAAGATGCTATTTTACCTGCGTCACGTTGCCCTAATATTTGTTTGTTTTTACTGTCGTTGTTTTAGTTTTCTTGTTTGTTTGTTTTTTTTGGGTCGTTCTCCCGCCAACTGTTAACTCATTGTCCCGAGGCCGGTACGACATATCCACAGTTTGGAGTTATCCTCTGAGGGCTTCATTACAATTCAGGAGACAGATCGACCATGATAGTTCAAGGGTGGTGGCAAAATAGCTTGGCGCCTATAGGCGCCAAGCTATTCTGCCACCACCCTTGAACTATCATGGTCGAACCCTATCTTGCTGTGGCGGTGTGTCGCGGGCAGAATGAGTTAACTTTAGTGCTGTAGACAGAGGAGAGTTGAAAAGTTCTCCAGTTCTTGTAACTACGGCATACAATGCACACACAAAAAAGAACGACATCCGTACATACACAATAGTCCCAAGCATTTTTCTGGTGAGTTATGTGACAAAATGTGTTATGTGGGGTCATAGGCGGCAGGGCGCAGAAAATCGTGCAGCTTGACAATGCACTCGTTTTAGCTCCAGTATTAATCAAAGTCCGTCACAGCGGGATACGCCACTTGGTAAGCAGAAGCCGTGCACGGCCGTGCGCGGGCCAGCTAAGGCTGACGCCGGCCCGAGGACCTTCTGCTCACCGTGCATCCCCCGGTGGGAGCCAGGGTCGAGTTGCACATCATTTTCAACAGCCAGTACCTGCTTGTCAAAGTTCCAACAGCTTCGTTCTGAGCTTGCTTTTTTTTTTTTTTTTTTTTTTTTTTTTTTAAGCCCCACGCATAAATCTCGCGACAGCACTGCAGATGGACATGCGGCTGGTTGGCAGTTAGTGGCCTGTGCCCAGTTGCATGAGTGAGCTTAGTCCTGCGCCAGCCACTCAGCAAGGTGATCCGCTATAGATGCCTCAGGAGAATGTTCCTCAGTGCAACTGGGGGCAGAGAGAGACCTGCACGTGTTATCTCCTTTGGAGCACGTAATGCTGAGGCTGACTTGTATTTTATCCCATTCAGCCCTGACGCACTACAGCAGGAGATGGGTCGACCATGATAATTCAAGGGTAGTGCCAGATTAGCTTGGCGCCTATCGGCGCCAAGCTAATCTGGCACTACCCTTGAATTATCATGGTCGACCCATCTCCTGCAACAGGTGCATAGTCGTTAGATGACGCCTCCAAAATTTGGGAAATACGTGCGTCGGGCTCAATGAGTTAATACTGCTGGTGAAATTTGTTTGCGGCAGCACTTCGTGCTGCAGGAAGTGACGTAATAATACTAATGTGACGTAATGCTCCGTTTCCTGTAGCAGCCGGGAGTCACTTCCGTTAATCTCCTAGTGTTTTGTGTAAGGTAAGGGTTACGTCTACAGAGTTGAAACAACAACAACAACAATAACAACAGGTGCTCAGTGTTTATTACAGCACAACATCGAACGGCGACAGAGCGGTCATATTGTGTGTTTTCTTGGTTGGTTGGTTGGTTGGCTAGTTAGTTCGGGGTTACTTAGTAGGCGGCACCGGAATGATAATGGAAGGCCCCGACGGGCGGGTTATGGGGGACAGGGCCGGGACAACTATTGCCTATGGAGTACGACTTGAACACTGATCAATCAGGCGCACTGCTACTGTGCCACTTTGATTTACCAGGACCTTTCAACGGACATGCCCGTCTTTTTCCCCCTGGATTGCGATCCAGCTACCGGCGCTACGACGGGGACTCGAACCCACGACCCGACTATTCCCTTCGCTCTCTTTCGTTCCGACGCTTAACAGACTGTGCTATTTCGGACTATGTTTTTCGGCTTCAAATAATTATATGCGGAGAAAAATCAACAACAACAACCGGCGAGCACTTGCAGTACATTTTTCAATGCACAGAAAAAAAGAAAAAAAACCCCAAAACATTGAAAGCAAAATATGGCTTGTGCTGTAGGCTTTTCAACACCTCGTAAGAAGCTCTTCTTGAAGATATGCAACATCTTGCAGGAAATAGAGTTGTACCTGTCTGCTCTCACGCATAGCCCCCCTCCCCCATCACCTTTTCACTTCCTCAGTCTGAGTGACAGAAATGGGTTAGTAGACATGGCCGAACGCTACCAGATAATACATGCATGTACACGCAGTGCAGAGTTGAATAAAAAAAACTGTTAACCCGTTTAAGCACAAGGCCGCATACGCCAATTTTGGGGGTGCCAGTCAACGATTACGTACCAGTTTCGGAAGATGGATCGACCATTGTAAATCAAGGGTAGTTCCAGATTAGCTTGGCGCCTAATGGCGCCAAGCTAATCTGGCACTACCCTTGAATTATTATGGTTGATCCGTCTCCTGCTGTAGTGCGTCGAGACTAAAGGGGTTAAAGTTGTAGATAAACCCTGCTATTAGATTTTAAAAACCACAACTATCCGATAAGCGCATTGTATCGTGCTATTATTTTCTCCATCACTGTCAGGGTTTTATTTACAACTACAACCTTTTCTTCATGTATATACTCACGAGCAAAAGAAATGCGACATTTTTGGAATTCCAAAAAAACGTCGCATTTCATTTGCTCGTTAGTATATAAAATTCGTTTTCACTTCACAGTGAAGTATTATTTGCTTGACATTAAGACTATTTCACCGCCTGGGTCCATATAGAACTGAGACTCTTGAAGCTGGAATCGGGTTTTTTTTTGTGTGTTTTTTTTTCGTGTTTTTTTTTTTTTAAAAACGTAGTCAGGAGTCTGCGGAATGGACGTGCGCCTGATGATGTAATTAAGGGGGAGCTTTGTGAGTGAGGCCCATAATGTTCTCTGGAATTGTTTTCATGGGCCTTTTGTGTTGACAGATATTTTACAGGCGGAACTCGGAAAGTACAGCGCGCGCCTA
>BTPG01000004.1:70772594-70842594 GCA_036245525.1 Semisulcospira habei | reverse complement strand
CGTGTGTGTGTGTGTGTGTGTGTGTGTGTGTGTGTGTGTGTGTGTGTGTGTGTGACCTCGGTGGTGTGTGTGTGTGATGGCGTGTGTGTGTGTGTGTGTGTGTGTGTGTGTGTGTGTGTGTGTGTGTGTGTGTGTGTGTGTGTGTGTGTACGTGCGTGTGTGTGCGCTCGCGCGCCATAGTATACATACATAGGATGCTGATGGAAACGGACTACTATCTGAAACATCTCTTTCCCATTCAGGCCACCAGCTTTACCTACCCCCCCCCCCCCCAACCCGGTTCCTTGGCCGTAACCTCCTCACCACTCGCTCCCCCCGACCCCCCACTACACCTTCTCCCACCCCTTACACACACACACACACACACACACACACACACACACACACACACACACACACACACACACATTGTCGCGCTTTCAGAAGAGCATGCAGGTGACCGATATAGCTAGTTTGGAGAAAGACATTGGATGAGTTCGTTAGCCAGCTTTGTACCCTTTCAACTTCTTCAACAAAAATTAATTCTTTTCAGAAAAAAAAAATAAAAGAGTAAAAAACCTTGACGTCTGGAGAAAGTCAGATAGTGCCGGTGACGTAAAAGAAGCAACTCCGTCACCACGCAGACATTCTCTAAATATGACGATATTCTCTCTCTCTCTCTCTCTCTCTCTCTCTCTCTCTCTCTCTCTCTCTCTCTCTCTCTCTCTCTCTCTCTCCTCTCTCTCTCTCTCTCTCTCTCTCTCTCACACACACATATGCGCGCATCTCCAATAGGCATAGATCCTCATGTGCCGGGAGAGCGCATGAACATCTATGCCTCTTGAGGATGTTTTTAGCGCGCGCATGCACGCACGCACACGCATACACACACACATCGACGCGCTTTCAGAAGAGCATGCAGGTGTACTTAGTATAGCATGTGGTTAGGTAAAGTCAACCTGATTTCTCACAAATTATAGCAAGACTGAAATTGTACCGTGAAATTCTAGTTTTCATTTTCGCAAGTCTTGAAGCGAAAGCGAAACTCCTATCACGTTAAATATAAAATTACGTAAAAACAAAAATTACGTCATGACAAATGACTTTTGACAAACCAATGACGCGTATGCACTGCGCGCGCCCCTTATAGAGTTCACTATGACGCATTGGCACATCTGCGATGCTTTTTCAAAAGGAGATATTTCAACATCAGAATCAAGTCAAAGACAAAAGGTAGAGACCCTTGACAGCGAGGACAGCTCTCATATAGAAGGGACTTTCAATTCAATTCAATTCAATTCCCCAAAACTTTATTTATCACTTAAAGGGCAATTACAGTTTTGTGTGTGTGGGGGGGGGGGGGGAACAATAAAAATAAAAATCATTCAATAAACATTAATTAATAACAAGAAATTCTAATATCACATTTGTACATGCTATTAATATACTAAGTCTGTAAGACTTATAATACTAAGATTGTGGGTTATGATTCATCCCATCTTGTTAAACCTTATCCTACCAAAGACAATACATTATAAGATAATGTACTGTCTTTGATTCTACTCGCTGTCGATCGTAAGATAAAATTAAAAAAACCTCTCGAGTGAGATTCTCAGTATCACCTAAACACCGATGTAAAAATCTATTTGTTAATCACCTTTTTCTTGGCATAAATCAGACGTGAGTTGGTTTTCGGCACACGCCTAACCACAAAAAAAGCCGCCATTGTGTCTTTGGCAAAGAACCTGACAGAGAAACTTGTCCCACCTGAACACCATTCAATCTGCCATCAGTGCAACACTTAGACAATAGCTAAGTCAAACCCAAAGTGACACCCTTGAAAGTTGCTGCATCTTTATGTTATGGCCCATTATGTGAAGTGCCTTGATGTGGCGTTTACAATGCTGTTGATGTGTTGGATCATGCATATCTGATGCCATGAAAAACAGCCTAGATAGGGTCAGAATGCCTCCAAAATTGGCATGTACATCAAGTAATATATCTGATTTTCAGAAATGTTGCATTTGAGACACAGGCACATGAAAGTGGATTTTTTTCATATTTTTCCATTGCCTACCCCCCTACTTTTTCTGTTTTTCCAAGTTTACACACGCATGCAATACAGTCAAACTGACTTCTGGTGGGCTGGACAACTTAAAAAAGTTACCATGACACTGACACTGATGAAAAATGAGCTTTCAGATCCAAGGCCATTTCCTTGTGTATCTTAGGGCAGCCCAAAAGACAACACCAAGGCATCCTCATTGACCCTGTTGTCTGGTGACAACAAGCTGGAAGAGGCCTGTAACCAGCTGCCATGCCCTATATGCTGCCGGCAATCTTTCCCTAGGCAAAAGGGGTCATGAAACAGCTCTGCAATTTAAACATTAAGTCTAATGAGCTATCCCACAGGAAAAAGACTACACAAAACAACCAAAACTATGCTACGCGGGACACACCGCATACGCTAACAAGTGTCTGGAGTGCTGATTTAGGAGGTAGCATAGAAAAATGGTTATGTACAGTTCATTTTTTTATAAAACACACTTGTCAGAGTCTCAAAACACCTCAGCTCATCTTGCATATGCAGTAGGCATGTGTGTGCCAAACTTGTGAACACTCCTGTAAAACCCTGTACTGGTGCCCGCAACTGCTGGTCCCATAACAATGCACTCAAATGAGCTTTACTCAGTGTACAAGTGCTTGTGTTTGGCTTAGAATAGACACCAGAGACATCCCTCATGACAATTAACAGCAGAATGACACCTCAGATGCAACCAGTGTAGCAGTACCATGCAAAATAACACTTCTGCAGGTCACATTATTTTGGCCGCTTATTTCACTCTGAGGTCAGCTGTCTGATGAAATGCACATGCTAACACTGTTTCATTGTAGTTTTTATCTTAACCTTTGACCTTAAGCCCCCAACCCCCCCCCCCCCCCCCCCCCCCCACCTCCAACCCAAACCCCTAACCACCCACCCTACACCCACCCCACACAACTTCAATAACTGAAAGAGTGAATTTTTTTTAACGCATTTATCAAACTGAACACCCCAAACCCCACCCCTTTCAAGGTCAAGATCAAAGGTCACAGCTCATGGTCGAAGGAAAGACTCATGACTACCTGTAAGACAAAAAATAAATGAGCAAACACACTAAAAACCTAGCTCACAGTGCAGATAAACAGGGTGTTGCCACGCAAAACATGCCAAAACGCCTATAAAACTGCATGCACAGCGATTTTTTTGGCAAAATTTCAAATTTTTCATGATTTTCTTACTTTTCCAACTGCAACCATCCAAACTCATTGATCTGGTTACACTAAACCAGTTTCCGCTCTATGTGAAGGCCACGGACCACAGTGTTGTTTCCGTACTGTCCAGTCTCTTAGCCTTAGTCAGTCCCAGTCATCCCCTAATTGTTCAATTCCCTAAAAAAAACACTACCGCCCACCAGCTGCACATTTGCCATGCACAAAATGCAACAAAAAAAAAAACAGCACATGACCCGTCTCATTTCTTGGCTATGAAACTGGTTCCTTACCAACCCCACACCCAAGCACAGCTGAAATCAGCGTGCCCCTCAAATCACTACGTCAAAGGCAACTCAACATAGGCCCACAAATGTCCACTGGATAAGCTCAGGATGGTATGAATCAAAGCACCAAACATGTCTCCTCTCAGCTAACCACAAATTTCCAGCAAATTCCCACATTCAGCCCAACTGCAAAATTTCAAACAAGGCAAAAATTATTTTTAAAAACACGGGACCTCTTACTGCCTGAACTTCCCAATTTAAATGTATACCGTGACCTGACATCGTTTACTTTGAAATGTGACGTGAATATTTTGGATGTCAGACAAATGTAGCTACATTATGACGTAATAGCCCAATACATGACGCCAGAGTTCGAGTCGTCGCTGAAATGGCGTCATTGCACGTGAGCTGAAAGTAGGTCAAGTTTCAATATTGTGTGTAGTGCCCATGCCTTTTTGTTGACCAGATTTTCTACATTACACAATAGTGTGCACACGTGTCCGTTCACACACCAGGGTTGTATCACACTGACGTGTAATACAGCCAAGCTGTATCACACGTGTATGATACAACCTTTCCGCTCAGAGGCAGCAAAGAAGGAAGTGTGTAAGAAAGTGACTTCTTTGAATTCCTGTGCATGTAACCTATATAGCGGGTTTAATGAAAAAGAGTGAGTTAATGGTATTGTATGTGTGTATCTTACCAGCTAATGTCACCGTAGATCCGATTCAACAGACAATATTATTCCCGTTCAACTCGGCTTCCGTCTAGAGCAAAATACCCCGGCAAAGCGGCGCAAAAAGCCATCGGGCCGACGACGTCTCTCTCTCTCTCTCTCTCTCTCTCTCTCTCTCTCTCTCTCTCTCTCTCTCTCTCTCTCTCTCTCTCCACAGAAAGATGGCCCGATGACTTTTTGCGCATTGGTTAGCCATTCACCGGAAGCGGCCGAGCAACGCAAATCTCTCTCTCTCTCTCTCTCTCTCTCTCTCTCTCTCTCTCTCTCTCTCTCTCTCTCTCTCTCTCTCTCTCTCTCTCTCTCTCTCTCTGCACAGAAAGATGGAGAGAGAGAGGATAATGCTCCCACTGGAGCATGGTTTCCAAGCGAGCCAGACACATACACTACACTTCCAATCACATCAAACCGCGATCAAAGTTCCACACTCGGGAAATGGACAATTGCACGCTCGTACACTACATGCAAGAGTCGTGGGCCAATACCGTGGTACGCAACCCACACGAAAACTGTACCGTACGATGCACTCCTCGTACACTGACCTAGGGAAATGAACACTCGCACGCTGCACAAGACCAGCGGCCTGTGTTGCAGTACGCAACCCGTGCGAGAAACACAGTCCGAGATGTACGGTTTACTCTACGTGAATTGCGCCATACATGGTTCACATGGACTTGTCAAAGAAGAGACGGCTAATTTGACCATAAAAGAATCTAAGTCGATTATCTATTCAGATGATAGCCCTATGGGGTTGATTAATATATTAACACATTAATTCGCTGTCGGTAGCGCATTTTGTCGAGATGATTCCTGCAGGCCGAATCATCACCTAGATTAAAAGCGCTACCTATAGCCAAAGTGTTAAGCCCCAACGTAGAAATTTCAAAATTTAGTTTAGTGTTATCCTATGAACACCGTACTGCTGGTTACAGTTCAACGGACCGATCCGACCATGATAGAAGCGCCAATTAAGCTATTCTGGCACCATCTTTGGACTTTCATGGTCGATACATTCAGTTTAGTATGTAGAAGATGTAGCAAGGTCAAGTTTGAAAACCTGTCATGTGACCAATAACTTTTACCGTTGGAAAATAAAGGTGCGTTGTTCATTGCTCATTGTTGTCCTAGGAGCTGCGTGGTTTAAAGTACCATTACGCATAAATCTGAAGACACAGTTCAGCACCATTTGTGTTTGTTATGTCTTGTCGACACACCTAATGAAATTTAACCGCACGGTTTGGACACGCAGCAAAAGCACACGCATAATCGCACCTATTTATTCTGCGCAGTCGTTAGCGTGTCAATCTATTTTTAGCTGTTTCTAGTACTGATAGCGTTGTATTTACAGGACGGAGTGGAATTATTGTCAGGTTACTTGATATAAAGACGACGAGTGCTGAACTGGATTGTCCTGTGTCTAAATGAACCATAACTAGACCTGTGTGTAGCGATTCGTAACCATCCGTTACAGAAGTGTATCTTTGAACAGTTACGGCGGTAGTAGGCCTTTAACACCTTCACACTCGGGGGGGGGGGGGGAGAGGAGGTGGGAACTAAAGAGAGAAGACACGTACTTTTTGTGCGTGGCAGATATAAGGGGTACTTGGTACCCCCTCGGCTGAAGAGGAACCACTTACTGCAGACAAAAGTTTAACGACATACCAAGCACCACTACAACATTCTTTCACCACTATACAATGTATCAGCCCCTGCGTAGATTCATGAGGATCTATGCCACTTGGAAATGCTTTTTCCACTACAACAGGCTCTTTCACCAAAATGCAACGTATCAGCGGAGGCGGCTCAAGAGGATCTATGCCACTTACAACTGAATGATCATCACAGCGTTCTTCCGGCCACCAACATGCATCTGTGAGGGGCACACACAGACTCTAGAAGCGCTTTGCTTCATAGGTTCCATAGAGAAGCGTTTTTAAATTCTTTGGGCCCATGAGGATCAATACCTCACACAAATGGACTACACTGCTACCACCGACACGCATCACTCGGTGACCCCTGCGAGGTTCGGCTATAAAGCGCTTACGGCAGTGCTCTCACATCAGTGATTCGCTTAACTCATTCTACCCCAACACCGAAATCCCCAAATTTTGCCGTTGTCCTCTGAAGACTGCACTTTAGTGCAGGACACAGATCGACCATGATAGTTCAAGGGTGATGCCAGAATAGCTTGGCGCCCATAGGCACCAAGCTATTCTGGCATCACCCTTGAACTATCATGGTCGATCCTTATCTTGCTGTGGTGTGTCTGGGGTAGAATGAGTTAATTGAACAGAAAAGTTCCCTATTTTCCAGTTAACGACCTAATCGGACTCGGCAGGATACAGTGTACAAATTTGAGGTGCCATTTGTATGATTGAGCTTAGTCCTGCGCCAGCCACTAAGCAAATTTGCTCCGTTATAGCGGAGCACTTTGCTTAGTGGCTGACGCAGAACTAAGCTCACTCATGCAACTGGCCCAAGGTGATTTAGTCAAGGCTTGAAGTTGAATGGACCGAAAAACAACAGTAACGCGCTTTGTCCAGTATGACCAACGTCCGTTAACCCATTACATCCTCTGGCTGTTGTTGGGTTTTTTTAAGTTGCTTAAGGTCCTATGAAGGCTACATTACAGATTACAAGATAGATCACCAATTTTAGTTCAAAGCAAGATGTTACAGCAATATACACTCCTTTTAACCGATTGCGTCCTAAACTTTTGAACATCCTAGTTTAGAAAGGAAGCCGGCATACTCAAACCTCATTGTCCAAATAATGTTTATCGTTGTGCTAAGTTTTCCTCATTAATCACAACTTAATCAAAACTCGCAACAGCGAAAAAATAAAATCGACACTAAACGAAATGTTTCCTTTTCTTTCACCAGTATTTTCCGAAGCAAAAGCCAAACATTCGCGGCACACACAAAGAGTAGTCATGGTGAAAAATACAAGACTGTTTCACTGTTTTATTTTGCACGCTGGACGCAAACAAAACAGAACACCCTGCAGCCTATCCCGCCTGAGAAACATAGATACTACTCTAACCAAAAACGGCACGTACCCAGTTGCGGGGGGCTCATGAGGATCGATGCCTCTTACAGATCGAGATTTCTCACAAAATCGTTGAGATAAATGTTTTCTTGGCCGCTGAAAGAATCTTTATGATACTGTGTCCAACAAGAAGCATAGATCCACATGAGCCCCCGCAACTGCGGTGGCTCATGAGGATCTATGTCTCTTGCAGATGGCCAGACTTGTCGTTCGATGATGGACGAAGCAAAGGTGTTTTCCTAAGGGGTTTGCGAGAGGGGAATACACGGCGTATGCGAACGACGCGAGCCAAGAAAAACAGAACATCAACAGATACGCAAAACACGCGTCCGTTGTCAAATTTCTTTCAAGACCCCAAAGCAAACCTTGTCCAAATTTAGAGAGGTCCTTTTTGGCTTTCGGCTGCGGAAGACTGACGGGTCTGTTGAGCAAGCGACGAAAGGTTACTCTCAACAAAAAGTGTCTTCAACGCGATCGACGGCTCGATTCATCCGTGGGGGTCGGGGTGGTCTTGGTTGGTTGGTTGGTTGGTTGGTTGGTTGGTTGGTTGGTTGGTTGGTTGAGAAGTTGACTCACACAGCAAAAAATGTATCCAACACGACCAATCGATCAATTGATCGATGGCTCAGTGAAACGATCGCTCGATGAGGATAAATGGATTGATTGATTGATTGATTGATTGAATGATTGATTGATTGATTGATTGGTTGGTTGGTTGGTTGGTTGGTTGATTGATTGATTGATTGATTGATTGATTGATTGATTGATTGATTGATTGATTGATTGATTGATTGGTTGTAAGTGCCAACTGCATGCCACTGATTGAGTCTGCAATGGTTCCAGCTAAGCACCTCGATAAAGGTCGGCCTAGTCAAATTACGTTTCCACAGTTTTCACGGTCCGGCCCATTCCTCGTGTAAGTAGTACCAAGCACACTATAATAAAATTAGAACACGTGGCCCCGGAATTGAAGGGATTAAGTGCATGTCTGTCACACTGGGGCACCTGATGTATTGCTCGTATGTTACCTTCATGGCCGGACACACACTCGGTGACACCACAATCACGTCAGTCCCACGCCCAGTCCCACGTCCCACGCACTTCCTCCGTCTGAGGAACACTGACATAAGTATAAGGGCGCAGATCTAGTCACGCAAGAGGCATAGATTCTCATGAGCCCCTGCATCCGCAGGGGCTCATGAAGAATATATGCCTCTTGCAGACGGAGGCTACTCGGATGTTACTAACTGAAGACCTATCATCAGTAACTTACGAGCGTAGGATCTGAAGAGGAACTGCCGCATTAACTGTCTGACGATCGATCAAAGGCGGTAAAAGGCGCAGCTTCTCGTGGCCCCTGCAGCTGTAGGAGCTCACAAGACTCCGGGCCACTTTCAGCAGACAGGAGATGCTGACATGACAAATGATGCACGCCGCCATGTAAATTACCCATCAGCACCTTGGTGTGACAGTTTAACAAGCGACTGGACCCGTTCACAGGCAGATAGCCCAGACATTGCAATTGAAAGATACAGACATTGCAATTGAAAGATACAGTCAAACGACGAACGCTTTTTTGCTGCTCGCTAATGACAGAAACAAAACCAAGATTCTTGGAATAATATAAATCAGTCTCTAAATTCAGATCAGCCCCTGCATGATAGAGATTCACTGTCACAAACACAAAATAATAAACTTTTCAAAAAATAAATATACACACATACATAGTTACTCTTGTCGATATACTGAAATGCAATCAAAACAAGTCAAGCCGTTCAGTTATCCCCTGAGCAGGCAGCAAATAAAGTATATCTATCGGCGAAGTGAATAATAATAATAATAATAATAATAATAATAATAATAATAATAATAATAATAATAATAAATAATAATAATAATGAACAATCGTGTGCTGTTCTGCATTTCTGAAACATTTTTCACTATAGACCGAAAGTTTTAAGTTGAACTCGCAGACATGTATACAATTATGTTGGAAACCGAAAGAATGTTTTCTAAGGTTTGGTTTTTTTTTTTTAATATCTCTTCGCAATCACACTGATTAAAGGTTGCGACCACGATACAAAAGGAGACTCATGCGTCCTCGACTTCCCGTGCGCGGGCCAACGGGCACTCAGCCGACGTCGGCCCGATGGCCTTTTGCGCATTGGGTTTATATCCAATTTGAGACGAGGACAGACACATGTTTTGAAGCTGAAACGTGTGATATACTCAGTGATATGCCCCGGATGCCAGCGCGAGTCGCAATCTCTGCTAGCGACATCTGGTGCAATTTAGGCAAATTAATTACACCAAAGGGAGCTAATCACACTGCTCGCCAGTTGGAACAGGGTTATATATACATGCTACAGTATGAAAGTGAAGATTGTGAACATAAAACTTTTAGAACGGAGAATTTACTCTCTCTCTCTCTCTCTCTCTCTCTCTCTCTCTCTCTCCTCTCTCTCTCCTCTCTCACTCTCTCTCCTCTCTCTCTCTCTCTCCTCTCTCTCTCTCCTCTCTCTCTCTCTCTCTCTCTCTCTCTCTCTCTCTCTCTCTCTGACTCTCTGGCACTGACCGGGGAGGGTTGTGGGAGACGCTCGGGTTGCGCCGGTACGGGCTGTCCTGGCTAAAGGTCGGACTGTCAAGTTGTTCCTGTCATATATCAACCCGAATGAGATTATTCATACAGGACTGATGTCATCCAAATCCTCAAATTTATGATTATCAATTAATTAGTACTACAGAACTCTATTGCTGTCGTAACTGTGAAACGTGTGTAGTTTTGATTGCGACGTAGAACCGCTATCAAGTCTATATCCTTCAATATTCGCACTGTACTCAAAGCGATTTTAAACTCATTAAAATTTTTGTACCTGAGAAATCGGTGAGTTACTGCATGATATAGATTCGTGTACGTTTTTCTGACATAGCTAACGTGTCTAATGTGTGAAGTCACGACGGAGTCTCAACCACGTTTTCAGTTCGTATTTGTTGTGTGATAGACCGTAACGGATCAGAGACACCCAGTGCGTGCGTCTCTTAGTGCGACGATTAGTCGCGATACAATCACACAACATAATCCTGTTACTAAGAGATTCAGGATTAGCACTTGATACCTGATGACTGATCAGTGTGTGATGACTGGCTTAGTGGTCAATGTTGATAGACACACCCGCGTGCAATTCTCATCGGAATGCGCGTATAATTATGACAATTGCAGCGCTCTGTGACTTTACAAACTGTGTTAACCTGTGTATTGAACAAGAGTGCACAACTTAGTCGCTATTAAAGTGATTCTTATCACTGACTGTGGCGGTAGCAAAGAATAAGATTACTCTGGTACGCTTCATCGCGTTTTGTTTGTAGCAACAGTACGTTGCACACGCAGAGACCTATATCTGCAGACCTTTTTCATTTACATCTACGATCCGCTATATTTTTCTTCCTTTTTTTTTATCTTTAGCGCATGTTTCAGTGCTGTGTTTTGACCACTTATCTGCATGCCACATTGTGACACTTTGTTATTGTTGTTTAAACTGTCATTTAGTTTGTTAGTATATTTTAAACTAGTATTTAGTTGCGAAGTTACCTGACATGTTTACTAGTGTCAGCGATCATTTGCTTAGAATAGGCCACCTCAATGTATATCACCTTTGCAGCAAAGTATCAGATGTTACAGTACTACTCAACCAACCCTCCCCATATCATATATTTGGCTTTACAGAAAGTAGGTTGACAGAGAATATAAGTAACCAAGCTATCACCATACAAAATTTCTCCATTCATAGGCGAGATGCTTCAGTGCCTGGTCATACTGGCATTTGTGCTTATGTTTACAATACTATTGCTAACAACGTAACACGACGACGTGACCTGGAATCCGCCCATGTGGAAAGCCTGTGGCTTGAGATAAAAGCAACCGCCAAGTCAACCCCGACCTTCGTATGTTTTATTTACAGAAACCCCGCAGCTACAGTGTCCTGGCAAGATGATTTTGTTGTAATGGTTGACAAAGTACAAAACTCCAAGGGTGATATACATATACTCGGTGATTTTAATGTTGATTTATTGAAACCTGGCAACACGTCATGGAGATCCATGATAACGTTCTTAGGCCTTACACAAGTAGTTCAGTCACCCACCAGGGTCACTGCTACTTCATCCACATTAATTGACCATGTTTATACAACCAACGACAGTGCCCTTAGCAATGTCTATGTACCCAGCACCTCTGTCAGTGATCATTTTCCTATTTGTTTTTCATTATCTGCGAAGTTGCCAAAGAAACCTCATAAGGAGCATATAACCATTCTCTACAGATCATTCAAAAAATTTAATCAAGATGATTTTTTGCATGAACTTTCCCAAACACCATTTTCCGATGTGTATAACTATAACGATCCCAATGTAGCGCTGTCCCACTGGTATAAGTTGTTCCTCGGTGTTCTTGACAGACATGCCCCGAGGCGCACTAAGCGTGTTAAACATCCCACTGTGCCTGAGTGGCTGACGGATGAGATTAAAACTGCGATGGAACTAAGAGATCTATTGAAACAACAAAAGAAATTTGACGAGTACAAAAAACAGCGAAACCTAGTTAAATCATTAGTACGTAAAGCACAGAGGCAGTATGCTGAAAAGATTATTGCGGGCGGCAAAGACATACGCAGCGTGTGGCAGGTGATTAACACATTTACTAAAGGACAATCTAGCAAAACAACGAGTGTCCCCCCGCACCTCACAGCTGATGTATTTAATGAACACTTTCTTAACATTGCAAAAACTCTGTCACAGACGAACACCAGTGAGCCAGGTGAATACGTATGTTCAGAACAATTGAAACAGCACAGTCAGATAAACGCCGGCAATACTTTCTCAGTTCCCCTAATGACCGTCCTTGATGTAGGAAAATCTATAACCAACATGAAAAGTAAAACATCTTGTGGTGTAGACGGTATTAGCAGTAAAATCCTGAAAATTGCGCTCCCTTATATTGTGGAATCATTAACCTTTATATATAACCTTTCGATTCAAAAGAGCATGTTTCCCGATGAATTGAAAATAGCAAAAGTTACTCCTCTACCGAAAAGCAAAGATCTGAGCGACCCAAGTGAGTACAGACCTATTTCAATCTTATCAGCAGTGTCCAAACCACTTGAAAAGCATATACATAATCATTTACTTCAATTCCTGGAGAAAAACCACCTTATTAGTACAGCACAATCAGCTCACGGCCCAAACATTCGTGTCAGACTGCCTTAACTCTCATAACCCACAAATGGCTTACTGCCATAAATGAGTCCAAACTTTCAGGTGTAGTATTTCTAGATCTTAAAAAAGCCTTCGATCTCATTAACCACTCAATCTTACTAAAGAAGTTACCTTTATATCACATTGACTCAAATGCAGTCGCTTTTCTCTCGTCCTATCTCTTAGACAGAACGCAGAAAGTGTTCTTGAATGGTAAATACTCAGCGAAAGGACTGGTGACCCATGGTGTTCCTCAGGGATCCACCCTAGGACCGTTATTATTCAACATCTTTATAAATGACCTTCCACTGTCAATATCACACCCCGACACAAACTGTGAACTATTTGCTGACGATACATCATTACATGTATCTGATAAAAATGTTTCAACCGTGAGCGCTGTCCTCCAACATAGTCTAGATGAAGTGTCAACAATCATATGATTATTAGTATTCCTAAAACGAAAAGTATGTTGGTGACAACACGCCAAAAGCATCAACGTGGTTTGCAACCCCTTGAGCTGTCCCTTCACTCTCAGCCCATAGAGCAAGTGTCAAAACATCGTTTGTTAGGAGTGACAGTCGACGAACAGCTCAGCTGGGAGCCGCACATAGAAACTGCCTGTAAAACTATTTCAAAGAATCTATTTTTATTATCCAAATTAAGTCGTATAGTTGACATTGATGCTCGAAAACTATTCTTTAACGCACACATCAAGACACATTGTAATTATGCTTCCAATATCTGGGACGGCTGTGGAGACATTCATTTGAAAAAAATTAATTCCCTTTACCGGCGAGGTATTAAGCTTATTCTTCCTGGTTCGTCCCCTACTGATGAAAGACTGAAGGCCCTTAATATTCTACCACTCAGTAAACAATTGGAACTTAATAGATGCTTGCTTGTGCAAAAAATTCTAAACAATGCCGCCCCTCCCTATCTCCGTGAGCTGTTTTCCCACACGAATAGAGAGAACACGAGGAACAGCTTACTCCATCTCCCAAAACCGAGAATCGACATCTTCAAATCTAGCATATCATTTTCCGGTGCTAAGTCATGGAATAACTTGCCCTCGCATTTAAAGTCTATTTCAAAGTTATCTATCTTCAGAGCTCGCGTCCATAAATATTTGCTGTCGATGTGAATGTCCTATTTTTCTGTTTAGTATGTTGCTCCAGCACAGCAGATTGCTGCAGATTATGTAATAGTTTGACTGTATTAACATGTCAGGCTCATACACGTACATATATTGTTTTAATTCTTTTTGTATTTTTTTTCTTTCTGATGGTGGGGGGGGGGGGGGGGCGGGGTTGGGGGGGGGGTATGGGTACTTATATATATTTTATCTTTTGCTGTATCGTCTTATGTATTTTTATATGTGTAGAGTAGCAGGACAGTTTGGAAGATAGGCATTGCTATGCCTAAAACTTTTTATCCTGAATAAAAACGTTTCATCATCATCTCTCTCTCTCTCTCTCTCTCTCTCTCTCTCTCTCTCTCTCTCTCTCTCTCTCTCTCTCTCTCTCTCTCTCTCTCTCTCTCTCTCTCTCTCTCTCTCTCTCTCTCTCTCTCTCTCTCTCTCTGCCATGAATAGCAGTCAAATGACTGGAGCAATATTTTTGGACCTTTCAAAAGCATTTGACCTCGTCAATCATAAAACTTTAGTTCAAAAACTTAATGTCTATCAAATAAGCGCAGACACACTTGCCTTCCTTACGTCATGTCTGCATGGGCGTACGCAGTATGTCTACGTGAATGGTAAAAAAACTCACCTGAGGGGGTGATAGAGCACGGAGTACCACACGGATCAATTCTTGGTCCATTTTTATTCTCTATCTTCACAAACGACCTTCCATTACATATATCTGACTCCAGTGTAACTTGCAGTCTTTTTGCAGACGATGGAACACTGGACATTTCGTCATCAGATGTAACATTCTCCAGGACAGTTTAAATGAGGTATCTGAATGGTGCAGAAATAAAGCCATGATACCTAATCCCACTAAAACCAAATGCATGCTGATTACCACACGGCAAAAGCATCAGTTGAACCCCCCTCACCTTCAACTAACACTTAACGGCCAGCCTGTGGAGCAAGTCAAGGAACAACGCGTCCTTGGAATCAACTTAGACGACAAGTTGTGCTGGCAAGGCCACATTACTAAACTGTGTAAAATAGTATCTAAAAATGTATTCCTCATGTCGAAATTGAGACATTTCGCTGAGGAGCCAACAAGGAAACTCTTTTACTATGCCCATATTCAGTCACATTTGGATTATGCCTCATCTATTTGGGACGGTAGTAGCGATGCTAATTTAAAAAGTCTGAACTCGCTCCACAGACGAGCCATTAAACTCATTGTTGACAAACCCTCGGAAGTCATTAGTACTGACAATAAGTTCAGGCTGTTAGACATTTTGCCACTTAAAAAAAACAGTTTATGTATAATAAGTTGGTGCTCATGCGCAAAATCACCCTCTCAGAAATACCAGCCTATCTCAATAGTTTGTGTGTGGGTAAGAGAGTGATTTTATGTACGTTATTTTGTTTTGTAGTGTGTAGCAAGGACAAGAATGAAAACAGATATGCGCACCTATTCTTTTATCCTTCGAAAATAAAGTTTCATTTCATTTCATTTCATTTCATTTCTCCCCCCCCCCTCTCTCTCTCTCTCTCTCTCTCTCTCTCTCTCTCTCTCTCTCTCTCTCTCTCTCTCTCTCTCTCTCTCTCTCTCTCTCTCTCTCTCTCTCTCTCTCTCTCTCTCTCTCTCTCTCTCGTCTCTTGTGATAATTGACAGCACGTCGTGTCCATTTTTAGTAGCACTTTATCGGAAGCCGGCGCCTGCAGACCACCAGTCCCATTGCTGACCAGTAAGATGGCGACCAACAATTATTTGTGAGCTAAGCTATACTTGTTGCCGATGAGACCACCAAACTAAGATAAGTAGTAACTCGCAGACCTTTTTTCTTGTTTGTCTACTTTGAAAAAAAAATCGACTCGAGTAAACTATTCGGAAGCGTGTTTCATTCTTTCTAGTGGTATCCAAGAACTGTTAACCCGTTCACTGCCAGCGGCCGAAGACTGCGTTTCTTCGTGAAATCATTGTAAATTCAACGTCAAAGGAAGGTGGACACAAAGTGAATTCAGCAAGAGGCATAGATCCTCATGAGCCCCCGCAACCGCGGAGGCTCATGAGGATCTATACCTCTTGCAGTTGGGGGTGATCGAGCAGCGAAGGGGTTAAGTCAGACCGCGTCTGCGTTTGACGCGTCGCGCCGTATTGACCGACTTTACACAAGCTAGCGAAGGAAAGACAGCAGTAAGCAAAAGGTCCGCCGGCCAACCGACGTCAGCCGCCTCACCGAGCTGACCCGCACACGGCTGTGCGCGTTCCAATTAACCCATTCAGCCCCGACGCACTACAGCAGGAAATGGGTCGACCGTGATAATTCAAAGGTAGTGCCAGATTAGCTTGGCGCCTGTCGGCGCCAAACTAGTCTGGCACTGCCCTTGAATTATCATGGTCGATCCATCTCCTGCAACTGGTGCACAGTCATTAGATGACGCCCCCAAAATGTGGGAAATACGGCCGTCGGGCTGAATGAGTTAAGGCTGACGTCGGCCCGCGTTCCTTTTGCTCGCCTGACGCCCGCTTACAAATGTGCCAGAGAACTTTCCCAATCTAACTCAACTTCGCGATATCAACGTCATACGAATGCTTTAAACGCGTACCAGAGAAAGTTGACTCATTCAGTCGAGACGTGCCGCATCCGGATACGCGGCATAAAGCCGCGTATCCCAATGCAGCACGTCTCGAATGAGTCAAACTGCTGTGCACACACAGTGGTGACACACTCCAGTACAAGAGACGCGAGGCCGGCAAATGTATTGACAACTGATTTCTGTCACTCCCCTTTGAACTTGCTGCCAGTCCCTGATCTGCTGCTTGCGGTTCACGTCATGCCCATCGCGGCGTATTTCGGCGGGACCAAAGAAATCAAGGGAATGGCCTGCGTCACTTCTGGGCAGGAACCTGCAGGGTCAGTTGCGTGAGGGAGCTTAGTCCTGCGCCAGCCACTAGGCAAGGTGCTCCGCTACATAGCGGAGCACCTTGCTTAGTGGCTGGCGCAGGAGAAAGCTTCACTTGTGCGACTCGCCCCAGCATCCTGTCGCCTTCATGAAAATTAAACACGGATTACTTCCCTGTCCCCTGCATCTGCCGATTTTAACGGCTAGATTTCATTTTCAATGTGATTTCAACCCTTTCAATGGTAACTTACAGAGGTAAATGTTGCAGCTGGGCGGAGCATGAGAGCTCAAGAGTAGCGCCTGATTTTACTCCTTCCCTGCCACTGGACTGACGCATATTTTTTTTTTTTTCCTGAACGGCGTGTTCATTCAACGCCCAAAGAACGTGGATACAAAGTGGTCTCAGCAAGAGGCATAGATCCTCATGAGCCCCAGCAACTGCAGGGGCACAGAGAATCTATACCTCTTGCACTTTGGATGGTGTTCAGTTCTTCACGGCAGCAAATGGGTTAAAATTGGAGGCTGGATGGACGCGTGGCTTAATCGCCTGATAGTAGTCAGTGGACCGTGGAACCTCACGGGAAGTGCTCGTTTAGCGTGGTGCCTTGTCTGCAACCACCCTTGAGCTATCCAACGGCACTGGTACTTACTCTATGACTGAAAGAGCTTTGAAAGGCTATTCCGTGAAGAACCTTTATGACTGAACTAAGGTGGCTAAATCTTCCAATCTTCGCCCTCTGTACCTTCTGCGCTAGTCTGTGAATCTGGACGTTACGACTGAAGGTCGTGAGCTGTAAAATCACAGACTGACAGACCTGCACACTGTATATATGATCTATCACGTCTGCGCTGTCGGTCTTTGATGGGGTTGTCGGTGTCGCTGGCGAGGGACAGGGGACTCACAGATCAGAAAGAGGGATAGGAGGACGATGGTGGTGACTTATGCGACACCACGACGGGTTCAGGAAACCAGGGCGTGTCGCGCGCGACCCTACATGACCGGGGGAAAGTCTGGAACATCCGGGAATCCACCGGCAGCCACTCTTTCTTCGCAGCGGAACGAGTGATCGCCCCTGGATTCCACTGAGACTTGAGGCTAAAGAAAAGGGCCGGGATTTCGAAACTTTTTATTGCGCCCTTCATCACTGAGCAAGTTGCATAGGTCCTCATGGTGATGCTACTGACGATGATGATAAGTTTGTTCACTACACAATACACAAAAGGCCATCGTGCCGAAATCGGCCGCAGTGGGTCCGCGCACATTCATGCGCGGCGGGCCCACTGCGGCCGACTCGTTTGGCCCATTGGTCTTTGCATACTGGGTAGTTACTAGTATTATACTGACCGCACTTCAGTACCGTCATCTGGCATGATATACATATCCTCGCGGCCCCGCTCAGGCCGGGCAGGAGAAATCTTCCGTTTGAAAAAAAAATACAGTGAAGTCTAATATAAATATGTCTATTGCGTTTTCCCGCCTTCAAATAAGGAAAGGAATAACGAGAGGGGAAGCTAGCCTGCTTCATGGGGAGCAGACGCTGACAGGAATAAATCCTTGGCAATGTCAGTCAGACGTCTTGTCATTTTAGATACAATGTGCGGGTCTCATGTGAATCTTTACCTCTTGGTGGATTTTTCGATAGAGGCGATGGCTCGGCTTTCAGTCTCAACGTGCGATGGCTTTAACTAACATACAACAGCGCGGCTAAAATTTCCTTTCATTTCCATTCTCAGGCTCCAAGGAGAAAAGCCTGTCTATTTTGTTTGATTGCAGTGGGATGAACTGATGATATATTTCTCATAACATACAAAACAAGTGTTGTGTTTTTCACACACACACACACACACACACACACACACATATATATATATATATATATATATATATATATATATATATATATATATATATATATATATATATATATATATATATATATATATATATATATATATATATATATATCTCATATTTCAAACACTGTGCTGTAAGCCAACTCAAACAAGAACAAACTGAATTCAGCCTCGGTTTCCTTACCTGTCCCATATGTTAAATCGCTCTTCCCCATTTCAGAGGACCCATTTCGTTGATTCGCCAATCCTTGTTAGTAGTCAGCTCCCAAAACAGCACGCCTCAAATACGACTGGAGAAGCGATTAGACACTTCATACGAAAAACCATTCCATTCGCAAGAGGCACAGGTCCTCACGGGCCCGAGTAGTACGTTTCTTTTGTAGGGGCAGCAAAGCAAAAGGTAGCATTTGTGTGCTTGTCTGTGCACCTTTGACACATCAGTTCTGCGCCAGGACCGAAATCCCCAGATTTTTTAATTGCCCTCTGAAGAACTGTATTATAATTCTAGAGACTGATAGAGCATGATAGTTCAAGGGTGGTGCCAGAATAGCTTGACGCCTATGGGCGCCAAGCTATTCTAGCACCACCCTTGAACTATCATACTCGATCCGTGTCAGTCTTGCTGTGATGCGTCGGGGCTGAATGAGTTAATGGTCAACATTCCAGGCCGATATTACGTGGAAACATCCATTCATGCATCCAACCGTGCATTCATTCATGTTTGTCAATCATTTTCTCCAAACACAAAGCCACACAAATCATTTTCCCAAAGAATTTGGAATATTTTACGTTTCGTGAATTTTGCCCTTCAGCTATCAAACCCAGATTACATCAATGATCCTTCAACAGAGTAAGAGAGAGGGAGCGGGAAGTTTACAGCATTCAAAAGATGGTTCCGCTCTCTGTTCCATATCATGTCGTACACGCTCCATTCGTTATAAGGACATTCAGGTCGCACCCTCAGTCTCTCTCTCTCATCTGCAACAGGCATAGATCCTCATGAGCCACCGCAAAGCGAGGGCTCATAAGGATTTATACCTCTTGTTCGTCCATTTACGTTTGTGTCCCTAAGTTAAAGACTAAGAGGTCAGCGTTCAATGCGCGAGTGATAACTACGCAGCGAAACCCAGTCCTAAGATTTCCAAACCAGATTTTTCTACGGCAGACCGTTTTCCTACGATAGAGGTGAATAGACATAACTACAAGAAGACCAGTCCCTAAAACAAGAGGCATATAGATTCTCATGAGCCCATGCTGGGGCTCGCGATAATCTATGACTCTTGCAGAAGTAAGCGGTTGGGTGGGAAACTGAATTGGAAACTCAAACATTTACCTCCGGATGTCAAGAAAACGGCCATTACTTTGCCCAGTGTGGAATGTTCGGCGGGTGTTTTATTAGCGAAACTAGCGTTACGGACCGGGTGTAACTTGTGTGAACATGTACGAAGTGTGACCAAATCCGTCTTCTTCTTCTTCTTCCCTTTTTTTTTTTTTTTTTTTTTTTTTTTGGGGGGGGGGGTGGTGGTGGTGGTGGTGGTTTGGTTGGGTTTTTTTGGGTTTGTTTGTATCGTTTTTTTTCTCCTTCGTTTTGCTTTCTGCCCGAGCCCCAACCCTACCCAAAAAAAACTTAAGTAAAATATTATTAAAGTCATTATAAGGTTTCCAAATCAGCGGCGGTGGTTTTTGGTGTTGCTGAGTTTGGTCGCCCTCAAAATCCGACCCCGGAAACCTTTTTTTTTTTTTTTAATAAAAGGCTCACAACCATGTGAGGTAAAATACTGCACTGATCCTACCTCGGACGTTTTTGAATCACCTCTATGGTAGCAGAAGACGTTACCCAAAAAAAAATATTAAAAAAAAAAACAGAAGGTTCTTTTCGGCAGGTCCGTGGTTCTCAGCAATCCAAGTAAGCAAGTAGTTTTCGGACCGATACGCCTCGGAGATGCCAAGATCATCAGGTGCTACTCTTGAACAATCAGTCACGGCTCACCCGTCGTTTGTTAGGCTTTGAGGGGGTTCAACTTTTCGCTCTCGGTAGCGCTTTCTTGTCGAGATGATTCCTGCTTTCTTGTCGAGATGATTCCGGGAGAATCATCGCGACAAAAAGCGCTACCAACAGCCAACGGCTTAATTATTGGAGGCGAGTCGCATACAAATAGGCTGCTGTTCGCCGCGCATCCGTAAACGGCACGTCTCTAAAGGGTTAAAAAGTGAGCCGTCGGTTTGAGCCGAAAGCGAACGAGATAGTCTCCCCTTGACAAATCCCCTCTAGGGCCCTCACCTCTCATTTTTCACGCGAACAAAATTTCCGGTGAAGGTCAGTGAGAAATTGGAAGCCAGGAACGAAATCCGCTTTCTGGCAGGAAATCGCCGACACTGCATCTCCACTGAACTCTCAGCAGAACCGATTCAGTCATTCTTCAAATATGACTGAATCCGAATGTGAAATTGTATTGTTCCTCTTTGTCACATTCAACATTAGTCATTCTGCGCGTGTTTCATGCGAATACGAGGTAAATTGGGTTTAATTACTGACCCGAGTCGCCATAAGCAGCAAGTTACCGCTTTCATAATGTCTCTTGCCAGCCGACGGTGGGAAGAAGAGGAACAGTCAGTGATGCTTTCACAGCAGCCCTCTTCAGCTGGCTCAGTCTAAATTCAAATGACGAGGGGGAGTCTAGTATGTACAGACTGACAACATGCTTTTAACGTTGCACGAAATGTTTCATGAAATAACCAAGACTTTTTACGGAGCACGATAATCTTATTTGGCTTTCACGTTTCACGACGAGCCGGCCCTTCTTTCGTGGATCAGGAGTATGAAACAAACTACAATCACCAATCACGAGAACCGAACCAAAAGAATAACAAGATGAGGATTTCACCCCAAAGTCTACCATATTGTTTGGAGCTCACATGCGTTTGTTTTTTTAGGAACATTCAAAGCTGTTCTTATTTTGAAGGTTATCCTTCTGATCCATTTGACTCTCTAAGCCAACCTCTGATCAACACACACGCCGGCGCACACTGAAATAAAGACGGACTGACACACGGCGCTCCCCGCCATTAGTACGCTCTGTGGGCTCGTGTAACGACAGGAATTCTGAAGAACAAGAGAGCGATCAGGAAAAAGACGTCACTATAAGCTTGACGTCATGGCATCACTAGTCTCACGGCGCAGTGTACACGATGACGAATTTGATGTTTCACGTCACTCATCCGAAAGGCTTCCAGGGCTGACTTTTTTTCTACACAGCCTCAGGGCTGACTGTTTGATGGGAGCATATAGTGAATCCAAAACTTGCAAAAATGAATTAGGCCTAATTATTATTCAAAAAGTTGAAGAGGTACAACGCTGGATTAAGAACTCATCCAATGTCTATCTCCAAGCTAGCTATATCCAAAATTCCAAGTGAATAGAACGAAAATTATGGACTCAAATGTGGGTCAACCGACTTTTTATAAACGGCAATTTTTCTCTTGAACAAGTCACTTAATTTGAATATGCTGTGAGGTTCTCCTAAATACATCTCGATCAAAGCATTTCCTAACGTTTCAGGCCTGTAGGGCCTACGTACAGAAACACAGGAGGCTACACACACACACACACACACACACACACACACACACACACACACACACACACACACACACATACACACACACACACACACACACACACGCACACACAATCACACCACACAATCACACTCACACACACACACACACACACACACAATCACACACACAATCACACACACACATATACACGGCGCTTCCCGCCAAATGTACGTTCAACAGCACGGTTAGCGAAGCTAGGCATGACGTAATTTTTTTCGTGTTATTTCGCTGTCAGAGTCTGATGTCTATGTTCGTCATTCGCTTGCCTACGGCCGAACGTGCTCCGACCAGCCCCATCCCAAAGCCTACCGTATTTTCAATGCGGTAATTTTCAATACGGTAAACAAAAACCGCCGCCAATCACGCATCACGATTTCAGTTAGGGCATACCTCCTCCCCCCCCCCACCCCACCCCTCAATCCCCCTTTTCAGAAGACAGGTCAGTGAGAGTAATTAATGTCGGATAATCAGGTGCGAGAATCAGGGAAGAGAGGCGGCGGGAGAGTCTGGTGGAAGGGGAGGGGGGAGGAGGAAAGACACAGAAACCGGAAATTAAAAACCTGTTGTCTCAGTGGGGAGCATTTTCTTGCCGGCGTCAGAGGCGATTTCTCCAGAGGACGGCCGTAGTCAATGTTTCTTGTCAATGCTTGACACGTCAGTAGGAATTAACCCATTCACCACCAACAGACTACAAGAAGGTACGGATATTGACCATGGTAGTTCAAGTGTGGTGTTAGGATAGCTTGGTGCCAAGAGGCGCCAAGCTATCCTGGCACCACCCTTGAACTACCACGGTCGAGCTATCTCCTGAATCGTAACACAGCCTTTAGAGGACAACTTCCAGTCTAGAGATTCGCGACCCTGGGGCCAGTGGCATGAGTGAGCTTAGTCCTGCGCCCGCCACAAAGCAAGGTGCTCCGCTAAAGCGGAGCACCTTGCTTAGTGGCGGGCGCAGGTGCTAAGCTCACTCATGCAGCTGAGTCCTGGGGACAATTGACGCGTTAAAATGAGTGCTGGACTGTGCTTTTGGAGCTTACGTTCATCAGCACTCAAATTACTGTGACATACAATAAGCTGACGGCAAAGCTGATCAGCGTGCACTGATGGTTGGTTCAGTAGTTTGGGGTTTAACGTCCACGGCACCGAAGTGATAATGGACGTCCCTGACGGGCGGGTTATGGGGCATAGGGAAATCTATTGCCTATGAAGTACGAACTGATCACTGATCAATTCAGGCGCACTGCAACTGTGCCAGTTTGACATACCAGGACCTTTCAACGGACATTATATGGAACAAGCCGGTCTTTTTCCCTGGATTGCGAGTCCAGCTACCCCGGCCGGGACGGGGACTCGAACCCACGACCCGGCGATTCCCTTCGCTCTCTTGCTCCGAAACTTAACCGACTGAGCTATTTCGGACTCTGTGCACTGATATACATTGGCCGTTGCGTGCCTTCTCCTTCAGTGGGCATAGAGCCGAAATAATTCCTTGCACACCTACTCCATCAATGTAAGTCAAACGAAACGTACGGAGAACTCATAATTTCAAAGTACTACTGTTTATCCCATGCCTTTGCCACCCAGGACCGCACTGGTTGTCTTCCTCGGTTCGATACCGCGGTAGCGAATTGAGAAAGACAGCGGGTGTGACGCAGCTTAACTCATTCTACCCCAGACACACCACAGCAAGATATTGATCGACCATGATAGTTCAAGGATGATGCCAGAATAGCTTGGCGCCTATGGGCGCCAAGCTATTCTGGCATCACCCTTGAACTATCATGGTCGATCTGTGTCCTGCACTACCATGCAGTCTTCAGAGAACAACGGCAAAATTTGGGGATTTCGGTGATGGGGTAGAATGAGTTAAAGGCAGGCTTTTATCGATTTGTTACCGCGTTAGCGAATACAGACAACCGGTGTGACGCTTCTTAAAGCAGGTTATACACACACACACACACACACACACACACACACACACACACACACACACACACACACACACACACACAAAATTTAAAAAAAAAAAAAAACATTCAAGAGTAATCTTTAAAGTAAAGTCGGATTTTTTTCCAGAGCTCTCTTCTTGAAGCTAATTTCCGTTTCAAAAGTGGACTTAAAGTCGTATCATTTTATCAGTGATGTTTCCCTCGATTAAAAGCCCTCCATCTCTTTTTTTTTTTTTTTTTTAATCCTTTTAATAAAATTTAACGAACACCATTGGTGCCCGAGTTGGAAGATAAGGTGCGGTTCCAGCCGAGTTTCTTCGACTCTAGTACACTTGTGCAAACATAATGCAGCTCATCTTCAGTGTCACGCGCTTCTATTTACCGCGGTATCGGATGTAACGTGCACTGGTTTCTGGCTCCCAACGGGGGTTCCTGGTGAGCAAAAGGTTTTGCTAAGGTTGACGTCGGCCCGACGATCTTTTGCTTACCAATTGGATTTTTTTCACAAGCCTATACGTAAAATCAACGTTAAAATAACGCGATCGTGAACAGCGAAGTCAGACTGTATGGCTCCGGTGTACCGCGATACACTGTATAGTGAAAAAGGAATAAGCCTGTACACAGTAGAACCTGTTTTGAGCAAACACCGACTGCTGTTGGTTTTTAAACTTTTGTGTTTGTTTGTTTGTTTGTTTGTTTTGTTTTGGTTTTTTTTTTTTTTTTTTTTTGCTTGTTTGTTCGTTTTTTGGATTTGGTTTTGGTTTGGTTTGGTTTGGTTTGGTTTGGTTTGGTTTGTTGTTGTTGGTTGTTGTTTTGTTGTTGTTGTTTTTTTGGGGGGTTGTTTGTTTGTTTGTTTTTTGTTTTTGTTTTTTCTTTTTTTTTTTTTTTTTTTGGGGGGGTTGTTTTGTTTTGTTTTGTTTGGGGGAAGTGGGGAGGGGGAGAAGGGGGGGAGGGGGGTGTTTGTTTTTTGTTGTAATTTTTTTGTGTTTTTGTTGTGTGTGTTGTTGGGGTTTTTTGTTTTTGTTTTTTGTTGTTTTGTTTTTGTTTTTCTCAAAAAGAAATGGTCTTTGAAAGGTGCACTCGCAAGGGAATCCTTTAAGCGCCAAAAATGTCACCTGTCATTAAAGACCATCATTTAGGCAGCTACAGATGTCTACGTGATGGTCTTTAAATACAGGTGATCTCGCATATGGGTGGTCGCTCAAACAGGTTCTGTTCCATAGAGTACATACAGAGTAAATTGAGTCAACTAGTAAAAGTACACTTCCTGCAATAAGGACAATTTAACCCTTTGCCTGTCGGTAGCGGTTTTTGTCGCGATGATTCCGCAGGAATTCAGAAGTCGAAGGGTTCAGCTTTCTTTTTCAATTATTTTGAGCTATCTGATAAAACTGGGTTAAGCTAGATTAATGGGCGAAAGGATTAGGCAATGTACGCAAACAGTAAAATAAGCCTTCTGGTCACTGTCGCTAATGGATCCCATGGCGATTGTCTTACAAAAGAACTTGCAGGAAGGCGAAAAAAATACCGTAAAATACAAGTCTGAGCTACTTCACAAATTTCTTGGACTTCCCGACTGAATCCTTTAGGATGAAGAGGGGTGGAAAAAACAGAAACTGAGAGAGCACTTTTCAGTAGGGAAAAAAAACATATGGCCGGCTCTATTTCTAACGGTGTCCCCAGCGAGCAAAACGTCTTAGTAGTCCCACGCAAAGCCGTGCGCCGGTCAACTGAGGCCTGACGTAGGCCCGAGGATGTTTGATATACTGGGTGTCTTCTGGCGGCTCGGCGGCGCTTTCGTAATGCGCTTGTTTAGTTTTCTCCAAAGCATATGCTGGTACAGTTAAAATTTCTGTTACTTAACCGATCCACTGCCGAGAAAAATTGAACACAACCCGACTGCAAGAGACATAGATCCTCATGAGCGCCCGCAGTATCGGGAGCCCATGAGGATCTCTATCTCTTGCTGAGAACAGTTTGTATCGAGGGTTGTGGCTTTGGGTAGTTGACAGAACAAATATTTCATCGGAAACAAAATGTACGTAAGTGGCAAGGAAGGAGTTAAAACGAAAGGAGTGTGCCAATAATACACTGAGATATCGAATATCTTGCATCTGAGAAAACATAAACGTTCATGTGCCCCCGCAGCATACTGCAAGCGGCACAGATACTCATTAGCCCTGCAGGCTGTAGGGATCTTTAAGGGTCATTGCCCGTTGACTGATTAAAGCACCAATCAGTAATTCATGTCTAGCAAAATTCCGTCAGCAATATGACAAAATTTCCTCTGCAGCAGTTGACAAGGACTGACGGACAACGCGTATTGATAGGTGTCATGATCATCTCACTTTGCATTTATCTACATCACGATAAGGATGTCATGTGAGTTCAATCTTCGATTTTGTAAGGAAAACACCGACGCAGATTTCACGCCCAGTTGAAACTCTGAAAACGCCGCCGCCTTTAAAGAAGCACATGCCCCTTGGGCCATTGACGGAAAAAGAGGCGCAGGCCTCATGCGCACAAGTAGATATGACGTTTAGCACAACGGATAAGAAGCATATTTTCTTCTTTGAGCTTTAACTCTACCGTCCATGCAACTATTTCCTATGGGTTTTTTTTTTTTTAATGTAAATATTGGTGCATGCGAAACACGTCCAGAAACACAACCAAGGGCACTACACAACTGGCGGCCTCGGAGCAGAGGAGTGGAGGAAAGGCAGCAGAAACTGCTCAGACTTGAAAGTAGATGAGAGAGCCATAGTAAACCAAAACTGCGTTGGTATGGTATCGAAAAGAACTGTGAAAAGACTTCTAAAGGATGGGGTGGTTCGGAGAACTTATACATATTTGGGTTTTCCTGAGCACAGAGATACTATCTTGAAATGAACCTCACTGAACCCTGGAACCGCTGCTTGCGAGTGCGAGTGTCTTACACTAATATCATTATCTGCAATAGAAAGAAATTTCTGGAAGTAGACTCTTATTAGTAATTTCTTTCTATTGCAGATGTCTGCGCCTAAGACAATGCCAATTTAGAGACGTAAACCAAAGGAGCCTACGGCTCAAGGTCTACCTGACGTTCATCTATTGATGAACCAGGCAGACGCCTCGTAAGCTCACGTAAGCTGCAAAGGATACATGTACCTCATCTAGCGAATGCCCCCCTTCTGCAAGAGACATAGATCTTCATGAGCCCCAGCAGGATGCGTGGACTCATGAGGAGCTATGTTTCTTGCTGGTTCACTTTTCCTTTAGGTTCCTAAAAGGCTGTGTGGTGCTCGGTTTGAAAGAGGTACAGTTTTGAAAGCCGCAGACGGACTGTCTTAACAAGAGATGCGTTACAAACATATGGTAGAGACGTTTCAAAACAAAACCTCTCCCGGAAAAAAAAAAAAAAAAAAAAAAAAACAGGAAAAGAACTTCAAGCAGTCCCGTCAAGCCTGAAGGGATACAGGGTAATTTATTTCTCCTGCTGACGCATTAACATCTACGTTTTTAAAAGGGAGAAGGAGACCGGGACTGTGACCTACGACGTCAAGACCGACAATTTCGCAAAGTTGTAAATCGGTTCGAATTACGGACTCGAAAATGGAAAAGTGTGCCAAAGTGATCAGAAATAGGGGAAAAAAAGACCATACAGCTTTAAAAAGAAAATAGGAAAGCACTGAAGGAGAAGTCGACGCAGTAAGCAAAAGGTCCTCGGGGAGATGCCAGCCGTAGCTTGGGCCATTTAAATGAATGAGCTTAGTCCTGCGCCAGCCACTGAAAAACTGTCACGTGACTACTTCGGTGGCTGAAGCAGGACAAGCTCTTTTAAGCAACCAGTGACCCCTGGCCCGAGCATGGCCGTGCCGGGCTCACTGGGAACATGTGTGCTAGTTTAAGCACCCCCCCCCCTCCCCCCTCCCCGCCCACTCCCACCCCCCCCCCTCCAAAAAAAAATATTAAAAAAAATAAAAAATAAAAAACAACAAACAAACAAACAAAACGGGGAAACTGTAAGTGCAACGGGCCAATATAAAAAAGAGTTCCTACACTAAAGTGATCTGTCTTGTATTTGTTCTCAAAGTTAAATAGACCATTGTTCTCTAAGGTTTTTGTAAGCACCTTTTTCCTTTTTGGCGCTTAGATGGTTGTGTTTTTTCACTGGATATTTTGTTTCGAATTATTCTTTTAGTTTGTCGCCGGTTATCGTCAAGGTCAAAACAGATACCCGTCGAAGGGAGGGGGTGTTTCCACCATTTTGAAAGGAAAGACATGCAGCCGACAGAAACGGAATCTTCAGCTTCCTGACTCTCAAAATATCAAACGACGGAAGGGGAGGGGGTGGGGGTTCGGGGGAGCAGAGGCATTTATGACTTGGGAGTCCTTCCATTATTTAACGTGTGTTACTTTTCTTTTCTTTTTGTCCAGGTGGGAGGGATTGTTCGTCCGGGACTCCTATCCACCCACCCACCCACCCACCCCCTCCCGCCTCCACCCGCCCACCCCTCCCTTCGTTAACAGCTGGGGGAAAAAACCGGAAATGAACAGAATAACTTACCTTCTGCTCTCGGACTTCAGGAAGTCTAGTCCGTCTGCATCTTTTTTGCATAATTTCCTGGAGCCCTCCTGTAAAGCTCCGAAGTCGGTCTGATGACCTTTTTCTGGGTAGTCACGTGACAGTTTTTCAGTGCACTGAAGTTGGTCACGAAACCGGAATAAGAACGCTTCAGCTCCGGCTGTCTCCATGGTACGCCCCCCCCCCCTCCCCACCACCCCCATCCAACCCCCCAACCCCTCCCCCGCGTTCCTTTTGCCTTAATGTTTGGTTCCTGTTCGGACCCAAAGTACATCCCACACGTACGCGACACTACCAGAGTTTGTCGACGGTCCTCGAGCGTTGTGCACAAGTGCCGCTCATCACGTCCACAGACCTAGCAAAGTTTCCGCAATACGGGATATATAAGCGGAAGGGGCGTACGGGAGATGGCATGCAACATGAACACGCCTGAAATAGAGAGAACGTGCCAGTTAACCCTTTGTCAGTAGCGCTTTTTGTCGAGGTGATTCCTGCAGGAATCACCTCGACAAAAACCGCTACCGACAGCCATAGGGTTAAAGAACTATTGATTCGCCTCTCACAGGCGGTGGTACTTAACCTCGGAATCATAGAATTATAGACGCCTCATAAGGGCGAAGGTCAGTTTTAGGTGTGAACGAGTTAAAAGCGATCCATTTGATATGTCATGACAAATGAACAATAGAGGGAAGGGTAACAGAGAACATCACCTTTAACCCATTTAACCCCATGACTGCATTTCCGACATTTCGGGGGCTTTACCCAACGACTAGGCCTACCACTTGACGATGATAATTCAAGGTTAGTGCCAGATTAGCTTGCGCCTTTGGTCAATACATCTCCTGCTGTAGGGCGCTGGGACTAAATGGGTTAACACTTGGGAAACCTGCGTTGAAAGAACACATAAGATACAAACACCGTACTGCACATTTCCTGTCACTTAGTACAGCAAGCTTGAACATTGTACATCATTCTTGAGCATCGTACAGCCTGCTAGAACATCGTACAAACACAAATTTGAATTCTAAGCTTTGATATCTTCTGACTGCAATGCAATGTATACCTATATTTGTGATCAGAGGGATCAAGTAACTAGCTGCTACTCCAGTAGTTCTATGCAACAGCAAAGCGAAAATAAAACTGAAACGATGAAAAATGAAAGTCCGAAAGTACGACTCGAAACTGACGTGACTGATATCCGGATTGTGTTATGTCCCGTGTTTACGAAGCTTGACTTCGCGAACGAAGATTTTATAGGAGTTGCCCACGACGTCTGCAGGCTTGTTCGTGGCTGCGGAGGCCAATCCGAGACAGGTAGGTTCGACCGCAGTGGCTGCAGGGGAAGGTATGGCCAGGGTTCTGAGCTGCGGCATCTCTGTTTTTTCTCCTGAGCCGCTTGTCCTTAAGGCTAGCTCTGTGAGAGTCCTCAAAGGAGACAGCTGCCTTGTAAATGGTGGAGCGCCAGGTGTCACGGTCCGCAGCAAGCGAAGACCACTGGTGGTGGTCGATTTGGCAGGCACTAAGTGACTTCTTGAGACAGTCTTTGTATCTCTTCTTTGGTGCCCCTCTGTCACGGTGTCCAGTAGCAATAGTCACTAGTAATGATTCAGATTCAGATGCAGAAAACGTTATTTTCCCGTGCCAAGTTGACAAGGGAAATTTGTCTTTTGATCCGAGATACTTAATAAACAAAACTGAGTTTCTCATTTTTCCGCAGTCACACGACGCTCCATACTCAGTTCCCACCCTAACGCAAATTCAACCTATGGACAAAAGAAGCATTCACTCTGGATCACATAAACAACAAATCAGACCAAAAAGGTGACTGCCAAGCGTGTAATATGCAAAGAAGTACCCAACGGAGAAAGAAACACGCTTAGAAAAGACGGGTACAACACAATTTATTAATATTTCGGGTAAATACCCTTTGTCAAAATAGACAAACAAACAAACATAGAGATTAGCCGCTACTTAGTACAAGCACAACGAGACAAACATGGAGATGCAGTCAAAGAGAAATAATCAATCCAGACCAAAAAGGTGACTGCCAAGCGTGTAATATGCAAAGAAGTACCCAACGGAGAAAGAAACACGCTTAGAAAAGACGGGTACAACACAATTTATTAATATTTCGGGTAAATACCCTTTGTCAAAATAGACAAACAAACAAACATAGAGATTAGCCGCTACTTAGTACAAGCACAACGAGACAAACATGGAGATGCAGTCAAAGAGAAATAATCAATCCAGACCAAAAAGGTGACTGCCAAGCGTGTAATATGCAAAGAAGTACCCAACGGAGAAAGAAACACGCTTAGAAAAGACGGGTACAACACAATTTATTAATATTTCGGGTAAATACCCTTTGTCAAAATAGACAAACAAACAAACATAGAGATTAGCCGCTACTTAGTACAAGCACAACGAGACAAACATGGAGATGCAGTCAAAGAGAAATAATCAATCCAGACCAAAAAGGTGACTGCCAAGCGTGTAATATGCAAAGTACTAAGTAGCGGCTAATCTCTATGTTTGTTTGTTTGTCTATTTTGACAAAGGGTATTTACCCGAAATATTAATAAATTGTGTTGTACCCGTCTTTTCTAAGCGTGTTTCTTTCTCCGTTGGGTACTTCTTCACATAAACAACAGATACAGAACATAAGCAGCAGACGACATTCTGAAGGTGACACGATGCCAAGGACTGAGGGAGATGAAGTGGATTATGACATCTCAAGGGCAGTGCCTTATAAGTATTCTTTCGTGATCGAAAGACTGTGCTAAAATTACTGCCCTTCTTGGTGTTTTGGTTTTTTATGATGTGACACACACAGAGAGAGGGTCGCATCGTTTGTTGTTCCTGCACAACATTGTATTGAATTGCCCATCAGGGACACAGACAATAGCCCTCAACACCAGTGGATATCTGCCATCCGCAAGAGGCATAGATCCTCATGATGCCCGCGCGACATGCAGGGGCTCATGAGGACCTATACCTCTTGCTGGTACCATTAACCCATTTAACCCCACGGGCGCATTTCCCATATTTTTGAAGTGTTTCTTAACGACTGCGTACAAGTTGCAGGAGATGACTTGACCATGATAATTCAAGGGTAGTGCCAGATTAACTTGGCGCCATGTTCCTATAGACAAATATAGGCTACTACCCAGTTCGCAGAAGGTCAGCGGGTCGACGTCGGCCCGATGGCCTTTTGCGCTTTGGGTACTCGAACATAGGCGTTCGTCACAAAGGCCTGTCGGACGGAGTAAACCCATCGAGATTTACGACTAGTAACTGAAAAGAATGAAGTCATTCGGAGTGTCGAGGGGAGGAGGCGGGGTGCACGGAGGGGAAGGGGTGTGATGAGAAGGCCCTGCAAGAAAATCCTTGTAATCTGGTTTCTTGTATTGGCCTCTGAACGTCTGTTTCCCAGGGGAAGGCCGAAGGCAATAGGCAAGAGAAATTTGATTTTCCGCTCCGACCAGTCGAAGAGACAAATCCTGACCCTTCTTCTGACTGGAAGACACAGGTGTAAAAGTCGGGCTGGAGAGGGGGGGTGGGGTGGAACCGCTATGATACCGGCTGCAAAGCGAGAGACAACAAAAGTCATTTATTATTGAAAAGAAAAGGCTGACTTAGGCGCCAGGGTCTTTTGCTATCGAGGAACATACTGTTCACTCTTTGGCTGTCGGTAGCGCCTTTTTGTCGTGACAAAAAGCGCTACCGACAGCCAAAGGGGTTAACGTGGTAGAAACATTCAGCATCAACACATGGACAGTACCGGCTGAAAATTCTGTCTCCGAAACCACCCGCAGATACTGCCGAGAAACCACCCTCTGCCCGAGTTGAAGAATGAGGCCCGGCGGCAAGAGAGGCTCCACATCAGTGATCGCTCGTATGTCAATGGGCTAAAACCGACTGCAACCGTTCAGTAGCGTGTGCCCGAAAGAAGGATGCAGATTCTGAGAGCCTCTCAGTTTAGCACAGTACACATACCAAGGGGAATTACTCAGCGCTGGACATACAAACGGTTAGATCCCCTGCCCCCTCCTATGATCAGGCACCCGATCGCCTGCCCGCAGAAAAATACGCAGGTAAGGAACAAAAACGATCACCCAATGAGCAAAAGGTCATCGGGCCGACCGCATGCCCACGCACAGCGGTGCGAAGGCCAACGCCGGCCCAATGGCCTTTTGCGCATTGGGCATATACAGGCCTGTAAGCTCATCCAGCTGCAAGAACGAAAGATCCCCAACGACAGCCGTTTCTCTGGCCAACGGCGGCCGACGTCGGCCCGATGGCCTTCTGCGCATTGGGCATAATTATACAACGGGCCTGTAAGCTTTCAGCCGCAAGAGCGAAAGGTCCCAACCCTGCGATCTGCATGGGGTCATGGGGATCTACGCCTTTATGCAAGGGGCTTCTCCCAAAGACTGAGTGTCTATTGTAGTACAGTTCAATACGGACCGCACGACGCGGAGTTCGCAGACATATTAGCGACAGAAATCGTCTGGGTGAGTGATGTGATTGACGTGGATTAGGCTGTGTGTGTGATTGCGTTTTAACTCATCCAAAGGGCCCCGCATCAATAACTGCGAAAGTGTCCGGCGGCAACGCTATAGGACTCTTTCGCAGCCACTGATGCGGGGTGCATTGGATGAATGAGTTAACGAAGCTTGAAATCTTTTGCCCCCCGAAGGTGATACCGCAGACGGTGTATGCCCTATAACTGTAAGAGGAATAGATCCTCACAAGCCACACATACACACGCACACACATACGCACACGCACACACACACTCTCTCTCTCTCTCTCTCTCTCTCTCTCTCTCCTCTCTCTCTCCCTCTCTCTCTCTCTCTCTCTCTCTCTCTCTCTCTCTCTCTCTCTCTCTCACACACACACACACACACATATGCACAAGGACACGGAGTTAACTAGATTAACCGGTTCACTGCCGGGAATAATTGAACACCGCCCAACTGCAACAAGAGGTATAGATCCTCATGAGCCCCCGCACTTACGGAGGCTCATAAGGATCTATGCCTCTTGCTGATACCGTACTATGAATCCATATTCCTGGGACATCTAGGGGTTTTATTGGTGTTGTATTAAGAAAGAGTGCAGAAACGCAGTCTGCGTCAGCTGGTACTGAACGGGTTAATCCCGACACTGCCAGAAACACAAGCAACACAAACAAAAATGCAAGTCCCCGAGAAACGAGCGTTCAACAGTATCTATGCCCACCACCCCCCACCCCCCACCCCACCCCCACCCCCCACCCCCCCACCCCCTTGCTGGCCTCAGTCTTACCCTTGTCCCTCCACAAATGGCGCTGTCTGGCGGGAGAACTGCGATGGTTTAACAGACAGGTTTTAGCCGCTGGCGGCAAAGAGTTAACCCCTTCACTACCAGTGGACGCAAACCGGTGAGAGTCTTCGAAAACAACGCAGATTCAACGCCGAAGCGAATGCATCCGATCCGGCGACCCAAAGACTAACTACACGAATCCGCCGATACGCCTCGATCCCGCGAACTCCGAAGCAGGTCCGGCACAGAAAAGTTAATGTAAGTCCTTTTCATGTTCCGACTTCGAACCGAGGAAATGACGTAATTTTGGATTGCATCACCGCATCCGGTTTGAATCGTATTCGTATCGGATTCGTGCTTCTGCAACAGTGTAGGATTAACGAGTATGAATAGGGTCAGCAAGAGGCAAAGAACCCCATGAGCCCCCCGCATCTGCGGGGGGCTCATGGGGTTCTTTGCCTCTTGCAGTGTGTTCGCATGTTTCTGTCAGTGAATGGGTTATTTGCTTTCATCATCTCAGTGTCGCTGGTCGACGGTGACGGGACTGCCCCTGTGTTTCACTGGACAAACGGACATCTCAAAAACACAAATTATAAATGCATTTATTAACATCTCCCCCGCCCGAACATAATGAGCACTACTACCAAGAGGCACAGCTCTTCATGGGCCCCCGCAGATCACGAGGGTTCATGAAGATAATAAATTATAATTATGCCTCTTGTTGGAAAACATTCAGTGTATTTTTACCCAGGTGTTGTGATCCCTCGAGTGGGGGCGCTAGCTGCTTCTATTTGTAAATTGTATCCTTGCAGCTTGGATGGGTTGGGTCCCCAATGTGCAAAAGGCCTTTGCGGTGGCCTTTTGCGCATTAGGGTTCCTGTGGCGCTGGGCTGAAAACGATTTCAGAAACACAACGCGTGGCCAGCGGCAGTGAAGGAGTTAAACAGACTGATCTCACCCACGCGGCCTCTTAAAGCCCTTTATCAGCTCAGGCCGTGTACATGAGAGATGCTTGCACTGCTCAACAACAACAAAATAAGAAGAAAGAAAAAAAGTAACACCTTGGTCGCGGAGATAAGTCCAGATTACAGGAAGTTAAACTTCCCTAAATAGCTCTACCTCCCCCCCCCCCCCTTTCTTAAGGCGTCAGAATTAGGCCAACATCTGGATGTGCAATTGAATTGAATTGAAAGGAGCTCAGCTATGTGAATGCCAATGACTCTACAAAATACTATGAATAAGAACAAACTCACGCAAGTAGGTGTGTGTGTGTGTGCACGCCTGGAAGGGGGGCGGAGGGGGGGGGGTAAGAGGGTGGGGTGCGTGCGTGTGTGTACATTCGAACGTGCAAGAATGCGTGTATGTATGCGTATTCGAAAGAAGTTTCACTGTTGACATGCAGAGAGTGAAATGAAATGCATACTGTTGGATCTGTTGTACTGACCTTTCATACTGTCTCCTGTTTATTTCTATGCCTGTTGTGACACATACGTGTTTAAATTGTCACTTTAATTTTGGTTTGGACGGCATTTGCAATCTAACAAACCGAGCACGAACAGCCACTATATTTAATTTTGGCATCCACGTTCTAACACAGATTTTTTTTTTAATTTGGGATTAATAATTTTCTTTTCTACAGTTCCAGCACTAGAGGAAGGATCCTTTAAGGGTTGGTTTGGGTTTTTTTCCGTATTAAAAACGCAGCTGGTGACCACTTCAGTGTGGGTGTTTAAGGCTGTCGGAATTTTCCCAGTTCTATGCTGGTCTGTGATTTTGGACCGTATGGCTCTGAGAGCCGTAATGTCCAAATCACAGACCGGCACACAGTTCTCTATCTCACCATCAAAGAATCCTCAGTCGACGCGGGAGGACAGAGTTTTAGTTCACCACAACTTTTCCTCCTAACTCGCTTTGTGGGTCTCTCCACGGACTTAAAAAATGAACCAGTGTACATAAAAATTAATGTGCGCTGGCCTGTGATGCCCGATATCACGGTGATATTCACAGTGCAATCAGCACGACAACGACGCAAAGAGTAAATGACATGATCCAATTAGGATAATTATCAATAATAAAAATAATTTTAAAAAATAATAAGATATTATTATTGTCTTATTATTATTATTATTATTATTATTATTATTATTATTATTATTATTATTATTATTATTATTATTATTATTATTATTATATTTTATTAAAAGCAGTGTTTGTACAGCGCAAAATCACCACCAAGAGTGAATTTCAAGCGCATCATGACAAACTAAAATATTATTATTATTATTATTATTATTATTATTATTATTATTATTATTATAAAATAGTATTTATTCAGCGCAAAATCGCCGCAAAGGGTGAATTCAAAACAGCACTAAACTACCGCTAATCTTCTTGAGTTGGTTCAACCGTGACACGATACGCTGCTCACCTATGAATCATTCAATGAAAACTGACCAGCCCTTTGACTGTCGGTAGCGGTTTTTAGCGTGGTGAATCCTGTCGGAATCATCAAGACAGAAAACGCTGCCGGCAGCCAAAGGGCTGATAAACTCTAGCGTATTCATTTTGTTTCTATGATAATGCAAACTCTTTTCCCTCAGCAGCAAAGCGTACATTTTAACTCTTTCGAGACGTGCCGCATCCGGATTCGCGGCGTAAAGCCGCGAATCCGGATGCGGCACGTCTCGAAAGAGTTAAAAATCATCCACCCACCACACACCGACTCTCCCCACCCTTGCCCTGTCACCAATGTACCCTCCGCCCCTCACCCCCATCACCACCACACCTCCCACTCTACTCTCCCATCCCCAGCATCCCCTCCACAAGATAAATTTGTCCCAACACCCAACCAACACAAAATGTGCCACAAATAAGTTGTTACTGACACTATTGGGCCGAAAAGCAAACATTCTCGTGTGAAAGAGGAACACTTACAGCGTGCACGTGCAGCATTTAACACCTTCTCACGGTAATCAGTCATTATCTCACAGACCCTTGCGGGGGTTAACGTGTTTTTGAGGCAAGGGGCAGGTGGGGAGGCGGGAGGTGGGCAGAGAGGGCGGCATGGTGTGTGTGTGTGGGGGGGGGGGGGGGGGGGGGGGAGTCTTCACTTGAATACGATCTCCCCACTAGCAATTCACAGTCTGCGATAACACCGCAGCTGGAGATAAGCATTCATGGTTGATCCGTCCCTCGCGACTGATACAAAGTCAATTGAGGACGCCTCTAAAATCCGTCCAAGGCTGGGAAGCGTTTGAGATAAGCATTCATGGTTGATCCGTCCCTCGCGACTGATGCAAACTCAATTGAGGACACTTTCCTAAAATCGGCCCAAGGTTAGGACTGGAGGCTGTTGTAAAAACACACACATACGCGCGTCCTCAGTTCGGGGACGAGCTGAAGCCGATTTCGGCCAGCAGACATAGATTCTCATGAGCCCCTGTGATGCAGAGGCTCATGAGAATCTATGTCTCTCGCAGCTGAGAAAGGTTTGACGATGGAGTGTTTAATCACGGCGCAGTGAAACTGCAGTTCATCCCATTTCTGGTCTGATCTTGAGAGATGAATCAATCGTTAGGTGGGCGTAGTTACTGGAGCCGAAAGGCGTGCAAGCAATAACGTCTACTTCACGCCAGGCCGAGGTATGAATCGTGATAGCTCAACCAGAGTATGAGCTTGGCGCCTTGAAGTCGTCCAGTCGGTCCGTTCGCTTCTTTTCTCGGCGCCGCTATGTAGGCCAGAAAGAGACCAGTAAAGGTGTTTATGAGGGGGAGTGGGAGGGTAACCCTTTTACTGCCGAGAAAAAAGTTAACATGATCCAGCTGCAAGAGGATCCTCATGAGCCCCCGCAGTTGCGGGGGCTCATGAGGGTCTATGCCTCTTGCTGAGACCCATTTGTATACATGTTCCTTGGACTGCTTTTGCTTTTAGTCCGTTGAATGAACAAGCATTTAAAAAACAAATATGCCTCCAGTGGCCGCAGGTGAAAGGGTTACGACTTTAACACATTTGAGACGTATTGCAATCAGTATATACGCGGCTTTATACCGCGTATCCGGATACGGCACATCTCGAATGAGTTAATCACATCGTGAGTCAGCACATCATACTGCACGTGCAAGCTGTATACTTAACAGATCTTAACAAGGTCAAGCTTTTCTAGATTACTTCTTTTTCAAGTTAACCTGGTCCTACGGGAAAAAAAACGAATTCAAGTGTCGTGTCAGTCTGCCTTTCGTTTTAGGCCTGTCTTCGCGCTGGTCGGTGTGTCAGAAAAAAAAAAAGTCGATATTTGACATACAACTGAGACTACCTGACATGACCTGACCTTTGACAGGGATCTTACCGCATCCATTTCCGGCATAAATGTCCTCGAGTGCTGACTCTAACATGACCTAATTACAACGACTCAGCATCTTTAGGAAGTCAGCCAAGAATGTCTGATCCAGCGTCCCCCTAGTGCTGGGCCGGACACGACCTATTTAGCAGAGCGCATGCAATACGAACCAGAAGGCTCCCCGAGGGGCCGGGCGGCGCTGTATCCAAGCTTTACAGTCGAGGTCATGCCCTTTCTGTCCCTAGCGCGTCCATATATCACCCTCAATTATAACTTCTACAACGGGCTTCCCCTGCAATTACAGGTTAGCCCCAATTTTTTCGCGATGCCTGAGAACCATACTCATGTCAATCAAATAAGACGGCCGCGCTAACATTGCGCTGAACTAACACAGTTCTGAAAAGAAAACGCATCAGTAAGCTCAGTAACGGCTCTGCGGGCCGACGTAAGCCTTAGTTGTCCCGCGCGGGCCAATTAAGCCCGGCTGACGTCGGCCCGTGGACTTTTTGCTCGACGGGCATCCACGTGGGCCGAACTACAGACCTGTCGGCGATTTCGCGATGCTGACTCAGTGATACATCATGTGCGTGAAATGTTGAAGCTGATCTGTAAGAATGTCAAGCGGCACTGGCTCTATCCGATTCACTGCGCGCAGAAGCGACTGGCGTGAAACGGGCTGTAGCTATATCGACTATTATAATATGCTTATGCCTATATGACTTAACCGAGACGTGCAAAATACTGATACGCCGCAACTATTAAGTTAGCCGTTTCGAGACATGCCGCACATTTGTGGCGGCATGTCTCGAACGCTTGTCTTGCTGCTTTTCAGTGATAACTGAAGCTGTCCTTGTCTTCTATGTGAGATGTACTGCCAGTCAAACCTCCAACTAAAAGGTCTGGGCTTAATGTCTTTTGCCATTTCGAAGTGGTTTAAACTGACGTCGAGGCACCAGAAAGATGTCTGCACTGACATATTTTGACCCCGCCTGGGTTCTAATCCGGGCCGACGTCGGCCGCCCGGTTGGCCCGCGCACGGCCGCCGGACGGCAATCATAAGTGGCGGCCGACATCGACCGGATGGCCCGGCGCCGTGCGCGGGCCAATGGCGGCCGATGTCGGCCCGATGGCCTTTTGCACATTGAGTCGCGGATATATATATATATATATATATATATATATATATATATATATATATATATATATATATATATATATATATATATATATATATATATATATATATATATATATGTGTGTGTGTGTGTGTGTGTGTGTGTGTGTGTGTGTGTGTGTGTGTGTCATTTTGCGCTATATTTCTCTGTCAGACCCGCAGTTGATCCCGCTTTAACCAGTGAACAAATGACCCCCGTCGACACTGATCCGCTACATTAGTCTAGTCCACGGCCGTACCGGTGCGGGTCAGCAGCAGTTGACATCGGCCTGATGACGGTTTGCATTCTGGGACAGCAGTTGTGTCTGGGCCTAGTACTGTGTCGGCACGTGCTAGTTGTTCGGGGCCGCAACCGGCGTTTGGGAAAAGCTAGATTTTTTACTGTGTCCACTTTTGATAAAAGCGTGATTTTGATAGTGATGATGATGATGATGTCAACTTGTAATGCGCATCCACTCCATGCTAGCAGCATGCTCAGGGCGGAAAAAAAAAAAAAAAAAAGTCTGGTGCACAGTAGTCCTAGAATTAAAAGTCAAGAAAGAGTTGGGTCTTGAGGTGCCTCCTGAAGGTGCCAAAGCAGTCAATGTCCCTCAAGGATTGTCACGTAGTCCATTCCACAGCCTAGGTCCGCAGTGTGAAAATGCCTGGAAACCAAGTCGCTTCTTTGTGTGATATAATGAAAATATCGCTTTTCTCAAAAATTGACATACTGGCTATGGGCAAATAACAGCAAACTTCTTGACACTGAAGGCCGTGAACGCAGTGTTCACTCTTTGCGTAGTGCAATGGCAATCGGTCCAATTTGCTCTGTCCGCGGCACGAGACATAGAGTTTCGTGAACCCATATGTAGGCGTGAGGGGCTTGCGATAATCAGTATATTTGCTGAGGCAAACAATCGCACTCTTTTAAATGTCAGGGCTGATGTCTCCTTGGGACTGATGTCTCTATGACTAACATACCTGCGGTGTTGAGTAAGGGAGCAAAGCTGACTCCCTAATAATAGGCAATTTAGTTTGCTTGATACTCACATTGCCTTCCTGGAGGCATTAGACTTCTTTCTGTAGCTGATTGCGGGGGCAGTCAGGACCACAAGCAAGGGACTTTGCAAGGACCATACAAGGGACTTTAGACGGCCCAAGGGACACATGCTAGGACTTCACATCTCACAGACATCAGGTGCGGTGTTTTTGTTTCCATTCTTAAGCCAGGTTAGGGTCATCCCAAGATGTGCTTGGGGACCCTTGACATCTGGTATTTTTGTTCTAATGATGATATAAGATTTAGAGTAGTGATATATTTAGTTTGCTTGATACTCAAGTTGCCTCCCTAGACGCAAACAATCACGTTCTCTTAAATGTCAGGGCTGATGTCTCCTTGGGACTGATGTCTCTATGACTAACGTACCTGGGGTGTTGCGTAAGGGAGCAGAGCTGACTCCCTAATAATAGGCAATTTAGTTTGCTTGATACATTGCCTTCCTAGAGGTATTAGACTTTTTTTCTTTTGCAGGCCCACTCGGCACCGGCCTCCACGTGGCGTGGGTGGGTAGTCCCCTCAGTCCCTGAATGAGTGGGCTAGCAAAGGGGTGCCATCTTTGTCCAGGATTAGGACTTGATGTCAGCAGATATGTTGTTCAGTCTTTTTCATTGGTCCGGTTTTTAAGGAGCTGTGTTAACCTAGGTCCTACCATGTTGGATTGGTCCTTAAAAATACTCGTGAGTTTTTGGTCCTTTGGATCCCAAGTGTTTGCCGTGCTTGGAGACCCGTGTCGGGGGAGAAGAGGGTCCTGGTGGCTGAGGTTCCTTTGGGTTGCGGCTCACTGGTGCCAACACTCCACTTTGGCCTTGACTTCTACCTAAACGGGAGGCTAGTCGTACCGGCCTAGTCAATCGGCTCTTGTCACGTTGCGCCCTATCCAACTGTTGACATGCGGGTTGATATACGGAGCACCATGCTATAGCCTCTGCTGCTGATTAGGTGCTTTACGCCAGAGATAGTAACTATGGGCGAATTTGGACAATTTATATCTATCCCAAAATTCCGGGATTTTGAGACCACAAATTTCCACGCCTTTCCGCCGCCCAATTTTCTTGGTTTTCTCCTTTTTTTCAGTAAAATAAAGCTTTCCAAAATCAATGATATTCATGACTAAAGCAAAATTAACCTCTGAGTTTATTAATATATCGGTTATGTAAGTGTGTTTATTCTGCAATGCGTAGTTTATTGATTACTTAGCCAATTACAGGTATTTCCGATAGCACAGACAAAAGGGATGTAACTTTTGGTTATAAAGCAAAACGACATACACAGTTACTTCCCTTAGACATAAACGCGCTCTCACCGCCGACGGCTCCTGGCAACGGTCACGTGTTAGTTTGTAAACACCAAGCGGGTCGAGTTTCTTTCTGTTAAGCGGCTTTGTAGGAGACGGGACGTGTTTTGAGGACTGACTTGATTCTCAGAGGTGATATTCAGTGGTCGATAAATCTTGTGAATATATACGACGGTAAGATCGATAGTTTGTCTGTTTAATTTGTCACATTTAAAACAAGACAGGCCTCGCGGTTAGTCTGGATAAGTTGCGCTCAGTCTTACTGTTCAATAGTTAACCAGACCGGTCTAGTTTTATTTGCCCAGGCTACGCTAACTATCATTCGCTCATTTCAAAAATGAATTGGACTCAGGAAGAGGTGACAATCTTGCGATCTCATGGTGAATACCATAAAAAAATGACCGCTTTCATTCATTCCGTTTTGAACAAAGCTCCGGAATTTTGGCTTGAAAAACCGGGGAAACCACTTGGAAATTTGAGTGATATACTCAACAGTGGTTCGAAAAAACAAAAGACAAATAAAGAACCAAAAGAACTAGATTTGTTCTTTAGACAAAATCTTTCTGATGGCAAGCCGCCTGCGTGCAGTAGAGTAGAACATTGCGATTTGACCATATTTACTTTAGACATGTTAAAAAAGAATTTGGAAGACGGCTACAAAATACTTCAGGAAACCAAACGCCTAAACATTTCAGCTTCAATCTGCTATGGAGAGTGGCTAATCCAAGGTGCTGAAATCCTTAAAATTCAGAAAATACGAAAACAGACTAAATTGAACTGGCCAGATTGGCTAAAAGTAAACGTAAAAATTTCCAAGTCGTATGCTCATCGGTTGTGTGTTCTAGCCAGGCTGCTACGAGGGTACCCCAAATTTCATTTTCTTGCACTGTCTTTCCAAAAGGTGTTTAGTTTGCGGGAGCAAATTGAACAAATGCTGAAAATACAGGAAATAGCCGATTTTTGGAAAAACCCCTGACGCTGGTCTGTAACCTTGTTTATTGTTTGTTTGTTTTGTTTGTGCAAAGGCTCTGGCGTGGCTTAAAAGGCCCGTAACCTACTGTTTTGAACGGTTCATAAACTTGTTCGGTACTGAAATTGAACAAAAGTTTTTGGCACGACCAAAAGAACCATAATATTGCTGTTTAAAACAAAGGCTCTGGCGCGGCTTTAAATGCTCGTAACCTTTTGTTTTAAACGGTCCGTAACCTTGTTCAGAACTGAAATTGAACAAAAAGGCTCTGGAGGACCATAATCTTATTTGTTGTTTGTGTTGTCACGTTGCACAAAGGCTCTGGCGTGGCCTTAACGGCCCGTAACCATGCTTTTTATGTTTGTATTATCCCAAATGTTATGGACCAAGTGTGAGGTGTTTTCGCCGCGCTCATGCAAGTAGCTTGCTTTTTGCAAGTGAATTGAAAATGGATTTTACATAGGTTTTAGTAACAAGACAGACGGTGGGGTATACCTGTAGCACACTGGCAAAGAAAGATGATTTTGGCTTTGTATCTGAATAATTGATTTACAAAACGGCACCCTGGTCAGCCCACTTGTAGCACGCTGTCAAAGAAATGTGTTTATTTGCATTGTATCTGAATAATTGATTTATAAATCACTCAGCGCCCTGGTCAAGCCTTCATATCGTGGTATCTAACGTAAACACATGACGTATGTCCTTAGCGATTCGTCCCCCACTGGGGACAGGTATCTAATGTAAACACATGAGGTATGTCCTTAGCGATTCGTCCCCCACTGGGGACAGGTATCTAACGTAAACACATGACGTATGTCCTTAGCGATTCGTCCCCCACTGGGGACAGGTATCCAACGTAAACACATGACGTATGTCCTTAGCGATTCGTCCCCCACTGGGGACAGGTATCTAACGTAAACACATGACGTAGAGCCTTAGTGACGGGACGAAGTGCACAGTATCGATTCGAGTACACAGGTTGTGTATCGCGTGTCATACGGCCCGCGGTGTTTTGTGGACGAGTCTACAATATTCATGCAGAATAAAGATTTTGTGTTTGTTTGTCTGTCTGTCTATGCGTGTGAGTGTGTGAGTCTGTATGAGTGCATGTGTGTGTGTGTGTATGCGTGTGAGTGTTTGTGTGTATGCGTGTGAGTGTTTGTGTGTGTGTATGCGTGTGTATGTATGTGTGAGTGTTTGTGTGTGTGTATGCGTGTGTATGTATGTGTTTATATGTGTATGTGCGTCCGTGTTTGCGTGCGTGCGTGTGTGTTTGTTTGTGTGCGTGTATATTATATGTGTGTTAGAGATATAAAATATAAGATTCCAAGAACATTTTTTTTTTCATTGCCTCTGTGCCAATACCCCCCAAAACAAAGTTATTTAAATAATAACCACACACACACACACACACACACAAAAAAAAAACTATTGCTATATGCACTTGATAACAAATTATTTAAGTTACCTACAAATACTTGTTAACAAATTTTCCAAAGTCAATTATAACTGACAAATAACTTTACATGTAACCTTTTAAGAACCTATAATTAGTTATTAAGTGACTTAAGTCAAGAACTTATAAGAACTTAAACATAACAAATTGTAAGTTCTTGACTCAAGTTACAACTTAAGTCACAACTTACTCGGACAGATTTGTCAAGATACAAGGACAATGAAAAAACTTTTTTTTAGTAATAGTCAGGTGGTGGTGGTGCTGATGGGGTTAAATAGTTAGGTGGCATGGCATTTTTCTGTGAAGTGTATGACATTAATAAACGATTACCAAATCTGATTTTTATTTGCTTAAAAGATTGTGTAGTTTTTCTGTGGTTTCCTGAACACCGATCTGTTTCCCCATCTCTAAAAAACTGGCTTTAAGTTCTTCAACATTTACGGGAGATTGACTACGCATCTTATTCTGTATTTCAGATTTTTGTTTCTTGTAATTATTTAAATCATCCTGGACCCGCTTAAATTCTTCGTCATCAATAAAATTATCATTCAATGCCTTACTGATAATAAGTTTCATACTGCTCAACTTTGCACCAGCGAGCGTACTCAATGCTTCATGTTTCTGTAATTTTGTGTGAAACCTCTTGTTTAAGGCTTCCAAACCAAAGCAATCCAGGCATGTAGCAACGCTAACACCCTCAACTGCTATTCCAGCCAAACTCCCAATTCCTGTGGTGAACAGAACAATACCCCCTACAGAACATGAAGCTGAAACTGCACCAATAGCCATAGAAGTGTTTTGAACAGAATTGAATACTGACTTATACCTCCTTTTGCACCGTGAGTACTTAGCCTCTTCACTTTCCAAATATTTTAAAGCTTCTGTAATATTTATTAATCTGAATGCATCTGCCTGTAATGTTTTATCTGAAGCAATTGGCACAGCTGTTACCTGTGGATCAGGCGCAAGTGTTGTTTTAGTCATCACATTTGTTTCAGTTGGCTCAAGCGTCGGTAGTTGCGGATAGAAGTTTACCATTTTTTTTATTGACAAATATTTTTTTTTATTTAATCAGCAATTACATTTTGCAACTCTTCAAAAGTATACAATTTGCTGGCATAATAAAATGCAACAAGATCAATGTGTTCAAGGTTTATGTAAGTTAGACGAACAAAAGTTGTTTTGTCAACCACCACCTTGACAGCAGGAATACTGCTCGAAACATTAATAACATCATTATTTTTTGTAATGGCAATAAAGACCTTTGATGATTCTGTTACTGTTTCATTCCATGTAAGTTTAATTCCTTGTGCAATTTGAGCCTCTTTAGCAGTAGCAACAGATTTCATGATAATTTCAAATACTATTGTCGCTTCTCTAGCCACGACTAAGCTTGCTGGCATAAACACAACAGAAGTATCTGATCTACCCTTTCTAGTTGTAAGAAGATACCGCCGTCTCTCATAATTTTCAACTTTCAGTTTTTCTCTGCTATTGTTGTCTGGGGCAAAACTTGGAACAAGGCTTACAATAAGCGGCCCAGAATTAACAACCTTCCTAAACACTAAGGCGCCTTCGTCATCAGTGTATACATAAGGACTAATAAATTCAATCTTTATGTCCCAGTCAATTGTGGGTGGTGGTGCCGGCACAGGTGAAACAACCCACTTACTACCCACATGTATTAAGTTGTAAGGCGCATTATTTACAGGTGGAGTAGGTACAGTAACATCACGAAGCTGACCAAGTTTAGGAATCTGTCTTTCACCGTCTTTCATGTCAACAATTACTTTCCTCTTGTACATACCAGTTGAATCAAGTTCAAAACCATATATTTCTCCAATTTCCCCTTCCTTCTCAAAATCCTGTACGTCTGCCAAATCTTTCAACTCTGTTACTGGACATGCAACTGGTATGATTCTAGGCTTTGGACCAAGACCACTCATTTTTATAAACAAAAATAAAATTATTTAATTTCCAACACAACACTAAAATCATGCATAAGAACTGGTTTGTCATCCTGATTAGTTACAGATATACTCAGTGACTCAAAGAAACTAGAACCTAATTTCTTAAACTGCAAATTAGGAAATCTAACAACCACACTTTCACAATACGGAGCAGTTCCAGTTGGTAAGCATCTCAACAAAGTTGAAGGCTTTCCATTGTGAACATTCTCAGATGTGTTTAGTTCTTTCAAATAAACATTTAGCACTGTGTGTACTGACAAATTGACAGGACGTTTTCCAGTTATTTTAAGTTTTTTGGTCTTCATTGTTATAATACCAGACATAGCTTCATCTAAATCATCTGATCTCCTCCAATCTTCGTCAATATAAAATCCAAGTAAATATGCAAATCTATCTGAAATTTTTAACCAATCTTGTTTCAGAAATTCTAATGTAACAAGTAGGTTAGCTGGATTTAAAGTTGCTTTAATTTTAAAATTACTTTGAAACCATTCAGCTATAGTACAAAAGTCATAATACCCGGGTGGTATAGCTTCAGTCTTACCATCAAAAATTACTTTATTATATATATCATCTGTTACATTAAACCATTTTACTGTATAGAACATTTCATGGATAGCTGCAGCCTTGCTACCATCCCGATTATCAATCCCATTAGTTAACCACACTGGTTTGCTTGTGTCAAGATTTGTTAAGGTAATAAACATTTTTATTATCTCATATAAAAAAGGATGGAATTTAAATCACCAACCATTACCACAACAAACGCATTTCAATTTAATGTGAATGCCAAATATAATGTTGCACCAACTTATGAACAGAAAATAATTCAGCTAAACCAGCTTGACATAGCTGTGTCTGAACAAGATCTATTCCAAGTGAAAGTACCAAATCCATTTGATCATTACCTAAACCCTCCAATAACAGATGACTCAACTGCAAGAAAGTGGTCTTCAAGTCCACTACAGATGTTTCAAAACCAACTCAATTTTGCCATACTATGTTCAACTACAGGCTGTGGTGTTTCATTTACAGACCACTTGAATCACTCAAACAAACTGATTAGGTGTGTGTATCGTTTTCATGTTTATTACCAGCTTAGACGTATTCTGTCAGAACTGCATACCCCACTGCCAACTGAATCCAGTTTCAACAGGTATAACAACCCCATGGATATGAAAGCGTTTGAACGCATTTGTAATGAATTTAACATCAGTCCCAAGTATGACTTTACACAAAAACTTGATGATCACAATGGTATGGGTACATTGTATTACGCTATGAGTCACAGACAATACCCTCAAGATTACTACCCTGGGTACACTTCATTCTCATCAAAATCTGAAGTCTGGTTAGGATCAATAGAGCAGAAACAGTCTAACGCCTGGACCACATTTATTTTAGATAAATCTGACGGGTTTACTCAAGCAGGAGTCGAGCGCGTCAATGAGTCTATCAGAACATATGTTTGGTGTTTACTAGGAGCACAATCACTAACAAAATCGAACATTTTAAATGGAAGTGGTAAATTTGAAGCACAAAAACAGTTTCTTGCAAATCTTGAAGATTCAATCAACCCAACAGTTGATCTCCCATCTAGCATACAACGCTATCAAGATGTACTCAGATATGCCAGATCAAAAGTTGACTTTGTAGTTGGCATCGGGTTATACATGTTACCATCTGATCTTCAACTCCAAATGGGGACAATAACAAATTATAATAATGAAATCATTGTTGCAGGTGTTGGACAAAAACTCGGACTCAACCAATCTGTAAACTTGGGGGCCACAACCACACACGTACAGCCATTAAAATCATTACAGACGGTAACACCACCAACCCCGGCCCCGGCCCCGGCCCCAACACCGGCACTCATACAACCAGTACAGTCAACCCCTGACACACATGAGTCAGAAAGAACTGCATTGGTAATAGGTCTAACAGGATTAGCGGTTTTACTTCTTTATCTTTTTCATTAAATAACCCACCATCAACCCTCCTACTGTAACCAAAAAGACCCACACATGCTCTGCCATAAACCCTACTGCCTTTGCCGCTGTACTAATCAGCCAACTGACAACAGTGCCTATAATGCCAGGCAAAGCGTCCACTGCTTTCAGAGCCAATTTCTTAAGCAGGTCTGATATGTGAGACAGTTGTTTCTTTACCCACGACTGTAAGTCTTTTGGGTTTGTGGGAGTCGGGGGGCCCGGGGTTGGTGGTGCTGGTGCCGGGGGTGCTCCACCACCACTGCCGGAGACAGCTAATACAACAGTACTGATAATAAACCCAAGAGCAGTAATTAAACTAGCAATTGTGATACCCTGCTCTCTGAAAAGTGTTTTAAGTCTCTCAGCCAGAGTAGTGTCTTCGTGAAGTATTTTCTGAATAGTTTCTCTAATTCTGTTGACCTGTGATTTCAGTTTTTGTCTTCCAATACTAATTGTTTCTAACCGTCCTGATCTTTCTATCTGCAAATCATTTAATCTGTGTTGTATTCTTTCTTTCATTTCTGTGTCAAGATTTCCATTGTCTGCTGTAGCCAGTTTCTCTTTCTCACGTTCTATGTGTTTATCAAGCTCACCTAGTTTGGCAACATTATTTACCATCTCACCTCTTATCGTCTGCAGTGATTTATCCAATCCCATAATCTCCCTCATTGACAAAGGTGGATCATCTATTGTTTTCAAAGCGTCATTTATTTGTCCTTCAGTAAATGAGGTTTCTTGTATCACTGTGTTTGCTATTTCTGGTAGGCTTGTTACTGGTGCCATTTCAATCTCTTGCCCTGTTGGCAACTTTGTTTGCGTGTCGTGAAGAACACTAGCCAGTCTTGGCGTGACAGGAGACCCTCCAATTCCAAGATACCTTGCCAACCCAGAGTTACCACCGACTTCACCTTTAATTGTACTTAAAGCCCTAAACTTAGAAGGATTATTTTTATGTGTTAGATATATTTTCCCTCTGTCTGTATTTACAAATAAGTGCCCTTTATCATATTCAAATTGATTAGGATCTATTACAACTGGGCGTGCTCCAACACTGTCATAAAATGAGTTTACTTTATCTTTTAACAGTTCGTGATACATACTAGACATAGTTACCATTCCAGTCATATCTGTGATACTGGTATCTGAGACATTCATGTCATCCATTTCAAAATCTTCATGATTAAATCCTCCTGCTGCCATTGTTTTATTAATTTATTATTTTTTATTGTGCATAATAAAAATGACACAGTCTTACGGATCAAAGTTAGACCCATACAGAAAACTACGTGAGCCTCTGGGTGTTAAGGGCATAAGACAATCAATCGTCATCACGAACAATCCAAGTACCATAGACCAGAACCAAACACTTACAGTTAAGTTTCCAAACCTAGGTCCCAGTGACGTTATTGTTCCTGGCACTGCACGCCTTGCATTTAATATTGAATTATCATCAGACGCAGATGTAAACAGAACACTGGTTAACAATCTTGGCAGAGCAATTGTTAGAACTATTAAAGTAAAACTTGAAGGACAGGAAGTGTTTAGTCTTGATGACTCAGATGTATTCTACTGTTACAAAGACCTTTGGCTTACAAGAGAAGAACGAGAGGACCGTATTTACCAAGGCATACAGCCAGATAATGTTGGTAAACTTCGAATCAATGCTGGAGATAAATCAACGTCAGCAGCCCAGGATGTTATTATAGCAGAAACATATGGAACCAGGTTTTACATTCCACTTGAGTTTGAAATTCTCACAGCACATTTGCCTTATTATCAAGGGGCACTGAATGACCGTCTGAGCTTTGAACTAACTTTCAATGACTACTCCAAAGTTATTAAATCATCTGCCACAGATGCAACATATAAGATTTCTAACATTTCCTTGGAATATGAAATTGTCACACATATTGAACTAGCCAGACTCATTCAAAATCAATACCAGTCAAGACTTCCAATTTATTATGACCGTGTGATTAGACATAGTTTAATACCCAAAGACAAGAGTGACCCAATGTGGAATATAAACTTAAACACGCCTGCCAGGTCACTGAAAGGTATTCTTATGTTGTTTGTTGAACCAGCAGATCCATATAAACGGGATTCAGAAAAATTCTACAATCCTAAGATTACACATTTGTCCTGCACAATCGAAGGCCGCCCTAATCAAGTGTACGCTTCAGGAATGCTGCCTTATCAACACTATGACGAAACCACAAAGTATTTTGCAGGAGGAAGGATTAGAGATAAACCAGCAAACATTGCGTGCAAAGATCTACATCTGTATGACGTTAGGATTGGTCAATACCTTACAAACAAATATGCACTTTGGTTAGACCTTCGCAGTACAGATGACGACTACCTTCATGGGTCAGGTCGAACTGTCGAGAATGGTAGTGATGGAATAACAATTCAGATACAAAAGAAGGTTGAAACTGCTGCAGCCATAAACATATATTTGTATCTAATTTATGACGCACAACTCAATATACAAGACAGCAGACTGAGTGGACACATATATTAAAATTATATTGTGTATTAAAATGAACCGGGGCTTGATGACACTCGATCCACACTGTGGATTGTTTTGTGGTGCCACAGGGTGTGGTAAAACTGAATTTGTACTTAACCTCTTACAAACAAGATACATACACCACTTTGAAAACATTGTAATATTTTGTCCAACAATAAAACACAACAAAGCTTATCACAACCGTTTATTCATTTGGACTGACAACAACATATACTTAGTTGACCCTGAAAAGAAACTGAATGACTACCTACAATATTTTTACAAGCAATTTGAAGGACAGCCAACATTGTTTATTGTTGATGACTGTTCTGCAGAGAAAGACATTGTCAAGAAGAGAAACACTCTAGCAGAACTTGCTTTCAGTGGCAGACACGCAAATGTAAGTGTATGGATTCTCACTCAGAAATATAATGCTGTACTGAAAGATTTTTGAGAACAGTTAAAGTTTATCTGTTTGTTTTACTGCAAGGATCGTGACAGCTTTGAAGACTGTCTCAGAGAGAATGATGTCATCCCAAATAAGCATGAACGTGATGATGTAAAAAATAAACTGAAATCAACTAAGCATCTAAAGCTCATTTTAAAGACAGATCAGCCCACAGGGTATGGGTTAGTAAATTGATGTAAATTAATTTATACATTTGTTTGTCCAATAAAAATGACAGACGGACAAACCATACAGGTGCTTGATCTCACACACCTTTTCAAAGATGTTATGCACTTTACTGATTTAATATCACCCAAACAGACTTACATAAGCCTTTCAGCACCATCAGAAATATATGTTACATATAGTGTGACTTTGGATTATGTCGATGAGCATCCAAATGTGGAGTGCATGACAGTTGATTTAAAGACACCTACTTTTAAAGTTGATGATACCAACTATGGCTGGTTAGGGGAACTTTGTTATAGCATATTTAAGCAACTACGTAAACTAAATGTTCATATTAACAGTGTTACAGTTAATAAAGTGATATTACACAAGGTGAGCCAGCGGTAATATTTTTTCATTTATTATTTTGTCGGTCAAATAAAAATGACGGACAATGTTCAAAACCCTGGCCCATCAAACCCTGGCCCATCAGGCCTACGTAACATGTTTCACACAACAGACTTGCCTATATCCAATACTAATAATGTCTATGAATCAATAGAAAACTCTTTTTCTGTCATACAAGATAATCTTCTCACAGGCAGTGTTAAGATTCAGATTGTTGCAAAAATAGAATTTACTAGAGTGGACGGTGAGGTGATTGTATCGTATATATCAACAAGACAACACACAGTTAACACAAGAAGAGAACCGGAGGTAGAGAACGTGTTTAGAGACAGACTATTACCAGACTTTCTCCAGGCAATCGACAGTGCAAAAATGAAGGGGTCTGGCTGGCATGAAGGACATGTGCATGAACTAAAACTAAAGCAGTCAAGGTATCATCCTATATTAGGAAAATCGTGGTTGCCACTGCCAACAGAGGTTACAAACAAAAAGGCTGTTGTTAATATACAGAACAATGACAATTTCTGTTTCATGTGGTGTGTGCTTGCTAAATTACACTTTATAAAATCAAAACCTGAACGTGTATCTAACTACACTAAATTTGTAAATGAACTCAACTTCAGTGGCATTGAGTTCCCTGTTAAAATAGAGGACATAGACTTGTTTGAAAAACTAAATCCTGGCATATCTGTAAATGTGTATGTGTGGGATAATGACTCTGTTGACAAGTTACAACCCATTAGAGTATCACCACTTGCTCCAACCTTTGGACAGTCAGAAAATAAACATGTTGACATGCTATTAATAAGTTCTGGTGATAACTTTCACTACACAATTATCAGGAATATGTCACGTCTAATTCATGGTCATACAACAAAACACAATGGTAAACAAGAAGTTTGTAAAAGATGTTTACAAAGATTCTCCTCTATTTCAGTAGCGCACAAACACGTCCTACACTGCAGATCAGCTGATGACATACAAACTGTACTTAAGTATCCAGATCCTGGCAGCAAGGTTTATTTTAAGAACTATGGGAATCAGCAAAAGTTGCCGTTTGTAGTGTATGCAGATTTTGAATCATTGGTTGTACCATATGAGGGTCCTGTTCCAGAGTCATTACCAAAGACTATAAAGTTGAGTGACCAAGTGGTGTGTTCTTTTGGATACATTCTTGTTAGGTCAGACGGTCTTCATTCGGAACCTGTTATCTACAGAGGTGAAAATGCAGCATGTCTGTTTTTAACAGAAATGAGACATCTGTATAGTCAGGTAGTACAGTATCTCACAACATGTCAGATGCCTTTGGTGATGACAGAAGAAGACAAACTGAAATTTGATACAGCTGAGACGTGTTGGATTTGTGAACAGCCTTTAGGATGTGATAAAGTTTGTGACCATGATCACATAACTGGGCGTTACAGAGGTGCTGCACATAACAATTGTAACTTATTATTAAAAACAGATCCCAAGACATATAAACTACCAATCTTTTTCCACAATCTCAAAGGTTATGATTCACACATTATCATGCAGGCTGTAGATGAATCTTACAAAAAAATTAGTTGTATTGCCCAGACAACTGAGAAATACTTGACTTTTAGATTGGACAACAAATTAGCATTTTATGACTCCATGCAACATTTGTCTTTAGGATTGGCTAGTCTGGCAGAAGGACTGACTGAGTATCCAATAACGAGTAAATATTTTGAGCCAGACTTGATTAAGAAAGGTGTTTATCCATATGAGTACATTGATCACTGGGTTGTGTTTGAAGAAACAAGACTGCCACCAAAAGAGAAATTTTATTCCACACTAACTGGAAAAGGTATTTCTGACTCTGAATATCAACACGCACTTGATGCATGGGGGAAGTTAGGATGTCAGACGATTGGTGACTACCATGACCAGTACTTGAAAGCTGACGTTTGTTTGCTAGCAGACGTATTTGAAAGTTACCGTGAAAAGGGGTTGTTACACTACAAGCTTGACCCTGCCTGTTACATAACTAGTCCTGGCATGACATGGGATGCATTTTTAAAATCCAGTAAGATATTTATTGACCTGTTGTCTGATCGTACGATGGGTGAAATGGTGGAACGTGGATTGAGGGGAGGCATTAGTATTGCAGCAAATAACTATGCCAGAGCCAACAATAAATATCTGGATGGTTATGGTGACCTTGGCCGGGGGTTTGACCCCTCAAGCCCGGGGTCAAGGTCATTCATTACGTACTTGGACGCTAATAACCTGTATGGCTGGGCAATGTGTGAGTTATTGCCCTTGAAAAACTTTTGTCTGTATGATTTGTCACAGTATGATGTAACAGAGTCAGGGTTAACAAACAATATTATGAATCTTGACCGAAACGATGCGAAGGGTTGGATCTTTGAAGTAGACCTGGAGTACCCGCACCATCTACATGATTATCATAATGATTATCCATTAGCAGTTGAGAAAATGAGTATGACAGGGAAAAAAGAAGACACTAAACTTGTGCCAAATCTAAATGACAAATTCAATTACGTTTGTCACTACCGCTTGCTGCAGTTTTACATCAGACATGGGTTAGTACTAAAGAAAGTTCACAGAGGAATCCAATTTGATCAGAGTGCTTTCATGAAAGATTACATAATGAAGAACACAACCCTTCGTGCCAGAGACGGCAACACTGCATTTGACAAAGACTTCTTTAAGCTTATGAACAATGCCTGTTTTGGCAAGACAATGGAAAATCCTCATCACAGAAAAGATGTGAGACTGGTCACAACTGAATCAGGTGCAATTAAACTTACAGGCAAGCCACAGTACACAGGGTACAAAGAGTTTCATTCATCATTGTATGCAGTGTCACTCAAAAAAAAGATTGTTAAACTGGACAAGCCAGTATTCATTGGTATGGCAATTCTGGAGTTGTCAAAACTGTTGATGCTTGAATTTTATTATGATTACTTCAAACCAAAATATCCTGAGTGTCGTCTGCTATACACTGACACTGACTCTATGATCATAGACGTGCCTACTGAAGACTTTTACGAAGACATGAAAACAGAGTTACACATGTATGACACATCTGACTACCCTAAAGATCACCCACTGTTTAGCACACAAAACAAGAAAGTGCCTGGTAAGTTTAAAGATGAACTGAATGGTGTGCCTATAGTTGAGTATGTTGGACTGAGATCAAAAATGTATTCTATACTGCACCAGAAGGGAAGTCAGTCGAAAGCCAAAGGAATAAAAAAAACAGCAATAAAAAATAAAGACATACGTCATGAACATTACAAGCAAGTGTTAGACGGTGCATTGATGCCTGATTATCCAAACAAGTCACTGAGATCAAACAAACATAATCTTGAAATGATTCAAACACATAAGAAGTCACTGGCAGTTGGAGACACGAAACGTGTGTTTCACAGTAAGGAAAAGGCTTATGCACCCGGACATTACAGGCTCAAATTATCTGAAGACATTTGTGATGAACTGGTTGATGAATTAATTGATGAGTTAGTTACTGAAATGAGTAACGGTGTCTGGGGGAATAATCTGTAATTCTTCTCTGACAAATGCCCTCTGTGGCGCAGGGTCATACAGATAATATATTGATGCGTCTGCGCCGGGAATTATTTTTTTTATATTGTGTACAGACGTTGACCAGATGGGGTCTGTTGCCCTGCGTCTGTCGTCGTTCTCAGCCTCCCCTGGCTGATATAAATATCTCACCTGTTTAGTAAATAAACTTGTGTCTGGTGCAAGCGGTGCCTGGGTTGACATTGTTTTTGGCTCTGTAATTGTTTTCAATTTAATAGCGTCAGCAGGTTTTGGGTGTCCTTCGTTATTCATTGCTTTTATCACATGTGGTAATCTTTGTACCCATTCAGTGTTCCGGGTGTCATGCATGAGTTCCTTAGAATACTGGTAACTGAAAAGTCTCTCTGACAACTGTTTGTTAAAGTTCTCTACAATTGCCTGTGATCTGTGCACACCTGGAATGCCTCGTCTGACCAGTACGCCATGCTTAGCAAATAACTGATTAACAGCACCTTTGAATTCTGATCCATCATCAACTTGCACTAGTCTGGGGTATCTTAAAGGGCCTCGTCTATATATTTTTGTTAATGCAGTAGCAACTGTACTGGCTGTTTTGTCAGATATGGGTTCAGCGTCTTTATACCTTGAAGCAATGTCTACAACAGTCAGTGCATACTTGTATCGTTTCTTTCTTATTGTGTCATGTGGTAAAAACAGGAGGTCCATTTGATGTGTGTCATTTGGGGTAGTGTTCTCAAAATGAGGTCTCGTTATTTTTCTTGGAGCAGGTAAATATATCTGCCAAATTGCCTGTCTCTGTAACCATTGCTTGACTTGATTGAGTGTTATATCTCCGCCCACAGCGGCATGTAATTTTTCAATAGCTGTTGCTCCTTTCCAATAGCCTGATGGAGAGTAATATATTTTTGATAGTTTATTTTCGGCTGCCATTTTTTCTAGCAATAAAAACTCCAGTAAAATAAACAAATGTCATTCCCACTAGAACAAAAATTATCTCTCCATTTCTTTGTTGTGTGCTTGGTTTGTAATAGTCACTTAGTTTCGGTTTCGGGATAGACATGTCTTCACCTGTGACAAGATAGTATTCCCTGATTGCTTCGTCTGTATTTGAAAACGTATGTTGTGCGTGGCCTTCAAGCCTGAGTTTTTCATTGATGAAATCAAGTTTCTCAATTCTATTCTTTTCATATTCCTGCTGGGCTTGAGCAAGTTTTTCTGATGCCTCATTGTGACGTTTCATTTCTTCTGCAGATTCTTCTCTACCCATTTTTGAAAAGAGATAGTTTGAGCCACTGAAAGCCAATGCGTTAACAACTGCCCCACCAATCATAATAGCTATCGTCGCCATATTATTTTTATTTACATAGAAACATTTTCTGGAATAATTCCCTGCTTGACAAGAAAATCTTTTGTCGCAATCGACGCTGTAACGACTACAATTAGCTTAGCGCTGTCTTCGAAATCGAGTCTACTGAGGTCTGCTGATTTCATTTTGAGTAGACTTTTCCCCAGCATAGAATAAGCTACTGCTAATCCACTGATTACGGCAGAGTGATAGACAAGGTTCATCAAGTTCTTTGTGTCATTCATTTCTTAGGCAAGAAAAATTAAAATAATATTTTTATTTACTGCATATAAAATGGGTCAACGGCTTTGGGTGTTACTGGTAATGTGGCGACTTCTGGTTTTGTTTTTGGAGTGTCTGATTTTTTGGTCACTGTACGAGTCTCTGGTTTGTATTTTTTGTATAATTGATAACCTACGTAACCAAATCCGACAACAAATCCGGCAATTATATATTTTGTTGATTGATGTTCGGGGTCAGGGTCAGACTTAGTTGTTTGTCTCTCACTTTGATGAGAGAGTGACGGCCCTGACGGTATTGACACAGGTCCTGACGATCCTGACGGTGGATCAGTTACATGAGTCTTTTCTGTTTGTGCCTTAAGCTGTAATTTTTTTTGCCTATTATATTCAGCTAATCTTTTTCCAGCCTCAACCCTGCCTGGACTTTTAGTCTTCGTCACAGTTTGAACCTGTGTCAAAACTGGACTGGGGTTCGGTTGTGGAGTCGTCTGGGTTTCGTCCATTTTCTTCTGCAGTAAAATTTATTTTTGAGAAATCAATATGGCTCCCAGTAACTAGTAATGTTACGACAGGTGCAAGGTAATTTCCAAACTTGTAAAACATGACACATGCTAATTTGCCAATTGAACTTGAAACAATAGGATTGCTTTCAAGGTCGTGTGATAGGCTGTCACTATCCACAGGTAGAAAGTGACTCACTGCTTTTGTGTATAGGCATACAAGAGATCGACTCAAATCACGAGTCATTAGTGAAGCAATGTGGTTTTCATATTTAGAATGAAGCTTGATTAGCTCGTCAGCGGTGAGAGATTCAATATCCTCTGTCATGTATTGTTTTCCGAGATAAGTCTTTGATTTGCCTGACACAACTACAGAAAGAAGGCGCTGTTTTTTCGAGTCTAAGTCTTTGTTTTCTACAGCATTGATATCATTTAGAAGAAGTAATTCGTCTTGATTCATTTTATAATAAAAAATATTAATTTTAATGACATTGAATTTGGAAACCTTTATTTTACAAAAAAAAGGAGAAAACCAAGAAAATTGGGCGGCGGAAAGGCGTGGAAATTTGTGGTCTCAAAATCCCGGAATTTTGGGATAGATATAAATTGTCGATTTCCGCCCATAGTTACTATCTCTTACGCCAGTATTCCCCTGCATTCAACCAGTGTGATAGAAGGCGGTGGCTCAGACGTTTCAATCGGGCTTACCCTCTTGAGTATATCTTTCGGGCAGTCTCCATTGTGCGTCGGCTGGAGACCCGCCGACAGTTGCATTTTCCCTTGTTGGGCTCGGTGGCGGGCGGGGACCCCCGGGGGATGAATATCTCTACTATTATAATATGGAGAAGAAAAAAAAACTGGCACAGAAGCGGCACATAGCCACCGAGACTGAACATGTGACAGTGACTCGGACTGTGAGAAAGCGACGCCTCAGGCGTCGGCCGTATGGCCTCGCTGCCTCATTGTCCATAGCAAGGTGAAGGAGAAACCTGTTTCCAAGCTGCGTCCTTTTCTGGTGGGTGAGACCCTCAGGAGCCGTGTTGGCAGATCTGATGCCTAGCGCCTCAGGTCTGGTGACTTGCTGGTAGAGTGCCATACCCGGGCACACTCCAGCGGGCTACTGATGCTCTCTTCCATCGGAGACACTCCAGTGGAAGTCACACCCCACAAAATTATGAATTCGTCAAGAGGCGTAATCAAAGAACAAGCTTTGGCAGAACTGTCGGAAGATTAACTTGTACAGAACCTTAAGTCGCAGGAGGTGACGTACGTCAGGCGCTTCGCTTCCAAGCGAGGTGGTGGGGAGATCCGTCTCCCTACCATCATCCTGACGTTTGGCACCCCAACCCCTCCCGTTTACTGCCATCTGGGGAGGTTACTACACCTTGAAAGTGAAGAAGTACGTCCCTTTCCCCCTCCGGTTTTTTAAGTACCAAAAGTATGGCCATGGGCAGAAGCTTCATGCTCCCGTTGCACTAAGCCCGGGCACTCTGCTGAGTCCTGCACAGCCACCCCCCTGTGTGTGATTTGCTAGGGGGCGCATATGGCTTCGGACAAGAAGTGCCCTCATTGGATATCCGAGTGCAGGATTCAGCAGGTGCGCGTGGAGAAGGGGCTATCTTTTGCAGACGCAAAAAAGCTGGTTGACGACGCTGGTGCACCTCTGTGTATACTTTCAGTGCTGCGGTGGCAGGCAAGCGCCCCACCAAAGATTTCTCATGTCAAACCCCAACTTCTTGGTTGGGGGCGGAGCCTTGGCTCCTCTCGCCCTGGAGAGTAACCCTCCTCCGGTGGTGACGAGGAGCCAGGGAACGCAGAAGGCGGACACTGCCGGTCCGGTAGTACCACCTCCTGTTGCCCCTAAGCCTCAGCCTCCACCCAAGCCTGTCAGTTTGTCTGCTCCAAAGGCTTCTGGCTCTGGTCAGCCTTCTAAGGCCGCTAACTCTAGCGGCAGGAACGCTGCCCAGGACCGGATGTCAACAAAAGCTATGGGACCGCTGTGCGCACGGGCCCAGAAGGGGAACACTGATGTCCCCCTTCAAAACAAATATGCTGCATTGGAGGAGCGGATGGAGGGAGTGGAAGTTGTCGTTGCTGGTGCTGCGGCAGCTCCACTCCCTTCATCTCCAAAGAACCAGAGGAGGCCCGGGAGCCGCCCCCCACCCCCCCCCCCACCCCACCCACCCATCCACCCACCCACCCCCCCCCCCCCCCCCTATGTTTCTTCAACTCCTTCCAAGGCAAAGGAAAAGGGGGGGAAAAAAACTCTTCACCCCCAGATAAGACATAATCATGTACTCTCTGCTTCATCGTGGTTTTCAAGCTAACTTTGAGGAATGACGTCTTTTAGTCAAGTTCTATAACCCCTCAGTAATTATTATCTCTTCGGGAGACTTACCTGAAGACTTCTGACCCTGTGTCCTTTAATGGTTTTAACGTTCAACATAAAGGCTCTGATTCGAAGAGGCGCTCGGATGGAGTGGCTCTTCTCATTAGTAGCCACAAATTGTACTGCTGTAGCTCCGTTAGCATCGACACCTGTCTTCAGGCTGTCGCAGCTCGGGTTACCTTGAAGAAGACCATAATGATATGCAGTGTTTACCTGCCACCATCCCTGCGGGTCTGTAGTCATTATATTTTTAACTTAGTAGATCAGCTGCCCCCTCCCTTTATTCTCATGGGGGGATTTTAACGGTCACGCTCACCTTTGGGGTAGTGACCACTATGATGGCAGAGGTCAGATGTTAGAAGATGTCTCAACTTAACCTATGTGTCTTTAACGATGGCTCACCTACGTACTCTAACCCAGGTTCATGATCTAGTTCTGTTCTAGACCTCACTGTGTGTGATCCTTCTCTCATGCTGGACTTTGACTGTAAGGTTCACGACGACGAACTGTGTGGTAGTTATCACTTCCCAGTAGTCCTGTCATCGGTCAGCTGTGAGAAGGATTCGCCAGTGGGGCGCTGGAATCTTAAGAAAGCTAACTAGCCTTGTTCGCCTCCATCTGTCAGTCTCGTATTACAGAGGAGGTGGTCATGTCAGCTGAAGAACCTGTTTCTTGTTTTACTTCTATTTTGTTGGACGTAGCAGGTGAAACCATCCCTAGAACTTCCACATCAGTCCCTCGGAAGCCGAGAGTACCATGGTTCAATGAAGAGTGCCGCAAGGCCCAAAAAACGCCCCCCACTCGGGTCTGCCCTGGGGAACTTGGGTGGGGTTAACTACTTTTTAGTTCCCAGGGTCACCCTCGTCAGCCCCACAGGGTGGTTTTTTCTTCTAATCTGGGGCATGTGTTTCTGTCTACCCTTGGTCTATTCACCTGTATTTTCCTTTTTAAAACTCTCCCTACTGTCTGCGCTGTCTGTATCTCTTGATATTGGATGTGTGTTGCTAAATGGTCTTAGGTTTATTTAGCGCATTAGACCGGCTGGCGACACACATTCAATATTCTGTTTAATTTGTTGTTGTTGTTGTTGTTTTCACAAGCAGTGCAGGCACGTCCTGAGAAAGTCTTGTTGCTTTCGGGACTGTGACATTAAGCAATGTACAACCAATCAACCAACCCAAAAACCGCGCAAATCTGCTCAGCGACGTGCTTTTATAATCCATCGCAAGCGAATATTTTAACTTTTAAAAGACAGAGAGCGAAAGCCCGTTACATTTTTAAACGTGAACACCGTGCTTCCTGGAGACGTTTTGTCTCATCTTTATCTTTTAGGACTCCATCCCAGAAACTCTAGAAGGCTGTTCGAAGAATTAGGGGCAGGGGCGGCTCGGCTTCTGTCGGCCATCTTAGAGATGGTGCCAGTTTGGTCACAGATAAAAAGGTGCCTCCACCATTGCCCATAATTCTTCGACAGAGCATTATTCACCCTTCTTCCAGAGAGAGAAGGAGAAGCGAGAGTTGTGTACTAGTGATTTTATATCTGATAACTCGGAAGACTATAATGCCCTTTTAACATTTTCAGAATTGCAGCAAGCCATGCAGAAATGTAATAACTCTGCTGCTGGACTAGATACCATCCACTATCAGCTCCTAACACATCTGCCTGAGGATTCACTCCTTGTACTTCTCAAGGCATTTAACCATATCTGGATAACCGGTCATTTTCCCCCATCTTGGCGCCAGGCTGTAGTTGTGCCAATCCCCAAGCCGGGTAAGGATCCTTCCGACCCGGGCAACTACCGGCCAATCGCTTTGACATCGTGTTTATGCAAAACTATGGAACGCTTGGTCAACGCCCGCCTGGTGTGGCATCTTGAGTCACCTGGTCTCATCACAGACCTCGAGTGCGGTTTCCGTAGTACACCTGACCATCTAGTCCGCTTTAAGTCATTTATCCGAGATGCTTTTGTCAACAAGCAGCATGTCTATGCAATTTTCTTCGATCTTGAGAAGGCATATGACACTACCTGGAAGTATGGTATAATGTCTGATTTGTCGGACATGGGTTTCAAAGGGCACCTGCCCGTTTTTATTCACAATTTTTTGTCTAACTGGTCGTTCCATGTCCGTGTGGGATCCCCCCTCTCCGACTCCTTTGAACAGGAGATGAGTGTCCCGCAGGGTAGCATTCTATCTGCTGTTTTATTTAGCATTAAAATTAATAACATTGTAAAGGCCGTAAAGGATGATTCTGAATGCTCTTTGTTTATGGACGACTTTGCTTTGTGTGTACGAGGTCGAGAACTTGCGTCCCTTGAGAGGCGCTTACAGCTGTGAGTTGATTGCATCTAGGGGTGGGTATCTCTCAACGGATTCAAGTTCTCGCCCTCCAAGAGAGTCTATGTCCATTTTACTAACCAGATGAATTTTTTTCCAGAACCTAGCCTGAGCATTGCTGGAGTGCCAATTAAGGTGGCCAGGGAGGCAAAGTTTCTGGGGGTCATCTTTGACAAAAGACTGACCTTCTGCAACCATATTAATTACTTTAGAACCTCTTGTCAGAAGGCCCTCGATGCAGACCGCATTGTCTTACTTCAACTGTACCGGGCCCTTGGTCGGTCCAAACTGGATTACAGCTCTGTGGAATATGGCTCTGCTTCCAAGTCTGTTCTACAGCATCTGAACACAATTCACCATCAAGGTCTGTGAATATGTCTGGGGGCCTTCATGGCATCTCCAGTTCCTAGTCTGTATGCCGAGGCAGGGGAGCCTTCTCTCAAGCTCCGCCGCATCCGCCTCATGCTCAGCTACGTTCTGAAGCTGAAGGCCCATCCAGACAATACTGCCTATGATTGTGTTTTTAACCCGTCGTTTGCAGAGATTTACTATCCCCATCCGGGAGCTGTCCGTCCACTTTCCTTCCATGTCCGACCTCATCTGCAGGTAGCCGGAGTGGACCTGGACAAAGTTTCGGAATCTCTGCAACATATCACTCCACCCTGCCTATTACCAGTTCCTGACATCTTGCTGGACTTGACCGCCCACAAGAAGGATTGTACTCCACCAGCCATATACCAACAGAGCCTCAATGAACTCCTTTCAAGTTTTCCTGGCATTTGTCGTATTTATACCGATGGGTCCAAGTCTGAGGATGGGAGAGTGGCTGCGGCTGCAGTGTCTTCTCACCATCCTAGACGCCCATTTAGGCTCCGCCTCCCTGACCATTCCTCTGTATTTTGTGCAGAACTGCAGGCAATTCTGCTGGCACTCAAGCATGCCTATCAGTCTCGGGAAAGGAACTTCCTGATTCTGTCTGACTCTCTTTCTGCCCAGCAGGCCCTTCAGGGCGCAGGAACAGACCACCCCCCTGCTGGTGTATATTCGAGAGCTTTAGGCGGACTTAATGAAGGAATATTATGACATCATTTTTATTTGGGTCCCAGGGCATGTGGGCATCGAAGGCAACAGGATTGCAATTCTGCTGTCAATGATGCCCGCAATGACCCTGTCCCAGACACACAGACTGTTCATAGTGATTTTAAATCTGTGATTAGTGCGTACATAGCCCGCGAGTGGCAGTCCGAGTGGGACAAAGAGGAAGCGAACAAGCTGCATGAAGCTCTTCCTATGGTGTCCGACAGTCGTCTACCTTACCGCTGCGGCAGCCACCGTGAGGAAACTGTTCTTGCTCGGCTCCACATCGGGCACACATATGTTACGCACTCTTTCTTACTAAAACAAGATGAGCGTCCATGGTGTTTTGCCTGTGACAAACAGTTTTCTGTTCGACACTTTTTGCTGTCTTGTGCCGATCTAATTGACACAAGATATAAACACTTCACAGCAGACTCCTTGAAGGTTTTGTTCTGGGATGTTCCCCCGGACAAAATCTTCAATTTCTTGAGAGAATGCAATATTTTTAACAAGATCTGAGCATTCATAGACTTTGTGACTTTCCTTATTTTGCCCTTTTTGCGAGTCTGTACACGTTTCTTTTAAAGACTCGTGCGACATTTTAGCCTGATATATTTTTTAGGTATATTTACATCATGTCTTAAGACCTTTCTTTTAGTCTGGCTGACCAGATTTTTACCTATCCCGCCGTGAGATGGCCTTAGTCGCCTGCTCGGCGTTAAACCCAAATAACTAATTAACTAATTTCTTTTGCAGATTTCAAGGGCAGTCAGGACCACAAACAAGGGGTCCGGACGGACCAAGGGACTCTGAACAGACCATGGGACACACTTCACATCTCGCAGACATTAGGTGCGATGTTTTTGTTTCCATTCTTAAGCCATGTCAGGGCCATCCCAAGATGCATATAGGGACCCTGACCTCTGGCATTTTTATTTTAATGATAGGTGGTGTAAGATTTAGGGTAGCGACACATTTAGTTTCCTTTATACTCACATTGCCTCCCTGGAGGCATTAGTCTTCTTCTGTTGCAGATTTCAAGGGCGGTCAGTACCTCAAGCAAGGGATCCGGGCGAAAAATGGACCATACAAGGGACTCTGGACGGACCATGGGACACATGCTAGGACTTCACATATCTAAGACATCGGGTGCGATGTTTTTGTTTCCATTCTTAAGCCAGGTTAGTGTCATCCCAAGATGCGCTTAGAGCCCCTTGACATTTGGCATTTTTGTTCTAATGATAGATGGTGTAAGATTTAGGGTAGTGACATATTTAGTTTGCTTGATACTCACATTGCCTCCCTGGAGGCATTAGTCTTCTTTCTGTTGCAGATTTCGTGGGCAGTCAGGACCACAAGCAAGGGATCCAGGAAGACCAAGGGATACGTGCTAGGATTTCACATCTAACATACATCAAGTGCGGTGTTTTTGTTTCCATTCTTAAGCCAGGATAGGGTCACCCCAAGATGCGCATAGGGTCCCTTGACATCTGGCATTTTTATTCTAATGATAGATGGTGTAAGATTTAGGTTAGTGACATATTTAGTTTGTTTGATACTCACATTGCCTCCCTGGAGGCATTAGTAATCTTTCTGTGTAGATTTAAAGGGCAGTCAAGACCACAAGCAAGGGGTCCAGATGGACCAAGGGACGTGCTAGGACTTCACATCTAACATACATCAGGTGCGGTGTTTTTGTTTCCATTATTAAGCCAGGATAGGGTCACCCCAAGATGCGCATAGGGTCCCTTGACATCTGGCATTTTTATTCTAATGATAGATGTTGTAAGATTTGCGTTAGTGATATATTTAGTTTGCATAATACTCACATTGCCTCCCTGGAGGCGTTAGTCTTCTTCGGTTGCAGATTTTCAAGGGCAGTCAGGATATGCACATTGTCAGTGAAACAGCAAAACATACTCTCTCCAATCTCTTGTTGGAATTTTCTTGCTGTCATCAGCAAAAGTATCAAGGTTATCGTCGGAATAATTTTCAGGCCCTTCACTGTAAGGTCAAGCACCTCTCATGCATTGAAGCACAATTTCGAACTCACAGCCAGTTTGGTACACTCGATTTGCTGTGAAAGAGTTACTTACATGCTACATTACGGACTACCAGTTATTTCATGAATAAACTTAATCAAACCTTGGTTGTACTGAGTTGCAAAATGTATAATATGTATTAGTATAATCTTGGTTAAGTTATTATGTCTTCCTTGTGTGTTTTATGTTTCTGTGAGCCAAAGGAAAATTTCCATTTTATGCATGTCGTTTAATGGACAATAAAGTTTATTCAATTCAATTCGATTGTGTGGTGCAGGTGCATGCTTGTTTGTATGAGCAGAATTTAAAACAAACACTTTCTAATGAGTGGTTTTGTTATTCTTTTGCCTTTAAAAAACATTAGAAGATACACAGTTAACCCCTTTATTACTCAGAAAAAACGAATGGTACCCAGCTACTAGCAGCAAAGAACCTCGCCAGCCCCCCTGTAACTTGAATCATAGGTGTTTGACGAGTGTGTCTTGATATACAACAGGGTTTCTGCAAGCATGATAGACACTCAATACTATTGAGCATGTACTGTGCAGCTCGTCTGTTATTTCTAACGGCCATTAGGAAGTTGACTAGTGACCCTCGGGTTAAAAAAAAAAAACTACTTCCGGTACAGGCCACATTCGGTTTCTGGGAAATAATCTTTCAATGCTCAAACAGTACCAATAGAAAGCCTGGAAATAATCATTTCTAAGAGACAACAGTTTGGCATATCACTGAAGACCCAAAAATTCAGCTGACACACATTAGTCAATACTTAACCCATTCAGCCCTGATGCACTACAGCAGGAGATGGGTCGACCATGATAATTCAGGGGTCTAGGACATGCTGAACTTCCTTAACCCAGTGTGGGATTTTCAGTGGGGCGGCCATCCCCAACCTAGCGCGTCCCCGGGTGGCGGTTCGGGGAACTACGGCCTTCAGATATGGAGGTTAGCTGCGCAAGCAGTCGCGGACCAAATGGCGATGAGCTTACCAGGACGGGGCGGGGTAGCAGGTGGCACTGCTACCTCCACTGAAATTCCCCATGTGTCCAATGACGGGTTTGTCATGCGATCAAGAGCCGCAAAAAGCTCTAGCCACCCTGTGTTCCCAGGGAAGGTCGTATACCAGGAGCTAAGGGTGAGGTAACCCCGACAAAAACCTCGAATGCTGAAGACGGAGGACCCGAGCCGCACGGCGCATTCTGATAAACCACGGATCCACGCAAACCCGCTATTATAGAAAACCTGCGAACGACAAGAAGAAGAAGAAGAAGATAATTCAAGGGTCAAGCTAATCTGGCACTACCCTTGAATTTTCATGGTCAATACATCTCCTGCAACAGGTGCATAGTCATTAGACGACGCCACCAAAATTTGGGAAATACGTGCGTCGAGCTGAATGAGTTAACAGAAAGTGATTTTTAAAAAATACTGCAACACAAATAATGGCCTGCAAATAATATATACAGGAATCTGGGAAGTAGACACTGTTATGAACCATTTAGCACCTTTACCCCACCCCAATCAACTTTCTCTCAAGAACCTTATAGCGGTGCGCACCTTGCTTAGTGGCTGGTGCAGGACTAAGCTGGCTCATGCAACCGTTTGTATGAAACACTATTCCTGCACATTTGAAGACTATAGCCTCGCATGGAATCTTTAAAACGAAACTTTTCGATTACCTGATGAGCCAAACATAACATCACTGGGCATTTATTTAAACAAACCCTGATGTTTAATACTTTCATGTACCACATGCATTTATGTATAGTGTGTGTGTGTGTGTGTGTGTGTGTGTGTGTGTGTGTGTGTGTGTGTGTGTGTGTGTGTGTGTGTGTGTGTGTGTGTGTGTGTGTGTGTGTGTGTGGTATAAGATGAATGTTGAGTGTTACTATTATTCTGTGTATATAATTTTTTTAATTTTATTATTATTTTGTTTCTTTTTTTTTTAATTATTGTTGCATCAAATAATGTGTGTAAATATAATGTCTTTATTATTATTTTTTAACCTATTTTCTGTTGTAGATGTTAGCAACGGCAAGTTTGTAAAATGACGATTTGTTTCTGTCAAAACTTTTTACCGTTGATAAATAAAGTTTCATCATCATCATCATCATCTCTCTCTCTCTCTCTCTCTCTCTCTCTCTCTCTCTCTCTCTCTCTCTCTCTCTCTCTCTCTCTCTCTCTCTCTCTCTCTCTCTCTCTCTCTCTCTCTCTCTCTCTCTACCTACCTACCTACCTACCTACCTACCTACCTACCTACATGCATACATATATACATACATATAATGTTCTCACGTGGCTTCACATGCCTAAGACGTTAAGTGAAGAATAATTAAATTAAACTAGGCTTACGTTAGAAAGGTGAAGTTTAATGAAAATTATTCCGATTATTCTCGGACCTTTTGATTCGGGTCTGCCTGTTGCGCTAGCAGGGATGAGACGTTTAATATTCTGCCACCTAAGCTACCCAGGATCCCCCATCACGACTAAAATCGTTCACTGAATGCGCACCGACCGTCACCTGCCGAATCCTATGACCTTAGTGGTGAAGAGGTGTGTGGGGGGGGGGGGAGGGGGGACTCGACCAAATTAGTATGCTTAGAAAGGGCTTATCGTCAGCTAAATTCGTGTCAAATTTCATTTAAAAGTTTGCAAAAATGCTGAAAAAGAATGCATTCTACAAACTTATGCTAGGAATGTTGGCCTGGGCCAGCACATCAGTGTTTGGAAACACGGTCTTTCCAAGTGATGCCCAAGATTCTCCTCAGGCTGCGCAGATGAAAAGAGTTAAGTCTGCGCTCTTGACTGGTGTACAAACGCCACGTCTCGCTGCTGTAGAGAAGAATGCTGAGCACACAGGTCTGGAACACTTTCATCTTAGTGTTGTTGGTAAGCAAGCTGTTGTTCCACACTCTTTTGGTCAAGCGAGCCATCGCTGTTGATACCTTGCCGATTCTGGAGTCCAGTTCGTTGTCCAGAGAGAGGTTATTGGAGATAGTTGAGCCAAGGTATGTAAAGTTCTCCACTACCTCGAGGGTGTGATCGCCTATAGATATGCAAGGGGTGATGCTGACATCCTGGCCCATGATGTTTGTCTTCGTCAGGCTGATGGTCAACCCAAACTCATCGGTGGCGCGAGCGAATCTGCTGACGAGATACTGTAGTGCTTCCTCAGTGTGGGCAGTCAGGGCAGCATCATCAGCAAACAGCATATCTCTAATCAGGACCCTGCGCACCTTGGTCTTTGCACGCAGACGTGAAAAATTGGAGAGGCTGCCTTCACTCCTAGTGTGGATGAAGACGCCATCTTCTGACTGACTGAAGGCATGGCGCATCAGCAGGGAGAAGAAGATGCCGAAGAGTGTAGGGGCGAGTACGCAGCCTTGCTTCACGCCGCTTCGGATCGGGAAGGGTTCTGAGGATGAGCCATCATACTGTATGGTACCTTTCATTTCGTCATGAAAGGATGTGACCACCTTCAGAAGCTCGGGGGGACATCCGATCCTATGTAATAGGGTGAAGAGACCTCTTCTGCTGACCAAGTCGAAGGCCTTGGTCAGTTCAATGAAGGCGATGTAAAGTGGCTGTCTCTGTTCCCGGCACTTCTCCTGCAGTTGTCTCAATGAGAAGATCATGTCGACTGTTGATTCTGAGGTCTGAAGCCGCACTGCGCCTCTGGGTAAACGCGTTCGGCCAATACTTGGAGTCTGTTCAGCACCACGCGGGCGAATACCTTCCCCACAGTGCTCAGCAAGGAGATGCCTTGATAGTTATTACAGTCACTGCGGTCTCCTTTGTTCTTGTAGAGCGTAATGATTTTGGCATCCCGCATGTCCTGAGGGACTGTTCCCTCCTCCCAGCACTGAAGTAAAAGTTCATGGATGTGGTCAAGGAGGACACTCTTTTTGCCAGCCTTGAGAACCTCTGGGGGAATGCTGTCATTGCCTGGAGCTGTATCACATGCTAAGGAGTCAATGGCCTTGCTGAGTTCGTCTACAGTGGGCAGAGTATCAAGTTCTTCCATCACGGACAGGGGCTGGTGCTCTCCACTACAGTGTCAGTGACGTCGTTCTCACTCGAATACAGCTGCTGGTAGTGCTCGGCCCATCTCTCCATCTGCTTGCCGCGGTCCGTAATGATGTCTCCTGTAGTGGACCTCAGGGGGGTAATCTTAATGGTGCTTGGACCAATTGCTTTCTTCATGTCCTCATACATGGCGCAGATATTCCCAAAGTCGGCGGAGAGCTGGATGCTCTAGCAGAGATTCAGCCAATAGTCGTTGGCGCATTTCCTGGCGATCCGCTGAGCATTACTTCTGGCCTTTCGGAGTGCAGCTAGTGCCTTCTCTGAAGGTTCGCACTTGTCGTCTAGCAGTGCTGCACGTTTGGCTGTGATAGCTGGTTCAAGTTCAGTTATTCCTGCTTCGAACCAGTCTGGGTTTTTCTTCTCCCTCTTCCCAAATGTTGCCATGGCTGAATTGTAGATGGCGTCACGAATGTGGCTCCACCTCTCTTCAGCGTTGTTTCCTGGGCAGTCCTTTAGGGCCTCTTCCATGGCACTAGCAAGCGTGTGCAAACTTCTGGTACAGATGTCAGGGTTGTGTTGCTATGTGGCCGTCCTTTCTGCTTGGAATTGTGGATCCGCTTGGGGTAGAGACGTACCTTGCTCCCAACCAGTGAGTAGTCAGTGTCACAGTCGGCGCTGTGATAGCTGCGGGTAGTAAGAACGCAGTTCAGCAGCGGTCTTCTGGTAATGATGAGATCCAACTGGTGCCAGTGACGTGATCTGGGGTGTCGCCAGGACACTCGGTGGCAGAGTTTGGTAGAGAAGAACGTATTTGAGATACACAGGTCGTGGTACGAAAAAAATTCTA
>BTPG01000004.1:70732594-70767594 GCA_036245525.1 Semisulcospira habei | reverse complement strand
TTGGCGATCTGCGCGTTTTTGCTACTTTTTCAGAACATGAGTTTCTAAAGGGATATAGGCGACGGGGTATTATCACGGATTCATGACGATATTTCAGTTTTGTGAATCACCCCTCACTCTAAACCCTCCCACCCCCACCCCACCCCCCAATAAATAAAAAATACAAAAACCAACAACAACAATTGATTGATTGATTGTACATTGCTTAACGTCCCGACAGCAACAAGGCTTTCTCAGGACGTGCCTGCCGCACTGCTTGAGAAAATAAATAAACAGAATATTGAATGTATGTCGCCAGCCGGTCCTGTAGCTCTTGATATTGGATGTGTGTTGCTAAATGGTCTTAGCGCTTTATTTAGGCCCCATGTTGTAGGTTTATTTAACGTTAAATAAACCTACAACATGGGGCCTAAATAAAGCGCTAAGACCATTTAGCAACACACATCCAATACCAAGAGCTACAGGCAGCGCACACATGCCCCAGAATACAGAAGAAAACCCACCCTGTGGGGCTGACCAGGGTGACCCTGGGAACTAAAAAGTAGTTACCCCACCCAAGTCCCCCAGGGCAGACCCGGGTGGGGGACCAACAACAACAACATCAACAGCATTGGCGTTTCGTGATAGACTAAGGGACGATGAAGAGAAAGTGTGCCGCGGCTTTCATTACTAACCTCTTTCACTGGCCGATATGAATTCCAACAACGGGAGGGGGGAGGGGTGGAGCTTTGATGCTGGTGCACCGACTGCAGCTTTCTCAGCAGAATTCCGGCGTCAACTGGCCAGAAAATCAAACGTCTTTACGGGCGGGAAAGGGTTCTTCAGTGATGGTGTCCCTCCCCCCCCCCCCCCCCCTCTCTCCACCCTATTCAGTCTCCCCGCTGCAGACCGTCGTCCCTACCAGCGGTGGACAGTAGATATGCCGGTGAATATTTCGAAGTGCACTGGTACTAGGCCATACCACTCCCCCCCCCCAACACCCCCTCCCCTCCCCCCCGCCCGTACACACACACACACACACGAACAGGGGCGGATCAGTCACATCAAGTAGGGAGGGTGTTTACCAACTTTTTGCCAGTGTTTGGGACCGGCTACCGCTAACACAAAAGGCCTCCCCACGCTACTACTAGACCTTGCTTCCAGCGGCCGAATAAAAATCAAACGGGGGAGGAGGGGGGGCGGAGGGGGAGGGGGAGGCCGGAGGGGGAGGGGGAGGGAGAGATAGTCGTAAAAAAAAAATCACTTACGGGGACGTGGGGGGGGGGGGGCGTCTCAGTGTCAGGATTCTCACCACTTGCCGCTGAAATATCAAACAAAGGGAGGCGGCCGAGTGGGGGTGGGGGGGTGGAAGGGGTTGCCGGGTGTCCAAATCCGTCCACAAGAATCGTTGTCGGGCCGGGAGCCGCGGAATCCCTGGAACCCCCCCCCCCCCCCACACACACACACACACACACACACACACACATCCCCCAGTCCGCCCCTGCACACACACACTACACACACACCCTCTCTCTCTCTCTCTCTCTCTCTCTCTCTCTCTCTCTCTCTCTCTCTCTCTCTCACACAAAATTCTTAACGGGAAAGCTCCACCTTACTTATCTAGGCTTTTTTCGCCAACTGAAAAAAAATACAGCACCTCCAGGAACAGTCTCTCTATAAAAAGGCCCCGTATAGACCTGTTCAAATCTAGCCTGTCTTATTCAGGTGCTCTTTTATGGAATTCTCTTCCTCCCACTATTCAACAAACCACGTCCCTCTCTCTGTTTAAATGTAGAGTACAAGATTACCTTCCTAAGACATCGTTATGCTGATCCTTTCTTCTTCTTTGTTTTTTGACATAATACGCTTCATGTTTTTTAATTTTTTTTTTTTTTTTCATCTAGCCTCCAAATTGTTTGTTCAGTTTTTTAACTTGTTTTTGATAGTACACAAAATATCATACCTACTTATATGTTAGATAATTATGTGCGCACGTACGTGTGTATGTGTATGTACAAAAGTGCGCATGTGCACGAGTACATGTATACGTGTGTCTGTGTGCGTGTGTGTATGCGTGTGTGTGACGTTTATTATTAGTTAGTTTTTGTTGTTTGGTTGGTGTTCCTTAAGTAGCTTAGCAAGGACAGATTGTAAGAAAGGCCTGCGCGCCTAATATCTCAATCCTTGGAAAATAAAGTTTCGTTCGTTCGTTCGTTCGTTCTCTCTCTCTGCATGTTTTTTTTTTTCGTCATTCTGGGTTCTCGCTTTGCAGGATGATGTCTTTTCTTCTCTCGTGTTCTTTTCTGTTCTACGTATGTTTCCGTGTCACCTGGGGAAGGATCTTTGATCCGAAGCGTCGTTCCTTGTTTCTATTTTAAAGGGTTCTCCACCACTATCTTTTTTTTTTTCTTTTTTTCTTTTCTTTTTTTTTTCTTTCAGTAGCATACTTTATTTTATGCCCATCGCTTTTTTTTTCCCCCGTTACTGTATTGTCTTGACGTGCACTCATACACATTATACAAGGAAGGCGGTGGACATAGAATAGACTATGACTCTATATTTATTTTAATTTTTGGGTGATATTCACTACATCATAATCACTAGAATTTTTCATTGTCTGCCTGTCGACTTATCTAATATGTCAGGCTATGCCGCGAGGCACGCATACTCAATACAATAGAAACTTGATGTGACGGGCATAGAGTGTCTTATGATTCCTTCAGTATTATATCGTGCCGATATATTACTAGATGAAAATAGTAATTCATGGACTAGCATGTCTTACTGTATTTTGATTACTAATATCTATTTAATATCTTAAATGTGTGCTGCAATGGCATCATCTTGACATATCGTGCGAGTGTTGACACACAAGCCATATTTGTATCTGCTTGTGCTTTTCTTGAGATTTGTCCGGACATAAGAAATTGCTGGACGCTTCTGCGATTTAAAAAATAATAATTTTGGGGTATCTTGTAAGGCAGCATTGAGTTATAGGAACATTCTCATTTGTGTTTGGAAATCTTATTGCGTGTCATTACTTATTGCATAGATTAGATCGTTCGTGTTAAACCTGTTATCGGGTATTTAGCTTCGGTTATTTAGCTTTACTTTCTCATTCTCTTGTTATTTCACATGTGCAACCAGTTTCTTTTTTCTCCCATTATCCTGTAGTCAGAAAGACAGATGTCACCAAATACCAACAACCCAGATCGTCTCTTGAACATCGGCCACCTTAATGTGCATCATCTCTTCCGCAAAATACCTGACATCACTATTCTCTTAAATCAGCCATCACAATTTCATATCTTTGGATTTACTGAATCCCGCCTGACAGACAATATCAGTGATCAGGCAATCTCCATACCTAATTTTGCTATTCTACGTCGTGATACCTCTGTTCTAGGCCAAACTGGCATAGTAATATACGTACATGACTCTATAATTCAATATGTGACTAGAAGATTTGACCTAGAATCAAAGCAAATTGAATGCATGTGGCTGGAAATAAAAACATCGAAGTCATCACCCGTTCTTGTAGGGTTTATTTATAGAAATCCAGCGGCCACAGTGGCATGGCTTGATGAATTTGAATCAATGATTGACACAGTACAGAAATGCAGGGGTGATATACATAGCCTAGGTGATTTTAATGTTGATTTGTTAAAAGACTGTTACTCTTCATGGAATTCAATGATCTCTTTTCTTGGTTCAACACAAGTTATTCAGTCGCCGACACGAGTTACTTCATCTTCTGCGACAATGATAGACCATATCTATACTACAAATGTAAATGCTGTTAATAATGTCCATGTTCTCAATTTTTCTATCAGTGATCACTTCCCAGTATCTTTCTCGCTGTCTGCCAAATTAGCTAAGAAATCTTGCACAGGGCATACTACTATTATTTACAGGTCTTCAAAAAATTTAACCAAAATGCCTTTCTCTATGACTTATCCAATACCCCATTTAATGATGTGTTAAATTACAATGATCCAAATGAAGCCCTCACCCGCTGGTCTGGACTGTTCCTCGGTGTTCTAGATAAACATGACCCAGTACGAACAAACGTGTCAAACATCCCACAATTCCTGAATGGCTAACTGGAGAAATAAAAGCAGCCATGCAACTCAGAGATACACTTAAGAAAGAAAAGAAATTTGCTGACTATAAAAAACAAAGAATTTTTTTCAAATCTTTAGTCCGAAAATCTCAAAGACAACATGCTGAACAGATCATTGCAGACGGCAAGGACCTGCGCTCTGTTTGGCAAGTTATCAACACCTTTACTAAAGGTCACAATCACAGAGACATGAACATTGCACCTGAGCTCACTGCAGATACCTTCAATGTCCACTTTCTTAGCATAGCTGAGACTTTAGCACGCACTAATACAAATGAGCCTGCGAAATACCAATGTTCTGAGCAACTACGATTTCACAATAACAATACTGCTGGTTGTGTTTTCTCACTCCCCCCAATGACTGTTTTTGACGTGGGTAAATATATATCTAATATGAAAAAGAGGTCATGTGGTTCAGATTGCATCAGTTGCAAAATTCTTAAAATAGCTCTGCCCTACATAGTTGAGTCTCTAACGTTCATTTACAATCTTTCTATTCAAAGAAATATTTTCCCTGATGAGTTAAAAACAGCTGAGGTCATTCCCCTTCCCAAAAGCAAAAACTTAAACGCATTGAATGATTATAGACCTATCTCCATTCTACCAGTTATCTCAAAACCTATTGAAAAACATATCCATATACATCTGCAAAACTATCTAGAACAGAACTGCCTACTCAGTAAAATGCAGTCTGGTTTTCGCCCGCAACACTCTTGCCAAACTGCCCTTATACATATCATTGATAAATGGCTTACAGCCATTAATAATTCTCAGTTATCAGGTGCAGTTTTTCTTGACCTTAAAAAAGCTTTTGATTTAGTCAACCACTCTATCTTTTTTTTTTTTTTAACTACCGATGTATCACATCGATTCCAATACCGTACATCTGATATCATCCTATCTAAGTGACAGAAGACAGAAAGTTTTGCTTAATGGTAATTACTCGAGTGAAGGTTTAGTAACGTGTGGTGTTCCTCAGGGGTCAATTTTGGGTCCATTGTTATTCAACATATTTATCAATGATTTACCATTCTCTATCTCACATCCCGATGCAACATGTGACTTATTTGCTGATGACACTACCATACATACATCAAATAGCGAACTGCCAAAAATAAATGAAGTTTTCCAGCAAAGTCTTGATGAGGTTTCAAGCTGGTGCCAACATAATCATATGATAATTAGTGTCCAAAAGACAAAGAGTATGTTGATTACTTCACGCCAAAAACATCAACGTGGTCTCCTGCCCTTAACATTATACCTGAACTCTGAGCCCCTTGATCAAGTTAAAAAACATCGTTTGCTTGGAGTCACAGTAGATAACCAGCTCAGCTGGGAACCACATATCGAAACACATGCAAAACAATATCTAAAAATCTATTTCTGCTATCAAAACTAAGTCAAATAGTTAACACTGACACTAGAAGACTCTTTCTCCATGCCCATATTAAGACACACTGTGATTACTGCTCCACTATCTGGGATGGATGCAGTGACGTACATTTAAACTGTGCCTGGTCCCTCTCCCACCGACGAAAAGCCGTTTAGAACCATCCGACTGCTAAACCTAATCAAACAGTTCACATTTAATCGATGCATACTTATGCATAAAATTCTTCACCATAAAACCCCATCTTACCTTCGTATGTTATTTTGGGATAGTCATAGACAAAACACGAGGAACAGTTTGTTACAGCTACCATGGGCCAGGCTCGATATATATATAAAACCAGCCTTTCGTTCTCAGGTGCCAAAGCCTGGAACGAACTACCACCCCAAATTAAATCCATTTCTAACTCTAGAACCTTCAGAACTCGTTTATTAAGATCTTGTTACAGTAACTTACTACCTATATATATATAATTATTATTCACTGTTATTGATTATGTGTGCGCATTATTTACATTGCCTTTTTTTTTCCAGTGAAGTTTATTTCTTCATGTTTCGATTTATTGTGTTGTTGTGTTTCTCTTACTCTTTGCTATTAATATTTCTTTTCTAACAGGACAGTTTCTAAGAGAGGCGTTTCGCCTAAAACTTTATCCTGTCAATAAAACGTTTCATCATCATCATCATCATTGTTATTTATATATGTACTGATCTGCATTGCTTTTATATCAGTAGTGGGTTTGTTGTTGTTTTCAGTTTATTTTTTATGTTTCGATTTATTGTATTTCTCTTGCTCTTTGCTGTTAATGTTCATTTTGTAAAAGCCGGGACAGTTTGTAAGAGAGGCGTTTCGCCACCGGCTGTATCCTTTACTGACAAAACATTTCAGTCATCATCTCAGTCTCAGTGGGCCAGGCAAGAATTCTCGGCAGTGGTGTAAAAAGGATATTCTTGTTCATAAATGAAACGCACGTCAAATTAAACTATAAAAGGCCAGTTCTAAACTCCCACATTTACTTTCTGAATGCTGCAAAGTGTTTGCCCAAGCGCCGGCTTCGTTTTTCTCAGTCAGTTGAAGTTACGTGTTGAAGTTATCCACATAGTCTCGACTTGGCTTCACGTGGCAACATGGACTAAGGGAAGCAACTCCTAATTTTGATGTCTTGGCAATCCACACTCAAAATTCCTCTGCGCATGCGTCTTTGCAGAGTGACCAACCTTGGCGAAAACGTGTGCCCATCAAAAATGTTGACAAAATCAACGTTAGGCCTAGCAGCGGCTGGGGCGGGCCTTTGTTTCCTCGGCTATTGTATTTATTTTGATAAGAAACGAAGAAGTGACCCAAACTTCAAACATAAGCTGCGAGAGAGTGAGTACAAAAGCCCATTTGAGCAATAACAACGCTAGACATTGGGCCTCTCGCAAGTATCCGTGAGTGTTGCATGTGACGGGCGTTTGTGAAAATGCCAATATTTTATTTGTTGCTGTAATTCTAGCGGAATGTATTCATCTTGTAGGTTTATGCCTACTTGAACACCCTTTCTGCAAAAAGCACTTATGAACCATGTTAAATTTAAACTCGGTATTGTGAAATATATTCAGTTTCCATGTGAACATGGGCAGAGGTCATTTGTAAAATTATGTAACGAAATGAATGCTACACTTGATCAGTTACACGTTGATGGCAGACCCATGCTGCTTCATGCCATGGTGTATTGTAAATTACCTGTGTCCGAGGACTTTGTTCGTGACGTTATTGCACACGCTCCTCTCAAGTGTTGCTCTCCGGATCCTTTTCCAGCCAGCCTTTTTAAATCATGTAAGGCTCACCTGATTCCAGTCATCACCTGAATCATGAATGTGTCACTACAGTCTGGTGTAGTGCCTGAATATTTCAAACATGCAGTTGTGACACCTTTACTGAAGAAACCTGGTCTCAACAAAGAATGTTTTAATGACTATCGGCCCATCTCCAATCTCCCTTTCTTAACAAAGCTATTAGAACGCATTGTTCTGTCTCAGCTCCAAAAACCATTTCATTTCCAACAACCTCCTACAAACGTTTCAGTCAGCTTACAGAAAACAGCACAGTACAGAAACTGCTCTCCTGCATGTTAAAAACCGCCTTTTGTGCAATGCTGACAAGAAGCTGGTTTCCATTCTTTGCCTCCTTGACCTCTCGGCGGCATTTGACACGATTGACCATACTGTACTCCTAGAGAGACCTAACACATCCTATGGCCTCTCTGGCAAAACACTTCTAAAGCTGATTTTCCTCATATCTGCGTGGGCATACTCAGAGGGTTGTTGTCAAGCAATCAGAGTCGCAGCCCCTCATGCTGAGATACGGTGTCCCCCAAGGATCCGTCCTTGGGCCCGTCCTTTTCAGCCTTTACACCCAATTCCTCTCTGACGTCATCACCCGACATGCCTGTGAATTTCACAAGTATGCTGATGACACCCAGCTGCACAAAGGTGCTTCTCCATCTAACTTTCCTGCTCTTGTGAAAGATATTGAACTTTGTATTTCCTCTGTGAAAAAAATGGATGCTGTGCAACAAACTGAAGCTGAATGATGGCAAGGCTGAATCACTTTGCGTTGGTTCTGACCACTCCCTTAGTCAGGTCCCACCAGGGGCCTCCCTCGTGGTTGGTGACAGTGAAATAACTTTTAGCCAGTCTGTACGCAATCTGGGAGTTCAGTTCGACTGCAGTATGTCCATGCACCATCACATTACTAACGTGTGCAGGATGGTGAACTTCCAACTGCGAAGAATCAGCTTCATTAGACCATTCATCAAGATGAATACCCAGTCCACTACTGTTCAACTCATTTGTTCCCTTGTCCTTAGCCGCTTAGACTATTGTAATTCCCTCCTGGCAGGTGTCCATCAGAAAGAACTCTCCCCCTGCAGACAGTCCTCAACAATGCTGCCAGACTTGCTTTTGGCAAATCTAAAATGGACCATGTAACCCCCCTACTTCAGGAATTGCACTGGCTACCCATTCAGTTTAGAGTCAAGTACAAGATTGCTGTCCTGGCTTTTCGCTGCTTTGATGGATCCCTACTGCCATACCTCTCATCCCTCCTCAACATCTATCAGCCCTCCCATTCCCTTCGTTCCTGCTCTGAGAAGCATTTCTGTGTTTCCAGCTTCTCCTCCAAGCGGTTTGGCTGCCAGTCATTCCAGTATCAAGCCCCTGTTGTCTGGAACTGCCTTCCCCAACACCTCCGGAATGCTGACAACATTGGCGTCTTTAAGACCCAACTTAAAACCTACTTCTTTCAGCTTGCGTGTGATAATGGTCTGGTCTGCATCTGCATACATATTTTTGTGGCTTATGATGCCTCACTTAGCACCATCATGGTGGCATTTATTACCTCAGTCTTCCTTTTGTTGACCATGTAGCACCATCTTCATGGCTTTGATTTTTACATCCTTAGTTTATTGACCATTTGGTGGCTTGGACGATCACAGGTCATCCATTTGTTGACCTTATAGCGCCATCCTGGTTGTGCTGATCTTGGGTCTTCCTTCTGTTGACTTTGTACTTGTAGCACCATCATGGTGGCTTTGATCTTAGGTCCTCCTTTTGCTGACCGTTTAGCACCATCGTGGTGTCCTTGATCTTAGGTCTTCCCTTTGTTGACTGTGTAGCACCATCATGGTGGCAGCGTATAGGATGCTCATCGGTCATTGACGCATACAAATTTGAAATTTTGCATTGCTCTGTCAGTGAGCCGGTCATATGACTTATTCATTTTTTAGACAGCCACTGAGACCCGCGCCGAGTTAGTTGGCGTGTACGAGAGAGAGAGCTATGGCCAGCTAGCTGATGCTCAAGTGCACTGTAGGTCTACACAGTCAGTCCTCAATGAACAGAGTGCATCCTAAAACAAAGGACACTTGCCCCCTTTCTCGAGCAAATGTAAACAATACTGCAAGCATGGGCCCTGACTAGGAGTAGGAACACTGTCCAACATGATGCAAAACGCTTTCCACCTGTAAGAGGCATACATCCTCATGCATCAGTCCCCAAGGCTGCATTAACTTCTCATTGACGCTCATTTTGATCCTCGGGAGTCGGTATGAGGGTGCCGCAAGGGTCTAGCTGTATGAAGCCAGTTTTTTCACGCAGTTCAGCAGTTCATGTATTCATAATATATGTGTATAGAAACAGGCTTTACTGTTGTCAGTGCTGCCGGTTCGTAGTTTTTGGAGAGGTATGCGTATTTTTACATGATGTCCAAAATGTTGTAATGTAAGATGTCAGTAATTGATGTACCACTGGTCCCTCGTGCTCACACATATTTATAACCTTCATTCTTATTTCATGGTTACACAATCAGTAACTCGATCTTGCTTGTTCACGTCTTGTAATTGAAGTCCACATCATGTAATTACTTGTATACTGACAACCACGATCTGTTTCTTGCTTTGTTGTTTTCTAGGAGAGGGCGGAGGGAGGGTATGTCTATGACAATTTGACAAAAATGTGTTTTGTTTGGTGTCCTGGACACTAAAGCTTGAATCGGTACTGCCAGAAAACTGGTTCTTGTTGCTGAAAACCATTGTGCTCTTCACTGTAGCATAGTAATTCAGTGCTTGCACATGTTTACTGAAAAAAGCATATTATATGTAATGGAAGTCATTGAAATGCAAACCTGATTACATTAGATTGCAAAATAGCAAAAAATAAATAAAAATCCGAAATTGCCAAATTTACTAGCCTTTGGTATTTTATACACCATGTATAACAGGTATAGTTGGCTGCATGATGAATGTAACCAGTGCAAGAGTGAGTTTCTGAAGTCTGCAAGAGGCATAGACGTTCAAAAGTCCTCACCACCTAAGGGTCGTTATGAGAATCTATGCATATTGCTTGAGATTTTATCTGATAGTGTTACTCAAACTAAGGAAGTAGAAGCGGACTAAGTAACGATTATAATCCACATCTACAAGAGGCACAGATCCTCATGCGTCGCCTCTGCTCGCGGGTTCATGAAATCTACGCCTCAGACTGGTGCCATTCATGCTCATGTTTCTCAAACTGTGTCTAACTGGAAACAGCCGTGACTGTAACCAAATGGCAGGCAAGCACCGCGAAAACGTAAACAGTAAGAGTCTGCACGTAAACATTGAGAGTCTGCTGGCCCAGTTACCAAGATGTGTTGACAAGTTTGACAATCATCGCAGTTGATACCTTGACACTGATTACCCCGTTTTCTGGATTATGATTGGTGGCTCACAAAGCAACACAAAGCCGCTGTGCCTACTGAACAGGCTACAAGGGTGACCGAGCATGCGGCTGTGGGGAGTTTGACATTAGTTCGTTAAAAGATGGTGTTCGTTATGCAAGTGTATTCTCTTCGTTTTACACTACTTTTGACTAGGCCGACAACATCCGTTTGTTTTTTGTTTTTTGGCTGCTGACATTTCAAAATCGAAAATGCCAAAAACGTGATTTTTTGTTGACTTATTGATTTTCAAAATGACCTATTGATTTTATGTTCCTTCGGTCATATGACTTACTGACTGCAAAACTCAACCTAATCACTGTGGTGGCGCATCAGCATCATCAAAAAGTGTTTAACTTGTGATTGTGAATGGTTTTATGTGCGTTTCAGTTATATGTGTGTGCGTAGATTAAACTTTTTTAAAGGTAGTGAGATTCTGCGCATATACATTTTTTTTGTAACACATTGCTCCTGGGGATTCAGCGCAATATAAATGCTCTTTATTATTATTATTACTACTGATTTTCTGATTTCCCTGTGCAATTTTTTTAAGTGTACACTATTTGGCAATGAGGTTCCAGAATTATTATTACAGTATAAAATTAAGAAATGACTTGTCCTGTTATGTCACACATATTTTTCCTTGCAGAGAGGAGGAAGGCTAAACAAGAGAAACAATCACAGTCAAAGCGACGGGTAAGATATCTTGCTGTCTATTTTTGAGTATTTCAGTATGTCAAGACCTTTTCTTGTAGTGTATTTATTTATTTTAAGTTTGTGCATCGCACAGTCACAGGACTTATTGCTGAGAGCACTTGACATTTTCATGAGCTACAAATTTGCATTGCTTATGATGGATTTTCACCTTTCGTTTTCTTTCAAAGGTATTATTTTCTACTTAAGAAAGTTGAGAACAATTGTTATGTTTTCAGTTACCAGACCTCACTAATCATGAGGCCATGCAGCAGTTTTTCCTCCAGGAGGTACAACAAGGAGAGGAACTCCTGGCACAAGGTAACGTAAAGAAAATATGTATGCTGGTCAGTACAGTTCAAAATAGAGCTCATAAAATTGTCTTGAAGAAATCATCTTGTTTAGCTGGGGAATGCACAGTTGCTTCCCTTAGGCTGTTTTTGTGACTTCATCCCATATCCCACTTTCATCCTGGTCTCGGTTGCACGCGTGATATTAACTCTTTCGCAGCCACAGGTGTTAAAATGTTGCATTTCCCAGCGCCGCAGCTGTTTTCCAGACTGCTGTGGCGCAACACCTCATCTTTAAAAGGCTATAACTCTTGAACAACTGAGCCGAATTACTTCATTTTTTTAAAAATGGAAATGAGAAAACAATTTTTTTTCTTTTAGGTGACTCAAAGTTTTATATCTGGCCTGATGCAAGAAGAACAGACAAAATCTGTGTTCTCAACACACACAACAGACAGTTTACACACAATGCAGTCACCAACACAGTAACAAACACATGATAACATGTCAAGAAATATCTTGAGAATATGTTCAACTCACAAGTGAAGCATAGTTGGTTGTTCAGAGCTCTACAGATAATCCATAGCACACCAACTCACAAGCTTAGTCCATGAAAAAACCACAACACTCTTCTGTATGAAATCTGCTCACGAGAGTGCTCGTACTCGGTTCTGGCTCATAGGTCCGATCGTTATCAGAGCTATCTTGTAAACTTCCAAAAAGCTCTGTCAACTTCGTTGACACATGGATGCTCCTCGTCCGAATTAACATCAGTTTGTGATGGTAGGAGGTTCAAATGACGTAAAACTTCCTCCGTAGATAGTCTCTTGTGACGCTCATTTTGCCCTTTCGAAGTTTCAGCCATTACAAAAAAGCACCGCTCCAAAAAAGTCAGAAAAACTCGCAATTTCATCGCTCAAAACTCTCAAAAGCACTCAAAGTTGGCACCGGAATGAAAGAGGGGATTCCCCTGTCCCATGATGCACTATTATTGACCAAAACTACCTCATGCATTAGAGTCACGATCAAGTGCAGTGAACGCGACTTGAGTTACTCGCCAAAAGGCGAGATCGGCGGTGAGCCACGTACTCGTCAGAAGACGAGATCGGTGGCGAAAGGGTTAAAGGTCCGGAATTATAACAAAAAGCATCCAAAAGAGTAAAACAAATTCAGAGTCTCACTGTGCAGTAGCACAGTAGACTCTGTTCAAGGTACACACAGAATTGGTAGAAACAGCAAAACCGTGCCCAATGCGTGCCCCACTTCCTGTTGCCATCCGTGCGTGCTACTGTCATCTTCTCCGTGCAGGTCAAACCTTTGCCAAAGACGCTGAGCTACAGTATTTATGCCTTTACCGTTGGCCTCAGAAACTGCACTGTCCTGTATAATGGAGAATAGACAGGATATCACATGCTATATTTTCACCAGCAATTTCTCCAAAATGCCTATGCCATCTTTTACTATTGATGAAGTTACATTTTTGTGCAAAAAAATGAAGCGCCAGAGGAAACGTTTGGCTGAAAGTACAGAAGCCTACTCGAGACTTGTAAAACGTGCCCTGTCGTCTGCTACAGGCTAGTCAACAGCCACGAACAGGCTTGTATACTTTCAGCCAAACGTTTCTTCTGACGGAAGCATTTTGGAGAAATTACCCATGAAAATATCGCACGTGGTATCCTGTCTATTCTACATGTCAGTGAGCCTGTCCGGCGGTAAAGGTTTAAGCTGGAGAAGATGACAGTAGCGCGCACGGACGGTGACAGGAAGTGGGACACACAATCAGCATGGTTTTGCTGTGTTTCTGCCAACTCTACAACTCTACTTTTCAAATCCTTCTACACAAGGTGCTTCACTATTTGGGAGTACCTTTTGCAGTGAAATGTGGCTTTAAGTTCAGTTATGCAATACAGTGTAGCACCTTGTGTAGTGGCTTGAGCAGGGTTATAAGTATACAACAATGCAAAACCATCATAATGTACTGCTTTCCCCATAAGACTAAAATAATCAATAATCATAAGAGAGTGTCAGCAATGTAAAACTTCAAAACACATACAAGGTGGTTAATTTTAATAGGGGCTATTTAACTTCTTTTATGATACTAGTACTTACTAGTTATTATCTAATGTACAATAAAAAATAAATATGCCCCATCAACGTAATAAAAGGTGCCATGAAACATTTTGACATTTCTGTTTTTAAAAAACCAAACATGATGTATGCAGCTCTGACCCCTGTTTGTGTGCAGGTGATATTGAAAATGGTGTTGAGCACCTAAGCAACGCAGTGGCTGTGTGCGGTCAGCCACAACAGCTGCTTCAAGTGTTACAACAGACACTGCCCCCACAGGTGTTCCAACTGCTCATCCAGAAACTGCCAGATGTTGGTCAGGTGAGCTTGCATTTGTCTTTTATTACTGGGTCAGGAAAGCTTGTATTTTATAGTGCAAATTTGTTTAGGGCCAGGGTGGTGTTAGAGATAACTTGGTACCTCAAGGCCCTAGGGCAGCATACTGCCCTCGGGCCTTGTGTTGTCAAGCTGTTTGCTGAAATAGCTTGGTGCCAAACTATTTTAGCACTATCCTTGAGCTTTCATCATCATGCTCAGTCTGTTTGTATAGTGTATTGTGGCACCATTCTTAACCCTTTGGCTGTTGGTAGCGCTTTTTGGTGCAACGATATATTTGCAGGAATCGTGATAAAAAGTGTTAGATCGGTCATGGTTAATCTTTGTAAAGTAACTGTGCGCCATTCTTTTCATAACACATTTAGTTGTTATCATGCTCCATATAATTGTGTAAGGTTGTTATAATCAATACACAGAAAATACTCGATGCCTACATCAGCTGACAGTAATAGCTCAATTCCAGTGCCTAATTTGGTAAATGTAAACATAACATCTGCTTCTTGTTACATGTGATTTGAGAAAAGGTTGCAGTATGTCTGAATGCTAACAAATGTTAACCCATTACATCCTGAGGTTGATTTTTTTGAGTTGTCCTATGAAGATTACAGTTCTGGCGATACACTGACCATGATAGTTTAAGAGTGCTAAGCTCATGTACCTGTTTTGGCGCCACCCTGAATCTGTCATGGTCAGATTTATCTCATATTAGAGCATATCAGAACTTGTCGGGTTAAATGTTTGCTTGTTTGTGATTTTTAACTTTATGGATTTTTGGCTCGCATGCAGTAGCAAGAGTCTGTTGTCTGTCCGGAACCTGTTGTCCATGGTAAGGATGTTTTTGCTAACCTTTCAATAAAGTTTTGCACAAAGGTAGCTGCTGATGAGACCTTTCTGTGCATAAAGCTGTGATCCCACATATCGCGAATCATTACACTGTGAACCCGGATATAGCGCAGGGGGTACCTAGGATCCCAAAAGAAATTGGACCGACCGCGGACAGTGGTGAACCGCGAAATAATTTGTCACCGGCCTTGGCTGTATCGCGCTCCACAGGGTGCTGCATACACGCCTGACATGCAGCGGGGAGGGCGTCCACACACTGAACACCCACAAACCATCTCCAGATGAAGAACACATACATAAATGATTGTACATAAAGAGGGTAGGAGACAGTCTGTGTATAATCAGGGTCTAGGCTTCTGGCACATGGCAGATTTCTCCCCACTTGACTGGGCGCATGGGAGCAGCTTCACACAGACTACAATGTGACCCCGACGACCACGATATGTCGGATCACAGCTGTACTAATTAACTTGACCTATCACAAAGGTCAAGGATCATGGGTTGATCAGAAGAAGATTAACAAAATGAGGATTTCATCTGAAAGTCTACTATATTGTTTGGAGCTCGCGTGTTTTTCTTTTAGGGACATTCGGAGTTGTTCATATTTTTAAGCTGATCGTTCTCATATATTTCCCCCCTCTCTAACCCAACCTCTGATCAACACACACCGGCGCACACAAATAAAGACGGGACACACGGCGCTTCCCACCATTAGTATGCTCTTTGGGCTGGAGTAGCGACAGGAATTCTGAAAAGAAAAATAGCAAGAGAAGCAAAATGATGTTGCTATAAACTTGACATCATGTCATCGCTAGTCCCATGACGCCGTGTACACTATAGGAAATTTGATGTTTCACGTCGCTCATCCGAATGGCAAAAAAGCCTCTTTCAGGGCGGATTGTTTTCTTCCACACAGTCTTTTCCAAAGCCGGCTGACTGATGGGAGTATAATGTAGCTCCAAAACTTGCAAAAATGAATTATTGTTCAAAAAGTTGAAGAGATACAAATCTGGCTAACGAATTCATCCAATTTTTTTCTCCAAACTAGCTATATCCAAAAGTTCAAGTAAATATGACAAAAATTACTTTTATGTCTTCAGTGAGACATCTAATTACAAATATAATTGAATGCTCTCTTAGCCACCCCTTAAAGTATTTCATGAAGTTTCAAGCTTGTGCGTACAGAAATATCTGAGATCCATACTGTTACGTGGTGAGTCATAGTATGATATCACACCAGACGCACGCACATAAGGTTCTTTTTAAAGAAACTTCATTCAGCTGCAACCCGTCACATGTGGCTTAAGGATGTAGACTACACTGGAGTAACAGTTCCAACAATATTTTATTTCAATGATGCGATCTCCACACAGTGCATTCCCAAATGCACCAACACTGATACAATGTCTCCTCTGCAAATGTCAACACTGGCGACACAATGCGTTTCTCGTACAACGTACACCACTGTTATGCTGCGTCTCTCACAATGTACACCCTGTACGGGCCAGGTACCTACGATAAACTGTGTGTCCCTACAACTGACAATGCATGACAATGTACAAACGTCCTTCGCAGCACAATCTTTTATAGTATAAAAACTTTCCGGAATAATCTAACGAATTCATCCAACGCAACCAATCAGACCTCGCGCTGGGACCATATGGCGTTGAGGTGCCTCCCCTGGGTGGTGGATAGGGGGTCCCTCGTGAGAGGGGTGCACCGAATGAAATAAGGTGCCGTGAACCAACATGGTCTAAGGGAAGGTCACCCCGACAGAAAACCCCTGGTCCTCCTAGTAAGGGGGTTGGGCGTGGGGGTAGCTTCCCCACCCTGCAAAAAAGGAAATAGCTACAAAACGCCGACGAAAAGACTAACAGTAATTCCTTTCCTGGAGGAGGAAGGTTCTTCTACCAGAAGACTTATGACGTCCTGTGGTGAAAGCCGGAAGTCTTTGGAAGCCACAGGACCGAGCCGCCTCTCTCTATCCAGGGACACAACCATGGGCACATGGAACGTCAAGACCATGTACCAGAGCGGCAAGGCCACCCAGATAGCAGCGGAAATGCAAAAGTACAACCTTTCCCTGCTAGGTATCAGTGAAGCCAGATGGACGCAGTCTGGCCAGAAAAGGCTGTTAAGTGGGGAGATGATTCTGTATTCAGGTCATGAAGAGGAGAATGCCCCCCCATACAGAAGGAGTAGCATTCATGCTGTCACCAGTGGCACAGAGAGCGCTGATGGGCTGGGAACCTCTTGGGCCAAGAATTATCACAGCAGCCTTTAGAACCAAGAAAAAGCTCAAGCTGAACGTCATCCAGTGTTATGCGCCCACCAATGACAGTGACGAGGAAGAGAAACAAGAGTTCTACGACCGACTCCAGAGTGCCGTGGACAATTGTGCGGAGCGAGACATCACCATCGTCATGGGCGATTTTAATGCCAAAATAGGGGAGGACAACACCGGATATGAAGAGGTGATGGGGAGACAGGGACTAGGCTCGGAGATGAGTGAGAACAGGGAGAGGTTTGTAGACTTTTGTGCTCTAAACCGACTTGTCATTGGAGGCAGCATCTTCCCACACAGAAGAATACACAAAGCAACTTGGGTCTCACCTGACCATACAACAGAGAACCAAATAGACCATATCTGCATTGGCAAGAAATTTAGAAGATCTTCAAGATGTTCGATGTTCGCCTCAGACCACCATCTGCTTACCTTAAGAATGAAGCTCAAGCTAAAGAAAAGCCGCACAGAGACAACAAGAAGACAGCGCTATAATGTAGGCCTCCTGAGAGAAACTGGAGTTAGAGAAGAGTTCAAACTGGTGCTGTCCAACCGGTTTCAAGCGCTACAGGAGCTAGTAAATAAAGAGGAGGCGGTCACCACAGAGCAGCATTGGAAGGCAGTTAGAGAGGTGCTGAACTCAACCTGCAAAGACACTGTAGGGTTCAGGAAACACCACCACAAGGACTGGCTGTCAGCACAGACCTTGAAGAAGATAGAAGCGAGGAAGCAGAAGAAAGCAGCGGTCAACGACAGTCGCACGAGAGCAGCCAAAGTAAGGGCACAGGGGGAATACTCGGAAGCCAACCACGAGGTGAAGAGGAGTATCAGGGCAGACAAGAGGGCCTACACAGACAGCCTGGCAGCAGAGGCAGAAAAGGCAGCAGGCAGCGGCAACATGAAACAGCTCTACGACATTACCAGAAGATTGTCGGGTAAGTATGGCCATACAGAAAGACCAGTAAAAGACAAAGAAAGCAAGCCTATTGCAGATAGAGCAGACCAACTCGACAGATGGGCCGAGTATTTTGAAGAGTTACTGAACAGACCTAGCCCACCCGACCCCCCCGACGCCTACCCGGCACCGGCCTCCACGTGGCGTAGGTGGGTAGTCCGCTCAGTCCCTGACTGAGTGGGCTAGCGGACGGGTGCCATCTTTGTCCAGGATTAGGACTTGATGTCAGCAGATATGTTGTTCAGCCTTTTCACTGGTCCGGTTTTTAAGGAGCTGTGCTAACCTAGGTCGTACCATGTTGGATTGGTCCTTAAAAATACTCGTGACTTTTTGGTCCTTTGGATCCCAAGTGTTTGCCGTGCTTGGAGACCCGTGTCGGGGGAGAAGAGGATCCTGGTGGCTGAGGTTCCCTTTGGGCTGCGGCTCACTGGTGCCAACACTCCACTTCGGCCTTGACTTCTACCTAAACGGGAGGCTAGTCGTACCGGCCTAGTCAATCGGCTCTTGTCACGTTGAGCCCTATCCCACTGTTGACATGCGGGTTGCTATACGGAGCACCATGCTATAGCTTCTGCTGCTGATTAGGTGCTTTACGCCAGTATTCCCCTGCATTCAACGGTGTGATAGAAGGCGGTGGCTCAAACGGTTCAATCGGGCTTACCCCCTTGAGTATATCTTTCGGGCAGTCTCCATTGTGCGTCGGCTGGAGACCCGCCGACAGTTGCACTTTCCCTTGTTGGGCTCGGTGGCGGGCGGGGACCCCCGGGGGATGAATATCTCTACTAATATAATATGGATAAAACCAAAAAACCAAAACTAGCACAGAAACGACGCATAGACACCGACATTGCACATGACAGTGATTCAGACTGTGAGGAAGCGACGCCTCAGGCGTCGGCCGTATGGCCTCGCTTCCTCATTGTCCATAGCAAGGTGAAGGAGAAACCAGTTACCAAGCTGCATCCTTTTCTGGTGGGGGAGACCCTCAGGAGCCGTGTTGGCAGGCCTGACGCCCAGCGCCTCAGGTCTGGTGACTTGCTGGTGGAGTGCCGTACTCGGGCACACTCCAGCGGGCTACTGGGGCTCTCTTCCATCGGAGACACTCCTGTGGAAGTCACACCCCACAAAACTATGAATTCGTCAAGAGGCGCAATCAAAGATCAAGCTTTGGCAGAACTGTCAGAAGATGAACTTGTAAGGAACCTTAAGTCTCAGGGGGTGACTTGCGTCAGGCGCTTCGCTTCCAAGCGAGGTGGTGGGGAGATCCGTCTCCCTACCATCATCCTGACGTTTGGCACCCCCACCCCTCCTACTACCATCTGGGGAGGTTACTACTCCCTGAGAGTGAAAAAGTACGTCCCTCTTCCCCTCCGGTGCTTTAAGTGCCAAAAGTATGGCCATGGGCAGAAGACATGCCGTCAGGCAGAGGCTTCATGCGCCCGTTGCACTAGGCCCGGACACTCTGCTGAGTCCTGCACAGCCACCCCTCTGTGTGTGAATTGCCAGGGGGCGCATATGGCTTCGGATAAGAAATGCCCTCGTTGGATATCCGAGTGCAAGATTCAGCAGGTGCGTGTGGAGAAGGGGCTGTCCTTTCTGGATGCCAAAAAACTGGTTGAAGGCCCTGGTGCAGCTGCGGCTGCCCCAACCTCTAACACCTCAGTGTATACTTTTAGTGCAGCGGTGGCAGGCAAGCGCCCCACCAAAGACTTTTCATGTCAGACCCCAACTTCTTGGTTGGGGGCGGAGCCTCGGCTCATCTCGCCCCTGGAGAGTAACCCTCCTCCGGTGGTGACAAGGAGCCAGGGAACGCAGAAGGCGGACACTGCCGATCCGGTTGTGCCGCCTTCTGTTGCCCCTAAGCCTCAGCCCCCACCCAAACCTGTTAGTCAGTCAACTCCAAAGGCTTCTGGCTCTGGTCAGCCTTCTAAGGCCGCTAACTCTAGCGGCAGGAACGCTGCCCAGGACCAGAAGTCTAAGAAATCTATGGGACCGCTGTGCGCACGGGCCCAGAAGGGGAACACAGATGTGCCCCTTCAAAACAAATATGCTGCACTGGAGGAGCGGATGGAGGGAGTGGAAGTTGTTGTTGCTGATGCTGCGGCAGCTCCACCCCCTTCCTCTCCGAAGAACCAGAGGAGGCCCGGGAGCCGGCCCCCCTCTGTTTCTTCAACTCCTTCCAAGGTAAAGGAAAAAGGGGGGAAAAACTCCTTACCCCCAGATAAAACCTAATCATGTACTCTTTGCTTCAGTGGAATTGTCGTGGTTTTCGAGCTAACTTTGAGGAATTACGTCTTTTAGTCAAGTTCTATAACCCCTCAGTCATATCTCTTCAGGAGACTTACCTGAAGACTTCTGACCCTGTGTCTTTTAATGGTTTTAATGTTATACATAAAGGCTCTGATTCGGAGAGGCGCTCGGGTGGAGCGGCTCTTCTCATTAGTAGCCAAATTTTATGTAGCCCCGTTAGCATCGACACCTGTCTTCAGGCTGTCGCTGCTCGGGTTACCTTAAAAAAGACCATAACCATATGTAGTATTTACCTGCCACCATCACTGCGGGTCTGTAGCAATGATATTTTTAACTTAGTAGATCAACTGCCCCCTCCCTTTATTCTCATGGGGGATTTTAACGGTCATGCTCACCTTTGGGGTAGTGACCACTATGATGGCAGAGGTCAGATGTTAGAAGATGTTTTTTCTCAACTTAACCTATGTGTCTTTAACGATGGCTCACCTACATACTCTAACTCAGGTTCCGGATCTAGTTCTGTTCTAGACCTCACTGTGTGTGATCCTTCTCTCATGCTGGACTTTGACTGGAAGGTTCACGACGACCTGTGTGGTAGTGACCACTTCCCAGTAGTCCTGTCATCGGTCAGCTGTGAGGAGGATTCGCCGGTGGGGCGCTGGAATCTCAAGAAAGCTAACTGGTCTCTGTTTGCCTCTCTCTGTCAGTCTCGTCTTACAGAGGAGGTGGTCATGTCAGCTGAAGAACCTGTTTCTTGTGTTACTTCTATTTTGTTGGAGGTTGCAGGTGAAACCATCCCTAGAACTTCCACATCACTCCCTCGGAAGCCGAGAGTACCATGGTTCAATGAAGAGTGCCGCAAGGCCCAAACAATGCGCAAATCTGCTCAGCGACGTGCATTTCGTAATCCGTCGCAAGCAAATATTTTAACCTTTAAAAGACAGCGGGCGAAAGCCCGTTACATTTTTAAACGTGAACGCCGTGCTTCCTGGAGACGCTTCGTCTCATCTTTATCTTCTAGGACTCCGTCCCAAAAAGTCTGGAAGGCTGTTCGAAGAATTAGGGGCAGGGGTGGCTCGGCTTCTGTCGGCCATCTTAGAGATGGTGCCAGTTTGGTCACAGATAAAAAGGCTGTGGCCAATTTGCTTGCCTCCACCATTGCCCATAATTCTTCAACAGAGCATTATTCACCTTTCTTCCAGAGAGAGAAGGAGAAGCGAGAATCTTGTGCTTGTGATTTTATATCGGATAACTTGGAAGACTATAATGCCCCTTTTACGTTTTCAGAATTGCAGCAAGCCATGCAGAAATGTACTGACTCTGCTGCTGGATTAGATACCATCCATTATCAGCTCATAACACATCTGCCTGAGGATTCACTCCTTGTACTTCTCAAGGCCTTTAACCATATCTGGATAACCGGTCATTTTCCGCCATCTTGGCGCCAGGCTGTGGTTGTGCCAATTCCCAAGCCGGGTAAGGATCCTTCCGACCCGGGCAACTACCGGCCAATAGCTTTGACATCATGTTTATGTAAAACTATGGAACGCTTGGTCAACGCCCGACTCGTGTGGCATCTTGAGTCACAGGGTCTCATCACAGACCTCCAGTGCGGTTTCCGGCGCTTCCGTAGTACAACTGACCATCTAGTCCGCTTTGAGTCTTTTATCCGAGATGCTTTTGTCAACAAGCAGCATGTCTATGCAATTTTCTTTGATCTTGAAAAGGCATATGACACTACCTGGAAGCATGGTATAATGTCTGATTTGTCGGACATGGGTTTTAAAGGGCATCTGCCCGTTTTTATTCACAATTTTCTGTCCAACAGGTCGTTCCATGTCCGTGTGGGCTCCACCCTCTCCGACTCCTTTGAACAGGAGATGGGTGTCCCGCAGGGCAGTATTCTATCTCCTGTTTTATTTAGCATTAAAATAAATAACATTGTAAAGGCCGTCAAGGATGATTCTGAATGCTCTTTGTTTGTGGACGACTTTGCTTTGTGTGCACGAGGTCGAGGACTTGCGTCCCTTGAGAGGCGCTTGCAGCTGTGTGTTGATCGAATCCAGGGGTGGGTGTCTCTCAATGGATTCAGATTCTCGCCCTCCAAGACAGTCTGTGTGCATTTTACTAACCAGACGAAATGTTTTCCAGAACCTAGCCTGAGCATTGCTGGAGTGCCAATTAAGGTGGCCGAAGAGGCAAAGTTTTTGGGGGTCATCTTTGACAAAAGATTGACCTTCTGCAACCATGTTAACTACCTTAGAACCTCTTGTCGGAAGGCCCTCGACATTCTTCGTGTCGTTGGTCGTACTGACTGGGGTGCAGACCGCATCGTCTTACTTCGACTGTACCGGGCCCTTGTTCGGTCCAAACTGGATTACGGCTCTGTGGTATATGGCTCGGCTTCCAAGTCTGTTCTGCAGCGTCTGAACACAGTTCACCATCAAGGTCTGCGCATATGTCTGGGAGCCTTCAGGACATCTCCAGTTCCTAGTCTGTATGCAGAGGCAGGGGAGCCTTCTCTCAGGCTCCACCCCACCCGGGTCTGCCCTGGGGGACTTGGGTGGGGTTAGGTATTTTTTAGTTCTCAGGGTCACCCTGGTCAGCCCCACAGGGTGGGTTTTTCTCTCTATTCTGGGGCATGTGTTTCTGTCTACCCTTTGTCCATTCACCTGTATTTGCCTTTTTAAAACTTTCCCTACTGTCTGCACTGCCTGTAGCTCTTGATATTGGATGTGTGTTGCTAAATGGTCTTAGCCTTATTTAGGCCCCATGTTGTAGGTTTATTTAACGTATTTGACCGGCTGGCGACATCCATTCAATTTTCTGTTTAGTTTTTTTTTTTTCACAAGCAGTGCAGGCACGTCTTGAGAAAGCCTTGTTGCTGTCGGGACGTTAAGCAATGTACAATCAATCAATCTCTCAGGCTCCGCCGCATCCGCCTCATGCTCAGCTACGTTCTGAAGCTGAAGGCCCATCCAGAAAATCCTGCCTATGATTGTGTTTTTAACCCGTCGTTTGCAGAGATTTACGATGCCCATCCGGGAGCTGTCCGTCCACTTTCCTTCCGTGTCCGACCTCATCTGCAGGCGGCCGGAGTGGACCTGGACAAAGTTTTGGAATCTCTGCAACACGTCACTCCACCCTGGCTACTACCAGTTCCTGACATCTTGCTGGACTTGACTGCCCACAAGAAGGATTGTACTCCACCAGCCATATACCAACAGAGCCTCAATGAACTCCTTTCAATTTTTCCTGGCTATTGTCGTCTTTATACGGATGGGTCCAAGTCGGAGGATGGAAGAGTGGCTGCGGCTGCAGTGTCCTCTCGCCATCCTAGACGCCCATTTAAGCTCCGTCTCCCTGACCATTCCTCTGTATTTAGTGCAGAACTGCAGGCCATTCTGCTAGCACTCAAGCATGCCTATCAGTCTCCGGAAAGGAACTTCCTGATTCTGTCTGACTCTCTTTCTGCCCTGCAGGCCCTTCAGGGCGCGGGAACAGACCATCCACTGCTGGTGCAGATTAGAGAGCTCTACGCGGACTTGATGAAGGAATATTACGACATCATTTTTATTTGGGTCCCAGGCCATGTGGGCATCGAAGGCAACAGAATCGCAGATTCTGCTGCCAACAGTGCCCGCAGTGACCCTGTCCCTGACACACAGACTGTCTATAGTGATTTTAAACCTGTTATTAGTGCGTACATAGCCCGCGAGTGGCAGTCCGAGTGGGACAAAGAGGAAGGGAACAAGCTTCATGAAGCTCTTCCTAAGTTGTCTGACAGTCTACCTTTCCGCTGCGGCAGCCGCCGTGAGGAGACTGTCCTTGCTCGGCTCCACATCGGGCACACATATGTTACGCACTCTTACTTACTTAAACAGGATGAGCGTCCATGGTGTTTTGCCTGTGATGAGCAGTTTTCTGTTCGACACTTTTTGCTGTATTGTGCTGACCTAATTGACACCAGATATAAACACTTCACAGCAGACTCCTTGAAGGTTTTGTTCCGGGATGTTCCCCCGGACAAAATCTTCAATTTTTTGAGAGAATGCAATATTTTTAACAAGATCTGAGCATTCATAGACTATGTGAATTTTTTTATTTGCCCTTTTTGAGAGTCTGTAGACGTTTCTTTTCCAGACATGTGCGACATTTTAGCCTGAGATTTTTAATCTATATTTACATCTTGTCTTAAGACCTTGCTTTTAGTCTGGCTGACCAGATTTTTACCCATCCCGCCGTGAGATGGCCTTAGTCGCCTGCTCGGCGTTAAACCCAAATAACTAACTAACTAACCGACCCCCCCGACATCCAGCCGGCAGAGACCGACCTACCCATCAGCTGTGACAGACCCAGCCGGGAAGAGATCAGAAGAGCAGTGGCATTTTTGAAGAATGGCAAAGCAGCAGGGCCAGATGGCATCCCAGCGGAGTCTCTGAAAGCAGACCTAGAGACAACAGTGGAGATGCTGTACCCACTGTTTGGAAAGATCTGGGAAGAGGAGGTGATGCCAGCTGACTGGAAGGAGGGGTACCTAATCAAGCTTCCCAAGAAAGGCGACCTCAGCAAGTGTTCCAACTACAGAGGAAAGGTCTTTAACAGGATCATCCTAGAGAGAATGAAGAGCTCCGTTGACCCCCAGCTGAGAGACCAGCAAGCAGGATTCAGGAAGAACCGATCATGTACAGACCAGATCGCCACTCTCCGCATCATCGTGGAACAGTCTCTGGAGTGGAGCTCCCTGCTGTACGTCAACTTTGTGGATTATGAGAAAGCATTTGACAGTGTGGACCGAGAGACTCTGTGGAAACTCCTACGACACTACGGTGTACCCACAAAGCTCGTCCGCCTGATCAAGAGCAGCTACGATGGCATGACATGTCGCGTGATCCACGAAGGGCAGTTCACCAGGGAGCTCCAGGTCAGAACTGGTGTCAGGCAGGGGTGTCTGCTGTCTCCATTCCTCTTCCTACTGGCCATAGACTGGGTCATGAAGATGACCACAGAGCACAGACGAAGTGGAATACAGTGGACACTGTGGACACAGCTTGACGACCTCGATTTTGCAGACGACTTGGCATTACTGTCCCACACTCATCAACAAATGCAGGACAAGACCACGAGGCTTGCTGACATCTCGTCCCAAGTGGGCCTCACCATTCACAAACAGAAAACAAAGACAATGAGGCTGAACACAACCAGGGAAGAACCAACCTTGCTTGCTGGCACCCCGTTGGAGGAGGTGGAGTCCTTCACCTATCTCGGGAGCATCATAGACAAAAAAGGCGGCACTGATGCAGATGTCAGAGCACGAATCGGTAAAGCCAGAGCAGCCTTTCTCCAGTTAAAAAAAGTGTGGAGTTCCAGAGAGCTGTCACAACACACCAAAGTCCGGATTTTCAACTCCAATGTAAAAGCAGTTCTCCTATATGGAGCAGAGACTTGGAGATTGACAAAAACCACAGTCAACAGAGTACAGACCTTCATGAACAATTGCCTTAGAAGAATTTTGAAAATCCACTGGCCAGAGAAGATCAGCAACGTCAGACTCTGGGAGAGAACAGAGCAGATAACAGCAGAGAATGAAATTGGGCGAAGAAGATGGGGATGGATCGGTCACAGTCTGAGAAAGCCAGCTTCCAGTATCACTAGGCAGGCATTGTCATGGAACCCCCAGGGAAAGAGGAAAAGAGGTAGGCCGAGAAACTCCTGGCATCGAGACCTCCAAGCAGACATCAAGAGACTGGGAACCACCTGGAGTAGAATCGAAGGAGAAGCACAGGACAGGAGTTGCTGGAGGTCTCTCGTCGACGGCCTATACCCGGGTAGGGGTGACAGGCGTAAGTAAGTAACCAATCAGAACGGAACAAGTAACCGAAACTCATAAATATTAAATAAAAAGAACTTTCTAGCATAACTACAATAGTCTACAAAAATTTGACTGCTAATTTCAGCCCCAAATCCCAGTGTGTAATGATGTCACACAAGAGTAATTCAGACCGTTCACGAATTTTCATAAAACACACTGACTGGCTGCTGAATTCACGCGCACAGAAAACAACTATGACTAAAAATTAAAATAGAGCGGCTCTACACTTTGATGTCACACATACGAGGTCACTAGACAGCGCGACCTTGCTTGAACATTCTGGTATATTCTCAGCGAATCTACGCATAACAAAAATCGACCGCTATTCTCCGTGCGACTTTGCTAGAAGCTTCCGGACTAAACTTAGCGTATCATAACAAATCCAATTCCGCTATGTGCGCGAACGATAGAGAATCTTACTGAAAAGGTACGTGATACATAACCATGATAGCTCAAATAAATATCGGATTGTTTCCTACGATTAACACATGCGTGCAGTCACAGAACAACACAACCACAATCGTAACACATACGCAAGCACACATACATCCATAAACACATACTGTGCTTCGCACCAAACTGCGTTCAGCAGCAAGGTTAGAGTAGCTAGACGTGATGTCATTTTATCTTGTTACTACTTTCCCAGACTATGAGGCCCACCTGCCTGTTATGTCATGTTCATGCTACAGAATGGGCTTCAACCAGCCCCATCTCAAAGTCTACCGTATTTTCAATACGGTAGACAAAAATAGCCATATTTTGACAAAAACTTTTTTTTTGAAATGCTATTCAAACCCATACTTAATGGTAACACCTATCTAGGTCTACTAATTTTGGATGACCTCACAGAAAGGTCAAGGATTACAAGAGGTCAGCAAATGTGTGAAATATGCAACGTTTTGATAAAATTGTAGTTTTTATCAATTTTTTTAATCAAACTTTTAAATCAAATTTGACATGAAGGTTGCTGATGACAAGACCTTTTTATGCATACTAATTTAGTTGACCCATCACAAAGGTCAAGGGTCACAGGGGGTTGACAGATGTGTGAAAAAATTAATAAATTTTGAGAAAACTTGGATTTCGTAGGTACAGAAGCCAGCCCTTTACTTATTAATTTTTAAGACACTTGATCAATTGCTTATTCCGTATATTTCAGAACAGTCATGGTCATGGGCTTTTGCCTTTCTTGTTTTCAGTGTTTTTACAAACGTTTCAATCAAATTTTGCATAAAGGTTGCTGATGACAAGACCTTTCTATGCATGCTAATTTAGTTGACCCATCGCAAAGGCTAAGGGTCATTGGGGGGGGGGGGGGGTGACAAATGTGTGAAAAATGCATACATTTTGAGAAAACATTAATTTTGCAGGTACAGAAACAGCCCTTTACTTATTCATTTTTAAGACACTTGAACATTTGCTCATTTCTGTGACATGTCAGAACGGTCACAGTCATAGAGGTCACTTGTGGATCAATCATACATGTGAACCAAAAGGACTTTGCATTTTTGTTTCCTTCAGATTGTAATTTGTAGCAAAGGACTTCGGCACAACAAGCTCCCAGGATGATTGTGCTGTAAACATTACTCAGGTTGCTCATGGGACTTATTTACATGTCAGTTTGAGGGGCGATGCTTATGAGACCATTCACATTCTTGTACACTAGGATGGTCTTGTCTGTGAATGTTCCTTTCAGTCACGTCTGCATGTTGAGTTTGGAGATTGAGTCTGATGCTGTGGATGTTGGGTCAGAGTTGTTCAGGATTCTTCTGGCAAAATGGTGTTAATGGCTTTGAGAGTGCTGACCTGGGTTTCCTAGTGGGGAACCCAAACCTGTATGGGAATGACATGCTCCATCACTTGTTGCACAAGACCTTGTAAAACTGTTGGTTGTCAGGTCCAATATCACAGACACAGTCAGTTGTGGTCTATGACAACTTGATTTGTATGGTTCCAGCCAGTAACACGCCTAAAATAGATACCACAAGGTATCTCTCTTGTTAATTGTCCTTTCCTTCATGGTTTCAGCGACTGATGATGAATGCTGCAGCTGCCACAGGAGGATCAGGGGAACAGGGGCCCACTATCGAGGAGGAGGACTTGGAGTGACAAACACAGCACCAATATATAATCTCCTTGTGCATGCAGCTGCTGGTACTATAAACAGTATTGGTGGCTGCATACACAGTGGGGATAAAGGACCTTGAAAACATCCATATGCTTGTCTACATCGACATCAGTAACTGCTTTGTCATGTCAAGTTCATTTACATGTTGTCATCACCATCAGTAACTGTGACATCATTAGCTGCTGACATTTATGAGATTTAGTTTACCAGATAAAAAAAGTTTGGGTTTGTTGAATGATAGGTTTTATGGATTATATTGCCCCTCCTTGATGTCATATTTCCTATACATAGTTCAACAGTGGTGTCAGAATAGCTCCGTGCCTGTAGGCACCAAGCTATTCTGGCACAACTCGAGCTGTTGTAGACCATGATCGGTATGGATTACCTTTCAAATTGCATCAGGGTCATACATGGTATGGATTATAAACATCTTCTGATTTCACTTTCTTGTGGCAAAGATTTACACAACTGACCCAAACATCCATCAACTGCCGGTGACTTCATACACAATACAAACATTAAACAGAAGAGACCATTTGACATCATTTGAATACTCTTGTTTCATTTGTATTTTTCACACATCAGAATATATTCTGTTGCCTAACTTTCAGTCATGCAGTCTGCTTTATGAGGCTATAGATTTATGAATTTTTTTTTATCCAATGTTTTTTTTAATTCTAGCATTTTGTGCTGAACCTTTCAGCAAGCATGATGATGAAGATAAATTATTGTTGGAAGTTTCAGAATTAAAACTAAAGCATCTCATGCTTTAACTTTCCAAAGATTCTGCTTTTCATGGTTATTTATCTGGAGTTGCATAGAACAAATATTTTACACTGCGAGTGAAAGGGGTGGGGTTGATTGTTTATGATGTGTCAGTTATCACATCTAATTACAGCTATAAAACTAATTGTCTCAGTTCTTTGCACATCTCTGAGATTGGTTCAGGAGCAGATAGGTTTTGAAATGTTCTTTCATTTTCAGATAATGAGCATTTGGCACATATAGATGGCAATTTCCTGAACTTGTATTCATGTTAAAAGTACACTGCATCTCACAGTGAAGTGTTTGAGATCGAGTTTGTAGCTTGAAATTGAAAATCAAGTTACAATAGCCATAGGTTGCTAATCTGGAGTTAGTCCCAATAAACACTCATTGTATTGATCCCTTCACTGCCAGTGGATGCAGATTTTCCTAAAATCTTTTTTTTTTTTTTGTTTTGTTTTGTTTTGTCGAAGATCTTCACATAACATGGATACAAATTGGTGTGAGCTAGAGGCATAGATCTTCATGAGACCCCACAAATGCTCATAAGAATCCATGTTTCTTACAGTTGCATTGTGTTTGCTTTTTCTCAGCAATGAAGGTGTTAATACCAGTGGTTTACACATTGCAGTCTGTGATTGCAAGATATTGTGAGGTGCTGGAATGTTAAAAAACAAACATGTTTTAGTAGATGTACATGTACATGTATTTTGAAATAACTGGTAGTGACAGAGAAGCTATGACACATACTGTGGTGAGGGTACATGAAGTGAAGACAAAATGTATAGTCTGAGTGTTCAGAACAGTTTTATAAGTTCTTGCAGTGTGTTTGTGCTTAAAAGTGGTGTTTGAAAAGCTTATGTACGGAACTGTCTGTATGTGATTACATGTATGCGAACGTGTCTGTACTGTAGTATGTGTATTGAATTGGAATGTCTGTATCTGTTCAAATAAATACTTTTGAATCTTTTTATTTTTGTGTTGTATTAGGGTTGCAGATGGTCAGACAGGTTCTGGCTGATAATCATCTGCAATGTACAAGTTTCAGGAGGTGGATTAGCCGTGACAGTTGAAGGATAGCCTCTAGCACCTAACTTGTATTTGGTCCTCTCCAGGCACATACTCATCAAAGATTGCCCTTGGGCTATGTCAGTATCATGGTTAATCCACAACTCAAAGGTAGTGCCTGATTAGCCCCCAACACCCTAAAACAGGAGATTAATTGACCATGATAATTTAAGGGTAGTGCCAGATTAGCTTGGCGCCAAGCTAATATGGCACTACCCTTGAATTATTGTCAGTCCACCTGAATTGAATTATTTGTCAGTCCACCTCCTGCAACTGGTACATGGTCGTTAAATAACACTTTTAAAATTTTGAAAATGCACCTGTGGGGCTGAAAGGGTTAACTTGGCACCTCTCAAGGCGCCAAGCTATTCAGGTACTGCCGCTAAGCTATCATGGTCGATCCATTTAGTGCTGGAAAGTGAAAGACGGTGACATTCCATACTTGTAACATGAGAGCACGTAAGTCGTAATATGAAAATCTGTGGGCTTTTACCTGGACCCTAATGCATTGTCCAAATAATGCTGTTGAATCGGCCCTCGTTGAGCCTCGACTGCCTGCAGTGGCAGCTAGATCGACCATGTATAATAAAAGTTATGCCAGAAACCCTCGTCTTCTCACAAATAGATCGACCGTGATTGTTTACGGGTAGTCAGTGCCAGGTTACCTTGGTGTGGCCAATTGACTTGATGCTCAAGGGTAGTGCCAGATTTGCCTCGTGATTCGTCAGTGCCGGATTGGCGATTTAGGTTTGGTGTGTGTGTGTGATTCGTGACTGCAAGCCGTTTTTCATCTTCGTGATCTGTCGTGGTGAAACGTAACATCTCAAATAAGGTGTTCGTGACTGATCCGCAGTGAGAACGTCCTGGTTATTTCGTCAAACGTGAATGTCTGTTGCCAGACTGTAAATTCTAGTCAGAAACATCACCCTCCCACCCCCTTCACCCCCGTCGTTTGATGTTCCGTCCAGCTGAAGAATGCCGGCTGCCCGTGAAAGCTGTACGCCATCATCAGCAGCCTTTCTTCAGTTCACGAGTCGCTCGTGATCCGTGCCAGAACTGAAAAGACTGAGATCGTCGTGAAACTGACGTGAAAGCCCAAATAATGTTTTCGTGATCCATGAAAACGTCCTGGTTATTTCATGAAACGTGAATGTCTGTTGCACGACTGTAAATCAGTTCTAGTAAAAAGAAAAAACCACTGACACCCCCACCCCACCCCGTCATTTGATTTTCCATCCAGCAGCGGAGTACTGAAGTAATGCTGTAAAATGACTGAGTTGCCAGTGCAACAGCCGCTTTTCTTCACCCCCTGCCCCCCCCCTCCGCTCCCCCCCCCCCCCCCCCCCCCACACACACCTTCCCTCCTGTAAAAGAGTTTGTGGCCACTAAACTGAATAGGTGAAAGCGGTACCCTCTCTCTTCGTCATCTCTTGCCATCCGGTGAAACGTGATTTTTTTTTTTTTTTTTCTTTTTCTTTTTTTTTTTTTTTTTTTTTTTTTGGGGGGGGGGGGGGGGGGGGTGGCCGGGGAGGGGAGATGGGGAAATTGTGAATGGAAAAAAGGTTGCGAATCCGTGCGCCCCGTGCACAATATACGGTTCACTGGACATCGCGGAATATCGTCATAGGCTTGTAAGGTTGTCATCTGCAAGCGGTTTCCGGGGGAGGATGCAGCAAATTGCACATTATAAATGGTGAAAACAATGTGGGCTGCTGGTCTGTGACTTGGACCTGAGCAGCCGTGAGGTAAAGAAACACTCAACAACAGTACATCCGGCAGCCATTGTCGACTCCATTTCACTCGGTGATACCACAGATCTCATGAGGATCAGTCCCTGCCTTTCGCCGGCCCCTGAACTTCTTAACCTATAATGAGACTACATGTTGCTGCTGAACTGACTTTGAATGTGACTGAGATGATCAGCTCCAGACGGGCAAGGAGATCCGCATTTGTGACCGCCTTCCTATGAATCATCAGCCACGGCACAACCACTGATCCAGTGCGCAGAGTCCATCGGGCCGTCATTGGCCCAAGCACGGCTGTACGCGGGCCGACATCGGTACGGTGGACCTTTTGCCCAGTGGAGAAACGCCTGAGATACTCACTGACGCACCCAAGAAAATGTCATTCAAATCAAGTTAACGCTGGTGTACCCCAATCAGTGACCCCGAGTCGATCTGGCGTGACCGATAATCGTGATGATTTCCCCCATCCCCTCCCCCGCCTGCAGGTGCCACGCCACCCAGCCGGCGGCCGGGGCACATGAGGATCTATGTCTCAGTCTTGCTGCCGATTGAGTGACCCATTGTGCCAGGGTTTAACTTGATGTGGCGGCGTAAGTAGTCAAAGTCACCTTGGCGATTTGGGCAGCGTCGGGGTCAGTAACCCTTTCAATAAAAACGGCCGAACACACTGATCTACCTCAAGTGACATCAGTAGATCCTCCGAGTCAGTAGGGGGGACTTGTGACTGAGGATCTATCACACCTCTTCCTATAGGGCCGCTCGGGAAGTTCCCCCCCCCCCCCCCTCCCCGTTGCTTCGAAGCGTCGGCTGCCGTGCCGCCACATGATCTTGGAGAACGCGATAAACCAACTAGTAGCGAAGTAGTGTTTCAAGTCAACACGGTTAGTCGGTTTCAGTCTTCATGTTTCTTCCTCTTTGAAAACAAACAAGAACAGATTATGGTTAGTGATTTAGTCCTACGGCGGTGATGGCAAGACATGCCGTTATTGCCTATAGCACGTCAGGACTTTCCCTGACGTTGTTGAGTCTGTCTGACGGCGATTTCCCAACGGGCTGAGCGCGTCAGTATCCTCTCAAGATGGCCGCCACTAGCGTGGTGACGTCAGCTTCCCGAGCCCTATACGTTCCGTGAAAGTTTGGGACTCCTTGTCGTTCAATTAACAAAGATTTGACCGTAAACACTGAATACGCCTCCCCCCCACCCCCCACCCCCTGACCCCGTTGGCTGTTTAACTTTCCGGCGGATTGAACTGTAGGCTTGCCTTGTCCTACCCCCACCCCGCAACACTGTGACACACACAGACACACGGCACTTGGACACTGGGCCTCCTGAACCTAATGAAAAAATATCTTCCTGCACGGCTACTGCATGGTAGCGCCACGGTGACCGATTCCATGCGTAATATTGGCGGTGGCGATTGGTTTTGATTGCAGTTTCATTCAGTAGTCCGGTAGTCGGTAGGGCCTACCTTGGTACAAAATGTTTTCAGAATGGATCCTGAATGATTTTGGCGTGCTGAGTTCGAATCCGTTGTATGCCACGCTGTAAATATTGAGCATTTTTATGTATAAAGGAAAATCCAAAATGGCCACCAGGAAAAATACTAATTTTTATTTCGGCACATGTAATTACAATTCAGACATGAAAAATCCTTTTGAAATGGCTCGTTTTGTTAGATTATGTCCAAAGAAATTTAGTAAATAAAAAAATGTCTACATCGAATCAAGGGCGGGGGGTGGGGGTGGCGGAGGTTCCGGCCACACTCCGGACATCCCTTCCGTTTGGATTAGGAAAAAAAAAAAAAAAACTCCGAGGTAAGAGTTAGAGAGTTTGCCTCTTGTCTTGCAGAGTATGGACATCTCCCCTTTGAGATACTGCCACTCCACTCCCCCCTCCCCCCCCCCCCCCCCCCCCCCCCCCCCCCCGCGCACGTTCTTTGATTTTTCGGTCCGTGTTTTTTGTTTAAGATTCTGAGTGCTCCGAAAAACTGATTTGTCCTCTGGGCGCTTTCTGTATAAAGTCCTAAACAAAATCGTTGCCACTGAACCCCGCTGCCCACCCTCCACTTCATGAGGAAATGTATCCGCCGCTGCAAGTGTAAAAGTGGCTTTATTTTGATGTTTCTATCTTGAAAGTTTAGTCGGCTTCCGTTGTGAATGATGACTTTTGCTGTGTATCAATTCACATTTACTTCACTCTGATTTTTTCACATCTGGTCAGGGATTACGACTGTTAAAGGGTTATTGCATTCTTCACACCATTTGCACGTGCAGAGTTTGGCGCTGGTCAGGTAAAGCCGGTGTACCTTGTATAGGTGACGGAGTTGGAAGGTTCAACACCGAATCGGCTGCAACCTACTGATTTTGCATTGTACATGTATTTGGTTTGTTGTATCTTGAATTCACATTCGGACTGGGACTGAGACATGGAGACGGAGAGCTTGCCGCGTTCCAATGATGGTGAGCACGTAGTACTAGTAGTGGGCTTCATATCTGGTCTCTGCATCCTGCTGTTTTCTCATATGGTGATATTTTCTCTAATACTCGGCCATGTTTGTGCTGGGCTTCTGGTCGTAGACTCGTGGCAGTTGTGTCTCTCCAATTCCTAAACGCGGCCATCAAAGGACTGGAGCTTCTTGGAGGCTGTCGGCTGACGACGTTGTGTCACAGTTCATCACATATTGGACACGACGTTTGTGTGATGTTTTGTATCATTCATGCTGTTTCGTAATCATCTCTGTTCCCTAGCAACAGATAAGATTGTATGCTTGCTTGGGGAGTGGGGTTCTGCCACCAGGCTGTAGATGCGGCTTATGGCTGACGGATTGACGGGCCAGCAATACAGTCTAATGCTGTTCACTGAGTTGGGAAGTACCGGCCAAAATCCACGTGCAGAATATATGCTGTTCGGTATACCTCATCGTGATCGTGGTGACAACAGCCGGCATTGACAAAGTACGACGCCCTGGCTGAT
>BTPG01000004.1:70670094-70730094 GCA_036245525.1 Semisulcospira habei | reverse complement strand
GTCACCATATAAGTCTCAAAACAGATTATTGCAGTGTGTCTAATGTAAATATACACCGCTTCGGTATATTTACATTAGACCCGGCCACCCTTAGACTGACTACAGATTCAGTACAGTGACGCAACCGATAACTGAGGCAACTTGGAAATAACACTGCCGAGCGCGGCCGCGGTTAACGTTGTGTCGGACCGGCTCGGTGACAACAGCGGCGGCGCACAGTTGAGTCCCGGCCCGGCGCCGGCACTGACTCAGTTCGGTTTCAGTCAAACCCGAAGAAGTAAATTGTTGGTGTATGCCGCTTATATTACCAGCTGCATTCCGGCACTGCAAAAATAAAATAAAGCAAAACTGACAAACAACAGCAACAGCTTGAAACTAAACACTTGAAAGACTGACCAATGTTACAAATCGAAACTACCTGAAGCAAATCAGCCGTTGCCGTTCGTAGCAGGCCCGCCGAACGCTGAGCTGAATGGCTTTACAACAGTGATTTTTCCTGCAATCGATTCATCTTCTGAAGTCAGTATTTTCATATGTCTACGCAAGGCAGTGCTAGCAAACGTGAAACGGTTCCGATAACTGGTAGTGGCTGGCAGTAGTCGACGTGACGCAATAATGCCAGCAGTTGCTACGCGCTGGGACTACCGTAAACATAAACGACCATATGGGGGTCAAGGTCGAATAAGCGCGAACTCTCGTTGAATCTCAAAGCACCTGGCAAAGACGAGATTCGAGGAGCCATTAGACGAATAGCAACACACTGCAATAATCTGTTTTGAGACTTATATGGTGACTAATTCAGCATTCGGAGAATTATCTTCAGTGTTTAGTGTGTGTTTAATTCATGTGGATACGTCCTACCGGTTGAATGGAGTAGAAATACCGGGCTATCAGCCTACGCCGGTAGAGAAGTTTGCTGTCAAGTGTATCCACGGATTTGTCAATGGAGGTTCTGCAGAGGCCATGTTCCGGAGTGTTTGCGCACATGTGAATTGAGTTCTTGTGGTTTTAGGGCGGTTTCACCGCACACCTTTCCTGGATGCCAATATGTCGGCTAAGGTTGTTGACCGAATTGACCCTTTTACAAGCAAAGCTTCAATAAAATCGAAAAAACAAAAACGATCTCAAGGGTCGTCACATTATCGGACTAAAAATGCACCGGAATTGCAAGCATTACCTCAGTTGAAAGGTAAGAATCTTGTTCAAATTTTCCAGTTTAAATAAGTTTAAATCTGACTGCTGTACCGTCTTTACCGTCTTTGGAATTTGGATTTGACATTACTTGGCACAGCACATGCACCGGCGAGTTATTTTAAGAATTCCCCAACGACTCGATGCACTAACTGCTGGTTTATAGTCTTTTTCAGCTTTTTGCCTGCCCACCCACACCTTTGGCACGGTACTTCGAGCTCTCTCATGAGCATGTCAGTTGAATAATCTAAGCACTAATCACTGGTGTGCTTTATTGGCCTGCAGTGCGTGTATACTGTAGCCCAATGCACCGGTAAAAGTTTTATCCTGAGACTAGCGAGAGCGGAAACCGGGTCATACACACTCGCAGCATGCGTGGTTTGTCTTGAAGCCGGAGTGAGAGCTCCCCCGCCCGTGTTTTGGCACAGGCTCCGGCAGAGCGGTCCGGATTGGTGTGTTCAGTCATAGGTTTAAACCTAGTGAGCTTACTCCTTCAGAGTAGCAGAGATGTAAAGTTCTGTAATTAATGTAGCCCATCATCGGCCTACAAGCAAAAGGCATAGATTAGCATGGGCCCCTGCCACTGGAGGGGGCTCACAGTTAACTATGCCCCCCATCCCTCCACACACCCCTGCACATCTGTGGAATCAGCAACCTATTTGTAGTAACAGATGCAGTGTTGCATCAATGAGAAGATGGTTTTTCATGAGCTCTGTATGTTAAAGTACAGGTTTGGAGTATGGATGCATTTCCAACAGTTTGACACCTGTCCGATCAAGGTATAATCTGATGAAACTGAAAAAGACCCTCCCTCAACTGATGTTGCTAAGATTCACATCCTGGTACTACATGTACTGCTAGACCTCTGCCTTACTTCTGTTGCAGTATGCTCTTAATGTGAAAACACTGCAGTTAAACTGTCTGAAAGTTTGCAGACACGCTGTTTAGTTCAGTTTCTTGATGTCAGAAGCGGACTTCTTTGCAGTACACAATTTTACAAGTATGAATCATACACATGTAACTCAAGTCTGTTACACCCAGTGTTGTTTGCATTTTGCTAGTTGGAACCAGTGTACTTTTCACACTTTGAAAAAAAAATTATGAGCAATCAGATGCAGTTATATATTGATTAGATTAAATTTAAACCACTGTAAAGTGTAACTAGAATGGTAGAATGTTCAGGTAAAGCAAGTAAGAATAGTTTGTCATTAAACTATTATTAGATTGTAACAGAGCACTTTCACCTGCTTTTGGAAATGTATCTATCATTTTGTCTACAGTGGTGTGATTTAACCATTTATGTCAGTTCAGATGTGTACTGTAGTCATTAGTAGTAATGTGACTTGAAAATTGTGTAATGTGTTGAAGTAAAATTCCCCTGTGAACATACATTGCCAAAGCAATAAACCACATGAGGCCTAATAACATAAATGAGGCAGTGAAGGAGCGGCATTTTGCTGCAGGAAAATGCTTCATACAACACATCATACTTTTTTGTTTAACCCTTTGGCTTTTGTGGAGTTGATTCCTGCCATTGCACAGAACAATCTAGTTTAAACCAATTAGCCATGAAACTGTACAGCAGGAGATTAATGGACAATTTATAGTTAAATTTAAAAAAAAAATTGTGTTGACAAAGTAACAGGGTGCCTGAACCAAGCTATTCTGCCAACACTGGTGAACTTTTTTGGTCAATCTATATTCTGAAATGGTATAATTATAAGTCAGTGAACTTCAGTGAACAACTCCCACAAGTGAAAATTTACAGTTTGGGGCATATTATGTATTAGGGTATGGAAACCCTACCAAATTTTAAAAGAGGATATAAATGAAAACCCTCAGAGATTGTTGGGGATATGAAAGCCCATTGCTTTTTGAGGATGTGCAGCTGTTGCCTTTGGCTCAATGTGTGAACTGATAAACACTTTGTTTAACTTAAGTAATTCGTTGAACTATTAAGTTGTATTATTTTAATCAGATTAAGTGCATTTAATTACATTAAATTATGAAACAATGGACATGTAAGGGACAGAATAAAGCAATGCAGAGAGAGTGCATGAATTTGCCAGCATCTGACTAATTTTCATAATCATAGGGTAAAGATACAGTTGTGTAGATGTTTCAGTTGTGTAGAGTGCTCATGACAAACATTACAAATAATTCTGTAATAAGTGCATGAAAATTCCTTTAATTAAAGTGTATCAGTTAAGTATGGGATCCCTCAGTGTCAAATTTTGTAATTTATAATTGGTCAAGAGTATGACTGGGTGTCTAATGGTAAACACTAAAATCTACACCCTCCCTCACAAAACCTGTACAAAATTATCAGAAGTGGTCAGATCAAACTAAGGCATACATCATTTTGTAGGGAAATGGATAAGGTTTCCAGTGATACATGATCTTTGGGTGACCACAGAAGAATTTGGGACATTTCACATTCTCCATGGAACTCAGATTTTCAAAGGCATGCTGCACTATGAAAAATCACTGTTACTGTCACAAGATGTTTGCAATTTTGGCCTAAATTACCATTGAGTTGGTGATTTTCTAGAGCGAGTTGCTTTTGCATAATTCACCATAATATAAGAGCCTGCTTGAACATAACACGTGTTGTATATTTTGTCAGCAGAAATCATACTAGTTAGTTACTATTTAAACACATTTTCACAAATGGTCAATTATTAAATCTTATGTGTTGTTTTGTAGAGTAGAGTATGTACTTTGTTTTTATGATGAAAGGTTTGTGGTTCTTACATGACATGGAAAATCAAATGATCCAGTTTTGAAGATTTGTTAACTCAGAATGGTGTAAATGTTGAGTTATGTTCAAACAGTTTAGGCACTTATTTATCTCTATTAATCTGTTGTTTTTGCTGAAGACAACTGGTGTAGTGATTTATATCAAGGTTTTGAAGAGGATGCATGGATGATAGATGAAAGAAACCCTTTATGAGGTTTACAGTATGCGTCCAAATTTTGGGTGTAAATTGTTAAAGCAGTCCAGCAAACTTTATAGATCTATTATTTTCTTTTCACTTATTCTGCAATAAATCTATAGTAGCACTATACATATTTAGACGAGACCTTGGTAGGCCCAAAAATACCTAATTTTGTTCAGTTGAAATAACTTTATTGTATTTTTTTGTGTGTGCTGGCGTGTAAATGTTATGTTCAAACCAGTATGCACATTTTTTTTGTTGTAGGGTAAATTTTGTTGCAAATCATATAGTAGATGATGCCAACACATAAAAATAGTTATGCGCATGCACCAACACAGCACATTTGAAACTCTTTTCAATTTTTCCTCCTGATCATAACGTGACACGACTTTGTGGGATGTAAAGTTACTTTCAAACATTTATCACAAAAATCACGTTGTATAAAAAACTACCAATAGCTGAAAAGATGCTGTTTACTTTTTTTGTAATAATAAATTAATATAAAGCATGTGATACCTTCTAGGATAACCATTTCTTTATTTTTTTGTTACACCATTGATCAGTACATCACATGCACTGTGTAAAGTTACGAACAAATGCCAATTTCATTTCTTTGGCCGTCCTGCAATAAAGTAGGTAAGATAACCAGATAAATCTATAAAATATGAATTTCAAGACCTATAAAATTTTAGTGACTACAAAACAAGATAATGTCACCGCTATTCCTCATGAACATAACTCTACATTGTGTCATGTTATGTTCATGCAATGATGATTATATTTCCCGTTGTGCATTGAAATTTGTGCATTAACCTTTATGCATGCACCTTTATGCAAAGTCCCCTGCGAAGCGCCGATGGACAGGCACTCCTCACAGATAATACCTCCATCTTGAACCGCTGGTCAGAATACTTTCAGGACCTCTTCGGCGCTGAGCGCACTGTTCAAGAAACAGTCATCCTCCAAATCCCACAGCTCCCACTAAAGGTTGAATTGGACGAACCGCCCACCGCCGAAGAGACCCACACAGCCATCCACCAGCTCAAGAGTGGCAAAGCAGCAGGCATTGACGGAATCCCGCCAGAGATCTGGAAACATGGAGGCCCAGCACTGCACAACAAGCTCCATGACCTCTTTCTCTGCTGCTGGGAGAAAGGAACACTACCAAAGGATCTCCGTGATGCAGTCATCATCACCCTATACAAGAACAAAGGAGAGAAATCTGAATGCTCTAATTATCGTGGAATTACCCTGCTGTCCATTGCCGGGAAAATTCTCGCAAAGCTGCTCCTGAATCGGCTGGTACCTGCCATCGCTGAAGACCACCTCCCAGAGGGCCAGTGTGGCTTCAGAGCCAACAGGAGTACCACCGACATGGTCTTTGTGCTGAGACAGCTTCAGGAGAAGTGCCGCGAGCAGAACAAAGGGCTGTACGTAACGTTTGTCGACCTAACAAAAGCATTCGATACTGTGAGCAGGCAAGGCATGTGGCAGATCCTGGAGCGACTTGGCTGTCCCCCAAAGTTCCTAAGCATGATCGTCCAGCTCCACGAGGACCAGCAAGGCCAGGTTAGACTCAACAGTAACCTCTCAGAACCATTTCCCATTATCAACGGCGTGAAACAGGGCTGCGTGCTGGCACCAACCCTCTTCACCATCTTCTTTAGCATGATGTTGAAGCAGGCCACAGTAGACCTCGACGATGACGATGCAGTGTACATCAGGTATCGTCTCGATGGCAGCCTGTTCAACCTCAGACGACTGCAGGCCCACACGAAAACCCTAGACCAACTGATTCGTGAGCTGCTCTTTGCTGATGACGCTGCCCTTGTTGCACACACAGAGAGAGCCTTGCAGCGCATCACATCCTGCTTTGCAGATGCTGCCCAGCTCTTTGGACTCGAGGTCAGTCTGAAAAAGACAGAGGTACTACATCAGCCGGCACCCAAGGTAGAGCATCGCCCTCCCCACATCACCATCGGCGAGTCTGAACTGAAGTCAGTACACCAGTTTACCTACCTTGGCTGCATCATCACGTCAGATGCCAAGCTGGATAAGGAGCTTGACAGCAGGCTTGCAAAAGCGAACAGCGCTTTTGGGCGACTTTTCAAGCGGGTGTGGCACAATCAACAGCTGAAAACGGGCACCAAGATCAGTGTGTACAGAGCTGTCGTCCTCACCACCCTGCTGTACGGTTCCGAGTCCTGGGCCCTCTACCGCAACCAACTACGACTCCTCGAACGCTTTCACCAGCGCTGCCTGCGTACCATCCTGGGCATTCACTGGAGTGACTATGTCACCAACGTCGAGGTCCTTGAACAGGCAGAAACTATGAGCATCGAGGCTTTGTTGCTGCGGACACAGCTTCGCTGGGCGGGGCACGTCTCCAGGATGGAGGATCATCGCCTACCCAAGATCACTCTGTTCGGCGAGCTTGCTACTGGACACCGTGACAGAGGGGCACCAAAGAAGAGATACAAAGACGGTCTCAAGAAGTCACTTAGTGCTTGCCAAATCGACCACCGCCAGTGGTCTTCGCTTGCTGCGGACCGTGACACCTGGCGCTCCACCATCTACAAGGCAGCCGTCTCCTTTGAGGACTCTCGCAGAGCTAACCTTAAGGACAAACGGCTCAGGAGAAAAAACCGAGTTGCCGTAACTCAGAACCCTGACCAGACCTTCCCCTGCAGCCACTGCGGTCGAACCTGCCTGTCCCGGATTGGCCTCCGCAGCCACGAAAATGCCTGCAGACGACGTGGGCAAGCCCTATAGAATCTTCGTTCGCGAAGTCAAGCCAAGAGATGTGCATTGAAATTTGTGCATTAACCTTTATGCATGCACTATCTTAATATTTATAATCACAAACAGCTTTCAATCTGCATTTCATAACTCTGCACCTTTACTTTTGTGCTTTAGAAAATGGTCCTGTGTTGTCATGTTATTTGTTATGTTCAAACACGACATGTCATTATTTTTTACCTTTCTATTTCATGTTTTTGTCATGAAATCATTTTAGTGCAAATGCCATTCTTCTTTTGTAATTGTACACTACAGGCAATCAACAAATTCTAAATAATTCTACTTGTCAAGTTACAAGGCAAATGTGTGAATGTGACCGTGTAAAGTTATGTTCTTGCATCCTGTTTTCTGTCTTTTTGCTACTGTTGATGTAATTATGATGTACTAACAAATGAAATTTTACCAGAACAGTATGCACACTGCTTATAGGTTAAAGCAGGCTCGATGATAGTGTCTTTAGAGATTTCTCTTGAATAATCTTAAGATTTTTTCTGTGTGCAAGTCAGAAGGTGTAAAGTTATGTACAAACACTTGAAAAGTTGTAACAGCCCTTTTTGAAAATCACATAAACATCACTAGTTTTATATAATGGCTGTGCTTGTTACTAATGTTAGTGGGATTGGTGTGCATACTTATTTTTTCCCAAGAGTTTGTGATTTGCCCTTGTGAGACCAAAAATATATTTCTGAAGGTGTAAAGTTATGAATGTAATATTGTGAATGTAATTGAATTTATGCCAAATCTCAGCTCAGTTTGTAAAAATTTACTTATTTTCTCTTGGAATAGTTACTTACTTACTTACGCCTGTCAAGTGTCACCCCTACCCGGGTATAGGCCGTCGACGAGAGACCTCCAGCAACTCCTGTCCTGTGCTTCTCCTTCGATTCTACTCCAGGTGGATCCCAGTCTCTTGATGTCTGCTTGGAGGTCTCGACGCCATGAGTTTCTCGGCCTACCTCTTTTCCTCTTTCCCTGGGGGTTCCATGACAATGCCTGCCTAGTGATACTGGAAGCTGGCTTTCTCAGACTGTGACCGATCCATCCCCATCTTCTTCGCCCAATTTCATTCTCTGCTGTTATCTGCTCTGTTCTCTCCCAGATTCTGACGTTGCTGATCTTCTCTGGCCAGTGAAATTTCAAAATTCTTCTAAGGCAAATGTTCATGAAGGTCTGTACTCTGTTGACTGTGGTTTTTGTCAATCTCCAAGTCTCTGCTCCATATAAGAGAACTGCTTTTACATTGGAGTTGAAAATCCGGACTTTGGTGTGTTGTGACAGCTCTCTGGAGCTCCACACTTTTTTCAACTGGAGAAAGGCTGCTCTGGCTTTACCGATTCGTGCTCTGACATCTGCATCAGTGCCGCCTTTTTTTGTCTATGATGCTCCCGAGATAGGTGAAGGACTCCACCTCCTCCAACGGGGTGCCAGCAAGCAAGACTGGTTCTTCCCTGGTTGCGTTCAGCCTCATTGTCTTTGTTTTCTGTTTGTGAATGGTGAGGCCCACTTGGGACGAGATGTCAGCAAGCCTCGTGGTCTTGTCCTGCATTTGTTGATGAGTGTGGGACAGTAATGCCAAGTCGTCTGCAAAATCGAGGTCGTCAAGCTGTGTCCACTGTATTCCACTTCGTCTGTGCTCTGTGGTCATCTTCATGACCCAGTCTATGGCCAGTAGGAAGAGGAACGGAGACAGCAGACACCCCTGCCTGACACCGGTTCTGACCTGGAGATCCCTGGTGAACTGCCCTTCATGGATCACGTGACATGTCATGCCATCGTAGCTGCTCTTGATCAGGCGGACGAGCTTTGTGGGTACACCGTAGTGTCGGAGTTTCCACAGAGTCTCTCGGTCCACACTGTCAAATGCTTTCTCATAATCCACAAAGTTGAGGTACAGCGGGGAGCTCCACTCCAGAGACTGTTCCACGATGATGCGGAGAGTGGCGATCTGGTCTGTACATGATCGGTTCTTCCTGAATCCTGCTTGCTGGTCTCTCAGCTGGGGGTCAACGGAGCTCTTCATTCTCTCCAGGATGATCCTGTTGAAGACCTTTCCTGGTACTGACAGCAAGGTGATTCCTCTGTAGTTGGAACACTTGCTGAGGTCGCCTTTCTTGGGAAGCTTGATTAGGTACCCCTCCTTCCAGTCAGCCGCCATCACCTCCTCTTCCCAGATCTTTCCAAACAGTGGGTACAGCATCTCCACTGTTGTCTCTAGGTCTGCTTTCAGAGACTCCGCTGGGATGCCATCTGGGCCTGCTGCTTTGCCGTTCTTCAAGAATGCCACTGCTCTTCTGATCTCTTCCCGGCTGGGTCTGTCACAGCTGATGGGTACGTCGGTCTCTGCCGGCTGGATGTCTGGGGGGGTCGGGTGGGCTAGGTCTGTTCAGTAACTCTTCAAAATACTCGACCCATCTGTCGAGTTGGTCTGCTCTGTCTGCAATAGGCTTGCCTTCTTTGTCTTTTACTGGTCTTTCTGTATGGCCATACTTGCCTGACAATCTTCTGGTAATGTCGTAGAGCTGTTTCATGTTGCCGCTGCCTGCTGCCTTTTCTGCCTCTGCTGCCAGGCTGTCTGTGTAGGCCCTCTTGTCTGCCCTGATACTACTCTTCACCTCGCGGTTGGCTTCCGAGTATTCCCCCTGTGCCCTTACTTTGGCTGCTCTCGTGCGACTTGTTGACAGCTGCTTTCTTCTGCTTCCTCACTTCTATCTTCTTCAAGGTCTGTGCCGACAGCCAGTCCTTGTGATGGTGTTTCCTGAACCCTACAGTGTCTTTGCAGGTTGAGTTCAGCGCCTCTCTAACTGCCTTCCACTGCTGCTCTGTGGTGACCGCCTCCTCTTCATTTACTAGCTCCTGTAGCGCTTGAAACCGGTTGGACAGCACCAGTTTGAACTCTTCTCTAACTCCAGTTTCTCTCAGGAGGCCTACATTATAGCGCTGTCTTCTTGTTGTCTCTGTGCGGCTTTTCTTTAGCTTGAGCTTCATTCCTAAGGTAAGCAGATGGTGGTCGGAGGCGACATCTGCTCCCCTCCTCACTCGAACATCTTGAAGGGATCTTCTAAATTTCTTGCTAATGCAGATATGGTCTATTTGGTTCTCTGTTGTATGGTCAGGTGAGACCCAAGTTGCTTTGTGTATTCTTCTGTGTGGGAAGATGCTGCCTCCAATGACAAGTCGGTTTAGAGCACAAAAGTCTACAAACCTCTCCCCGTTCTCACTCATCTCCGAGCCTAGTCCCTGTCTCCCCATCACCTCTTCGTATCCGGTGTTGTCCTCCCCTATTTTGGCATTAAAATCGCCCATGACGACATGACGATGGTGATGTCTCGCTCCGCACATTTGTCCAAGGCACTCTGGAGTCGGTCGTAGAACTCTTGTTTCTCTTCCTCGTCACTGTCATTAGTGGGCGCATAACACTGGATGACGTTCAGCTTGAGCTTTTTCTTGGTTCTAAAGGCTGCTGTGATAATTCTTGGCCCAAGAGGTTCCCAGCCCATCAGCGCTCTCTGTGCCACTGGTGACAGCATGAATGCTACACCTTCTGTATGGGGGGCATTCTCCTCTTCATGACCTGAATACAGAATCATCTCCCCACTTAACAGCCTTTTCTGGCCAGACTGCGTCCATCTGGCTTCACTGATACCTAGCAGGGAAAGGTTGTACTTTTGCATTTCCGCTGCTATCTGGGCGGCCTTGCCGCTCTGGTACATGGTCTTGACGTTCCATGTGCCCATGATTGTATCCCTGGATAGAGAGAGGCGGCTCGGTCCTGTGGCTTCCGAAGACTTCCGGCTTTCACCACAAGACGTCATAAGTCTTCAGATAGAAGAACCTTCCTCCTCCAGGAAAGGAATTACTGTTAGTCTTTTCGTCGGCGTTTTTGTAGCTGTTTCCTTTTTTGCAGGGTGGGGAAGCTACCCCCACGCCCAACCCCCTTACTAGGAGGACCAGGGGTTTTCTGTCGGGGTCACCTTCCCTTAGACCATGTTGGTTCACGGCACCTTATTTCATTCCGTTGAAGCTGGCATTGAAACGAGATAGCAAGAGCCCTCGCATCAGATTCGACCTCCAGAAGCTAAAAGACCCGGAAGTAGAAGAGCTCTTCCAAGCCCAGGTGGGAGGCAGATTTGCAGCCTTGGCTACTTTGGACTGTGACGTAGACACCCTTGCTGGAAATATAAAAGAGGTGTTACTTTCTACAGCAGAAGAAGTGCTGGGGAAGCAGAGGAAGCGCAAACAGCCCTGGGTCACCGATGACATCCTCGATCTCTGTGATGAGAGGAGAGCCTGGAAGAAAAAGAGAGGCCAAGACCTCACATCAGCAAACAAGTACAGACTTGTCAACAAGAAGATCAGGAAGAGGATGAAAGAAGCCAAAGAAGATTGGATTGAAGACCAGTGTTGTAGCGTGGAAGAGGGCATGGCAAACGGCAACAGCAAGAAGGCTTATGAAACGCTAAGGACCCTCACCAAGACTCAACAGCGAACAGCCACAGTCATCGAAGACAGCAGCGGCCAACTCCTTACGGAAAACACTGCTGTACTAAACAGATGGACTGAGTACTGCCGAGACTTGTATAACTACAAGGCTGAGCCAGACACCAGCATCCTCCAAAACAACCAGGCTGGGGCCAGGAAGGCTGAAGACCTGCCAGTGTTAGCTGAGGAGGTGGAAGCAGCCGTACGCGGCCTGAAGGGAGGAAAGTCTCCAGGTGTAGACAACATACCTGCTGAACTGTTGAAACATGGAGGAGAAGTAACAACGAAGGTCCTCACTACACTCTGTCAAAAGATCTGGGAGCAAAAGAAATGGCCAGTAGAATGGACACAGTCTCTAGTGATCCCGCTCCCCAAGAAAGGAAACCTGAAACAGTGCCAGAACTACAGAACTATCAGTCTGATAAGTCACCCTAGCAAAGTAATGCTTAGAATCATTCTCAACCGCCTCAAAACTTTCGCCGAGGAACTGCTGGCAGAAGAACAGGCTGGCTTCAGAGTTGGAAGAAGCACTGTAGAGCAGATTTTCAACTGCCGCGTCCTGATCGAGAAACATCTGCAGCATCAGCGCGAACTCTACCACAACTTCATTGATTTCAGGAAAGCATTTGATCGCGTCTGGCACGACGGACTCTGGCAAGTCATGAGATCGTTCAACATAGAGGAGGGACTGATCCAAATGATAGAAGCGCTTTACAAGAACGCCTGCAGCGCGGTTCTACTTAACAATCAGTCAGGCGAGTTCTTCAGGATGACGATCGGTGTCCGTCAAGGATGCCTGCTCTCTCCTGTCCTTTTCAACATATTCCTGGAGAAGATCATGCAGGAAACCCTCCACGACCACCATACTTCAATCTCTATTGGTGGCAGATCCCTGTGCAATCTTCGATTCGCAGACGACATTGACCTCATGGCAGGCAGCAATAGTGAGCTCCAAAACCTGACAGACAAACTTTCAAGTAGCGCAGGGTCTTATGGCATGGAGATCAGTACGGATAAAAGCAAAGTGATGATCAACACCACAAGCGACAGCAGCAGCAACATTCACATGAACGGCCAGAAGCTAGAAGAGGTCAATAGCTTCAAGTACTTGGGAGCCACCCTGTCCAAAGACGGTAGTTGCATAGCAGAGATCCGTATCAGGATAGGTACAGCAACATCCGCAATGGCCAGGCTGGACAGGATATGGCGAAGTAACTCCATCAGCTTCACCATCAAGTACAGGCTTTACAAGTCCCTCGTAGTGTCTATTCTACTCTACGGCTGTGAGACTTGGACACTGCTTGCAGACTCAGAAAAGAAAATCCAGGCCTTTGAGAACAAGTGCCTGAGGAAGTTGCTCCGCATCTCGTACCGCGAGCACAAGACCAACGAATATGTACGGAGCATCGTCACTTCCCTGGTGGGCCCACATGAACCCCTTCTGGCAACCGTGAAACGGCGCAAGCTTGCTTGGTTTGGCCACGTGACCCGACACAACACCTTGTCCAAGACTATCCTCCAAGGCACTCTCGAAGGAAGTCGTCGGCGAGGTCGTCAGAGAAAGAGTTGGGTCGCAAACATAAAAGAATGGACCGAACTCGAGATGCCAGACTTGCTTGCCACCGCCCAAAATAGAACTCAGTGGAGAGCACTGTCTGTTGCTGCTGCCTTTCAGTCCCCTCAACGCCCAGTTCGGGCAAGGGACTGATGATGATGATGATGATTTCATTCCGTGCACCCCTCTCACGAGGGACCCCCTATCCACCACCCAGGGGAGGTGCCTCAACGCCATATGGTCCCAGCGCGAGGATTGGAATAGTTAACAGCAGATAAAAGTCATCTAGTGTAGTCATTTTTAGCTTACAGAAGCTGTATTTGATTGCATGAGATTAAAAAATGAGAATAACATTGTGCAGTGGTGTATTGAACAACTTGTCAATATTCAGAACTATGCAAACATTATTTTTTTCAATTGGCTTTTGCACTTAAATTAAATTAGAGACTTTTTTTCTGTGCATTTAGGATAATATTTTAAAATTAGTTCTCCAAGTTGAATTAAAAATTAGTGGGTTTTGGAGATTATGGTGTAAAGTTATGTTCAAACAGTTTTTATGGCGTAAAACTAAAAGGTTGCATTTTCCACTAACACACTTTATTTATAGACATACCATTTATTCTGGTTGGGGAACATACTTTGAAACATACAAATGCAAAAAATTGCTTACAGCTTGTGCTTGTTGTGAATTGTTAAATGTGTGACATTGTAAATGTTATGTTCAAACTTTAAACTTCAAAGTTCAATAACAACCAAACTGCAAATAACATAAAAATTTTACTTAGTGTCAATATTTATTATGTATGCAAAGGTACATAAGATTTATATGAAATATTAAAATTATTTTGCTTTTGAAAATGCAGGGTGCTTGTCACACCATTTGGACACCCAGTCGTACTCTTGACCAATTGGTCCCCACCCGGGTCTGCCCTGGGGGACTTGGGTGGGGTTAGGTACTTTTTAGTTCCCAGGGTCACCCTGGTCAGCCCCACAGGGTGGGTTTCCTTTCTATTCTGGGGCATGTGTTTCTGTCTACCCTTGGTCCATTCACCTGTATTTGTCTTTTTAAAACTCTCCCTACTGTCTGCGCTGCCTGTAGCTCTTGATATTGGATGTGTGTTGCTAAATGGTCACAGCTTTATTTAGGCCCCATGATGTAGGTTTATTTAACGTATTTGACCGGCTGGCGACATACATTCAATTTTCTGTTTAGTTTTTTTTTTTTTTTTTTTTTTTTTTTTTCACAAGCAGTGCAGGCACGTCCTGAGAAAGCCTTGTTGCTGTCGGGACGTTAAGCAATGTACAATCATTACAATCATCTTGACCAATTGGCATAGAGCCTCATGATACAAGATTACAACACAGATCTCTATAGGCTTCATGCTGGTGCAGTAAAAAGGCCTATGTTAGTAGTTAGATTCAGTTAAAATGATTACCCACAGTTACTTATGTTTCCAATACTAATCAGGCCCAGAAAGTTTATAAACTACTTGCTGAAGCAGTAAGCAAAAGGCTCTGGGGCCGACGTCGGTTCGAGGACCTGCCGCCGATGTTGACACAGGACTTTTTGTTTACCGAGCAGGTATTCATCCCTGCAGTCTATTAGATTTAATGACTTTAGAATTTGTTTTGAAACACGGAGACTGGAAGTCTTAACCCATTATTTATATCCTGAGGCTGACTTATTTTTTAAATTGTTTATTGTCCTATGAGTATGAAGGCTACATTACAGATTAGGAGATAGATCAACCATTTTTGTTCAACTTGGGGTGGTGCCAGAATAGCTTGGTGCCTCAGGCGCCAAGCTATTCTGGCACCACCTTTGAACTATCATAGTAAATTTATTTCAAGCAAAAGTGTATCAGGAGGAAAAGGGTTAAAGGGCAAAAAGTGTCACCTGTCTTTGAAGACCATCATTTCTGGTGACTGCAGTCACCTAAATGAAGGTCTGACAGGTAGTCTATTGTTAAGTGCAACTGCCTCTGTGAAGAAGAAAGTGTCAGGCTTTGTAAATCCTTTGCTAATTATGTTGTGTACCTTTTAAAGTTGCTGTTTATTTTATGCCTTTGTTTAACTAAATTTAACCCCCATGTGCATGCTGGTGGCTGCTTGCAGGAGGGAAGTTTTTAACTACCACTGTTCTGTTTAGGGCAGTTCCAGATCAATCGTGTGTCTGTAGATTATTAGTCAGTGCCGGTCTGTGATTTTGGGCCTTATGGCCGTAAAGCCTAAGATTACACACCAGCACATAACATGAACAAACTTGTCTGCAGACAACTACAGTAGAATCTGTTGTGACTAAAATAAAAAGTGATATTAACCCATATCATACTGAGGTTAAAAGCTTCACATTTGTACACTGATGCAAGATACATTATGATTATATAGTACTTGCAGATAAGGATATAGAGAGAGAGAACAATAGAGACCCGTAAGACAAATGAATTCAATAGAGCCGCATCAGTCATTAATTTACATCATTTTTTAATATCAAAATTTTGACCCCAATTTTACCCCCCGTTAATTCTGAATCAACCTTTTGATTTTAAAAAAGTGACAAGCATGACTGATGCGGCCTTATTGATCTGATTATCTTTCGGGTCTCTATTGTTCTCTCTCTATAACTATTGTCTCTGTCAATACCCAATCATTTACCTGATCAAGTGATGCCAAGTGAAACTTAATACTTATTAACAAGTTGCAACTAACTTTTAGGAACCTGCAGAGGTAACCTTTAAGTGTGTTGCCATAAGAACTTATTAATTACTTACCCTAAGTTCTTACAAGTACTTACCCTAAGTTCTTACAAGTACTTACCCTAAGTTCTTACAACAACTTGACTCAAGTCCCAAGACACTGAGACAGATTTATCAAGATACAAGGACAATAAAAAAACTTTTTTTCTCAGTAATACTCAGGTGGTGGTGCTGATGGGGTTAAATAATCAGGCACAAGTGGTGTAAATGACGTGTCATCTCTCTGCGAAGCATATGACAAAAATATTGATTGATTACCAAATCTGATTTTTATTTGTTTAAAAGATTGTGTAGTTTTTCTGTGGTTTCCTGAACACCGATCCTTTTTCCCTCTGCTAAAAAACTAGCCTTTAGTTCTTCAACATTCACGGGAGACTGACTACGTATCTTATTCTGTATTTCAGATTTTTGTTTCTTGTAGTTATTTAAATCATCCTGGACCCGCTTAAATTCTTCGTCATCAATAAAATTATCATTCAATGCCTTACTGATAATAAGTTTCATACTGCTCAGCTTTGCACCAGCAAGCGTACTCAATGCTTCATGTTTCTGTAATTTCGTGTGAAACCTCTTGTTCAAGGCTTCCAAACCAAAGCAAGCCAGGCATGTAGCAACGCTAACACCCTCAACTGCTATTCCAGCCAAACTCCCAATTCCTGTGGCGAACAGAACAATACCCCCTACAGAACATGAAGCTGAAACTGCACCAATAGCCATAGAAGTGTTTTGAACAGAATTAAAAACGGTCTTATACCGTCTTTTGCACCGTGAGTATTTCGCCTCCTCACTCTCCAAATATTTCAAAGCTTCTGTAATATTATTTAATCTGAATGCATCTGCCTGTAATGTTTTATCTGATGCAATTGGCATATGTGGATCAGGCGCAAGCGTTGTTTTAGTCATCACATTTGTTTCAGTCGGATCAAGCGTCGGTAGTTGCGGATAGAAGTTTACCATTTTTTTTATTGACAAATATTTTTTTTTATTTAATCAGCAATTACATTTTGCAACTCTTCAAAAGTATACAATTTGCTGGCATAATAAAATGCAACAAGATCAATGTGTTCAAGGTTTATGTAAGTTAGACGAACAAAAGTTGTTTTGTCAACCACCACCTTGACAGCGGGAATACTGCTTGAAACATTAATAACATCATTATTTTTTGTAATGGCAATAAAGACCTTTGATGATTCTGTTACTGTTTCATCCCATGTAAGTTTAATCCCCTGCGCAATATTTGCCTCTTTCGCAGAAGCTACGGATTTCATGATAATTTCAAATACTATTGTCGCTTCTCTAGCCACGACTAAGCTTGCTGGCATAAACACAACAGAAGTATCTGATCTACCCTTTCTAGTTGTAAGAAGATATCTCCGTTTCTCATAATTTTCAACTTTCAGTTTTTCTCTGCTATTGTTGTCTGGGGCAAAGCTTGGAACAAGACTTACAATAAGCGGCCCCGAGTTAACAACCTTCCTAAACACTAAGGCACCTTCGTCATCAGTGTATACATAAGGACTAATAAATTCAATCTTTATGTCCCAGTCAATTGTGGGTGGTGGTGCCGGTACAGGTGAAACCACCCACTTACTACCTACATGTATTAAGTTGTAAGGCGCATTATTTACAGGTGGAGTAGGTACAGTAACATCACGCAGCTGACCAAGTTTAGGAATCTGTCTTTCACCGTCTTTCATGTCAACAATTACTTTCCTCTTGTACATGCCATTTGAATCAAGTTCAAAACCATATATTTCTCCAATTTCTCCCCCCCCACCCGGGTCTGCCCTGGGGGACTTGGGTGGGGTTAGGTAATTTTTAGTTCCCAGGGTCACCCTGGTCAGCCCCACAGGGTGAGTTGTTCTCTCTATTCTGGGGCATGTGTTTCTGTCTATCCGAGGTCCATTCACCTGTATTTGCCTTTTTAAAACTCTCCCTACTGTCTGCACTGCCTGTAGCTCTTGATATTGGATGTGTGTTGCTAAATGGTCTTAGCTTTATTTAGCCCCATGTGTTAGGTTTATTTAACGTATTTGACCGGCTGGCGACATACATTCAATGTTCTGATTTTTTTTTTTTTTTTTTTCACAAGCAGTGCAGGCACGTCCTGAGAAAGCCTTGTTGCTGTCGGGACGTTAAGCAATGTACAATCAATGTACAATCAATCCAATTTCTCCTTCCTTCTCAAAATCCTGTACGTCTGCCAAATCTTTTAACTCTGTTACTGGACATGCAACTGGTATGATTCTAGGCTTTGGACCAAGACCACTCATTTTTATAAACAAAAATAAAATTATTTAATTTCCAACACAACACTAAAATCATGCATAAGAACTGGTTTGTCATCCTGATTAGTTACAGATATACTTAGTGACTCAAAGAAACTAGAACCTAATTTCTTAAACTGCAAATTAGGAAATCTAACAACCACACTTTCACAATACGGAGCAGTTCCAGTTGGTAAGCATCTCAACAAAGATGAAGGCTTTCCATTGTGAACATTTTCAGTTGTGTTTAGTTCTTTCAAATAAACATTTAGTACTGTGTGTACTGACAAATTGACAGGTCGTTTTCCAGTTATTTTAAGTTTTTTTGTCTTCATTGTTATAATACCAGACATAGCTTCATCTAAATCATCTGATCTCCACCAATCTTCATCAATATAAAATCCAAGTAAATATGCAAATCTGTCTGAAATTTTTAACCAATCTTGTTTCAGAAATTCTAATGTAACAAGTAGGTTAGCTGGATTTAAAGTTGCTTTAATTTTAAAATTACTTTGAAACCATTCAGCTATAGTACAAAAGTCATAATAACCAGGCGGTAAAGCTTCAGTCTTACCATCAAAAATTACTTTATTATATATATCATCTGTTACATTAAACCATTTTACTATGTAGAACATTTCATGGATAGCTACAGACTTGCTACCATCACAATTATCAATCCCATTAGTTAACCACACTGGTTTGCTTGTGTCAAGATTTGTTAAGGTAATAAACATTTTTATTATCTCATATAAAAAAGGATGGAATTTAAATCACCAACCATTACCACAACGAACGCATTTCAATTTAATGTGAATGCCAAATATAATGTTGCACCTACTTATGAACAGAAAATAATTCAACTAAATCAGCTTGACATAGCTGTATCAGAACAAGATCTATTTCAAGTGAAAGTACCAAATCCGTTTGACCATTACCTAAACCCTCCAATAACAGACGACTCTACTGCAAGAAAGTGGTCTTCAAGTCCACTACAGATGTTTCAAAACCAACTCAATTTTGCAATACTATGCTCAACTACAGGCTGTGGTGTTTCATTTACAGACCATTTGAATCACTCAAACAAACTGATTAGATCTGTGTATCGTTTCCATGTTTATTACCAGCTTAGACGTATACTGTCAGAACTTCATACACCACTGCCCACTGAATCCAGTTTCAACAGGTTTAACAACCCCATGGATATGAAAGCATTTGAACGCATCTGTAATGAATTTAACATCAGTACCAAGTATGACTTTACACAAAAACTTGATGATCACAAAGGCATGGGTACACTTTATTACGCTATGAGTCACAGACAATACCCTCAAGATTATTACCCTGGTTACACTTCATTCTCATCAAAATCACAAGTCTGGATAGGATCAATAGAGCAGAAGCAGTCAAACGCCTGGACCACATTTATTTTAGATAAATCTGACGGGTTTACTCAAGCGGGAGTCGAGCGCGTAAATGAGTCTATCAGAACATATGTCTGGTGTATACTAGGTGCACAATCACTAACAAAATCAAACATTTTGAATGGAAGTGGTAAATTTGAAGCACAAAAACAGTTTCTTGCAAATCTTGAAGATTCAATTAATTCAACAGTCGATCTCCCATCAAGCATACAACGCTATCAAGACGTACTCAGATATGCCAGATCAAAAGTTGACTTTGTAGTTGGCATCGGGTTATACATGTTACCATCTGACCTTCAACTCCAAATGGGTACAATAACAAATTATAATAATGAAATCATTGTTGCAGGTGTTGGTCAAAAACTCGGTCTCAATCAATCTGTAAACTTAGGAGCAACAACCACACACGTACAGCCGTTAAAATCATTACAGACGGTAACACCCCCGGCCCCGGCCCCGGCCCCATCACCGGCACTCATACAAGCGGTAACCCCTACACCAACCCCTGACACTCATGAGTCAGAGAGAACTGCATTGGTAATAGGCCTCACTGGATTAGGAGTATTACTTCTTTATCTGTTTCATTAAATAACCCACCATCAACCCTCCTACTGTAACCAGAAAGATCCACACATGCTCTGCCATAAACCCAACTACCTTTGCTGTAGTAGTAATCAGCCAACTGACAACAGTGCCTATAATGCCAGGCAACGCGTCCACTGCTTTCACAGCCAATTTCTTAAGCAAGTCTGATATGTGAGACAGTTGTTTCTTTACCCATGACTGTAAATCTTTTGGGTCTGTTGGAGGTGGGGGGCCAGGGGTTGGTGGTGCTGGTGCTGGGGCTGGACCACCACCACCACTGCCGGAGACAGCCAACACAACAGTACTGATAATAAACCCAAGAGCAGTAATTAAACTAGCAATTGTGATACCCTGTTCTCTGAAAAGTGTTTTAAGTCTCTCAGCCAGAGTAGTGTCTTCGTGAAGTATTTTCTGAATAGTTTCTCTAATCCTGTTGACCTGTGTTTTCAGTTTTTGTCTTCCAATACTAATTGTTTCTAACCGTCCTGATCTTTCTATCTGCAAATCATTTAATCTGTGTTGTATTCTTTCTTTTATTTCTGTGTCAAGATTTCCATTGTCTGCTGTAGCCAGTTTCTCTTTTTCACGTTCTATGTGTTTATCAAGCTCACCTAGTTTGGCAAGATTATTAACCATCTCACCTCTTATTGTCTGCAGTGATTTATCCAATCCCATAATCTCCCTCATTGACAAAGGTGGGTCATCTATTGTTTTCATAGCATCATTTATTTGTCCTTCAGTAAATGAGGTTTCTTGTATCACTGTGTTTGCTATTTCTGGTAGGCTTGTTACTGGTGCCATTTCAATTTGTTGCCCTGTTGGCAACTTTGTTTGCGTGTCGTGAAGAACACTAGCCAGTCTTGGCGTGACAGGAGACCCACCAATACCAAGTTGACGCAAGGCACCAACACCACCTTCATTTTTTATTGTACTTAAAGCCCTAAACCTACTAGGGTCTTTTTTGTTAGTCAATAGTACTTTTCCTTTGTCAACAGTGTTTAAATATAAATGACCCTTGCCATCAAGTTCAAACTGGTTAGGGTCTACGTTGTCTGGGCGGCCACCAACATGATCATAAAATGAGTTCACTTTGGTTTCTAAAAGTTTGTGACGTAAACTGTAAATATTTCTTGTACCAGTCATATCTGCCATATCTGTCATATCTGTTGTATTACCAAAATCATACGTGTCATCCATTTCAAAATCTTCATGATTAAATCCTCCCGCTGCCATTGTTTTATTAATTTATTATTTTTTATTGTGCATAATAAAAATGACACAGTCTTACGGATCAAAGTTAGACCCATACAGAAAACTACGTGAGCCTCTGGGTGTTAAGGGCATAAGACAATCAATCGTCATCACAAACAATCCAAGTACCATAGACCAGAATCAAACACTTACAGTCAAGTTTCCAAACCTAGGTCCCAGTGATGTTATTGTTCCTGGCACTGCACGCCTAGCATTTAATATTGAACTAACATCAGACGCAGACGTAAACAGAACACTGGTTAACAATCTTAGCAGAGCAATTGTTAGAACTATTAAAGTAAAACTTGAAGGACAGGAAGTGTTTAGTCTTGACGACTCAGATGTATTCTACTGTTACAAAGACCTTTGGCTTACAAGAGAAGAACGAGAGGATCGTATTTATCAAGGCATACAGCCAGATAATGTTGGTAAACTTCGAATCAATGCCGGAGACAAAACAACTACTGGGGTACCAAAGGAAGTTATTATAGCAGAAACATATGGAACCAGATTTTACATTCCACTTGAGTTTGAAATTCTAACAGCACATTTGCCTTATTATCAAGGGGCACTGAATGACCGTCTGAGCTTTGAACTAACTTTCAATGACTACTCCAAAGTTATTAAATCATCTGCCACAGATGCAACATACAAGATCTCTAACATTTCCTTGGAATATGAAATTGTCACACACACTGATCTAGCCAGACTCATACAAAATCAGTACCAGTCAAGACTTCCAATTTATTATGACAGGGTGATTAGACATAGTTTAATACCCTCCCCCACCCGGGTCTGCCCTGGGGGACTTGGGTGGGGTTAGGTATTTTTTAGTTCCCAGGGTCACCCTGGTCAGCCCCACAGGGTGGGTTTTTCTCTCTATTCTGGGGCATGTGTTTCTGTCTACCCTTTGTCCATTCACCTGTATTTGCCTTTTTAAAACTCTCCCTACTGTCTGCACTGCCTGTAGCTCTTGATATTGGATGTGTGTTGCTAAATGGTCTTAGCTTTATTTATGCCCCATGTTGTAGGTTTATTTAATGTATTTGACCGGCTGGCGACATACATTCAATTTTCTGTTTATTTTTTTTTCACAAGCAGTGCAGGCACGTCCTGAGAAAGCCTTGTTGCTGTCGGGACGTTAAGCAATGTACAATCAATCAATCAATCAATCAATTAGTTTAATACGCAAAGACAAGAGCAGCCCTGAAAATGGCGAGTAATTTACTCGCCATGGCGAGTGAATTTTTTATTTGGCGAGTAAAAAAAAAACCTCACTCGCCAAATGCGAGTGCGCTCGTGCGTTTTTCAATCCAACGGCTAACCGCCAGCCGAACATCAGGTACGCCGGCGCGTGACCTGACCGCACCGCGAGTCGCCTACATCACTTTGCGGCAGTAGCCGAACACGTCACTCGAACTGTGCGTACCATAACAGTGGTCGGTGACAGTCGTTCTATTTTTAGTGACGAATTGGTTCGTTTAGCGGCTCGCTCAGTCGCGGCTGCGTTCAGAATCGACCCGACGCCGGCGTCCGTGCGAGTGTAACAGGGCGGGCAAACTGTTAGTTTATGTGTGGTGTCAGCATGTTATTACAAAGTGCGCGCTACATGTTGAACGCGTTACTTGCTGTGACGTCACCGTACATACTATTATGGGATACGGCATCGTGCGTTTCGCTTTCGATCTAGAACGAAGTTGTACATGGCGGAGAAAAAGCAAAGGAAGAGCTGGAATGCTTCGGATTTTTTAATCCGGCACCGTCTGATCTTGATAATCGCTAAGAAGAAAGTTGCACTTCGACATCGCCATCTCCATCGACAAGCGACAGTACCAGAAATGCCGCTCAGTACCCCTGGGCCGTGTGTAGCACCGCCGCTACGACACAGTTTTCAGAGTCCATGGCTGTGCTGAGTGTATTTCCATGGCTAAAGCTCGACGGCACTCGAATGGCATGCGCAATGTGCACTGAGGAAAACTCAAAAAGCAAGTCCAGAAATTTGAACAGAAATAAGTTTGTCAGTTTTTTTTTAATCGTGGTCGATCCATCTTCTGGTACACAGTTATTAGGCAAACATTGGAGAAACACGTCTCAGTTCTGAGTGGTTAAACGGGTTGAAACTAACTTTGAAGTACATCAGTTTACACACACACACAGCACACACACACACACACACAAACACACAGAGTTTAGACAAGTCACACTTTGGTTGTCAATCTGCCGCGTTCAGCAGAAAACGCTATATTCTCTGTTACAATACATTATCAAACGATAATACAAATAAATAAATAGAGATTTTTTTTCTGTGTGTGAGAGAGCTAGGGAGACAGGCTTTTGCGCGATAGCTCACCAGTTAAAGAATCAGATCATGGAAAGGACACACACACACTGTCACAACACATTTAAAGAGGAGAGAGCGAAATGAGATATTTTAATGATTGATTGATTGTACATTGTTTATCGTCCCGACAGCAACAAGGCTTTCTCAGGACCTGCCTGCACTGCTTGTGAAAAAAAAAAAGAAACAGAATATTGAATGTATGTTGCCAGCCGGTCCAATACGTTAAATAAACCTACGCCATGGGGCCTAAATAAAGCTAAGACCATTTAGCAACACACATCCAATATCAAGAGCTACAGGCAGTGCAGACAGTTGGGAGAATTTTAAAAAGAGAAATACAGGTGAATGGACCAAGGGTAGACAGAAACACATGCCCCAGAAAAAACACACCCTGTCTGTGGGGCTGACCAGGGTGACCCTGGGAACTAAAATGTAGTTAATCCCACCCAAGTCCCGCAGGGCAGACCCGGGTGTGGATAATTTTATTTTAAGGAACATACAGATGATGCAGTTTTTCTTAAATAAATCTGCGGACCCTCTATAATGCTAGTCTGGGGGTCTGTGTACCCTCTAAAATTTATACCTGGGGTCTACAGACCCTTTAACCTGTTGTGCAAACAGAAGCCCAGCTCTACTTACAAAATATAAATAAATAAAAAATCCCACCACAGTTCACATGGGGATTTTGTCAGTTATTTCTCCACTTGATACTATCAAAAGCCTGAAGTCAGGACATAAACATTAACTTGGTTATGATTGTCTGTTCAAATATTTGTTTTCAATGCCTCTGGGCAGAAAACACTCTCTAACATTGGGCGTCAAACACTTGTGGTGCATTATATTGTTGAGTTGGGGCGCTATTTTCAGTAGTAAAATTTTCAGTTTTGGCTAGTAACATTTTCAGTTTGGCTAGTAAAACTTGCAAGTCACTAGCCAAAGGCTGGTGGGCAAAATTTTAGACTTTCAGGGCTGAAGAGTGACCCAATGTGGAACGTAAACTTAAACACACCTGCCAGGTCACTTAAAGGTATTCTTATGTTGTTTGTTGAACCAGCAGATCCATATAAACGGGATTCAGAAAAATTCTACAATCCTAAGATTACACACTTGTCCTGCACAATTGAAGGCCGTCCTAATCAAGTGTATGCTTCAGGAATGTTACCTTATCAACACTACGATGAGATCACAAAGTATTTTGCAGGTGGAAGGATTAGAGATAAACCTGCAAACATTGCGTGCAAAGATCTACATCTGTATGATGTTAGGATCGGACAATATCTTACAAACAAGTATGCACTGTGGCTAGACCTTCGTAGTACAGATGATGATTATCTTCATGGGTCAGGACGAACTGTCGAGAATGGTAGTGATGGAATAACAATTCAGATACAAAAGAAGGTTGAAACTGCTGCAGCCATAAACATATATTTGTATCTAATTTATGACGCACAACTCAATATTGCAGAAAGTAGACTGAGTGGACACATATATTAAAATTATATTGTGTATTAAAATGAACCGGAGCTTAATGACCCTTGACCCACACTGTGGCTTATTTGTTGGTGCCACAGGGTGTGGGAAAACTGAATTTGTACTTCCCCCACCCGGGTCTGCCCTGGGGGACTTGGGTGGGGTTAGGTACTTTTTAGTTCCCAGGGTCACCCTGGTCAGCCCCACAGGGTGAGTTTTTCTCTCTATTCTGGGGCATGTGTTTCTGTCTACCCTTGGTCCATTCACCTGTATTTGCCTTTTTAAAACTCTCCCTACTGTCTGCACTGCCTGTAGCTCTTGATATTGGATGTGTGTTGCTAAATGGTCTTAGCTTTATTTAGGCCCCATGTGTTAGGTTTATTTAATGTATTTGACCGGCTGGCGACATACATTCAATGTACTGTTTATTTTTTTTTTATTTTTTTTTTTTTTCACAAGCAGTGCAGGCACGTCCTGAGAAAGCCTTGTTGCTGTCGGGACGTTAAGCAATGTACAATCAATCAATGAATTTGTACTTGACTTATTACAAACAAGATACATCCACCATTTTGAAAACATTGTAATATTTTGTCCTACAATCAAACACAACAAAGCTTATCACAACCGTTTATTCATTTACCCCACCCGGGTCTGCCCTGGGGGACTTGGGTGGGGTTAGGTATTTTTTAGTTCCCAGGGTCACCCTGGTCAGCCCCACAGGGTGGGTTTTCTCTCTATTCTGGGGCATGTGTTTCTGTCTACCCTTGGTCCATTCACCTGTATTTGCCTTTTTAAAACTCTCCCTACTGTCTGCACTGCCTGTAGCTCTTGATATTGGATGTGTGTTGCTAAATGGTCTTAGCTTTATTTAGCCCCATGTGTTAGGTTTATTTAACGTATTTGACCGGCTGGCGACATACATTCAATGTTCTGTTTTTTTTTTTTTTTTTCACAAGCAGTGCAGGCACGTCCTGAGAAAGCCTTGTTGCTGTCGGGACGTTAAGCAATGTACAATCAACGTTTATTCATTTGGACTGACAGCAACATTTACTTAGTTGACCCTGAGAAAAAACTGAATGACTACCTACAATATTTTTACAAGCAATTTGAAGGACAGCCAACATTGTTTATTGTTGATGACTGCTCAGCAGAGAAAGACATTGTCAAGAAGAGAAACACTCTAGCAGAACTTGCTTTCAGTGGCAGACACGCAAATGTAAGTGTATGGATTCTCACTCAGAAATATAATGCTGTACTGAAAGATTTTCGAGAACAGTTAAAGTTTATCTGTTTGTTTTACTGTAAGGACCGTGACAGCTTTGAAGACTGTCTCAGAGAAAATGATGTCATACCAAATAAGCATGAACATGATGATGTAAAAAATAAACTGAAATCAACTAAGCATCTAAAGCTCATTTTAAAGACAGATCAGCCCACAGGGTATGGGTTAGTAAATTAATTTTTGTTTTTTAAAAATAACAATATAAATGAACCCTGATGAAATCCTTCTATTGAATGATATCAATGCTGTAGAGAACAAAGACTTAGACTCTAAGAAACAGCGTCTTTTGTCTGTAATTGTCTCAGGCAAATCAAAGGCTTATCTCGGGAAACAATACATGACAGAGGATATTGAATCTCTTACCTCTGACGAGCTAATCAAGCTTCATTCAAAATATGAAAACCACATTGCTTCACTAATGACTCGTGATTTAAGCCGGTCTCTTGTATGCCTATACACAAAAGCAGTGAGTCACTTTCTACCTGTGGATTGTGACAGTCTATCACATGACCTTGAAAGTAATCCTATTGTTTCAAGTTCAATTGGCAAATTAGCATGTGTCATGTTTTACAAGTTCGGAAATTACCTTGCACCTGTCGTAACCCTTCTTGTTACTGGGAGTCATATTGATTTCTCAAAAATAAATTTTACTGCAGAAGAAAATGGACGAAACCCAGACGACTCCACAACCGAACCCCAGTCCAGTTTTGACACAGGTTCAAACTGTGACGAAGACTAAAAGTCCAGGCAGGGTTGAGGCTGGAAAAAGATTAGCTGAATATAATAGGCAAAAAAAAATACAGCTTAAGGCACAAACAGAAAAGACTCATGTGACTGACCAGGCGTTAGGACCGTTAGGACCGTCAGGACCGTCACTACCGTCAGGACTGACACCGACAGGACACCTTCATCAAAGTGAGAGACAAACAACTAAGTCTGACAGTGAAACAACAAAATATATAGTTGCCGGATTTGTTGTCGGATTTGGTTACGTAGGTTATCAATTATACAAAAAATACAAACCACAGACTCTTACAGTGACCAAAAAATCAGACACTCCAAAAACAAAACCAGAAGTCGCCACATTACCAGTAACACCCAAAGCCGTTGACCCATTTATCATGCACTAATAAAAATATTATTTTAATTTTTCTTGTATTAGAAAATGAGCGACTCAAAAAATTTAATGAACCTTGTGTATCACTCTGCCGTAATCAGTGGATTAGCAGTAGCTTATTCTATGCTGGGGAAAAGTCTACTCAAAATGAAATCAGCAGACTTGAGTAGACTCGATTTCGAAGACAGCACTAAGCTAATTGTAGTTGTTACAGCGTCGATTGCGACAAAAGACTTTCTTGTCAAGCAGGGAATTATTCTGAAAATGTTTCTATGTAAATAAAAATATTATGGCGACGATAGCTATATGATTGGTGGGGCAGTTGTTAATGCATTGGCTTTCAGTGGCTCTAATTATCTCTTTTCAAAAATGGGTAGAGAAGAATCTGCTCTGGAGATGAGACGACACAATGAGGCGTCAGAAAAATTAGCACAAGCCCAGCAGGAATATGAAAAGAATAGAATTGAGAAACTTGATTTCATCAATGAAAAATTGAGGCTAGAAGGTCACGCACAGCATACGTTTTCAAATACAGACGAAGCAATCAGGGAATATTTTTTAGTCACAGGTGAAGACATGTCTATCCCAAAACCAAAACTAAGTGACTATTACAAACCAAGCACACAACAAAGAAACGGGGAGATAATCTTTGTTCTAGTGGGAATGACATTTGTTTATTTTACAGGAGTTTTCATTGCTAGAAAAAATGGCAGCCGAAAATAAACTATCAAAAATATATTACTCCCCATCAGGCTATTGGAAAGGAGCAACAGCTATTGAAAAATTACATGCCGCTGTGGGCGGAGATATAACACTCAATCAGGTCAAACAATGGTTACAGAGACAAGCAATTTGGCAGATATATCTCCCTGCTCCAAGAAAGATAATAAGACCTCATTTTGAAAACACTACCCCCAATGACACACACCAAATGGACCTCCTGTTCTTACCACATGACACAATAAGAAAGAAACGATACAAGTATGCATTAACTGTCATAGACATTGCTTCAAGGTATAAAGACGCTGAACCCATATCTGACAAAACAGCCAGTACAGTTGCTACTGCTTTATCTAGTATCTATAAAAGAGGCCCTTTAAGATACCCCAGACTAGTGCAGGTTGATGATGGATCTGAATTCAAAGGTGCAGTTAATCAGTTATTTGCTAAGCATGGTGTACTGGTCAGACGAGGCATTCCAGGTGTGCACAGATCACAGGCAATTGTAGAGAACTTTAACAAACAGTTGTCAGAAAGACTTTTCAGTTACCAGTATTCTAAGGAACTCATGCATGACACCCGGAACACTGAGTGGGTAAAGAGATTACCACATGTGATAAAAGCAATGAACAATGAAGGACATCCTAAGCCTGCTGATGCTATTAAATTGAAAACAATTACAGAACCAAAAACAGGACCAACCCCGGCACCCGACACAAGTTTATTTACTAAACAGGTAAGATATTTATATCAACCCGGGGAGGCTGAGAACGACGACAGACGCAGGGCAACAGACCCTATCTGGTCAACATCCGTTCATAATATAAAAAAAATAGTCCCCGGTCCTGACGGTCCAGACGCAACAATATATTATCTGTATGACCCTGCACCCCAGAGGGCATTTGTCAGAGAAGAATTACAGATTATTCCCCCAGACACCGTTACTCATTTCAGTAACTAAGTCATCAATTAATTCATCAACCAGTTCATCACAAATGTCTTCAGATAACTTGAGCCTGTAATGTCCAGGTGCATAAGCCTTTTCCTTAGTGTGAAACACTCTTTTCGTGTCTCCAACTGCAAGTGATTTCTTATGTGTTTGGATCATTTCAAGATTATGTTTGTTTGATCTCAGTGACTTGTTTGGATAATCAGGCATCAATGCACCGTCTAACACTTGCTTGTAATGTTCATGACGTATGTCTTTATTTTTTATTGCTGTTTTTTTAATTCCTTTGGCTTTCGACTGACTACCTTTCTGGTGCAGTATAGAATACATTTTTGATCTCAGTCCAACATACTCAACTATTGGCACACCATTTAGTTCATCCTTAAACTTCCCAGGCACTTTCTTGTTTTGTGTGCTGAACAGTGGATGGTCTTTAGGATAATCAGACGTGTCATACATGTGTAACTCTGTTTTCATGTCTTCATAAAAGTCTTCAGTACACACATCAATGATCATAGAGTCAGTGTCAGTGTATAGCAGACGACACTCAGGGTATTTTGGTTTGAAGTAATCATAATAAAATTCAAGCATCAACAGTTTTGACAACTCAAGAATTGCCATACCAATGAATACTGGCTTGTCCAGTTTAACAATCTTTTTTTTGAGTGACACAGCATACAATGATGAATGAAACTCTTTGTACCCCGTGTACTGTGGCTTGCCTGTAAGTTTAATTGCACCCAATTCAGTTGTGACCAGTCTCACATCTTTTCTGTGATGAGGATTTTCCATTGTCTTGCCAAAACAGGCATTGTTCATAAGCTTAAAGAAGTCTTTGTCAAATGCAGTGTTGCCGTCTCTGGCACGAAGGGTTGTGTTCTTCATTATGTAATCTTTCATGAAAGCACTCTGATCAAATTGAATTCCTCTGTGAACTTTCTTTAGTACTAACCCGTGTCTGATGTAAAACTGTAGCAAGCGGTAGTGACAAACGTAATTGAATTTGTCATTCAAATTTGGTACAAGTTTGGTGTCTTCTTTTTTTCCTGTCATACTCATTTTCTCAACAGCTAATGGATAATCATTGTGGTAATCGTGTAGGTGGTGTGGGTACTCCAGGTCGACTTCAAAGATCCAACCCTTCGCGTCGTTTCGGTCAAGATTCATAATATTGTTTGTTAACCCTGACTCTGTTACATCATACTGTGACAAATCATGCAGACAAAAGTTTTTCAAGGGCAATAATTCACACATTGCCCAGCCATACAAATTATTAGCGTCAAGGTACGTAATGAATGACCTTGACCCCGGGCTTGAGGGGTCAAAGGTGTCCATATATTTATTGTTGGCTCTGGCATAGTTGTTCGCTGCAATACTAATGCCTCCTCTCAATCCACGTTCCACCATTTCACCCATCGTACGATCAGACAACAGGTCTATAGATATCTTACTGGATTTCAAAAATGCATCCCATGTCATGCCAGGACTAGTTATGTAACAAGCAGGGTCAAGTCTGTAGTGTAACAAACCCTTTTCACGGTAACTTTCAAATACGTCTGCTAGCAAACAAACGTCTGCCTTCAAGTACTGATCGTGGTAGTCACCAATTGTCTGACACCCCAACTTCCCCCACGCATCAAGTGCATGGTGATATTCAGAGTCAGAAATACCTTTTCCAGTTAGTGTAGAATAAAATTTCTCTTTTGGTGGCAGTCTTGTTTCCTCAAACACAACCCAGTGATCAATGTACTCATATGGATAGACACCTTTCTTAACCAAGTCTGACTCAAAATATTTACTTGTTATTGGATACTCAGTCAGTCCTTCTGCCAGACTAGCAAGACCTAAAGACAAATGTTGCATGGAGTCATAAAATGCTAATTTATCTAATCTAAAAGTCAAGTATTTCTCAGTTGTCTGGGCAATACAACTAATGTTTTTGTACGACTCATCTACAGCCTGCATGATAATGTGTGAATCATATCCTTTGAGATTGTGGAAAAAGATTGGTAACTTGTATGTCTTAGGATCTGTTTTTAATTTCAAGTTACAATCACCATGTGCAGCACCTCTGTAACACCCAGTTATGTGATCGTGGTCACAAACTTTGTCACCACCTAAAGGTTGTTCACAAATCCAACACGTCTCAGCTGTATCAAATTTCAGTTTGTCTTCTTCTGTCATCACCAAAGGCATCTGACATGTTGTGAGATACTGTACTACCTGACTATACAGATGTCTCATTTCTGTTAAAAACAGACATGCTGCATTTTCACCCCTGTAGATAACAGGCTCTGAATGCAAACCGTCTGACCTAACAATAATGTATCCGAAAGAACACACCACTTGGTCACTCAACTTTATAGTCTTTGGTAATGACTCTGGAACAGGACCGTCATACGGAACAACTAATGATTCAAAATCAGCATACACTACAAACGGCAACTTTTGCTGATTCCCATAGTTCTTAAAATACACTTGACTACCAGGATCTGGGTACTTAAGTACAGTCTGTATATCATCAGGTGACCTGCAGTGTAAAACATGTTTGTGTGCTACGTTTATGGAGGAGAATCTTTGTAAACATTTTTTACAAACTTCCTGTTTGCCATTGTGTTTTGTTGTATGTCCGTGAATTAGACGTGACATATTCCTGATAATTGTGTAGTGAAAGTTATTGTCATCTCCGATTAGCAACATGTCAACATGCTTATCTTCTGACTGACCGTAGGTTGGTGCCAGTGGAGATACTCTAATTGGTTGTAACTTGTCAACAGATTTATTATCCCATACAAACACATTTACAGATATGCCAGGATTTAGTTTTTCAAACAAGTCTATGTCCTCTATTTTAACAGGGAACTCAATGCCACTAAAATCGAGTTCATTTACAAATTTAGTGTAGTTAGATACACGTTCAGGCTTTGACTTTACAAAGTGTAGTTTAGCAAGCACACACCACATGAAACAATAGTTGTCATTGTTCTGTATGTTGACGACAGCCTTTTTGTTTACTACTTCTGTTGGCAGTGGCAACCATGATTTACCTAATATAGGATGATACCTAGACTGCTTTAGTTGTAGTTCATGTACATGACCTTCGTGCCAGCCAGACCCCTTCATTCTTGCACTGTCAATTGCTTGTAGAAAGTCTGGTAATAGTCTGTCTCTGAACACGTTCTCTACCTCCGGTTCTCTTCTTGTGTTAACTGTGTGTTGTCTTGTTGATATATACGATACAATTACCTCACCGTCCACCCTAGTGAATTCGATTTTAGCAACAATCTGAATCTTCACACTGCCTGTAAGGAGATTTTGCTGTATGACAGAAAAAGAGTTTTCTATTGATTGATAGACATTATTAGTATTGGATATGGGTAAGTTTGTTGTGTGAAACACGTTTCTTAAACCAGATGAGCCAGGGCTTTGAGCATTGTCCGTCATTTTTATTTGTCCGACAAAATAATAAAATAAAAAAAATTACTGCTGTCACACCTTGTGTAATACCACTTTATTAATTGTAACACTGTCAATATAAACATTTAGTTTGCGTAGTTGTTTAAATATGCTATAACAAACTTCCCCTAACCAACCATAGTTGGTATCATCAACTTTAAAAGTAGGTGTCTTTAAATCAACTGTCATGCGCTCCACATCTGGATGCTCATCGACATAATCCAAAGTCACACTATATGTAGCATATATTTCTGATGGTGCTGAAAGGCTTATGTTAGTCTGTTTGGGTAATATTAAGTCAGTAAAATGCATAACATCTTTGAAACAGTGTGAGATATCAAGCACTTGTATGATTTGTCCGTCTGTCATTTTTATTGGACAAACAAAAGAATAATTGTTATCAAGCAAAATCATGTTTCTAGAAAATTACACTGAACAGTAACCTTTTACGTTTGCACCACTCCAGCATGTATTTTCTGTTCATGGTCAATGATATAAGGGATGTAATCATTAGAAGATTTAACCACTATACAGATTTGTCTCCCATAGACTATATGTGGCATACCCAAGAATGACCTTGTCACTGATTTGTGAGTGAGTGTGTTGCAATGGAGTACTCATTGAGGATATTGTTTTTGTTTGTGTGTAGCAAGGGTACAGGTATGTTCATTTGTAGGCTTAGCTCAGTGACATATCTCATGTGTGTGTGTGTCATTGGATTATGCAGAGATTCAGAAATCTTTACAGTTGACTCAAACCCAATAAAAAAACAGTGGCTCTTGAGAATCTCGCCATGCTCATAAGAATCTGTGATCGAGTGGGCTACTGAAAATGTACAATAAAACATGTGTTATTTATGTTCTCATAGAAGGGATTTAGTAGAGCAGACGACTCATAGCGTCACTCAGTTATACAAAAGACACTGTGAACCGAACCCTAAAATAACTGAACTGAGTGTTGAGCTGTGTATTGATGTACACTGGCGTGTAGGTGTTTTATGTAAACATGTTCTGTGTGCGTGTGTGTACATATGTGTGTGTGTGTGCGTGTGTGTCAGTGCGTGTGTCAGTGCGTGTGTGTGTTTGTCTGTGTGTCAGTGCGTGTGTGTGAGAGAGAGAGAGAGAGAGAGAGAGAGAGAGAGAGAGAGACCACCGTTTGATTTCACAAACCAGACATGAGTCCATAACCACTTGTACAAAATCACCCCTTCTTTCAAATTATGATGTCCCCCTGTTGATTATCTAGCATTTTAAAGGCTGTATTTATGAAAAGGCCTTTGACGGCTTGTGCCCGAATTGAAAAGAAATGGAATGCCGCCGCTATTGAAAAGCGCGGTGTGAGGGTAACACAAAAGGCGATCAACCGTGACACTAGCCGGCAGCTCAGGCTTACGGTACAATTATACTGACATGAGTGTCTGTAAGTGTGTCTGTTTGTTTATGCATCTGTTTGTTTGTGTGTGTGTCTGTTTGTGTGTATTCATGTGTGTGTTTGTGTGTGTGTTCATGTATGCATGTGTGTTTGTGTGTGTGTTCATGTATGCATGTGTGTTTGTGTGTGTGTTCATGTATGCATATGTGTTTGTGTGTGTGTAATAGCACACACATCTATACTGACTTTAAAATCAGGCCTCTCTCTGTTTAAAGTGGCTATGAGACATGTATTTATGGTAAAATGAGTCATTCATGTTACCTACAGACGGTACCAAGGGTAACAACACAAACATTAGTAAGCAGACGGCAGGCCCATTCAGCCAAACAAAAGAGCGACGACATTATCGCTTGAATATTATGTCAAAATTTTTATTCATAAATCTTGGGGGGGTCCATAAGTTGGGCAGAGCATTCAAAACTGAAATGCTAATCTGTCAAAAGCATGTCGCCAAGTTTCAAAACTTACTCATAATGAGGGCCCTGAGAGTACAGCTGACTAAAATGTTTTACAACGGAAGTCAAGCCTGGAGTCTTGGCGGCTCTTGAGGATCTGTTGTTTATGTACTCAGTCGGGTGTCTGTTTAATGCAGTGAGTAATGTGTCTATTTTCAACTTGAAAGCGCAGTTACATATACACCACCCACGGGCGCGTGAACTACAGCTCGAGTCAGGCATCAGTTATGCACCCAAAAGAAATATCTTACAATCTGTGTGTGTGTGTGTGTGAGTGTGTCCGTGCGTGTGTGTGTGTGTGTGTGTAGTTATATGTGTCTGAGTGTGTGTCCGTGCGTGTGTGCGTGAGTGCGTGCGTGCGCGTGTACGTGCGTGTGCGTGAGTGCGCGTGCGTGCGCGTCAGCGTGCGCGTGCGTGCGCGTCAGCGTGCGCGTGCGTGTGTGTGTGTGTAAGATATCACTTGTTAGTTTTCCAACTGGCTGTTTTTAGTGCAGAGTATGACCTCCGTTTTGATTTCTCGGGAACCAGTCATAAGTATATATGAAGTCGACTTCACAAAGCCTTAGGCTTATTCATAGAGTGTCAGGTCTCGTGGCGCGCTACTGTGTCAGCGCGTAGCAACGATAAGGCAACACAGGTGAGCTGGCTTGCAACGCGTCGTGTCCTGCCTAGAGTACTGGCGACGGGCTGTGTTTACGTATATAGTGGCATTGCGACATCAGTCATATGTGCTAATTAAGAGAGATATAAATACTGAGTGGTCTGAACCAGCATTAACACAATGACTGAGTTAACCCCTTAAGTATTATTTTTGATTTTCATAAAAATGTGGCTGTTTAAATAATAATGATTTAGGGGTAACTTCCAATAGTATTTACTCTGTGCGGGAGACATGGAAAATGAAGGGTCAAAAACTTATAATCAAGGGGGTTAACTCAGTCATTGTGTTAATGCTGGTTCAGACCACTCAGTATTTATATCTCTTATAGACCAATGGCTTTAGTTCAAGGGTGGTACCAGAATAGCTTGGTGCCCAGAGGAGCCAAGCTATTCTGGCACTGCCCTTGAACTATTTTAGTCAGACTTATTTCACACACTGGTGTATTCTGAATGATAAGGGTTAAAAGAGTTCCTCTCTCAGTCTCAAGAGAGCCTTGAAAGATAAAAGTGTCATCTGTCTTTAAAAAACATCATTAAGGTGGCCACACATACCTAAATGATGGTCTGTAGTATTTTACTACTAGTAATTATATTATATTGATCTTTCATGCTGTCGTGGGGGTAGTCGATCAAAACAGCTTCTGCTGATGTATGGTACTGTGGTAGCTGTTTTCTGCTTCTTATCAATCACTCAAATCAGTTAAGCATTTTTTCTGATAGCAGGTTTGATGTCAAGACCACAGGAATTAGTAGATCTTTGACTGCAATTATTTTTTTTTTTGATTTTGTCAGATTCTCTGCATTTGTTACTTATTTCTGCAAATTGTGTTTCATTATCCATGACTGGTCCACTTCAAATTGCCAAGCCTTTGATAACGTTGACAAGCTTTTAGCTATGAAAGTTACATTGATGTAACATTTGTAGGAAATGTAATTTCTTGATCTACTTTTTACATTTGACCTTTTCAGCAGGGAGCATATAATATTGTGTTTTGTAAAGTTTGAACTTTGAGTAAGTGTAAGACGTGTGATGAAAGGACTGGTACTCATTATGTCATTAGTTTTAACCCTTTGGCTGTTGGAAGCACAGGGATTCTGCAGAAATTATTGCGACAAAAAACTTTACAGACAGTCTGAGGGTGCATGCATCCACTGGTACTATTTAGGTCTGCATGCACACACGAGCTTTAATAATCTTTTTGGCATTTTTTAATTCTTATTTCAGCTAATATATTATGGATCACATCAGCACCAATTATGCCTTTTCAACTTCCCTGGATGACAGCATAGTGGCCTAAATAATTTGAATGTTTTCTCGAATTTGATGCCTTTTTCAGAAATTAGTCACTTCTGTACATTGTTTTAGTGTGTTTGAACATTGTGAGATCATTTATAAAGATACTATCTACTATCAATACCATTTATCATGATAGATTTCCTTTAGACTTTTTTTTTCAATTTAACTATTGATGAGATAAGATCACAGTTGGCAGATTGAGATCACACAGTCACAGACATTTCATTGCTCAAGCTAATTTGGTAAGTGTCGCTTTAGTTTCGGTTAATTTAAAGAAAGGATCTGTATTTTTGTTTTAGAGTTTACTGTTCAGTCCATTTTCAAGATGCTCTTACTACAGATGAATGAATTAAATCGCTGGCATGTTTGAGGGCAGTGTGTTTTGCTTGTGTTTGCCCTGCTGCAAGGTACAGGTTGATAATTTTGCCTTAACCCTTTTCATCCTGATACTCCCATTACTTACTTACTTACGCCTGTCACCCCTACCCGGGTATAGGCCGTCGACGAAAGACCTCCAGCAACTCCTGTCCTGTGCTTCTCCTTCGATTCTACTCCAGGTGGTTCCCAGTCTCTTGATGTCTGCCTCCCCACCCGGGTCTGCCCTGGGGGACTTGGGTGGGGTTAGGTATTTTTTAGTTCCCAGGGTCACCCTGGTCAGCCCCACAGGGTGGGGTTTTCTCTCTGTTCTGGGGCATGTGTTTCTGTCTACCCGAGGTCCATTCACCTGTATTTGCCTTTTTTAAACTCTCCCTACTGTCTGCACTGCCTGTAGCTCTTGATATTGGATGTGTGTTGCTAAATGGTCTTAGCTTTATTTAGGCCCCATGTGTTAGGTTTATTTAATGTGTTTGACCGGCTGGCGACATACATTCAATGTTCTGTTTAGTTGGTTGTTTTTTTTCACAAGCAGTGCAGGCACGTCCTGAGAAAGCCTTGTTGCTGTCGGGACGTTAAGCAATGTACAATCAATCAATCTTGATGTCTGCTTGGAGGTCTCGACGCCAGGAGTTTCTCGGCCTACCTCTTTTCCTCTTTCCCTGTGGGTTCCATGACAATGCCTGCCTAGTGATACTGGAAGCTGGCTTTCTCAGACTGACCGATCCATCCTCATCTTCTTCGCCCAATTTCATTCTCTGCTGTTATCTGCTCTGTTCTCTCCCAGAGTCTGACGTTGCTGATCTTCTCTGGCCAGTGGATTTTCAAAATTCTTCTAAGGCAACTGTTCATGAAGGTCTGTACTCTGTTGACTGTGGTTTTTGTCAATCTCCAAGTCTCTGCTCCATATAAGAGAACTGCTTTTACATTGGAGTTGAAAATCCGGACTTTGGTGTGTTGTGACAGCTCTCTGGAGCTCCACACTTTTTTCAACTGGAGAAAGGCTGCTCTGGCTTTACCGATTCTTGCTCTGACATCTGCATCAGTGCCACCTTTTTTGTCTATGATGCTCCCGAGATAGGTGAAGGACTCCACCTCCTCCAACGGGGTGCCAGCAAGCAAGACTGGTTCTTCCCTGGTTGCGTTCAGCCTCATTGTCTTTGTTTTCTGTTTGTGAATGGTGAGGCCCACTTGGGACGAGATGTCAGCAAGCCTCGTGGTCCTGCATTTGTTGATGAGTGTGGGACAGTAATGCCAAGTCGTCTGCAAAATCGAGGTCGTCAAGCTGCGTCCACAGTGACCACTGTATTCCGCTTCGTCTGTGCTCTGTGGTCATCTTCATGACCCAGTCTATGGCCAGTAGGAAGAGGAACGGAGACAGCAGACACCCCTGCCTGACACTGGTTCTGACCTGGAGCTCCATGGTGAACTGCCCTTCGTGGATCACGCGACATGTCATGCCATCGTAGCTGCTCTTGATCAGGCGGACGAGCTTTGTGGGTACACCGTAGTGTCGTAGGAGTTTCCACAGAGTCTCTCGGTCCACACTGTCAAATGCTTTCTCATAATCCACAAAGTTGACGTACAGCGGGGAGCTCCACTCCAGAAACTGTTCCACGATGATGCGGAGAGTGGCGATCTGGTCTGTACATGATCGGTTCTTCCTGAATCCTGCTTGCTGGTCTCTCAGCTGGGGGTCAACGGAGCTCTTCATTCTCTCCAGGATGATCCTGTTGAAGACCTTTCCTGGTACTGACAGCAAGGTGATTCCTCTGTAGTTGGAACACTTGCTGAGGTCGCCTTTCTTGGGAAGCTTGATTAGGTACCCCTCCTTCCAGTCAGCCGGCATCACCTCCTCTTCCCAGATCTTTCCAGACAGTGGGTACAGCATCTCCACTGTTGTCTCTAGGTCTGCTTTCAGAGACTCCGCTGGGATGCCATCTGGGCCTGCTGCTTTGCCGTTCTTCAAGAGTGCCACTGCTCTTCTGATCTCTTCCCGGCTGGGTCTGTCACAGCTGATGGGTAGGTCGGTCTCTGCCGGCTGGATGTCTGGGGGGTCGGGTGGGCTAGGTCTTTTCAGTAACTCTTCAAAATACTCGGCCCATCTGTCGAGTTGGTCTGCTCTGTCTGCAATAGGCTTGCCTTCTTTGTCTTTTACTGGTCTTTCTGTATGGCCATACTTGCCTGACAATCTTCTGGTAATGTCGTAGAGCTGTTTCATGTTGCCGCTGCCTGCTGCCTTTTCTGCCTCTGCTGCCAGGCTGTCTGTGTAGACCCTCTTGTCTGCCCTGATACTACTCTTCACCTCGCGGTTGGCTTCCGAGTATTCCCCCTGTGCCCTTACTTTGGCTGCTCTCGTGCGACTGTTGTTGACAGCAGCTTTCTTCTGCTTCCTCACTTCTATCTTCTTCAAGGTCTGTGCCGACAGCCAGTCCTTGTGATGGTGTTTCCTGAACCCTACAGTCTTTGCAGGTTGAGTTCAGCGCCTCTCTAACTGCCTTCCACTGCTGCTCTGTGGTGACTGCCTCCTCTTCATTTACTAGCTCCTGTAGCGCTTGAAACCGGTTGGACAGCACCAGTTTGAACTCTTCTCTAACTCCAGTTTCTCTCAGGAGGCCTACATTATAGCGCTGTCTTCTTGTTGTCTCTGTGCGGCTTTTCTTTAGCTTGAGCTTCATTCTTAAGGTAAGCAGATGGTGGTCGGAGGCGACATCTGCTCCCCTCCTCACTCGAACATCTTGAAGGGATCTTCTAAATTTCTTGCTAATGCAGATATGGTCTATTTGGTTCTCTGTTGTATGGTCAGGTGAGACCCAAGTTGCTTTGTGTATTCTTCTGTGTGGGAAGATGCTGCCTCCAATGACAAGTCGGTTTAGAGCACAAAAGTCTACAAACCTCTCCCCATTCTCACTCATCTCCGAGCCTAGTCCCTGTCTCCCCATCACCTCTTCATATCCGGTGTTGTCCTCCCCTATTTTGGCATTAAAATCGCCCATGACGATGGTGATGTCTCGCTCCACACATTTGTCCAAGGCACTCTGGAGTCGGTCGTAGAACTCTTGTTTCTCTTCCTCGTCACTGTCATTTGTGGGCCTACCCGGCACTGGCCTCCACGTGGCGTAGGTGGGTAGTCCGCTCAGTCCCTGACTGAGTGGGCTAGCGGACGGGTGCCATCTTTGTCCAGGATTAGGACTTGATGTCAGCAGATATGTTGTTCAGCCTTTTCACTGGTCCGGTTTTTAAGGAGCTGTGCTAACCTAGGTCGTACCATGTTGGATTGGTCCTTAAAAATACTCGTGACTTTTTGGTCCTTTGGATCCCAAGTGTTTGCCGTGCTTGGAGACCCGTGTCGGGGGAGAAGAGGATCCTGGTGGCTGAGGTTCCCTTTGGGCTGCGGCTCACTGGTGCCAACACTCCACTTCGGCCTTGACTTCTACCTAAACGGGAGGCTAGTCGTACCGGCCTAGTCAATCGGCTCTTGTCACGTTGAGCCCTATCCCACTGTTGACATGCGGGTTGCTATACGGAGCACCATGCTATAGCTTCTGCTGCTGATTAGGTGCTTTACGCCAGTATTCCCCTGCATTCAACGGTGTGATAGAAGGCGGTGGCTCAAACGGTTCAATCGGGCTTACCCCCTTGAGTATATCTTTCGGGCAGTCTCCATTGTGCGTCGGCTGGAGACCCGCCGACAGTTGCACTTTCCCTTGTTGGGCTCGGTGGCGGGTGGGGACCCCCGGGGGATGAATATCTCTACTAATATAATATGGATAAAACCAAAAAACCAAAACTAGCACAGAAACGACGCATAGACACCGACATTGCACATGACAGTGATTCAGACTGTGAGGAAGCGACGCCTCAGGCGTCGGCCGTATGGCCTCGCTTCCTCATTGTCCATAGCAAGGTGAAGGAGAAACCAGTTACCAAGCTGCATCCTTTTCTGGTGGGGGAGACCCTCAGGAGCCGTGTTGGCAGGCCTGACGCCCAGCGCCTCAGGTCTGGTGACTTGCTGGTGGAGTGCCGTACTCGGGCACACTCCAGCGGGCTACTGGGGCTCTCTTCCATCGGAGACACTCCTGTGGAAGTCACACCCCACAAAACTATGAATTCGTCAAGAGGCGTAATCAAAGATCAAGCTTTGGCAGAACTGTCAGAAGATGAACTTGTAAGGAACCTTAAGTCTCAGGGGGTGACTTGCGTCAGGCGCTTCGCTTCCAAGCGAGGTGGTGGGGAGATCCGTCTCCCTACCATCATCCTGACGTTTGGCACCCCCACCCCTCCTACTACCATCTGGGGAGGTTACTACTCCCTGAGAGTGAAAAAGTACGTCCCTCTTCCCCTCCGGTGCTTTAAGTGCCAAAAGTATGGCCATGGGCAGAAGACATGCCGTCAGGCAGAGGCTTCATGCGCCCGTTGCACTAGGCCCGGACACTCTGCTGAGTCCTGCACAGCCACCCCTCTGTGTGTGAATTGCCAGGGGGCGCATATGGCTTCGGATAAGAAATGCCCTCGTTGGATATCCGAGTGCACGATTCAGCAGGTGCGTGTGGAGAAGGGGCTGTCCTTTCTGGATGCCAAAAAACTGGTTGAAGGCCCTGGTGCAGCTGCGGCTGCCCCAACCTCTAACACCTCAGTGTATACTTTTAGTGCAGCGGTGGCAGGCAAGCGCCCCACCAAAGACTTTTCATGTCAGACCCCAACTTCTTGGTTGGGGGCGGAGCCTCGGCTCATCTCGCCCCTGGAGAGTAACCCTCCTCCGGTGGTGACAAGGAGCCAGGGAACGCAGAAGGCGGACACTGCCGATCCGGTTGTGCCGCCTTCTGTTGCCCCTAAGCCTCAGCCCCCACCCAAACCTGTTAGTCAGTCAACTCCAAAGGCTTCTGGCTCTGGTCAGCCTTCTAAGGCCGCTAACTCTAGCGGCAGGAACGCTGCCCAGGACCAGAAGTCTAAGAAATCTATGGGACCGCTGTGCGCACGGGCCCAGAAGGGGAACACAGATGTGCCCCTTCAAAACAAATATGCTGCACTGGAGGAGCGGATGGAGGGAGTGGAAGTTGTTGTTGCTGATGCTGCGGCAGCTCCACCCCCTTCCTCTCCGAAGAACCAGAGGAGGCCCGGGAGCCGGCCCCCCTCTGTTTCTTCAACTCCTCCCAAGGTAAAGGAAAAAGGGGGGAAAAACTCCTTACCCCCAGATAAAACCTAATCATGTACTCTTTGCTTCAGTGGAATTGTCGTGGTTTTCGAGCTAACTTTGAGGAATTACGTCTTTTAGTCAAGTTCTATAACCCCTCAGTCATATCTCTTCAGGAGACTTACCTGAAGATTTCTGACCCTGTGTCTTTTAATGGTTTTAATGTTATACATAAAGGCTCTGATTCGGAGAGGCGCTCGGGTGGAGCGGCTCTTCTCATTAGTAGCCAAATTTTATGTAGCCCCGTTAGCATCGACACCTGTCTTCAGGCTGTCGCTGCTCGGGTTACCTTAAAAAAGACCATAACCATATGTAGTATTTACCTGCCACCATCACTGCGGGTCTGTAGCAATGATATTTTTAACTTAGTAGATCAACTGCCCCCTCCCTTTATTCTCATGGGGGATTTTAACGGTCATGCTCACCTTTGGGGTAGTGACCACTATGATGGCAGAGGTCAGATGTTAGAAGATGTTTTTTCTCAACTTAACCTATGTGTCTTTAACGATGGCTCACCTACATACTCTAACTCAGGTTCCGGATCTAGTTCTGTTCTAGACCTCACTGTGTGTGATCCTTCTCTCATGCTGGACTTTGACTGGAAGGTTCACGACGACCTGTGTGGTAGTGACCACTTCCCAGTAGTCCTGTCATCGGTCAGCTGTGAGGAGGATTCGCCGGTGGGGCGCTGGAATCTCAAGAAAGCTAACTGGTCTCTGTTTGCCTCTCTCTGTCAGTCTCGTCTTACAGAGGAGGTGGTCATGTCAGCTGAAGAACCTGTTTCTTGTTTTACTTCTATTTTGTTGGAGGTTGCAGGTGAAACCATCCCTAGAACTTCCACATCACTCCCTCGGAAGCCGAGAGTACCATGGTTCAATGAAGAGTGCCGCAAGGCCCAAACAATGCGCAAATCTGCTCAGCGACGTGCATTTCGTAATCCGTCGCAAGCAAATATTTTAACCTTTAAAAGACAGCGGGCGAAAGCCCGTTACATTTTTAAACGTGAACGCCGTGCTTCCTGGAGACGCTTCGTCTCATCTTTATCTTCTAGGACTCCGTCCCAAAAAGTCTGGAAGGCTGTTCGAAGAATTAGGGGCAGGGGTGGCTCGGCTTCTGTCGGCCATCTTAGAGATGGTGCCAGTTTGGTCACAGATAAAAAGGCTGTGGCCAATTTGCTTGCCTCCACCATTGCCCATAATTCTTCAACAGAGCATTATTCACCTTTCTTCCAGAGAGAGAAGGAGAAGCGAGAATCTTGTGCTTGTGATTTTATATCGGATAACTTGGAAGACTATAATGCCCCTTTTACGTTTTCAGAATTGCAGCAAGCCATGCAGAAATGTACTGACTCTGCTGCTGGATTAGATACCATCCATTATCAGCTCATAACACATCTGCCTGAGGATTCACTCCTTGTACTTCTCAAGGCCTTTAACCATATCTGGATAACCGGTCATTTTCCGCCATCTTGGCGCCAGGCTGTGGTTGTGCCAATTCCCAAGCCGGGTAAGGATCCTTCCGACCCGGGCAACTACCGGCCAATAGCTTTGACATCATGTTTATGTAAAACTATGGAACGCTTGGTCAACGCCCGACTCGTGTGGCATCTTGAGTCACAGGGTCTCATCACAGACCTCCAGTGCGGTTTCCGGCGCTTCCGTAGTACAACTGACCATCTAGTCCGCTTTGAGTCTTTTATCCGAGATGCTTTTGTCAACAAGCAGCATGTCTATGCAATTTTCTTTGATCTTGAAAAGGCATATGACACTACCTGGAAGCATGGTATAATGTCTGATTTGTCGGACATGGGTTTTAAAGGGCATCTGCCCGTTTTTATTCACAATTTTCTGTCCAACAGGTCGTTCCATGTCCGTGTGGGCTCCACCCTCTCCGACTCCTTTGAACAGGAGATGGGTGTCCCGCAGGGCAGTATTCTATCTCCTGTTTTATTTAGCATTAAAATAAATAACATTGTAAAGGCCGTCAAGGATGATTCTGAATGCTCTTTGTTTGTGGACGACTTTGCTTTGTGTGCACGAGGTCGAGGACTTGCGTCCCTTGAGAGGCGCTTGCAGCTGTGTGTTGATCGAATCCAGGGGTGGGTGTCTCTCAATGGATTCAGATTCTCGCCCTCCAAGACAGTCTGTGTGCATTTTACTAACCATACGAAATGTTTTCCAGAACCTAGCCTGAGCATTGCTGGAGTGCCAATTAAGGTGGCCGAAGAGGCAAAGTTTTTGGGGGTCATCTTTGACAAAAGATTGACCTTCTGCAACCATGTTAACTACCTTAGAACCTCTTGTCGGAAGGCCCTCGACATTCTTCGTGTCGTTGGTCGTACTGACTGGGGTGCAGACCGCATCGTCTTACTTCGACTGTACCGGGCCCTTGTTCGGTCCAAACTGGATTACGGCTCTGTGGTATATGGCTCGGCTTCCAAGTCTGTTCTGCAGCGTCTGAACACAGTTCACCATCAAGGTCTGCGCATATGTCTGGGAGCCTTCAGGACATCTCCAGTTCCTAGTCTGTATGCAGAGGCAGGGGAGCCTTCTCTCAGGCTCCGCCGCATCCGCCTCATGCTCAGCTACGTTCTGAAGCTGAAGGCCCATCCAGAAAATCCTGCCTATGATTGTGTTTTTAACCCGTCGTTTGCAGAGATTTACGATGCCCATCCGGGAGCTGTCCGTCCACTTTCCTTCCGTGTCCGACCTCATCTGCAGGCGGCCGGAGTGGACCTGGACAAAGTTTCGGAATCTCTGCAACACGTCACTCCACCCTGGCTACTACCAGTTCCTGACATCTTGCTGGACTTGACTGCCCACAAGAAGGATTGTACTCCACCAGCCATATACCAACAGAGCCTCAATGAACTCCTTTCAATTTTTCCTGGCTATTGTCGTCTTTATACGGATGGGTCCAAGTCGGAGGATGGAAGAGTGGCTGCGGCTGCAGTGTCCTCTCGCCATCCTAGACGCCCATTTAAGCTCCGTCTCCCTGACCATTCCTCTGTATTTAGTGCAGAACTGCAGGCCATTCTGCTAGCACTCAAGCATGCCTATCAGTCTCGGGAAAGGAACTTCCTGATTCTGTCTGACTCTCTTTCTGCCCTGCAGGCCCTTCAGGGCGCGGGAACAGACCATCCACTGCTGGTGCAGATTAGAGAGCTCTACGCGGACTTGATGAAGGAATATTACGACATCATTTTTATTTGGGTCCCAGGCCATGTGGGCATCGAAGGCAACAGAATCGCAGATTCTGCTGCCAACAGTGCCCGCAGTGACCCTGTCCCTGACACACAGACTGTCTATAGTGATTTTAAACCTGTTATTAGTGCGTACATAGCCCGCGAGTGGCAGTCCGAGTGGGACAAAGAGGAAGGGAACAAGCTTCATGAAGCTCTTCCTAAGTTGTCTGACAGTCTACCTTTCCGCTGCGGCAGCCGCCGTGAGGAGACTGTCCTTGCTCGGCTCCACATCGGGCACACATATGTTACGCACTCTTACTTACTTAAACAGGATGAGCGTCCATGGTGTTTTGCCTGTGATGAGCAGTTTTCTGTTCGACACTTTTTGCTGTATTGTGCTGACCTAATTGACACCAGATATAAACACTTCACAGCAGACTCCTTGAAGGTTTTGTTCCGGGATGTTCCCCCGGACAAAATCTTCAATTTTTTGAGAGAATGCAATATTTTTAACAAGATCTGAGCATTCATAGACTATGTGAATTTTTTTATTTGCCCTTTTTGAGTCTGTAGACGTTTCTTTTCCAGACATGTGCGACATTTTAGCCTGAGATTTTTAATCTATATTTACATCTTGTCTTAAGACCTTGCTTTTAGTCTGGCTGACCAGATTTTTACCCATCCCGCCGTGAGATGGCCTTAGTCGCCTGCTCGGCGTTAAACCCAAATAACTAACTAACTAACAAATAGTCATTTGTGGGCGCATAACACTGGATGACGTTCAGCTTGAGCTTTTTCTTGGTTCTAAAGGCTGCTGTGATAATTCTTGGCCCAAGAGGTTCCCAGCCCATCAGCGCTCTCTGTGCCACTGGTGACAGCATGAATGCTACACCTTCTGTATGGGGGGCATTCTCCTCTTCATGACCTGAATACAGAATCATCTCCCCACTTAACAGCCTTTTCTGGCCAGACTGCGTCCATCTGGCTTCACTGATACCTAGCAGGGAAAGGTTGTACTTTTGCATTTCCGCTGCTATCTGGGCGGCCTTGCCGCTCTGGTACATGGTCTTGACGTTCCACGTGCCCATGGTTGTATCCCTGGATAGAGAGAGGCGGCTCGGTCCTGTGGCTTCCGAAGACTTCCGGCTTTCACCACAGGACGTCATAAGTCTTCTGGTAGAAGAACCTTCCTCCTCCAGGAAAGGAATTACTGTTAGTCTTTTTGTCGGTGTTTTTGTAGCTATTTCCTTTTTTGCAGGGTGGGGAAGCTACCCCCACGCCCAACCCCCTTACTAGGAGGACCAGGGGTTTTCTGTCGGGGTCACCTTCCCTTAGACCATGTTGGTTCACGGCACCTTATTTCATTTGGTGCACCCCTCTCACGAGGGACCCCCTATCCACCACCCAGGGGACGCGCCTCAACGCCATATGGTCCCAGCGCGAGGGATACTCCCATTGCTTGAAACAAATTTGATTATGATAGTTCTAGGGTGGTGCCAGAATAGCTTGGCACCTAAGGCGCCAAGCTATTCTGGCCCCACCCTTGAACTAAAATGGTTTATCTATCTTGTAATCTGTAATTCAATAACATAATCATGAATAATGTGATGTGGTGTTACCACTCCCACTCCCACTCCCAGGTACTGCGATGTACTGAGTCTGACCTGTATCAAATAGTCCGTTTGAGCAAATCTTGCCTCATGTACTTCACGAATAAGTTTTGACTTTGAATGCAGATGGTTTTAAGAAGAAATGATGATCACCAGACTTGGACCTACAGTATTTTAATTTCCATTCAGTCCTGACAACAAGGGTTTAGCGACTGCCCTGTAGGAATTTTAAGAATGACTATTTAAACCACAAGTACCCTGATTGAGTTCCACTCAGAATCTGATCAGAAACACTATTTTTATATTATACACATAAATTTATTCCAGTAAATTCATGCTCCCCATTTTGCATGGTGTAATAACTTGGTCTTGCATCTTTGCAAGGAGTCTAACCCATACATTGCTTGTTTTAGTATTCGTGATAAGGTCAGTGGTCACTGAGGCCAGAACAAGGTATATATTTCAACTTTTAAAGTCATCTGCATGTTCTCCCGAGGGTTCTGGCTAAATCTTTGGGTTTGAAGTTTTTAAAAAATTAAATTAAATTAGGTCAAACTCAAAGCTTGTGATCACTTTTGATACTTAATCTTGAAATTAATTGGAAAAAAACATGCAAGCAGACTAAATCTTACTTTTCTTTTCTGTGTTGGGCCATTGGAAATAATGTGTGGGTGAAAGCTGACTGTCGGAAAGCAGAAATGCCTGAAATTTGAAGTGTGCCTTTTTTTAAATTCCTGAAAATTAAAAATTAGATACAGATTGTTTTGTTATCTTACTAATTATTCTTACTTCACACAGATAAATTTTCTTCCAAGTAGCCAAAATTTGTTAAATAAAATCTTCAATTTGTTTCATGGGGTTCTCATGGAGGCTCTTTTTCCCTCGATCCCTGGTGCAGCTTTACAATTACAGAAACCCAATATTTCCAGTTTTTATCCATGTGTTTTTGAAACCTTCACTCTGATCGTGAAACTACATTTTAAAATACAGAATTTATACACAGCTTGAGCATGCAGCCACCACCACTGCTCACAGAATTATAATGCCCCCACCCGGGTCTGCCCTGGGGGACTTGGGTGGGGTTAACTACTGTTTAGTTCCCAGGGTCACCCTGGTCATTCCCACAGAGTGGTTTTCCCCCTCTATTCTGGGGCATGTGTTTCTGTCTACCTTTGGTCCATTCACCTGTATTTTCCTTTTTTAAACTCTCCCTACTGTCTGCGCTGCCTGTAGGTCTTGATATTGGATGTGTGTTGCTAAATGGTCTTAGCTTTATTTAGGTCCCATGTCGTAGGTTTATTTAATGTATTTGGCTGGCGACATACATTCAATATTCTGTTTAGGTTTTTTTTTCACAAGCAGTGCAGGCATGTCCTGAGAAAGTCTTGTTGCTGTCTGGACGTTAAGCAATGTACAATCAATCAATCAACAGAATAATAGTGGCTGCGTGCAGAAGGGGATTACAATTTTCTGATTTGAAAATGCAGTCTCATGATCAGTTGAAAGGTTACATACACAAGGGGGTAAATCTGTAAGTTATTAGTTTGTGCATAAATAATTATTCATTTGTGTAAGTAATGATTATTTGTGTTCCTCACTGGATAGACACACCTCCCGCTGAGCAGCAAGACCTGTTCATCAAGAAGCTGCAGCAATGTTGCGTGGTATTCGACTTCATGGACCCGGTGACGGACCTGAAGAGCAAGGAGATCAAGCGTGCGTGTCTCAACGAGCTCGTGGACTACATCACGGCCACCCGCAACGTCCTCACTGAGCCTGTCTATCCCGACGTTGTGCGCATGGTCAGTACTAATACTCACTACTAACCCTTTGGCTGTCTGTGTTGCTTTTTGTCTAGGTGATTCCTGCAGGAAACAGCTTTACAGAAAGCACTACCGACAATCAAAGTACTAGATTTTTGGCTCACGTGCGAAGCAAAAGTGAGTCTATGTTCCAGGGAGGCTAGGGGTCATCCGTCCGTCATCCGGCATTCATGGTACACTTTTAATGTTGGCATTTTCTCAGAGACTATTCTAGAGTCGGTTGTCAAACTTGTCCCAAGGATACTTTGTGGCACGACCTTTCTAAACATGTATACCAATTTGAGTGACCTCTCTCAAAGGTCAAGGTCACAGAAGTTAAATACTATTAACTCTTAACGTCCCAAACCGCGCCATTCCGCTCGTGTCGTGTATTCCCGTACCGCTTGAGACCGCTTGGTTTTGTGACCAAAATAGAAAGTGACCTCACAGGAAGCGAGAGCTCTCCTGTGCATAGAGAGCATATAAAGTCACTTCCGGAAAGGTCTAGGGTTGTTTTCTACCGCGAATCTTGACTCGTGGGTTGAATTTTGACCGTTTTTGTCGATTTTTATGTGACTTTTTGGCGCGAGTTTTTGAAGCATCATGACGACCGTGCACTCCGATAGTGATGAGGAGTTTGGTGACTTATTTGATAAACTTATCCGTGACAGAGATATAGGACTTTGTGAGAATCGAAGTGATGTTGAAGTGTCAGGTGTTAGCAGTGTGCACACGAGTGACCTGTTGGATCAAAAGCTTTTCATTTGACTTAGAGTGAAAGTGATGAACTTCTTTCCGACGATGAGTGGAGTGACACTGTGTTCAATTGAATTAATCAAATTTCATCTTCGGGTAGGTAAATCTGATTCAAAATACGTTCAGTGTGTATCTGTAAGTTTTTTCTTGATAACTGCCAAGTTTAGTTTCAGTCACATCACTAGTTAAGTCACAAGATCTGTTTTCACAAACTTACCCAAAAACTACCAAAATGTAAGAAATCTTCTGGGAATACAGAGCCGATATAGAGAAAACTGTATGGGAAGTCTAGAGTTAACTTCCTATACTATTTGAGATGAACCCTCAGAAAGGTCAAGCGTCACAAGAGACCAGGAACCAAGAACTTTGTACAGATATACCTTCCTAATCCTGTACATACTAATTTGGATGACCTCCGGAAAGATCAAAGGTCACAAGAGATAGGCAAATTATTTGAAAAAAAAATCTTTCTGTAAAATTTTAGTTTTTATTAGCACTTTAGCAATTTTTTTCAAAATTCACTGTGGTACGTTCACAGTTGTGCATACAGAATTTCCGCAAACATTTTCAAGAATTAACCTGTTCTGACAGTGAGATTGCAGGAGCAATCACAGAAAGTGAAAATGCTTGATTAACCCATGACATCCTGAGGCTGATTTTTTTTTTTTAAATTTGCCAATTGTCCCATGAAGGCTGCATTATTGATTAGGAGACAGATCAAATGTTTAGTTCAAGGGTGTGCCAGAATACCTTGGCACCTCAAGCACCAAGCTAGTCTGGCACCAGCCTTGAACTATCATGGTTAAATTTATTTCAAGCAGTAAGTGTATCAGGATAAAAAGGGTTAACAAACAACCACTGGTGTTTGGCACTGCCTTTATAGTAACATCAGGGTGAAGTGTTAAAATGACAGATGGACAGAAAGGTTTGAAATTTTCAGGGAGAGAGACACAGAATCTTTTCTGTCCAGATTCCTGGAGACACTTTTCATGATGGCCTGCTTGCTCAGCCTCAGGCTGAACCTCTGGGTACCTTCTCTGTCTCTGTCACAAGTGCCAGCAAGAGTTACAGCAGCACCTGATTCGGGCGACTATCCTTATGACTGAGAGATCACCTGCCATTATAGACCATCAGTTAGGTTGCTGTATAGAGCTGCTCCACCTAAGTGATGGTCTCTAATAACAGGTGACACTTTTTACTCTTCAGTACTGTTACATTTGTGGTTTGACAGCATGTGTGTGTTGATCATAGGAAAAATCCGGTATTCATTTGAGTTATTTTGGGTAAGAATTACATACCTTTTTAGTAGGATTCATTTTCTTTTGCACAGAAAATTGAGATCGATTTTTGTTATGACAAGTATTTTCGCTATATTGTTGTAAAGTTTAACCTACATTAGACTGGAAGGTTCGGGCAGGGTCGCGAACTTTCTAGTGACCTCAGATATGATGTCAAAGTAAACATGTTTCGCTACAGTTAGCAACAATTACGGAAATCATGGATTTTCCAGAATTAGTCGAAGTTTGTAGAAAGTTGTAGGCAGATCTAGAGTGTTCTTTCTCATGAATATTAAATGAGTTTTGGTTACATTTTCTTTCTGGTTGGTTGAGTTGTATAGTTCTCGGGATTGTTCTGGAAATTTGTAATAGTATAAAAGGTGCTGTTACTGCGAATTATGTGTGTACATTGTATGAGAGATGCAGTGTGTCAAAAGTGCATTGTAGAGGAGACAGCGTATCAGTGTTGGTGCATTGTATGGGAGACGCAGTGTATCACAGAATTGTGGATGCATTGTACGAGACAGTGTACCAACGTGTGGATGCATTTGTGGACACATTGTGCTGAGAGTGCATCGTGAGAATAAAGAACTGTTGGAACTGTTACTCCACTGTGGTCTACAACCTTGTGCCACATGTGACAAGTTGCAGCTGAGTGAAGTTTCTTTACAAGAACCCTACGTGTGTAAGTGCGTTTGGTGTGATTGCAGCATACTACGACAACCATTACCACGTAACAAGTACTTTGTTTGAGAGAACACCTGTTTTTATTTAACTTTTGAAGATCACTTTTTGGTTGCTCAAAACAGGTTCTGCTGTGTGCATAACTGTGTGCTGATATGAGATTTTCCACCCTGTAGCTTATTCCTGTTATGTCCAAAATCAGACTGGCACAAACATCCTCATGGATGCTCTGCAGTTTGTAAATGTTCATGAGCTGTACTGTAGGACCTGTAGAATTCCCCTTTTTGTGCAAGAAAATAGTGGTCTTAAAAGACAGCTGCTAATGCTATCTGAGTTCACCTACAGTACTGAGCACCGAAAGTGGGAAAATAGGATGAAAAAAAAAAATGCTACAGATGAAACAGTGCCTGTTTTAGACATGTCTGACAAAGTATAAATACAAATCGAAAAAAGAAAATAAATAATCTGTTCTGTGTTGACACGTTTCGGATGCACCATAGGGACACATGCAATGCACCCACTCTAATTAAATTTAATATGCACCATTTTGTGAACATGTAATGTTCATTCAAAGAGTAAATATACTTTTTGAGGTGCTTTTAGAAAATAAATCACCTGAACGAAAGGTTAGTGCTGCGTCCAAACTTGGGACACCGTAGCATCTGAAACGTCATACCAAATCATTTCACCACAAAAGCAAGAACAGCTGTTTTCCAGTAGTTAAGCACAAACAAGGTATAAAACAAGTGAAACAATATGGGAACCAAAAACAATAAAATTATAATAGTTGCATCTCCTAAAAATTACACTTGTTAGTTAGGACGTTTCAGATGTCACAGGACGCCATGAATGAAAGAACACTTGTTTTGACTTGTTATTAGGTGTCATTTCCAGTTGTTCTAGTCTGGGGGATATGCAGTCATTGATAGTATAAGATACCTCATAAAATATAGATATATAACAGAAAAATATTGAAAACACTAAAGGTAATGGTAGGCAGTTTGATCAGGATTGGCTTCTATATTTACCAGTGTAACTAGAGGTGTGAAAGTGTGGGTCTGAGGGTGTGGAACAGAGGTACAAGGCTTGTGTACACAAGATGTATGTTTATTTGCAATGTACTTGTTCAGTTTTGTGTGTATTAATGAATGCTTTAGTTAAACTTTTTATAAAATAAGTGAACGTGTTAGAAATTAAATGTACAATAAACAAACAACAACAACAACAAAAACACAAAAAAAACCCAACAAAAAAAGATTTTCTGGGTGTCTGTAAATATGAACAGTCTCACACACACATAAAAATGATCCAATGAATACAGTTCATCATTTATTGTAAATATCGGGAAAAAAATATAACCAGACAAGAAATAAAATTTAAAAAAAAAAAAAAAAAAAACCACTCAACAAAGCTTTGGCAGAAACACAGCTTTTCAAAAATCTTAACCCTCCACCCTCCATTCCCTCATACTGTTGCAAGTTGGAACAAGACCAACTTTAGCTATTATCATGTCCATGGACACGAGCTGCACATCAGCAACTGCTGGCTACACAAAGAATGTCTTCTTTGTCGTGTGGGGATGTAAAAATCTGATGCGGCACATGTCCTTGTCAGTATAACCTGTGACCACTCCTGCACACATAAAGAACAGAAGTATCATTAAAAACTGCCAAGTCAGGCCCCAAATCAAAACAATCATTTAAAGAAGGAAAGAAAAAGTTTGGTCAAATATAAGCAAAAAGTTTTATGATTTAGTCTTTTCACAATCGTGAAAGTCTGCACGTTCATATTTCCGATGCGGCATGGGACTTTACACAAAAATGCAATCGTGACGTCCTATGACACATCCTAAACAAACTTCGCCTAACTTAGAATTTATTTTAGGTTTTAAGGCTTTTAGAAAAAAAAAATCACTACACAATTAATGAACACTGTGCATAATAATAGTCCTTGCACACAAGATTAATTTTGGTGCTGTGTCAGATTTGTTTGAAAATTATGAAAATGTCACAAAATTCATTACCGATGTTCCACGAGTACCACAGAGAGTAAACGTAAGCACAGTCTATTTAAAAACTGTTATCTCCTATAAAAATACAAACATGCAAATAATAATGATTTAGATTGATGCATGGAACATAAAAGAATATAAAAATGCCAACCTGTAGTGTAATGCAGATGGTCCAAGATACTTGGTAACAGTTGGAGATTCAAACAGTATGAGGCGCACGCGTTTCATGCGCATGGTGGTCGGAAGTCGGGACGCGTCACTGTTTTTTGTGTACCAGAGCTAAATTGTCTATGGATTTCTTCTGTGTAAACATCATCAGTTTGTGTGGAATTTCCCCGGGGAATTCCCACAACACAAGCAAACCGGTCAGAAAGTGAGTTTTGAACGAGTTTCTGCGGTTGTTTTGGGTTGCGTTTCATACGTGACATTTGGGACACCGCGATATAAAAAAATTCTCAGCATCCAAATCCTTCAAATATTTGTAAACTATTATGGTGCAAAATTAAGTATTTTGGGTATAGTTTGTTGATGCACATAGTGGACAAGCGGATCTTATTTTGTTGCCGACTTTGGAAAAGTGAAAAAATACGTTGCAATGGGACACTTTGTTATGCGTCCAAAACGCCACTTTTCGTCCATAAGTGTGTCAATATCCAGTTCTAAAGTGAAAAAAAAAAAGTTTATCACTGATTTTTAATGTATGAAGCCTAAATTTAAAAAAAAAAAATTTCTTGTAATGATGCACTGGTAGTCACAATCTTCGTCTGAGTTCACCCACTGATACCGTTCCTCTTTAGGGAAGCCATTTTTGGCCACTATTTCAACATTTTATTATCAGTTCACAATTAAATTCATCATGCAAATAGCCCAAAATATACAAATTTATACATTAACATTATCTTAATGCATTGCAACAACAGAAATGTCCCTACACATGCCTTCTTTTGATCGAAATCTGAATAGCACCACACTGACCCCTTTTGGTGCTCAGTACTGTAGATGAACTCATCTGTAGAGAAGTCTTGAAGGGCAAGAAGTGTCACCTATCATTAAAGACCATCATTTAGGTAGCTACAGTCACCTAAATGGTGGTCTTTATCCAATGTAGTCCCAATGCTATAAATCAGATGGGTTGACCATAATTCAAGGATAGTGCCTGATTAGCTTGGCACCTGAAGGCGCCAATCTAATCTGGCATTACCCTTGAATTATCATGGTCAGTACATCTCCAACTGGCAAATGGTCATTAGGTGACGCTTCCAAAATTCGGGATATTATATGTGGCTGTGGGGTTACATGGGTTAATGACAGGTGATCTTTCATAAGGGTGATTGTTCAAAACAGGAGCTGCTGTAGTACATATGATTAAATTGTGCTGTTCTGTGACTTTTAAGATGCAAAATCAGTGATTTAATCAGACACTGGTACATATGCATAAGACTGAATATTGCAAAGCATAGCCCCTCATGGTTCCTGGTAGCTTGCAGGGTTTAGTAGGAGCTATGCCTTTTGCAAAGCAAAAGCCCGAAGCCTCCTCCATCATAGAGCTAATGGTTCATTCAGATGTCATACTAAACGAGAATAGCACTAATCCTTGCTACTGCTAGTGTTCGGCTTTGCTCTATAGTAGTGTATGAGGTTCTTGCAACATGCAGACCTGATTAGGAGCTGTGTTTTTGGCAGGTGGGTAGGGTTCATCTACAGGTTGTTCATCAGCTTTTCTTGTTCTCATCATTTCCTCGTTTAGTTCTTTGAATTCCAGAGCCAAACAATTTAGATTTTGAATTGTCTTCTACAAGCAAGTTGTGGTAAATTGATTAATCCTATAAATAAAGCTCAAGGGTGGTGCCTAACTGGCTTGGCACCAAGGTGTGAAGTCAGTCAGGCACAGCCCTCAAGCTTACACTCTTGTTCCGTCTTCTGCTGTTTGTGCAGTAAGGGAAATGGCCAGCTTAGGTTTGCTGTAAATTAGTCACACGAAGGTCATGTCCACTGTGTGCAGGCAGCAATTTTCACTATTGTCATGATGTCTGGATCAATCAGTGTCGTGGTCACTTTAGTCGCAGTCAATCCATCTTCTTAACCCATATATCATACTGAGGCTAAAAGCTTCAAATTTGTACACTGCCATGCAAGCTGCATTATAGTACATACATGTACTTACAGATAAGGATATAAGACCAATGGCTTTAGTGTAAGAGTGGTGCCAGAATAGCTTGACACCTAGAGGCGCCAAGCTATTCTGGCACTACCCTTGAACTATTTTAGTCAAACGTGTATTCCGAATGATAAGGCCAGGGTTTAATCTGTCACGGTTGATCTGTTTCAGTTAGCACAGGAAGTTTATTGATGGGTTACTGGTGTAAATTCTTGGCACAGTGGTTGTGCACGTCTATGTTTCAGTGTGAGCAAATCTTTGTCTTGTAGAATTATAATAATTATGCATTGCATGACACAGTAATGAGGTGGACGAGGTACACTAGTACTGTATCATTTAAAGTGATAATGTACACAGTGTTGTGGTAATATGGTGCTACTGGTATTAGTAAGTAGTTCCCTAATTAACACATTCTGCCCCAGGACCGAAATCACCAAATTGTGAAGTTGCCCTCTGAAGGACTGTATTACAATTCTTAGACAGATCGCGCATGATAGTTCAAGGGTGGTGCCAGAATAGCTTGGTGCCCATTGGCGTCAGGCTATTCTGGCACCACCCTTGAACTATCATACTCGATCCATGTCTAGCTTGCTGTGGTGTCGGGGCTGAATGAGTTAAGGAAAGGTTCTCAGGCTGATGCCCTGCGCACTGCTGTGCACGGGCCTTGCCTCTGTTCTGATCGTGCAATGGTTGTGCCTGATCAAGTAACTTGGTTTCACAGTCCCTGTGCCCATGGTGTTTAGTGGTTGGGTGGTTAATTGGGATTAAAGTCTTTGGCCACCAATCATTGCAGATGGCGTTAAGAGGCGTGTTATGACTAAGAGGAACAATGGTCGGTTGCAGTTTTCAGCAGATACTCACTTCTAAGGCATTTGACACTTTCCTTTAGCCACCGCCACTCCCATTTTTAGCAAATAGCAAATAAACAAAAAGCAGAGTGCACTTGTTCGTAGATTGGACTTCTTTTTTGGGGGGGCGGGGGGGGGGGGGGGGGGGTGTCTTTAGGCTCGGCTGGTACTGGTTGTAGCAACTAGCACTCTAAGTATACTCGTCAGTGAGCTTTCGCTCAGCACACTTTACTAATGAACTGTTATAGGCTTTGAGTGGATGGAACTTTTTTTTTTTGAATGCCACAATTGAATGGGGAAATTTAGCCCCGACACCCTACAGCAGAAGGTAAATTGATCATGCTAATTCAAGGGTAGTGCCAGATTAGCTTGGTGCCTAAATATGAAGACACATTTCAGCACCATTTGTGATTGTTATGCCTTGTGGACACACCTAATGAACTTTAACAGCATTTTGGATACGCAGCAAAATCACACGTGTAATTGCACTTATTTGTTCTGCGCTGCCGTAAGCGTGTCAGTCTATTTTTAGCTGTTTCTCCGGTACTGAAAGCGTATTTTTAGAACGGAGCAGAGACATTGTCACGAAGTGTGCTGAACTGGATTGACCTGTGTCTAAATGAACCATAACTAGACCTGTGTGTAGCGTTTCGTAACCATCTGTTACAGAAGGGTATGTTTGAACAGTTACAGCAATAGTGGGCCTTCAACAGACTGTAATCCTTCATGAATAAATGTATGCGGACTAAAAGAATCATTTCCAGTATGTTAACTACTTACCAAGCTTCCCGCACCTTACGTTCTAGCAGTGAACAACAGTCAGTCTATTTTTAGCTGGTTCTCGTACTGAAAGCGTTGTATTTTTAGAACGGAGCAGAGACATTGTCACAAAGTTTGCTGAACTGGATTGACCTGTGTCTAAATGAACCATAACTAGACCTGTGTGTAGCGTTTCGTAACCATCTGTTACAGAAGGGTATGTTTGAACAGTTACAGCGATAGTGGGCCTTCAACAGACTGTAATCCTTCATGAATAAATGTGTGCGGACTAAAAGAATCATTTCCAGTATGTTAACTACTTACCAAGCTTCCCGCAAAGCAGGCATTGTCATGGAACCCCCAGGGAAAGAGGAAAAGAGGTAGGCCGAGAAACTCCTGGCGTCGAGACCTCCAGGCAGACATCAAGAGACTGGGAACCACCTGGAGTAGAATCGAAGGAGAAGCACAGGACAGGAGTTGCTGGAGGTCTCTCGTCGACGGCCTATACCCGGGTAGGGGTGACAGGCGTAAGTAAGTAAGTAAGCAAGCTTCCCGCACCTTACGTTCTAGCAGTGAACAACATTTGAAAGTACCGAAAATAAAGGTCATCAGGTCTTTTTGTTTCCGGGCCCCAGTCATTTGGAATTCGCTTCCAAAGCACATTCGTGATGCCCCCACAGTCATTTCTTTCAAAAGTCAGCTCAGAACTCATCTTTTCCAATCTTACTACTATGTCTTACCAAATTCCAGTCTCATTTCTGTTTCACAGTAACAGCTTGATAACCCTGTGCCAGTTCATGTTGCGATGGTTGTTTGTGCTTTGGGTGTGTTTATGTGCCATTAATTTTTTGAATTTGTATTTGTCATATTTGGATTTAATGTTGCTGCTGTCTATTGATTTGTGTTTAGGTTGTCTTTTTTATTTGCATTGTACAGCGCTTAGAGCCTGCACTGCAAGGAGTTTGCGCTTTATAATTATTATTATTGTTATTATCCATACATCTGTGTGCACAAAAGCATGATCTTGGTCATTGTTCGCGTTAACCAGTAATTCTCAATATTTTACTGGTTTTTAAAGTAAATAAGGGAAGGGACAAAGCAGTACATGTTAGAATTGAGAAATACAGATTGCAAACGCAATGTATGAAAAATACCGCAATTTTCTGTCCGTGATTTTCCGAGGACTGATTAGGAGCCGATTGTGCTTCTGCAGAACCGATTTTGACGGTGTTCGATATTTTCACCAGGTACTGTGAGGGGGCGGGGGGGAGGGGGGGGGGGGGAATGGGTTATTTTGCAACATGTTCAGAACGTCCACCTCTTTTGTCTTTTGTAGCGGCACCGCGTTTCAAGGAAAATTGAACCCCTAGTTCTGGCTTAACCTGTAAAAAGAAGCTACTCAGAACCTCAGCTGGCGACGGACCCAAATCAGATCCAGAGAACGAGGCCGAAAAAACGAAGCCCGGAGTTCGTCTACAATACGCCTAGAGCCTCACGAGCCTATGTAATTGCCAGCGGTATCAGCATGTAGATCTCTGTTCCGCAAACATAGATAAGACATCTGTCTCTGAGGAGGGGCTCAGAAATTTGACAGGCCTTCACCACGTCCTATTCACACGAGAGGCATAGATGCTAGTGAGCCCCTGCATCCGCAAGGGCTCATGAAAATCTGTCTCTTGTGGGCAGGTCTCGGCGTATTTGCATCCTCAGATTGAGATCGGGGTGAGCAGAGAACACAAATCAGTAATGACATGTCGTCTGGCACTCAGGAATCGGTAATGACACATTTATTTGCCGGCCGCCGTTCATGTTTCCCCGGCAATAAGAGTCTTCCGTCTGCAAAAGGCACGGATCCTCGTGAGCCCGTGGAGACTATTTTTCTCCTGCGAGTGACATAGATCCCCATGAGTCCGTGGAGTCGCATTTAAAATTTGTTTGGCGACAGTTCTTGATTCTGAAACCGTGTCTTCTTTCATGCAAGTCTGCAAAAGGTAGAATTTGCATAAGCAGGATCATCCTGGTTTTCAGGCCACTTTCAGGTGACGTAGATCCTCATGCGTTCGGCAGTCTGCATGGGTTTATGGGTCAGGAGCTTATGGGGATCTGTGCCCCTCGAAGATTGAAGAACCTCAACGTGACATTGCTCTAAAGCCAAGCGTCTGTTCCGCTGGCAGCAGTTCCGCTGGCAGTGAAGATAACGGGGTGTTGCAAATGCTTATGGTAATTATACCACGTGCACCAAAAAGAACCAATGATTTTAATTGGTGGCGGACAGTAGACCAAACTGAAAATCTAAATTCCTTCTGTCAGAGGAGGTGGTAAGGGAGCTGAGCCTTCGTTCATACTGTCCCTGCATTCGTTACACGTCGAACACCGGGCAGCTTACTCCGCTTAAGAACAACACTGACAACTAAATATCGTCAAGCCAGAGGCATTGATCCTGTTGAGCCCCGCAATTACGGGGGCCCATGAGGATCTATGCCCCTTGCAAAAGAAAGGTGTTCTAAATTTGGCTTTTTCTGCTCCTGCTTCAGGCGTGTGCCTTGTGTGTCGCAGACGTTTACGGACGGCCAAAGCAACAATAACTAAGTCATTAGTACATGTAGTAACTACTTAATACATGTATTATCCCAACCAATCAGAGTTCACAAATCGGCCCCGTGACCGACATAGTACATGTAATAAGTCAATGTACCAGCCAATCCAAACCGCGTAGTATCAGAACGTGTAATAAGTCACTTTTTACATGTTCTATTATGAACAGCCAATCAGATAAGCGCTTACAGATAACCGCAGGGGTTACACCCTCATCAAGCACATTCCGCGGGGTACTGCTAAAACCCGGAATAACCTGTCCTAAGCTAAAAAAAAAACCAACATATCCATACTATTATTGCGTACCTAAACACAAAATAATC
>BTPG01000004.1:70547701-70670074 GCA_036245525.1 Semisulcospira habei | reverse complement strand
AGGTACGCAATAATAGTTACAGATATGGTTATTTTAGCTTAGGACAGGTTATTTCGGGTTTTAGTAGGACCCAGTTTCACCGAGGTAATCCTATTAGAAATTTGGAGTCCGTTGACGCTTTCTATGGTATTAACTGTATATTTGAAGGGATAAATGCATGAATATTTTACATACCTTGTGATATTACAGCAGGTGGATCCACACCAGGTATCAGCGAGTTGCCACAATGTGTCAATCTTTGTAGCGCATGGCGAAGAAATGTCTGTCCTTCCGCCATGTTTCCTCACAACACATTTTGCAAACTGTAAGCGCTGCTTTGATTGGCTGATTCAATAGTACATGTATTAAGTATTTATTGCATCTACTGCTGACTTAATACATGTTAAAAGTCTGTCACGTGTGTCGATATCTGGACTATTCATTGGCTGCCTTAATACATGTATTAAGTACTTAATACATGTACTAAGGACTTACTTCACGGTGTTTTGGCCAACCGTAGACGTTTCGCTGGTTGACCGATGCAAGACGCCAGGGTGACCCGATACGAGAAATGGACCCGGACGACGGTGTCATTTTGGTTGGGCTAACTGCCACACCAACACTAACCGGTCACATGGGCGCGGAAAACTGCAACGTCGGTCAAGCAGGGAACATTTTAACGTGCCAAATTTGCCACGCCAAAGTGAACGCGGAATCGATCTGGCGTAGCGGTCATTGCGGTAGTGTCTTACACCGGCCGCACCGGCAATCACTCATCGGTTTGAGCGAGAACGAGCGTGATTGCCTTTTTCTCTGCGCCAACTTTTTGGGATGAATCGACTGTAGTTGGAGTGTAGTACTTTTGTAGATTGCTTCCTTGGGTTGTTCGACCTGTTATTGTTAACTCAAGGACAGTGTGTGATTAGCTTGATACTTGGTGTTGCTTAACCATGTATAGTGTAATTATCATCTGGGTTTGTTTTTTTTTTGTTTGTCACAACGTCAGTTGATTGAAAGTTGTTGAGAACAGTCTTGATCAGCTGTCAATAAAGCAGCGGTATGCCATTTTATTACGTTATTAAGGAAATCATTAAAGCACATCTATCACCCAAAGTTATAATACGTTCAGTGCTTCAAATAAACATTGGAAAATGCTGAAGTTATGATAATAACGTCTACCCAATTAATACAACTGGAAGACGTTTCACATCTGGCATGAAACATGGGACACCACTTTCTCCCGCATCTTAACCGTGGTGTACTTGCAGCCACCAGTACTGTTTACAGTACTTAATGGTTGCTGCATGCACAAGGGGGTTAATTTTATATAAATAGCACTGGTGACTGCATGCACAAGGCAGTTGACCCTTTGGCTGTCGGTATAATTTTTGGTTGCACTGATTCCTGCAGGAATCATTGCGATAAAACTGCAGCCAAAAGCCCAGGGGTTAATTTGCAGGGATGGGATTTGGAGGGATGCAATTCTGCATGCAATATGTCTGCTGCCCTTTAGTTCCGTACCAGGAAGTGATGGGGGGGGGGGGGGGGCATTGATTTTCACAGAAGACAGTTTATTTGTTGCTTGAAGTATGATCAGGGTTATCAACAATCACACACTTTTGTCTCAATGAACTCTGTCTGTGGAGCATAGATTTATGCAGGTAAGAAGATAGATCAGAATCATCCATAGATTCTCGTGAGCTGCAGTCGCAGAGCCAGCACCTTGGTTTTTGTATGAGGAGCTGAGATGTGAACTTTTAAAGAAAACCGTTACCTTCCAGCTAGAGGCATAGATTCTCATGAGCCCCTGGTGCTGCAGGGGCTGATGAGAATCATTGCTTCTTGCTGACAAAAGGGTATGAATAGGGATCAGCGATTGCATGTATGTATATACTGGGCTTACTGGAGTTGTGCTTATTAAGGGTATTTTGTAGGTAAATGCTAGAGATGAAATAACAGATCCAAGTTTAACAGTAAAGATGTGCACATCTTTCTTCAGGGCAGGAAAATGGGGGATGCAATGGGGAACAGGGGTGGATCCGGGGGGGGGGGGGTTAAATGCCCCCCCCCCCCCCCCCCCGACTCCAAATTCATTAAAATGTTATAAGAAAGTCCCTTTTCGGGGTTGTTTGCCCCCCCCCCCCCCCCCCCCCCCGCCCTGTTTGATTTTTGGGCGCCTGAAAACGACTTTGCCTACCCCCCCCCCCCCCCCCCCCCCCACTGTTTGGCGCCTGGAAGCGACCTCCCCTACCCCCCTCACTGATTTTTTCGGCGCCAGGAAACTACGTCGCCTAACCCCCCCACCCCCACCCCCACTGTTTGATTTTGGCCCTCGCGGAAAGAAGATCTAGCGTGGTGGAAGCCCTTTGTATCAGGTTCAAGGTCCCAAACAAGAAGTTGCCCCCCCCCCCCCCCCCTTGGAGGTAAGTGATCCGGCCCTGGGGTAGATCACTGAAGTATTATTATTAAAGTACCATAACGCATAAATCTGAAGACACATTTCAGCACCATTTGTGTTTGTTATGCCTTGTCGACACACCTAATGAACTTTAACAGCAGTTTGGACATGCAGCAAAAGCACACGCGTAATCGCACTTAAAAAAAATTCTGCTCTGCGTTTAATAGCGTGTCAGTCTGTTTTTAGCTGTTTCTTGCACTGATAGCATTGTATTTCTCATAGGGGTTTGAAGAGTGGTGCTTTGACTAAATGCAAATCTGTTGCACCACCAGGTGTGTGCGGCCACCGCATAACTAGCTCAAGTCAGAATACAAGGGAGGAAACGAGCCACGCGCGAAATTCCATCTGTGTCCGGAAGTATCTCGGACCTCTTTCTCAACATCTAGAGTTGAATGTTAAACCCTTTAGTAGAGTGCCATGAAAGAGGCCACTCTGCATTGCTGTGCATCCATTGTTTTCTGCCATATTTACTTGAAGCGAATTACTCGAAAAGATATTGACAACAAGACTCCATTAAACTAGAGCTTTTCGGGCTGGGGGAATTACGTACCTAAAGCGATTGCTGCGTGCAGGTCACAAGTTCATGTAGACAGTAAGATGCACTCTTTGTTTTAATTTCATTGGATATATGCTAATTTACATAAACCAATGAAAAATGAGCATGTGGCGTTGTTACGTGTTGAGTCGTCATAGTATGATATCACACCAGACGCACGCACGTAAGGTTCTTTTAAATAAACTTCACTCAGCTGCAACCCGTCACACGTGGCTTAAGGATGTAGACTACACTGGAGTAACAGTTCCAACAATATTTTATTTCAGCGATGCGATCTCCAAACAATGCATTCCCAAATGCACCAACACTGATACAGTGTCTCTTCTGCAAAATGTCAACACTAGCGACGCAATGCGTTTCTCATACAACGTACACCACCGTTACGCTGCGTCTCTCACAATGTACACCCTATATGGGCCACATACCTACGATAAACTGTGTGTCCCTACATCTGACAATGTATGACAATGTACGAATGTGCTTCCCAGCACAATCTTTTATAGTACAACAACTTTCCAGAACAATCCAACGAATTCACACAACGCAACCAATCAAAATAAAATACGTAACCGAAACTCATAAATATGAATGAAAAAGAACGTTCTAGAATAAACTACAGTGGAGTCCGCTTAACACGAATGTCTGGGGACACGGAAAATCACTTCGTGTTAAACGTATTTCGTGTTAACCAATATGGCCTCAAAAGTAATCACGGCCCTCCCGGCAAGGAAAAAGTGTAAGAGATGCGTGTATGAATGAGTACGAGGTTAAAAGTGCACATTATCGTACTAAATATGCTTACCTTACTTTCAGCTCGCTAGGAAAACACAAGGAGAAGTGTACAGCTCACGTATTTAATGTAAAATCCATCAGGTAAAATCAATAGTAAAGTAAAAGCAACACAGGCTGAAGTACAATCTCGCATCGGTAAAAGCAACACGGTGAAAGTCATTTTAAAAACGCCATGATCGAAGTCTGTCTTGCGTTATTGACAGCCCGCGTAGAGAGACAATCGTGGATTTCATTTATCTTGTTTTTTCACTTCAAGAGTAATCGACTTCTCTTTTACCTTCAGGGTAGCCACGATCGGTGGTTAACTGAAGTGAGGGAGTGTTGGGTTGTGTTGGTACACGAATGATGCATGAGTTCAGTTCAGAAACTCTAGTCCAATGAGAAGACGGATTACAACAACTGAAGGCTATTCAGCCAATCACAGGCTAGAGTTCGTTCTGATCTGTGTCATGTTTACTACAGCATGAGAGTGACCTTGCAGTGCCCCTTTCATGAATTGGTTTTCGGTGTTTGAGACTGGAACCTGTGTTCGTGTTAAACAGGTGAATAATAGTGAAATTGCTCTGGTTGGGAACCGAAAACAGCTCCGTGTTAAGCGAAATTTGGTGTTAAGCATTTCGTGTTATCAGTGAAATTTTAATACAGAATAAGAAGGCCGTCGGCCGGGAATGCAAAAACGGTTCGTGTTAACGGGAAATTCGTGTTAAGCGAGTTCGTGTTAACTGGACTCCACTGTACAATAGTCTACAAAAATTTGACTGCTAAATTCAGCCCCAAATCCCAGTGTGTAATGACGTCACATAAGAGTATGGCAGACAGTTCACAACCTTGCCAGTTTCACGATCTTTCATAATACCTACTGACCGGCTGCTAATTTCACGCGTACAGAAAAACAACTATGACTATGCATATTAGAGTGGCTTTGATACTGAGTTGCAAAAATGTTGCCGACACTTTGATGTCACACATACGAGGTCACTAGATAGAGCACGATTTTGCTCGAACGTTATGGTCTATTCTCAGCGGATCTACGCATTACAAAAACTCACCTCTCTTCTCTGTGCGACTTTTGTGGAATCTTCCGGTCTAATCCTAGCATATCACAACAAAGCCAATTCCGCTCTCTGCGCGAACGATAGCGAAACTTTCTAAAAAGGTACGTGATTCGTAACCATGATAGCTCAAATAAATATTGGATCGTTTCCTACAATTAATACATGCATGCTCTTACAAAACAACACAACCACAATCGTAAAAGGCGTATTTCCAGCCACATCTAAAACCCAACAAATCGACGTCTGCTAAAATGATGCTTGACTGTGGAAAAAGCCTTGATACTAAACTATCTGTTTTGATCAGAGGACAAGGTTGGTATAGATTTGTGGCAAAATATCTACAGAGTTTGTTCAATTCGAGGTTTTAGGCGGATGGTTGCTCAGAGGGTTGAAAACTGCTCTGGAATCACAGTGTTTCGCCGCTTCGAGTGCCTTTCGTTTCCTCCCTTGTTTTCTGACTTGAGCTAGTTACACTGTGGCCGCGCACATGCGGTGGCGCAGCGGATTTGCATTTAGTAAAAAAAAAACACTCGTCAGGCCCCTATGGTATTTCTAGAATGGAGTGGAGTTATTGTCAAGTTACTTGATATAAAGACAACGTGTGCTGAACTGGATTGTCCTGTGTCTAAATAATCCATAGCTAGACCTGTATGTAGCGTTTCATAACCATCTGTTACAGAAGTGTATAATTTGAACAGTTACAGGGGTATTGGGCTTTTAATATGGACAGTAATATTCAGTAGTTGCTTTCTACATGTCAATGTTTGTTGAAATAAGTATATTTGTTATGGTTGCTTTAAAGTAACAGTTCACTAAATAAGCGTAGTAATTAGGCATGGATGTTTCAAATGTCAGTCCCTTCATAGGTGCCTAGCCTGTCAGAAACTACAGCCTACTGCTTTCTTTATCAATCCACCTCGATGCAGTTAGCGCAGGAAGGCCAGGGGAAAGTTAAAAGTGTTGTGAATGTGAGCTGGTAGTTTTTTTAGACGTGTCGCAGACTGATCTTTTATCGTGAGTCCACACTGGCTACCTGTTTCGATCCGCTACGCTTGGGTAGCACATCGTGGTGGGAGGTAACCAGTGTGGACTCATGTCATTGCCGACATCGCCTCAGCTTTTGCAGGGAAAGTGACTTAGGAAAAGCGAGAGAAATAATTTCTTGAGTGCCCGATTATTCGATGCTGTGTTTAACCTCAGAACCAGTCTCAATGGGGACACAGCTGATGTTGATTTCTGCAAGATGCGTAGATTTGCATGAGCCCCTGCGTCTGCAGGGACACAGGAAAATCTGTGCCTCTTGCTGATGGACGTTAAGGGAGATGAGGGACTTGAGGCTAAAACGTGCTGTGTATGATGGGATCTCTCGTTTGGGATAATACATTAGATGTTATAGTATACTATATTAGAATTAGCACGAAACTATGAAACTTGGTGTGTTTCATTCTCTCTTGTTGGTTGGTCAGTTCAGGGTTTCAAAGTCCTCGCCACAAGAGTGATAATGGGCGGATTGATTGTGCTGAAGTTACATTCGGAATACATGTGGTGCCTGGTTAGTTTGCCGTTTGGTGTCGCCCATGACAGCTTGAAGGTGCCCACTAATCAGGGACGCTGCCGTTGTTAATTAGGCATAAAGCCAGTTTGTTAATTTTTGGAGAGAAGTGAGATTTTCATCACATAACAATGACAATCTCGCTTTTCTTAACCCTTTTAGCCCCGGATCCCTACAGCAGGAGACGGTCTGACCATGATAATTCAAGATTAGTGCCAGATTAGCCTGGCCCCTTCTGGCACTACCCTTGAATTATCATGGTCTATCCATCTCTGCAGCTGTGTATAGTCGTTAAGCAGCACCTCCAAAATTTGAGAAATGGGACCTTGGGTTATCCGTCGGAATCATCACGAATAAAATCGCTACCGACCCGCAAAGGGACATAATGGCTTTTGCCAAATAACGCCAGAAGCACTGTCCTTAAACTTTCATGGTCAGTCCACATCCTGCTGTCAATGTCATGTACGAGTTGATCAAGCTACTGAGGAAGTATGGAGGAACGATGATTATGCTGGCCTGTGGTTTTGGACCTTATGACGCTGGAAGTGTTGTGGTATTGGATTTTGGACCTATTGCTGGCCAGCAGTATGGTCCAAAATGACGGACCAGCCTACCCGTTATGTCCACTGTGGGAATGTGCGACCTGTATGGCGTATTTACCACGATAGTGATACGTGGTATTGACCGCAGGGATGTAGAAAATTGGCCTGCGCTGATTTCTGCATTAAGAGATGTTAGGGACTTTGTAGATCTGGCAGCGAAGTCGTTCCATCTGCTGGTGACTCTCATCAGTTTGCCTTTGAAATGCAAGGGTCGCTGTAAGGCTTCGGGCTGCAGTGTCTCATAACAGTCGAGGGTATTTGCTTTTGATCTCTGCATTCGGATGGAGATGTCTGCGGTACCGATTCTCGGGAGCGGTTGCAAGCTGTTGGGTATATTCCAGTATAAAAACGTCTTCGGGCTCACGACGGCCGCAGTAAGCCCGCGCACGGTCGTGCGTAGGCCCACGGCGTGGGCCCGAGGGCCTTTGCTTACTGGGCATTGCTTCTGCTGGTAGGCAGGCTGTGTGTCAGCTACATCTATCTGTGGTGCATTTTTTGTGTCTGTTTAGAAGGATGTCTGTTCTTATTTCGGTATGTGTGCTGATCTGTGATTTCGGACCTTACGCTTGGAGCCGTAAAGGCCAGAGATCCGTTGCATGAGTGAGCTGACCCCAGAATGACAGACCATCAGACATCGAGAACTGTGATGCCCACAATCGAACTCCGATACAACCCCAGCCCTTCCATTCTGCTACTAGTGCTAGATTACTTTGACCCTAATTTACATATTTTGTTTAATGGTCTGTGATTTTGGTTCCAAGGGCTTGAGCGCCTTGAGGTCCAGAATCAGACTCAGACTTTTATTGAACCCTTTTAGCCCCAAGGTCTCGTTTCTCAAATTTTGGAGGTGTTGTCTAACGACTGTGTACCAGTTACAGGAGATAAAACCAAAAGATGTGATCTCGCAAGAGAAGTCTTGAAGGGCAAAAAGTGTCACCTGTCATTAAGGACCATCATTTAGGTGGCTACATCTATCTGTGGTGCTTTTTTTACAGCCACCTAAATGATGGTCTTTAATGGCAGGTGGTTCCTCATAAGGTGGTCACTCAAAACAGTTTCTACTACATGAGTGCTTGCGTGAGCATAGAACCTCCTCGCCCATTGCACGCTGTAAGGACTAAGGAGCCTCAATCGAGTCTATGCCTTTTGCTAAGCTTGGCACACAAGACAATATTTGTCTGTGTTTTCGAGGTCATTAGGCATAGATCCACACCACCCTTTCAGCGGCCGGAGAGGATCTTATCTCATGCTTCGAAGTCCCAAATCAAACAAGCATCATTTACGTTTTGTGTCAGTGAGGTCAGTTGGCATAGAGCTTCAGCACCTATTGCACGCAGTAGGGACTAATGAGGACATGCGCCTCTTCCTTGGCAGGTGAACACATTGAGCCCTGTGGACGTCATGCCCAGATTCTGGAGTTGTCCTCTGAAATGTGAAATGCATACCACTTTACTCTTTAGTTTTAAGAACATACCGACCATACTACTAGTACTTTATAAGTTCAAGGGTGATGCCAGATAGCTTGGCGCCTATGAGCAAGCGCCAAGCTATTCTGGCACCACTCTTGATCTAGTGTGGTTGATCAGTCTACTGCAGTAGTGCTGAATGAGGTGAAACCGGTTTCATTGAAGATATTTTTCATTGGGAGTGGGGTGGGAGGTGTCTGTGTGTTTGGTGTTGGTTGCAATCTGGGAAAAAAAAAGTCATTTTTTGGTCTCTCTCTAAAAATAAATGGTTATTATTTCTTCAGAAATCATTAGCAATACTATACCTCTCCCCCCTCCCCCCCCCCCCCCCAACATTTTCGTGGGGGGAGGGGCAGCAGGGTCCTCCTGCACGCCCCCCTCCTCCCCCCCCCCCCCCCCCCCCGCCCGCCTCCCTCTCCCGATTTCAACGCCACTGCCATCTATAAATCTATCTATGTCTTCGAGGTCAGTTTCTGCATTGGGGATGTAATGGCTGGTCTTTGTGCCAATTGCGATTACGCTTGGGTTGTCGGCACCACAACCGCATTTCCGAACCATTTTGACGGTACGTAGCAAGTCGTAGGCGGATGCGTTTGTGACATGCTTAGTTTAAGGCATTGTTTAAATTAGCTCTGATATTCCTCAGTGAGAAACGAATCGACTGGGACAGATTGAACTGAACATGCGAGCAAGTATTAACACATTCGACACGTGATACACATGTCCATTCAGGCCGGATTGATTGTTACAGTTCAAGGGTGGTGCCAGAATATCTAGTTAAAGGGTGGTGCCAGAGTAGCTTGACGCCTATGGGGGCTATTGTGTTCTGTAACCACACTTAAGCTGTCGTAGTTGATGGAGTTTTGAATCGTCAGACTCACATATCAATTTCGACCCAAAGGCTCTGAGCATTTTAACGCTTTGACTAGAGCTTTTGTCCGGTTAATTCCTACTGGAATCATCGCAACAATAAGCGCTACCAACAGCCAAAGGGTTTGATTAACCCATTTAGCCCTGAGTCCCTACAGCAGGAGATTGATTGACCATGATAATTCAAGGGTAGTGCCTGATTAGATTGGCGCCTTCAGGCGCCAGGCTAATCTGGCACTACCCTTGAATTATCATGGTCAATCCATCTCCAGCAACTGGTACATAGTTGTTAGGCAACACCTCCAAATTTGGAGACTTACTTACTTACGCCTGTCACCCCTACCCGGGTATAGGCCGTCGACGAGAGACCTCCAGCAACTCCTGTCCTGTGCTTCTCCTTCGATTCTACTCCAGGTGGTTCCAGTCTCTTGATGTCTGCTTGGAGGTCTCGACGCCAGGAGTTTCTCGGCCTACCTTTTCCTCTTTCCCTGGGGTTCCATGACAATGCCTGCTAGTGATACTGGAAGCTGGCTTTCTCAGACTGTGACCGATCCATCCCCATCTTCTTCGCCCAATTTCATTCTCTGCTGTTATCTGCTCTGTTCTCTCCCAGAGTCTGACGTTGCTGATCTTCTCTGGCCAAATTTGGAGAAATGGGACCTAAAGTAATCTTGTGGTTTCAGTTCTCGGGGCACCAATCTGTTCTAGCACCACTCCCGCACTGTCATCATCGTCGATTATGTAGAGGTGTGGTCGCTTGTAGATCTGAATTGCCGTAATGTGGAGCACTTCAGTTGTGTACTGAGTGCGGAGGTGGGGGAGTGGGAGTGACAGATTTCTTCGCCCACAGGGGGGTCGGGCTTATTCCAGAAAGGACGTTAACCCTTTCACAGTCACAGCCAACTTGCTGACATTGTATGATACTCGTTGCTCACGTGATTGTGAGCAGCACTTATAGACGCAGGACGTGAAACGAATGGCAGCGCAAAGGTAGTGCCGGATTAGGTATCTGTTCAGGGCCCCACGTAATCAGGCACTACCCTTGAGCTGTCCCCAATCACTCTGTGGATAGGTGCTGCGCTAATGATGCACTACTCTCCACCCTCTAGCTAGCACAGAGAGGTGCAAAGCAAATTATGCGCAACTTTCAGCTAGCGTGGCCTATTCATGCAGAGCCGCAAAAACACTACGCACTGGGCTGACAGTGACAGTTGATGCACGGAGAAGAGCTCAGCTAATTAATCTTTTGGATGTTGGTAGCGCTTTTTCTCGCGATGATAATCATCTTGACAAAGAGCGCTACCGACAGCTAAAGGGTCAACCCATTCGAGACGTGCCGCCTCCGGACACGAGGCTTATGCCGCGTATCCGGAGGTGGGCACGTCTCGGGTGAGTAGTGCACCATCCTTCAGCTCACTGTCGATCTGTGTGGCACAGTTGGCGCTTGAAAACGAAAGGGCGTCCATCGCTATTAGACAGCGTACTGGAGACTGGGAAGAGAAATATGCGACACTGTGCCCTGAGTTTCGGCGCATGGTAGAAAAACCCCAACCTAACAGTGTTTTGTTTTCCCGGACGAAATCAGCGAAAGCTGGAAGTCCATGTCCCTGTAAAAGTAGCATAGCGTTTTGTTTCTTTGAAGCGTCGCTATCATTAAGGGAGTTTCATCTGCAAAATTCCATTCAGCCCGGAAACGCTGCAAATTGTTCAATCACGATAGTGAAAGGGTGGTGCCAGAATGGCTTGCGCTTAAAGGCACCAGCTGTTTTTGCAGTTTCCCTCAACTATTATGGTTGATTTGTTTTCTGAACTGTAATGTAGTCTCTAGAGAACAACTGTAACAAAGTAAGAAATGTTCGTTATTGCGACTTAATGTGTTCTGTGAAGAAAACAAAGTTTTCTGCCATATAAACATTCACAAACAAAAAAAAGTATAATAAAGAGCAGATTGACTAGTCCAGCTACGTTTATCCCATGAAGGCACAATATTATTTTAACCCATATTATACTGAGGCTAAAAGCTTCACATTTGTACACTGCCATATGCAAGCTACTTTATAGCACTTGCAGATAAGGATATAGACCAATGGTTTTATTTCAAGGGTGGTACCAGAATAGCTTGGCGCCTAGAGGCGCCAAGCTATTCTGGCACTACCCTTGAACTGTTTTAGTCAAACTTACTTCACACACTGGTGTATTCTGAAAGATAAGGGTTAACTGAAGTTATGTGTGCTATTAGTGACGGCCGCACATATTTGATTAATCTCTTGGCTGTCATTAGCGCTTATTGTCATGATTTCTGCAGGAAAAAAAGCACTGCTGACAGCCAAAGGGTTAAAAAAAAAGTTACCATTGGACAGCGTTGCATCTTACAAGTCGCATCTTAACAAGTAGTAATCAATGCATTTTGGGGGGTTGGTCAGGGGAAAAAACGCTTTACTATGCTATGCGTCTTTTTCCAACAAATGGTTTCATCAGTACTAGTCAGGGGGGGGGGGGGGGGGGGGGGGCGGGGCGGTGGGGGGGTTTAAATCACATAACAGCACACATTTAGATGTCACCATATATGATTTATAATTCTGTTTGTGATTTAGTAAAAATGATTTTAAATTTGACTGTTTTATGTCAACAGATAGCTTGTAACATATTCCGCACCCTCCCACCAAATGACAATCCTGACTTTGACCCGGAAGAGGATGACCCAACATTAGAGGCATCCTGGCCACACCTGCAGGTAAGTACAGAGTTAAAACTGCGTAGAAAACTTAGTCTTTTGGTTTCATTAAACAGTTCAGTGCCCGTTGACGGAAACTATGTTTCTGCAGTCTTCGTCAATTCAACATCAACAAGCCCTAGCTGTCTTAGGAACATAGATACAAAGTGGTCTCAGCAAGAGGCATAGATCATCATGAGCCCCCACAACTGCGGGGGCTCATGAGGATCTAGACCTCTTGCAGTTGGGTGTGTTCAAATTTTCTCGGCACTGAACGGGTTAAATAACAAGAACAACAACAAAAATTATGAGATTGAGCTTTTTTCCTCCAAAACTGTGATTGTATACAGTAGAACCTGTTTTTGCAAGAAAGAAGCAGTCTTAATAGACAGGTGCTTCCTCAAGAGAAGTCTTGAAGGGCATGAAATGTCACCTGTCATTAACTATGGTTTTGCTGAAGCCATATTGTGAAAAGTTTTCTTTGCTGTCTAGGTATGCTGTCTTCTCTGTGTGGTGCTGTTTGATGTGTAAATGTTCAACATGGGTTTCTTTCTTTTCCAGATTGTATACGAGTTCTTCTTGCGGTTTTTAGAATCTCCTGACTTCCAGCCAAGTTTGGCGAAAAAGTTTATCGACCAAAAGTTTGTTCTTCAGGTAAGTAGTGTCATGTGATAAGCATGTGCTTTGGTCCACAATTGTGTGCTGGTCAGTGATGTTGGACCCTTGGGGCCCAGTCAGTAAGTTCCAAAATCACAGACCGTACACATAAATTATTATACACATGTTTGGTATTGACTTCTACTAGAACTGCTGGTGTTTTACACAGAAGTTGTGTCTGCAGGGCTAGTCTAAGATCCAAAGGGGAACTGTCAGTCATACTAGAACTGTATAGCACTGCAAATAATTTCTGTGCGGCAGCTAACCCATAAAGCCCTGACATGCTACGGCATTACGCCATAGCTTGTCAAGGCTTTATGGGTTAACAGGGAGCCACAGGTTGCAATGGTCAGGTTTTTGGACTGTTCCTGAAAAGAGTGGTGTCAGAATAGCTTGAACTATTGCAGTCGATCTATCCGGAACTGTGATGTAGACCTCAAAGGATATCTAAAACAAATGGATAAATTCATCCTCAGGATGTAATGAGTTGGGGGAGAGACTAGTGTGGGCGGAAAGACAGAAGTGAGCTCTCATTAGGCAGAGTGCAGTGCAGACGGAAGGACAGTAGTCAGCTCCTGTTTCACAACATAGATTTGTCTATGCTAAAATTCTTTTGGTAAAATGTTCGAGTTTGTGAAGATCCAGAGCGGTATTCAGATTTTGTCCAAGTAGGAGAGAACTTTGAAGACAGTCCATTTTACAAAAACATCTTCTCCACCATACCCTCCCCCCCCCCCCCCCCACCCATCCTGCCCCCTTCACCCCCCACCCCTCTCTTCCTGCCACCTAAGGCTGTGTTTCCACAGTGACAAGAAAATGGCAGCAACAGTGCCCAAAATCAAGAACATAGAAATAAAGGAGTTTTTCCATAAGCGTGATGCAGACAGTGGGACATCAGTGGCATGACAAAATTGTATTGTTCAATTGAGCTATTCAGAGGCGATTTTGCAATGATGGGGACGTAGTTTTCAGTACGCAACAAAATTGGGATACCAGGTATTTTTCCAAATCAAAACAAAGGTGTGAAATTGCTTTGTCGTGCTGATATATGGAAACACACAAAGTGATTTTCCGCCTGTGGCCCAGCCACACAGACGGATGATTAGAGATTTGGGTCAATGGCAGGACACAGCTGGTTTGTGATTTCAACCTCCCTCTCCCCCCCACCCTGAACGTTTTTGTCCCGTGGCGATATGGAAACACTGCTTAACCACACATCCATCCCACCCACCCTCCTTTTTTTTTTCCTGAGTTTAGGTCCAACTTACAGCCATTCGTCAAAAAAAAAAAACCGACATCGCCATTGATCAGGTTTTATTGTAGCTGTAATCGGAAAGACAAACAGGCTTCTCATCCTTCGTTTGCGAATTTATGGGCCCATTCTTTCGTCTTTTCGCGCCATTCAGCCGAAAGACAAAGTCTGCTAGGACAGTCTTTCATTGAGCATATGCCACCCTGCAAGAAGCATAGATTCTTATGAGCCCCTGTGGCTGCCGGGGCTCACGAGAATCTATGCCTCTTGCTGGCAAGGATTGACCCTATTTACAGCACGATGTGCAGATCCAGGAACTCGTCCTACTATATAGATTTCTGCCGCACTCTCAGTTGCTGTCATTAGCAATTTGAAGAAGTGTAGCTGTTTTACGAGTACTTGTAGCGGCAACCAGTCGGCTGCGATCACAGCAGTGTGCCCAGACTCGTAACAAGAACCGTTAACCCCTTGGCTGTCGGTAGCGTGTTTGATCGAGGTGATTTCTGCAGGAATCACCTCGACCAAACATGCTGCAACAGGCAAAGGGTTAAGACGGTTTTACTTCTAGTGCCTTAAAAGCTGGGAATGTATATGAAACTATTCGATGCCCATAAGAGGCGTAAATTCTCTTGAGCCCCTACTGCCGCTGGATGAGGAAGGTGTTGTAAAAGAGCATCAGCAGTGTTCAATTTGAATAATTGATGGATTGTGGTTTGTGTCTGGACGGAGGAGCTTACTGTTTGGTTTTTCCTACCAGCTGCAGGACCAGTAAAATGTGCGGGTAGTGCTTGATTTTCAGAGAGGCACAGTGGTAATCAGGAACTGCTCTTAAGAAGTCATGGTAGATCAGTAACTTGCTTGCATTGCTTTGCTAACTAACGTTTAAGAAAAAGAATACCATTCTTTAGGGTTACAGGAATTTTGTTGCGTCTACATTCTCAGTAAGCTGTTAAAAAAAGATGCTATGTGTTTGACATTGTTAACTGATTCACGCCTGATAATCATTTTTACAATATCAGGAAGTGTATATGAAGACTGGCAGTGGGAGAAGGAGGGGCTGTGTTAGTTGAGGGATAGTGCCAGATTAACTTGGCACCAGGATAATCTGGCACTACCCTTGAATTATCACCGCCAGTCCATCTGCTTTTGTGGTGTTTTATCCTGCTTGCTCACCAATAACTGTATGCACAAGTAAGGTAGCTCTTTGCCTATGGATGTCGACTTCAGCCGCTGTGGGGTTATTTTCCCTAGAACACTATTGGCCGCGAGATTCGCCCAACCATGGTTCGCTTGCAATGCCTCTGCTTGGATATTTTTAGCGCTGAATGTTGTTAGGTTACTTGGCATGGGCACCTGATCCAGAAATGAATGCTTAACCCATTTAACCACAAGGCCACATTTCCTAAATTTTGGAGGTGTGACCCAATGCCCAGGTACCAGATGCAGGTGAGGAATCGACCATACTAATTCAAGGGTAGTGCCAGATTAACTTGGCGCCTTAAATTGTCATGGTACATCCATCTCTTGTTGTTGGGTGTTGGTGCTAAAAGGGTTAACAAATGGCGAGTGGCAGACTACAGAAAGGTTACTTAGCAAAGTGTTAACGGTACATGTGTTCAGGTTACAATAGTATGGTGTTCACAAATACACATATAGAACTGCTGTTTATTTGTGTTCTTATTTAATGTGTATGCATAACATTGTTCATTTGAATTTTCATTCAGTTGTCATACTTGACTGGATGTGTCAGCTGAACTTGAGATAATTCAGAGGGTCTCCCTCTTCCCCCCTCGATGTTGACTGATGATGAGTTGTCTGCCCACAGCTGCTGGAGCTCTTCGACAGTGAAGACCCAAGGGAGCGAGATTTTCTGAAGACTGTCTTGCATCGGATATATGGCAAATTCTTGGGGTTGCGGGCATTCATCAGAAAACAGATCAACAACATCTTTCTCAGGTAGGGTATGAAAATGTCAATTAAACCCCATGTGCATGCAGCCACCAGTGCTGTTTACAACACTGGTGAGTGCATGCACACGGGGTTAAACCCATTCATCCCTGATGCACTACAGCAGGAGATGGATCGACCATGATAATTCAACAGATGTCAAGCTAATCTGGCACTACCTTTGAATTATTATGGTTGACCCATCATCTGCAACTGGGACATAGTCATTTTGGGACACCTCCAAAATTTTGGAAATGCGACCTTTGGGTTCAGTGGGTTGCAAAGTGTAAAGGGGTTTACTGTTACACTACAAGAAAGTGTTTCAAAAAAGATTTTCGTAGCTTGTTAATGGGAAGGAGGCAAGAGCGGTTTGCTTGCAGTAGAACTGGTTCACATGATCCACAATGTTTGACTTGATCCTCAAATGTTTAATAATAATAATAATACATAGTTCTTGTATAGTGCTGTTCTCCAGGAAAACACTGGACTCACTGCGCATGCACAACAGCACACCCTCTCTCTCAGACACACACACGATTATACACTACTTTAAACCACCCCATCTCTTCCCAACACCTTACATTCACTTCCTCTAGGATCAGAATAAAAGGCAGTCAGCAGTTAGCTAAGTGTTAAATGCCCGACAGAAAAGAAAAGTCTTTAAGTGATCTTTGAACTGTGACAATGTGGGCAGATTCCGCATTTCAGTTGGCAGGGAGTTCCACACACTTGGGGCTAAAAAGGTGAAAGAACGCTCCTCGACAGTTTTCATGTTAAGCTTTGGGATTTTAAAAAGTTTTACACTAGAGGAATGGAGGGTGCGTGATGGCTGATAAACAGACAGCTTGGCAGAAAGGTACGGCGGGAGAGATCCGTCAAAATGCCGATAGGCGAAAATTGCAATTTTGTACTGGCAGCAGAATTTTACGGGCAACCAGTGCAGCTGCTTCAGTAGAGGCGTAATGTGGTTTCTCTTTTGTTTCTTCAAGATGAGACGCGCCGCATTGTTTTGCATCATCTGCAAGCGTGAAATCTGATCTGCCGGTAAACCTGCCAGTACAGAATTGCAATAATTGAGCCTGGACGTAATGAATGCATTTACAAGTCTTTATGCCGCACTTTCTGTGAGATACGGTCTGAGGGAAGAAATTCTGCGCAGCTCAAGGAAACCAGCGCGGCAGACGCTACTGATATGATCATGCATGGAGAGCGTCGAATCAATCTTCACACCCAGATATTTGACACAGTTCTGGAAGGGAACGCTGCAGCCACCAATGTTTGCGAACTCGCCGTTAATCAGACTAAGGCGAGACTGAGAGCCAACAGGCATGACTTTGGTTTTATCGGTGTTTGACATGATCTTCAAATGTTTGACTTGACCTTCAAATTTGACATGGTTATTTGACATGATTTTTATATATGTTTGTTTGGGGGATGGAGGTGCTCCCACTTTCCAACAATGTTGTAGGTTTGTTTGTGGTATGTGTATTGTTAATACTTGAAACTGAAGTGATCACGGTGTTCTCTGGCCAATGTTACCAGTGTTCTTGGGATGACATTGACCCTCCTACCCCTGCACACAGGGTTATTGTTCACGACATACGTGTTTACTTTCCTTGTTTATGTTGAATTGTTTCTTTGTGTCATTGCTGAGGACTGCTTGTTGGTGTTAAGGTTTATTGATGAGATAGAGATGTTTAATTTGGTGGTTTGCTCATGAATGCTTGTTTGTCATCAGGTTTATTTATGAGACGGAATCCTTTAATGGGGTGGGAGAGCTGCTGGAGATCCTGGGGAGCATCATCAATGGCTTTGCACTGCCTCTGAAGGCCGAACACAAGGTGTTCCTTATGAAGGTCCTCATCCCTCTCCACAAGGCACGCAGTCTCAGTCTCTACCATGCACAGCTGGCTTACTGTGTAGTCCAGTTTTTGGAAAAAGATGCAGCATTGACAGAAGATGTGAGTTGTTGACACTACTCTTTTTAGTCTATTACAGTATGTGTGTGTGTGCTGGTCTGTGATTTTTGGACTTTACAGCGTACAGCCATAACCTATTTAGTCCCGATGCAATACAGCGGGAGATTTATTGACCAGGATAATTCAAGTCACAGACCAGCACGCGATGTGCTCAGCTAACAGAATGTTAACACTCTGGCTGTCGGTAGCGACTTTGGTCACTGATTCCTACAGGAGTCATCGTGACAAAAAGCGCCACTGGCAGCCAAAGGGTAGTGACCTTTTCTGTTGTTCCTTAAGTCTGTACCTAAATAATATTACATGTCTACGACAAAGAGACCACAGTAATTTGCAGTGGTTAGGTGTGAGCGCTCATTCAAGGATAAATATAACTGTGAAATGTGTTTTGCTGTGTGTGCAGGTGATAAAAGGTTTGCTAAAAGTCTGGCCAAAGACCTGTAGTCAGAAGGAGGTGAGTGTGTTCTGGAGTTTGAAATTTCAAATGTTTCAACTTGTTCACGCCTAATCAGGATTTTAATGGTTCACGCCTAATCAGGATTTTAATGGCGTCTAACACGAAGACTGTGTACCAGCTGTAGAAGATCCACCGACCATTAAAATTAATGGGTACTGTCAAATTGTCTGGCACCTGGAAAAGCACCAGTCTAATCTGGTGCTGCCTTTGAACTGTCATGACTGATCCATCTACTGCTATTGTGTTTTAAACCTTTGTGTGTCGGTAGCAGTTTTAGTTGTGATGATTCTTGTGGGAATCAATACGGCTAAAACTGCTACCAACATGCAAAGCAGGAATCATCGTGACTAAAACCGCTACGCGCAAAGGCTTAATAGTGAATGTTCTACAGTACATTAGACAGAAAAGAAGGTGTCTCGATTCACTCTTTCACTCGTCGCAGAAAGGGAAAAGTTAACCCTTTGGCTGTTTGTAGTGGTTTTAGTCATGATGATCCCTGCAGCAATCGTTGCGACTAAAACCGCTATGGACAGCCAAAGGGTGAATGGAGATATACTCTTCATCTGCTGTCATTTTCCAGTGCCTATTTTGTCATTTTTGGCTAATGTGCAAAAGTAAAATAGAGTTCTGGATATGTACTGACTCTTCCATTGTCCATCTGTCATTTTGGAGCATCTTTTGACTTGTATTTACTTCTATTTAATTTATCTAATTTGCATGATTAAGATAACCGTTAATCCATTTTGTGTGTGTACAGGTGATGTTTCTAGGTGAGATCGAGGAGATACTGGATGTGATAGAACCAGCACAGTTCCAGAAAATCATGGAGTCACTCTTCAAAAACATCGCTCGCTGCGTCTCCAGTCCACACTTTCAGGTAAATGAAATTATTGACACTGCATCCCTAACACCCTCAGTTTTTTGCTCACTCTCCCCCCTCATTTCCTCTTCTCTCTTCCACCCACCTTCCTTCAGCAGGAAAAAGTCTGTCAGATAGAAATGAGTAAACACCTCTACAAACCTGAACAGCATTACCATGAAATGTTATTCATTATAAAGACTGAACAAAAGTGACTGTACTGTTTGTGGTAATGTCGTGTAGGTTTCGCAGCAATTGGCAATGCTAACTCCTGTGAGGGAATTGTGAAAACATTGGTCAGAGCTGGTACTTTCAAGTAAGCAAAAGGTTTTCGTTCGAACATCAGGCATAGTTGTGTGTATTCATCAGTTTACCAATGATCTAAAGAACCTTAAGAAATGTGTTTTATCAATGTATGGGTTAATGTACTAGTTTCCTAGCAGCTATTGCTTAACTTTGGCGTTTACTGTGAAGAGTATCTTATATCATTGAGGTTCAAGGTTGGTGCCAGAATAGCTTGGCGCCTTTAGGTGCCAAGCTATTCCAGCACCAACCTTGAACTGTTGTAGGTGATCCACATCCTGCTTTCACATGTTGGGGTTTAATAGGTTAATCTCTACAAGTAAGGCACCACCACTAGCACCTAACACTTTCTTTTGAGTATTACATGTGTATTGCTAACCCACTGCTGCATACATCCACCAGTACTGTTTGCCAAGGGCTGCATGCCCGAAAGGATAAAATCCTGCTGTGCTTTTATTAGGAGGCAAGTTTTCTGGACTGTGCATGCAGCAGAATTTTTTTTTTTTTTTTTAAATGTGTGGTCAGGTTGCGGAGCGAGCACTGTACTTCTGGAACAACGAGTACATCATGAACCTGATTGAGGAGAACAGCAACGTGGTGCTTCCCATCATGTTCCCGGCACTGTACCGCATCTCCAAGGAGCATTGGAACCAGACCATCGTGGCCCTTGTGTACAATGTCCTTAAGACCTTCATGGAGATGAACAGCAAGCTCTTCGACGAGCTGACCTCCAACTACAAGGCCGAGCGGCAAAAGTGAGTAACTTCTGTTTTGTGCAAGGGAACGAGAAAGAGAGAACACATTTGGAAAGGCAAGAATAAAACAAGCGTACTTCTTTCTTCGTTGGTTATTTTCATTAACTGTTTTGTTTTGTTGTGTTACTCTGCTAGAACTGTGACGAGAGAGAAGAAGGAGAAGACGATAATGACATTTTTGCTGCTGATCATTTTTTGTTTGTTTCTGTAACCCATTTAACCTCACAGCTGCATATCCCAAATTTTTAAAGTGTCACTTAACCACTATGTACCAGTTGCAGAAGATGGATTGATCATGATAATTAAAGGGTAGTGCCAGATTAGCTTGGTGCCTTCAGGCACCAAGCTAATCTGGCACTACCCTTTAATTATCATGGTCAAACTGTAGTCTGCTGTAGTGCGTCAGGGCTAAATGGGTTAATGTTGCCAGAGATAATGACGTTTCTACTGATAATCATCTTTTGTTTCTTTAATGTTCCCAGAGAGAAGAAGAAGGAAAAGGATCGCGAGGAGCTGTGGAGACGGCTGGACCGCCTCGAGCTCAACAACAAGGGCAAGATGATCAACAGCTCCTAACGGACCCCGCCCTAGAGTCGCCGCACCTCCACCCTTGCTTAGTCTACCCCCGTCTTCTTTTGTTCGCCTGCACACCACATGTTGAGACTGTCAGCACCTTGTTGGCCATTAACCCTCTTGCTCATGTGCTGCAGCCACCGCTACTGTTCACAGTATCAGTGGCAGCATACACAAGGGGGTTAAGCCAAACTTGTCAGCTGCTCTGCCATCTCAGTAGCTGATCCAGGCATCGTGTTGTGGATATGTCTATCTCAGCTTTTCATCACTTATTTGGCTGACCATGTCTCAGCCACCTAGGAAGCCGTTCAGTCATTTTGAAGCCATTCAGCCACCTTGGAAGGTGCTCGGCCATCTGTCAGCCGCTCATCCATCCTGGTTGGAGCTCCAGTTTATGTGGCATCCATCAGTTCTCTATTCATCTTGCTGTGTTTGTATTACTGGTCAGCCAGTAAAAGATTCATAAAAAGTAGATATGCGATTCAGCATCTTAAAACTGATCACCCGGCTAAAACACTTAAATGTCTGCAGCGAATGCAGCCCAGCTACAACAGGCATAGATTCTCAAGAGCCTGTGCGATTAGCAGGGGCTCTTGAGAATCTGTGCCTCTTGCTGATCGCTTCTGTGTCTGTGTTTATTAAGTGGAGGAAGTCACTGAGGAAAACAGACAAGTGATGAACAGCTCGTTAGGAGACCTCATGCATAGACACATACAATATATTTTTTCTCTTCTTTTCCTTCTGTTTTTCTCCTGTCCCTCCCTGTTCCACGCTGCCATGTTCTTTTTCTGTTGGATGGCCGATCCAGCTTGTTTGTGTTGCTGGAGCATTTTGTGGCAGATTCTGCTTAACACATTCTGCTCCAGGACCGAAATCCCCAAATTTTGAAGTTGCCCTCAGAAGGACTATATTACAATTCTAGAGACAGATTGAGCTTGATATTTCAAGGGTGGTGCCAGGATATCTTGGCTTCTATGGGTGCCAAACTATTCCGGCACCACCCTTGAACTATCATGCTCGATCAGTGTCTTGCTGTGGTGTGTTGGGGCTGAATGAGCAAGTGTTTTAGAAAAGGGTCATCATGATGCTAAAACAGGGAGGCATCTTTTAACAAGTAAATACCGAGTGAAGGAGGTAGATCAGGTATGATATTTCCAGGGTAGTGCTAAATTTGCTCTGCCTGGCAAGCTGAACTGGCACGCCAAACTAACTCGCCCCTTAGTTCGTCGAGCCCTTAGGTAGTAATTCCCTAATTTTGGCATTTCCTGTGAAGAGTATGTTGCATCATCATAGTTAAAGGTCAGTGCCAAAATAGCTTGATACCTGCAGGTGTCCAGCTGTTCTGGCACCAACCTTGAACTATTATAGTAGATCCACACCATGCTGTGTAGCATGTCGGCCGCCGTGAGATGGCCTTAGTTGCCTGCTCGGCGTTGAACCCAAATAACTAAATAACTGTGTAGCATGTCGGGGTTTAATAGGTTAATCTCTACACATAAGGCATCATCATTAGCACCTAACACATCTTCAAGCTCTCTTTCTTTTGAATATTATTACTAACCCCCTTGTGTGTGCAGCCACTGGTACTATTTGCCAGCGGCTGCATGCTCAGAAAGGGTAAAATATTGAGGCATGTGATGTTGTGTTTGGTGTACAACATTTGATTTTGTTTACCTCATGCCTGCTCCATTTTTGTGTTTTGTTCCACGTTGCCTCAAGGTTGCCATTGTATTTGATCACCCTGAGAGAGCTGCCTGATTCAGCCCCGTCCGATTGATTTCTGTTCTAAACCACCTCCTGAATTTATACTTTTTTTACGCTCTCATCACTACATTATTCGGCAAGAGTGTTTGCTTGGCACCGCATCTGATCAGATTCTGCTTTCATTGCATTAGAAAAAACAAGTTGGGCTTTTTTGTTACTTGTATATCTACATTTCTGATGTATGCATTTCAGGTGTATGCATTTTCAGAAAGCTCTAAAAGTAATTTTCTTTTTCAGTTTACCATCTCGTTTGGGTTATTTTTGTGGACCGGGAACAGTACACTTCTGCTACTTTCAGTTATTTTTGCAGTCTCTACTTTTTTTTTCAGTTGGTAGCCTTTTTTCAGTTGGTAGGCTTTCTTATTCACAGCATAAAGGGTCATGTATTACACTGTTGGCACAGGTCTGTTTCCTCATTAGCTTTCCATTTATAGCCAACAAAGAAACAAACATGCTTTGCACAAAGTATGTTTGTATCTTTGTTGGTTGTTTTATTGTATTTGATATGCTTGACAGTCATTCTTATCCATTAGCGAGTTGTTTCTGGTATTTGAACAAATTTTATTGTCATGGTTGCAAAGTCACTGAGATCTATATAGCATGTACACTGCTTTTTGTGATTGTCACGTAAGTCTTGAAATTTTCTGTTAATCGTGAATTTTTCTGTTCTGTTTCTGTTAATCATCTGCATTCAAGACATCAAGACCTTACCATAGTTCTGGTTCTGCTGCATTTGCGTGCGCATTTATTTCACTTTCAGTTAAGAACTAATGAAAAAACATGCTATAAGTAATTAGTTCATAATATTTACTGTGAAACATGTATTTTGATGTAGATATAAAAGTATGTATCATTTGAAAATCTGTAAATGTCAATTTTTTCCCCCCCAGTTTCATGGTTTATAGTTAAGGCATAGAATGAGAGAAATTGATTTGTTCCCTCACTTTAGAATTTGAAACGTCTATGTACATCTGTCTGATAAAAGAAATCATTGTGCATTACTGTTAGTTTTGTTATTGTATCCATTACAAATAATAACTTGCTTTCTGACTTATGTTTCACCCACATTTACTTTGGTCACAAGCTTGTGTTTAATTACCACACAATTGCCACAAACTGCCTGTGAACTACGAAAGACAGATAAGGCATTTCTTGCTTTCTCAATAACTTACATGCAAGTACTTGCACATAAGTTATACTTATAGAGAGATTTTTAAAAAGCCTTAGTTTTTGTACTGTCAGCAACTTACAAACAAGTGCCAAGTATACCTGCAGTTGTGGTGGAGTGTTATTTCATAAAGTTTAAATGTTGGTTAGAACACTTATAATAATTTATTCAGATACATGTATTTGTTTGGGAATCATGTTGCATGTATAAATTGGGGAAAAGCGGAAATGTAGTTTTCAGGTAACAGTTCCTCGAGTCTTAAGGCTTGTTCTTAACCCTTTGCGTGTCAGTAGCAGTTTCTGTTGCAATGATTACTAAATGAATCATCGCAACAAAAGCTGCTACTGACACGCAACAGGTTAATTTGTTTTCAAGTTCAAGATTACTTTGTATTTTTTTTATGGACACATTTGGCTTCTGTAATTTTAAAGCTTGCCTCGCTCTAGTGCTCCCTTGCCGTCGCCTCAAGCACCAGACGGCGCAGAGAGGACTGAACTTCGCTCTAGTGCCAAATATCAGAATTGTTAACTCATTCAAGACCTGCCACATACGGACATGCGGCTAAAAGCCGTGTATCTATATGCAGCTCATCTCGAATGACTTAAAGTTAGTGGCTATGATATGACAGTACAGTTGTATACCACATATGTATTTTCCGCCAATCATTTGTACCAGTATTCAGTTGAATGTCACAGAAATACACGAAAGGCCTGAGTGTCAGATACAGGTATAACTTTTAAAAATAATTCTAGGCACTCTGAATATTCTCTCCCCATAGCACAGTCAAACCCAGCTGTTGCTGCATACCTATACACATTACCACTATTTTGCTGTATGGTTGTCTGTTCTTTTGCTGTATGGTTGTTCATTAAACTTTCTTTTTTCCGTAGATGGTAATGTAATATATATATATATATAATCACCCACTTTGTTTTAATCTGTTGTTTGGATATATGCGCGTTTGTTTGTGAGTGCGAGTACTAATTCTGAATCATTTTTGAGATTGATTGTATGTGTGTTGTCAGTTTTGAAATGAAATGCTGAGAGGGAGGGGGGTGTAATGGGTGGTACTGGTATGTTACATTTAACATGATCTGGTAACGCTGCACTGATAGTTTATGCGTTCATGTACTGACTGTTTTTCTTCTTGTGGATCATCTTATTAAACCTTTACGCTTCTATGTCAAAAATGTATTTCTTAAAAACTTTCTTGAGGAGCTGAGTTGAGAGTAAATGAGACAGGTCTATGATGGCAAGAGACGTGGATTCTCATGTGCCCCTGCATACACAGAGGCTCATGAGACTCTATGTCTTTTGCTATTAGTCCTTTCCATGCTGTACCTGTGGGCTGTATCATTCTCTTTCTCTCCCAAACCCCCGTTCTCTCTCTCGCTCTCTGCTTCACAGAGGCTTTCTTCACAGAGGCTATTTCTCTTATCATTTCATGGGCAGCGAACTGTGTGATCATGTGTGTGTGCGCTCTCTGTGAGGTGACGTGATTAGTCAAACTGCATGACTCTTTGGCAGACATCCCGCAAAAAAAAATTTGCTTCATTTCAGCAAGAGGTTTAACTCTTTTGAGACGTGCTGCATCCGGATTCGCAGCGTAACGCCACGGATGCGGCACGTCTCGAAAGAGTTAAGCTCCTGTTCCACAACGGGAGTTTAACCCCCATGTTCATGCAGCCACTGCTACTGTAAACCCGTGGCTGCATGAACAGGGTGATTAACCCTTCTTAGCACACCATTAGGATAATTAGGATAAGTCGTGTCAGACATCTACATATAATTTAGTGTGTGTGTGCCATTTTTTGCAAACACCATCACTGTTTCATTGTTCTTTTTTTTTTTTTTAATGGTGCTGTGGTCACGGTGTTAATGTCTTGTGTATATATACATACATATTATATAATATTATTGACATACATGAGCTGCATGTACTTGTATTGATTAACATGAAAACTGTGGATATCTTGATACAATTGAGCGGTGAAAAATCTTTGATTTTCATCTGTTCCTTTGCTCTCCACCACCCCACCCCTTGCCTCCCTCCCCTTCCCACGTGTCCAGTCCAACCACATCTTTCACTAATAAGTAAGCAAAGGTCATCTGGCTGATGTTGGCCTCAGTGGTCCTGTGCATGGCTGTGTGCGGGACCACTATGACTGACGTCTGCCTGAGTGTCTTTTGCTTATTGGGTATTCCCTCATCCTCATCCATCTCATCTCCCACCCTCATCACCCTCCCCCAGTCCATTTCACAGTTTTCAGGCATTCTCACATGATGTGTACAATTTTGTAATCATCAAATGCTTGTGTCTGCTGGTTTTTCCATACGACCGGTATTCTTTCATCAGGCTCGGCTGCATTTTGTCAGGCTTAGTTGTCGTTTCTTTTCTTGCACTTTTTTATGGTAGATGGTTGAAAAAAAAATCAGACACCCGAAGCTGGGATCAAGTCCCACACCTGTCGCATTGGTGGCAGATGCTTTACCATCATGCTATGCACTGCCTCTTAACTCACTCAGCCCCGACACACCACAGCAAGACACGGATCGACCATGATAGTTCAAAGGTGGTGCCAGAATAGCTTGGCGCCCATAGACGCCAAGCTATTCTGGCACCACCTTTGAACTATCATGCTTAATCTTTCTCTGGAATGAATTGTAACACAGCCCTTTAGAGGGCAACTTCAGAATTTGGGGATTTCGGTCTTTGGTGTAGAATGTCAACATTGTAGCTACACATTTTAGCAAATTGATATGCATTAGTAGACTTGTGTCTGACTAGGCTTTTGTCTGATTAGGCTAATGAAATCAGCTTAGCTGTACCAGCATATGGCCTTGGCCACGATGACCTGATACTTACTCCCAAACTTCAAATTAAAATTTCAATTTTTTCCCCTTCATGCCATTTATTAGTATGCTTAAAGGCACACATTTCACAGTAAGTTGCTAGACAGTGCTCACAGCAGTTCAGGAGATATTTGATGTTTTCTCCCACACTGTGTTTGCATGCTGTACAGCATTTTTACACCAAAATAACATCCTTGGGCTGTTTCCCAACTCTCATAATATATTTTTGCCCCAAACAAAGTTTTTCAAAGAAAAGCCTTCTTGATGATGGAATATTTAAACACACCGTCTGTTTTACAAGATCTGTTTCACACCTGTGTAATATCTTGCTACCAGTACACCAGTGTGGAAACCAACTTTTCAAACAAATCCAAAACTATTCACTACCAAAAACATCCTTCATGTTTGATGTGTAAATGATGATTAACTCATTCAGCACGATGGCCGTATTTCCCAAATTTTGGAGGCGTCATCTAATGACTATGCACCAGTTGCAGGAGACGGATCGACCATGATAATTCAAGGGCACTACCCTTGAATTATGGTCGACCCATCTCCTGCTGTAGTGCGTCGGGGCTGAATGGGTCAAGTTATGTAGATTTGTTTTTCCAAATAAATGAACCTAGATGTCCTTGTGAGGAAATAAATGAACTTTTAAAGCTATGAATGTTGCTTTTAAAAATACAGTAGGAAAAAGATGAAGTTCAATTTACTAACCCTTTTTTTTTTTTTTTTTGGGGGGGGGGGGGGGGGGGGGTGTAGTTTTAATGACATTTGTTTGTCAGTATTTAATGATAAAATTTTGTTTGTTTGTTTTTCTTAAACTGAAACATCAGCAAATTTTAAGCTTATGATGATGTTATAAATGGTTGATCAACACCACTGCAGATACGTGTATATGTTACAGATGTATGTAATTCTTCACCATTTTTGTCTGGTGCTGCCTGTAGAAAATCTTGTTGCTGTCGGGAGGTTAACTCATTCAGTCCCGACACACCACAACCAGATATGGCTCGACCATGATAGTTCAAGGGTGGTGGCAGAATAGCTTGGCGCCTATAGTCGCCAAGCTATTCTGGCACCGCCCTTGAACTATCATGGTCGATCTGTCTCCTGAATTGTATTGCAGCCTTCAGAGGACAACTCTAAAATGTGGGGATTTCGCACCTAGGACACAATGAGTTAAGCAATGTACAACCAACCAACCATAAAATGCACTAGAATGTGTTATATTTCAGTGGCTGCAGAAAGAAGGATTTACAAGTAAATTGTTTTCATAAGAAAAGTGCATTCTGATCAGTGCTCTTTAGTCTGAAGTCAGATTTTTGTTCTATTTTACACCAAAACTTAGTATGGTAACCATGTTTTGTTCATTTACTGCCATTGTTCACATAATGTGATGAAAGAGCAGGGGATAGCTTTAGCTTGTTATAAATAGGTTATATTCAGTGTGGATAAGCACAATCACTATTAAACGTGTCCGAATGCTTTGTCAAATGTATTGCGAGTTTTAACTTTTATGCTTGTGTCTAAAAGCTGGGATATGTTTTGAAAATGTTGAGATTATAAGGTTTTGGCGTGATTCTGTAATCTCTCTACTAGTACTACAGTCTTGCATGTTCCCAGTGGCCAATAACTTCTTGAGGCGTCATTAAAGCAGCAAGCAAAAAAGGGGTACCAAACAATTGTCCCATGTTTTAGCCCATATCATACTGAGGCTAAAAGCTTCAAATTTGTACACTGCCATATGCAAGCTGATCGAGAAACATCTGCAGCATCAGCGCAAACTCTACCACAACTTCATTGATTTCAGGAAAGCATTTGATCGCGTCTGGCACGACGGACTCTGGCAAGTCATGAGATCGTTCAACATAGAGGAGGGACTGATCCAAATGATAGAAGCGCTTTACAAGAACGCCTGCAGCGCGGTTCTACTTAACAATCAGTCAGGCGAGTTCTTCAGGACGACGATCGGTGTCCGTCAAGGATGCCTGCTCTCTCCTGTCCTTTTCAACATATTCCTGGAGAAGATCATGCAGGAAACCCTCCACGACCACCATACTTCAATCTCTATTGGTGGCAGATCCCTGTGCAATCTTCGATTCGCAGACGACATTGACCTCATGGCAGGCAGCAATAGTGAGCTCCAAAACCTGACAGACAAACTTTCAAGTAGCGCAGGGTCTTATGGCATGGAGATCAGTACGGATAAAAGCAAAGTGATGATCAACACCACAAGCGACAGCAGCAGCAACATTCACATGAATGGCCAAAAGCTAGAAGAGGTCAATAGCTTCAAGTACTTGGGAGCCACCCTGTCCAAAGACGGTAGTTGCATAGCAGAGATCCGTATCAGGATAGGTACAGCAACATCCGCAATGGCCAGGCTGGACAGGATATGGCGAAGTAACTCCATCAGCTTCACCATCAAGTACAGGCTTTACAAGTCCCTCATAGTGTCTATTCTACTCTACGGCTGTGAGACTTGGACACTGCTTGCAGACTCAGAAAATAAAATCCAGGCCTTTGAGAACAAGTGCCTGAGGAAGTTGCTCCGCATCTCGTACCGCGAGCACAAGACCAACGAATATGTACGGAGCATCGTCACTTCCCTGGTGGGCCCACATGAACCCCTTCTGGCAACCGTGAAACGGCGCAAGCTTGCTTGGTTTGGCCACGTGACCCGACACAACACCTTGTCCAAGACTATCCTCCAAGGCACTCTCGAAGGAAGTCGTCGGCGAGGTCGTCAGAGAAAGAGTTGGGTCGCAAACATAAAAGAATGGACCGAACTCGAGATGTCAGACTTGCTTGCCACCGCCCAAAATAGAACTCAGTGGAGAGCACTGTCTGTTGCTGCTGCCTTTCAGTCCCCCCAACGCCCAGTTCGGGCAAGGGACTGATGATGATGATGATGATATGCAAGCTACATTATAGTACTTACAGATAAGGATATATACCAATGGCTTTAGTTCAAGGGTGGTGCCAGAATAGCTTGGCGCATAAAGGCGCCAAGCTATTCTGGCACTACCCTTGAACTATTTTAGTCAAACTTATTTTACACACTGGTGTATTCCGAATGATAAGGGTTAGACACCAAAAATGGCCTATTTTTGCATCTTGGTGTCGGTTTTACGTTTCTGGAGGAAGTACAACCCATCTGACGATAGATTTCACTATTACATCCATTTCTGCATTAGAAAACACCAAAATCACAGTCCCACAGTTGTTTCCTTTTCAGGAGAGAGCTTTTAGAATATAGCAAGCATTATGTCAGGTCAGTTGGACACCAAATCATGACCATGGCCATATTTTCGTGAGCTTAACAATTGGCTGATTCTTCATCAGTAACGTTTAGGCTATCTGTAAGGATTAGGCTAGTCTCATATTAGCATGACCTTCGACGCATTCAGGCACCTGTACTAAAAAACAGTACCAGTGGCTGTATGCACATGGCTGGAAAACTAGGTCCTGTGGAGTTAACGTAGCAGGTATGTGCACTGACATTGGCGATTGTGATACTGAACAAATTTAACTATCTTTTGTCTGCTTCTGGCCTGAGCCAACTTACCTCGACTGCTGTGTGTGCCCATACATGTATTTATCAACTTGTTTTTCTCTCCCTTTTTTTGTAAACAAGTTTGACTCACTAATTGCTTTGAATACAGTGTGAACTTAACAGATGAAGCTTTGAATTTTATTCAAGTCAGAGTCTGTCAGAACTACTTCACTGTTGCTAATCACCTCATAAGGTGTGTGTTGGCTGGGGATTTTGGACTTTACGGCTGGAAGCCATAAGGTAAACAATAACACCCAGCATACACAGCTATGTCTTGTTTCCTCATCAGAGATTATTTTTGGTTCATTTCCACCACCTGCAGCTTTGTGGTGTATTCTTCACTTCATGATTGGATGGTGTTTGTTTGCGGCTCGTACGTGTGCTTTCATGTGGGGCGTAATTCATCTTAACTCATTCAGCCCGACGGCGGTATTTCCCAGATTTTGGAGGCGTCATCTAATGGCTATGCACCAGTTGCAGGAGATGGATCGACCATGATAATTCAAGGGCAGTGACAGATTAGCTTGGCGCCTGTCGGCGCCAAGCTAATCTGGCACTACCCTTGAATTATCATGGTCGACCCATCACCTGCTGTAGGGCGTCAGGGCTGAATGGGTTAAGTGTATACAGTTTAACTCTTCAGCTCTCAGTAGTGCCTTTTGTCGAGGTGATTTCTTCAGGAATTGCCACGACAAAATGCGCTACTGATCGCCAAAGGATCAACTCACTTCTGTGTGCAGCCACAGGTACTGTTCGCAGTACCGGTTGTTACAAGCACAAGACAGTTAAGTGCCGCCCTTTCTTTATTTTTTCCTTTTCTTTTTAACCCTGTGCATGTCGTTAGTGGTTTTTGTCACGATGGTTCCTACATGAATCGTCGCCACAAAAAGCCCTACCGACGTGCAAGGGGTTACCATTTGTCCTTGATTCTTTCAGTTTGTTTCTGATGCAACTAAAAGCATGATCAATCCAAGATTTAATGACACATACATGCTAGTATAGCTGGGGAAAAACTGATTTGAAAATATGATTGTGAGTGTGTTTTGAAAATTTGTAAACATTTCCTGTGCAGTTGTTGCGGAGAGGTGATCAACTATGCCTCTTTTCACCCAGCCAGACATCTTCGTTTCTGTGTGCTTTGAAATTTTGTATAGCTTGTGCATATACCAGTAACTTGATATGTATTTATGTACATGTATGTACTGTACAAAGGTGACATCCGTTAACCCCCTGGTGCATGCAGCCACCAGTATTGTTTACAGTACCGCTGGTCACATGCACAAGGGGGTGGGTAATATTCAAGTTAAATTTGAAGCACCATTTTAAAAGCATTTAAATTAGAGATAAGACCCCTTTGATCGGGCATGGTTGTGTTGCTAAATGTTTCCATTCAAGTGTTGATGTGTAACCAAGAAGCTGTATCTGTCTCATGCTAACATTGTCAACTTTTTTTTTTTCTTTTTCGGAACTGTGTTATTTGACAGCGTGAGAAATATTTACAAGAAATTTTATGGGGTTAACAATAGTTTGATCCTGTAGTGAGTGCATGTAATATTACAGACGTTAACTGTTGTATCATCTTGAAACTGTTTTATGCTTGTATGTGATTTTGAACCCACCCAGTGCGCAAAAGGCTATTGGGCCAAAGTCATCTGAAGTGGGTCCGCGCACAGTCATGCACTGGCTCCCTGCAACCGACTTTGACCCGATGGCCTTTGTATGCTGGGTTATGGCTTGGAGTGGTAAGGTTTGAAATCACAGACCACCCAAAACATACACACCTTGCTTAGAAATAATGATGCCTTTATTGTGCACACTGTTCTTACAGCATTTGGGGCATTAATCCGTATCATTTGGAATACACCAGTGTGTGAAATAAATTGGACTAAAATAGTTCAAGGGTAGTGCCAGAATAGCTTGGCGCCTCTAGGCGCCAAGCTATTCTGGCACCACCCTTGAACTAAAGCCATTGGTCTATATCCTTATCTGTAAGTACTATAATGTAGCTTGCATATGGCAGTGTGCACATTTGAAGCTTTTAGCCTCAGTATGATATGGGTTAATGCTACATGTCTCTGCTAAACCCTTTTGTTCATGTTAGTCATGCACACTGTGAACAGTACCAGTGGCTGCATACACATGGGGGTTAACCGGTTGGCTGTTGACAGCGTTTTTGGGAGGTGATTCTTGCAGGAATTGTCTTGACAAAAAGGGCTACCAACAGCCCGAGGTGTGTGTAAAAGCTATTGTTATCAGTGTAGTGATTTTATCGGAGCAACTGCTTTGGTTTTTCCTTTGGGGGAAAAACGTGTGAATGAATGAATTCATCAGTGTATTTTGATCAAATTTGAGTCAAATTCTTTGTTGACGTCAGGCTGTCTCGGATCCACTTTCACCACTGTAAGATGTTTAGGCAATAAGATCCGACAATTATGGCGAATAATTTCCACATGTGTCTGCATGTTTCTGGAGATGAGTGAGGAATAATTTGTGTTGTACTGAGGTACAGGTTTTGGGTGAGCCAGGCTGAAATTGTATTGTACAGCTGATTTCTCTTGTGGGTTAGAAAAGATTGCTTTGTTCAGCGGGTACAAGCTTGTACATGTATTGGTGATTATGCGGATTGTTAAGAGCTGGTCTGCTATCATGTGCAAGACTGTGGTAATGGACTTTGTGACCTCATGGTCGTAATGCCCAGAAAACACAGACCAGCACACACAGATGCTTAGGAATTTTTGCCTTTTGTCGTATTTATGTGTGAGCAAACTGATTGATTTTGTGAGATTGCAAGTTGTGCATTGTTCTATCATGAATGAAACTTACCCTTTGGCTGTCGGTAGAATTTTTGTCACCATGACTCTGCAGGAATCATGACAAAAACTACTACCGACAGCCAAATGGTTACAGTTTTTAACTCTTTGTTCCCCATCTGCATTTACATTTATTCTTCATTCAAGTGAGTTTTTTGTGGGTTTTTTTTAAAATGCGTTTGTACACACATGCTGCCATTAGGGAAGCGATTATCTCTACGTATGTCTGTGTATTGAACTGTACAACTAAAACAAAAAGACCTGGGAGGAACGACTCCACAGCTTGTTCGTGTTGTTTTGTTCCTGTGCCCCTACTATCCCCCTCCCTGCTATTTTATGGTTGTAAGCATTTTTTCTTTGGCTGAGAGTTGCAGCTCGTTCTTGTGAAACCATTGGTTGCCGACCCAAAACCAAGCGTATCTATTCACATTTCTGCATTTCAGGGAGAAATGGGAATAGATCTCTTTGGTTTTTGTTTCGACATCTGTAGTGATGCATTTTCTTCCCCCTTCACTCTCTCTCAGTTTTGTGCACATTTTGATGTTATGCTGACTGACAAGACTGAGAGTATTACTATTAATTGACTGATTAATAATTGAAATTAGCGTAATTTTTTCTGCTATGTGTAGACCCATCCATGTTCCTATAGTGATTGATTAATCTTCGTTCCCTGCGCGGCAAACTTTGTCAGTAACAGTAGGTGTTTTTTTTTGTGTGCAGAGCCAATGAGGAGAAACTCTGTTTTGAAATGAATTGAAATGCTAGTGATACTCATGTGTTACTTCAGAAATAAACTGCAGTTATCTCTTTGGCCCGATTTGTCTTTTTTTTTTCTTTTTGCAGAGAGCAGACTATCCCTGGTGGTAGAGCATCAGCCATGCGTCGTAAAGGTTCCAGGTTCGATTCTTCCTGGGGTCAGAATTTGTACTGGCATTTATTGAAGTGCTCTTCTTTGAAATCATTTTTGTAGTGGTGATGAACCCAAAACACCACGTTTTCTGGCTTTAATTAGTCTGTTACCTGTGTCCGCTTTTGCGCGATTATTCTACATTTATGTTTTGCTTAAAGTCACAGAATTTGAAGGGACTTCCTGAATGAAAGAGATGCAAGTCAGTGGAGTAAGCCACCTATCCCTATAGCAAAACATCTTCGGGCCCACAACGGCCGCAGTGGGCCCGCATACGGGTGTGCATGGGCCCACTGTGGTCGTTGTGGGCCCAAGGACCTTTGCTTACTGGGTACCTGAAAGAGGCTAACATTCTTGCGAGACGCTGCAGCCACAGGGTCCTGTGAGAATTTCTGCTTCTTGCTGACAGGTACTTACTCGGTTTAGGAAAAGCGATGCTCTTAAAGATTGGAGGGACCAGCTGAAAAGCCGTTTTTGTATTTTTCACTCTCTTCCTCTCATACACACATGCAAAGATAACGGACAACAAAAATCGTGTAGCATGAAATTGTATTTGAAACATACCGCATAATGATGACATTACAAAATGGCACAACAGTGGAACTCTGGTTCGCAAATACCACTGTGTTGCAAATAAAATGGCAAAGCCTGGTTGTAGGTGTACATTGCTTAACGTCCCAACAGCAGCAACAAGACTTTCTCAGGACGTGCCTGCACTGCTTGTGAAAAAAAAAACCTAAACAGAATATTGAACGTATGTCGCCAGCCGGTCTAATACGCTAAATAAACCTAAGGCCATTTAGCAACACACATCCAATATCAAGAGCTACAGGCAGCGCAGACAGGGAGAGTTTAAAAAAAAGAAATTCAGATGAATGGACCATGGGTAGACAGAAACATACGCCCCAGAATAGAGGGGGAAAATCCACCCTGTGGGGCTGACCAGGGTGACCCTGGGAACTAAAAGTAGTTAACCCCACCCAAGTCCCCCAGGGCAGACCCAGGTGGGGTCAGTACAAACAAGAAAGCACTGAACACAGGATTAACATACCAAGTACCTTCGGAAGTATGTTTTGACTTGGGAGGAAACAGCATCTGAATTCAAAGTAAATAAATGAATTGTGTGGAGAAGATGAGACCAACTTCAGACAGGTTGTTTCAGCAAAGTGGGATTATTACACGTGCAGATCAATGGACCTAAAGTGAGACCATCAGGTTTGAGATTTTGGACCTTACAGCTTTCAGAACACAAATATTAGTGCTTCAATACGACGGTGTATGTTTGTACATGATATGTACGGCAGCACAATGTGCAAAACGAAAAAAAAATTACATACAGCACATGCTGTAAAACTGGTGTTTGGCGCAATGATAAACATGACAATGACAAAGAAGTTGGGAATTAAATGGCGTACGGCAGACGAGCACAAAGTGAAAATTGCAGAAACATAATACTGACGGCATCATTCTGTCTACCTAAAGTTAAAATCACTTGATGCAAAATTTTACAAAGAATAAATTTTAATAAAAAATATCTTGCAACAGTGCAAAGACATTTTTGTAGTTAGGAAAAGAACCCTGAAATCTGTTCTTTAAATAGTCCTACAGTGAAACTACCATACTATTTTAGGGGATAGACTATCCATACTAGGATGGTGCATGAATAGCTTGGCACCAACTGTTCCGGCACCATCCTGACTCTATTATCATGAGTGGGTGAAGCCAACAAACTCTAACCTGTGCGCGCAAGATACTGTACTGATGATTCACACGATCAGAACAAGTGACGTATCAACCACAATATTGCAAAGAAACATTAGAACATGAAATGTGTGCTAGTCTGTGATTTCAGACTGCATGGCTTCAAGCCATAAGTAAAAAACTCGCAGACCAGCACATAACGTCCATTTCCCAATCGGCAACACGATCACAGACTGAACACACCAGGGCCTCCTACTTTGAAGGAAATGGGGTCAGTTGTACGAGTGAGCATACTGAGCATCTTGCTTAGTGGCTGGCACAGGGCTAAACTAACTCATGCAACTGGCCCCTGGAGTCTGCAAAAGGGCATAGATCCTCATGAGCCCCTGCTGTCTGCTGGAGCTTATGAGGATCTATGTCTCTTGCAGGTGTAAGACATTCACTGCTAATGTGATCAGTCTCTCAATGGAGCAAAAGCACCAGTAAACAGCAAACTAGCCCATAATTACACCGAGGCTAAAAGCTTCAAATTTGTACACTGCCATATGCAAGCTACTTGCAGGTAAGGATATAGACCAATGGCTTTAGTTCAAGGGTGGTGCCAGAATAGCTTGGCGCCCAGAGGTGCCAAGCTATTCTGTACACAAATCAAGGGGAATCACTCGGCGCTGGACAGACAAACAGATTCCCTGCCCCCGCCTATCAGGCACCCAATCGCCAGCCCACAGAGAAATACACAGGTATAGAACAAAACAATCATCTACATCCATACAGTGGATGTAGATGATCGTCTTGTTCTATACCTGCGTATTTCTCTGTGGGCTGGCGATTGGGTGCCTGATAGGCGGGGGCAGGGGATTTAACTGTTTGTCTGTCCAGCGCTGAGTGATTCCCCTTGGTTTGTGTACAATTCTGCCAGCGCTAGCCTCACCTATATGGTTTGTGACAAGCTATTCTGGCACTATCTTTGAACTATTTTAGTCAAACTTATTTCACACACTGGTGTATTCCGAACGACAAGGGCTAGAATCAATGGACATGTACAGTCTTTGTTATCAATCACAGACACAAAAATGTTTACAAGTAAATGTACAACACATTTCTAAGAACAATATCACAAATCTGAATCCCTTTGTGCATGTAGCCACCAGTGGCTGTGGGCACAAAGGGGTTAATTTATACACACTTCAGCATACCTCTTAAAAGTTACATAACATATGCAACACTGAAGTTTATCAGAACCGAAAGTTAGGAGTAGTTATTTTCATGTTTCTAAATATGCAGGCTGAAGGCTGTCCTAATAAGCGTCCCAGAAATTAGTGGTCTGGCACATAAATTGCAAAAGTGCATCAGTTTTGTTTTTCAGAACAACTGTTGCTTCCTCAACAAACAAAATTAAATAACAAAATGTGTACATTTCTTTCACATAACTATCACAACTACATATTTTGTTTCACATCAAGCATTGGGATACCAGTAGCCTACTGTTCGAAAGTAACCCCTTCACCGCTGACAAAAAGTAAACAATCCAACTGCAACAGACAGATTGTCATGAACCCCGCAGTTGCTGAGGCTCATGATGATCTGTGCCTCTTGCCGACGCCACTTTGTATCCATGTTCCTTGGATGGTCGGGGTTCTTTGGTGTTGAACTGACAAAGATCACAGAGACATAATCTGCGTCCACTGGAACACACTAAAACCGGAGGTCAACATTCCAAAATTTGAGAGTTGTCCTCTGTGGACTATGGTACCTTACCATACAGGGAGACAGAGCAACTATGACAGTTAAAGGTTGGTGCCAGAATAGCTTGGCGTCTGCTGGCGCCAAGCTATTCTGGCACAAGCTTTTAACTATCATTGTCAATCTATGTCTTTTTGTAGGATATCAGGGCTAAAAATACAATACATGTAATAAAGAAGCATTCTACTTCTAGCGAGAAGTATAACAAGACAGCAGTTTTAATTTCAAATTTTTACTTGTTGCTATCTATCCACTCTCACTCTCTCTCACCACCATTTTCACTCAAACATGCATTCCTCTCCTCGCGCTGGGACCATACGGCGTTGAGGCGCGTCCCCTGGGTGGTGGATAGGGGGTCCCTCGTGAGAGGGGTGCACCGAATGAAATAAGGTGCCGTGAACCAACATGGTCTAAGGGAAGGTGACCCCGACAGAAAACCCCTGGTCCTCCTAGTAAGGGGGTTGGGCGTGGGGGTAGCTTCCCCACCCTGCAAAAAAGGAAATAGCTACAAAAACGCCGACGAAAAGACTAACAGTAATTCCTTTCCTGGAGGAGGAAGGTTCTTCTACTAGAAGACTTATGACGTCCTGTGGTGAAAGCCGGAAGTCTTCGGAAGCCACAGGACCGAGCCGCCTCTCTCTATCCAGGGATACAACCATGGGCACATGGAACGTCAAGACCATGTACCAGAGCGGCAAGGCCGCCCAGATAGCAGCGGAAATGCAAAAGTACAACCTTTCCCTGCTAGGCATCAGTGAAGCCAGATGGACGCAGTCTGGCCAGAAAAGGCTGTTAAGTGGGGAGATGGTTCTGTATTCAGGTCATGAAGAGGAGAATGCCCCCCATACAGAAGGAGTAGCACTCATGCTGTCACCAGTGGCACAGAGAGCGCTGATGGGCTGGGAACCTCTTGGGCCAAGAATTATAACAGCAGCCTTTAGAACCAAGAAAAAGCTCAAGCTGAACGTCATCCAGTGTTATGCGCCCACCAATGACAGTGACGAGGAAGAGAAACAAGAGTTCTACGACCGACTCCAGAGTGCCGTGGACAAATGTGCGGAGCGAGACATCACCATCGTCATGGGCGATTTTAATGCCAAAATAGGGGAGGACAACACCGGATACGAAGAGGTGATGGGGAGACAGGGACTAGGCTCGGAGATGAGTGAGAACGGGGAGAGGTTTGTAGACTTTTGTGCTCTAAACCGACTTGTCATTGGAGGCAGCATCTTCCCACACAGAAGAATACACAAAGCAACTTGGGTCTCACCTGACCATACAACAGAGAACCAAATAGACCATATCTGCATTAGCAAGAAATTTAGAAGATCCCTTCAAGATGTTCGAGTGAGGAGGGGAGCAGATGTCGCCTCAGACCACCATCTGCTTACCTTAAGAATGAAGCTCAAGCTAAAGAAAAGCCGCACAGAGACAACAAGAAGACAGCGCTATAATGTAGGCCTCCTGAGAGAAACTGGAGTTAGAGAAGAGTTCAAACTGGTGCTGTCCAACCGGTTTCAAGCGCTACAGGAGCTAGTAAATGAAGAGGAGGCGGTCACCACAGAACAGCAGTGGAAGGCAGTTAGAGAGGCGCTGAACTCAACCTGCAAAGACACTGTAGGGTTCAGGAAACACCACCACAAGGACTGGCTGTCAGCACAGACCTTGAAGAAGATAGAAGCGAGAGGAAGCAGAAGAAAGCAGCGGTCAACAACAGTCGCACGAGAGCAGCCAAAGTAAGGGCACAGGGGGAATACTCGGAAGCCAACCGTGAGGTGAAGAGGAGTATCAGGGCAGACAAGAGGGCCTACACAGACAGCCTGGCAGCAGAGGCAGAAAAGGCAGCAGGCAGCGGCAACATGAAACAGCTCTACGACATTACCAGAAGATTGTCGGGTAAGTATGGCCATACAGAAAGACCAGTAAAAGACAAAGAAGGCAAGCCTATTGCAGACAGAGCAGACCAACTCGACAGATGGGCCGAGTATTTTGAAGAGTTACTGAACAGACCTAGCCCACCCAACCCCCCCCGACATCCATCCGGCAGAGACCGACCTACCCATCAGCTGTGACAGACCCAGCCGGGAAGAGATCAGAAAAGCAGTGGCATTTTTGAAGAATGGCAAAGCAGCAGGGCCAGATGGCATCCCAGCGGAGTCTCTGAAAGCAGACCTAGAGACAACAGTTGAGATGCTGTACCCACTGTTTGGAAAGATCTGGGAAGAGGAGGTGATGCCAGCTGACTGGAAGGAGGGGTACCTAATCAAGCTTCCCAAGAAAGGCGACCTCAGCAAGTGTTCCAACTACAGAGGAATCACCTTGCTGTCAGTACCAGGAAAGGTCTTCAACAGGATCATCCTAGAGAGAATGAAGAGCTCCGTTGACCCCCAGCTGAGAGACCAGCAAGCAGGATTCAGGAAGAACCGATCATGTACAGACCAGATCGCCACTCTCCGCATCATCGTGGAACAGTCTCTGGAGTGGAGCTCCCCGCTGTACGTCAACTTTGTGGATTATGAGAAAGCATTTGACAGCATGGACCGAGAGACTCTGTGGAAACTCCTACGACACTACGGTGTACCCACAAAGCTCGTCCGCCTGATCAAGAGCAGCTATGATGGCATGACATGTCGCGTGATCCACGAAGGGCAGTTCACCAGAGAGCTCCAGGTCAGAACTGGTGTCAGGCAGGGGTGTCTGCTGTCTCCGTTCCTCTTCCTACTGGCCATAGACTGGGTCATGAAGATGACCACAGAGCACAGACGAAGTGGAATACAGTGGACACTGTGGACACAGCTTGACGACCTCGATTTTGCAGACGACTTGGCATTACTGTCCCACACTCATCAACAAATGCAGGACAAGACCACGAGGCTTGCTGACATCTCGTCCCAAGTGGGCCTCACCATTCACAAACAGAAAACAAAGACAATGAGGCTGAACGCAACCAGGGAAGAACCAGTCTTGCTTGCTGGCACCCCGTTGGAGGAGGTGGAGTCCTTCACCTATCTCGGGAGCATCATAGACAAAAAAGGCGGCACTGATGCAGATGTCAGAGCACGAATCGGTAAAGCCAGAGCAGCCTTTCTCCAGTTGAAAAAAGTGTGGAGTTCCAGAGAGTTGTCACAACACACCAAAATCCGGATTTTCAACTCCAATGTAAAAGCAGTTCTCCTATATGGAGCAGAGACATGGAGATTGACAAAAACCACAGTCAACAGAGTACAGACCTTCATGAACAGTTGCCTTAGAAGAATTTTGAAAATCCACTGGCCAGAGAAGATCAGCAACGTCAGACTCTGGGAGAGAACAGAGCAGATAACAGCAGAGAATGAAATTGGGCGAAGAAGATGGGGATGGATCGGTCACAGTCTGAGAAAGCCAGCTTCCAGTATCACTAGGCAGGCATTGTCATGGAACCCCCAGGGAAAGAGGAAAAGAGGTAGGCCGAGAAACTCCTGGCGTCGAGACCTCCAAGCAGACATCAAGAGACTGGGAACCACCTGGAGTAGAATCGAAGGAGAAGCACAGGACAGGAGTTGCTGGAGGTCTCTCGTCGACGGCCTATACCCGGGTAGGGGTGACAGGCGTAAGTAAGTAAGTATGCATTCCTCTGTGTGCTGGTCTGTAGGTTTCTACCTTACGGCTGTGCAGACGTACGGCAAAAAAAGACACACACATCCCTGCATTGCACAAGCTCGCATAGGACGGGCAACTGAATGATCACAAAAAAGCACCGGTGGGAACAAAGGTATTAAAAACAAGTAATGATAATAATACAGATTATTACTTACACTGCACAAATAAACAGCAAACTGTTGCGGAAAATGAGGTGTTGTGACTCGAAATTAACACGAACTAACATCATAAAATACAGGTTTTACAAAAATAAATGTAAGCGCACTGGCTATTGGGAATCAACCTGTTAACTAACTGCACAGAGACAAATTATTCATACACTCGGAAATGACGTTTCTCACACCATCACCCCAGTAAGCAAAAGACCCTCGGGCCGACACTGGCTCGAGTGACTTCTGCTTCCTGGTACAAACTCCATACGGGGTTTCTCCTTTTGATCTGCTACCGCACACCGCTCGTCTCCCTCGATTCGCTACAGGGTATCCTGTCGAGGGAGACAACCAGTGCACACAGACTCGTTGCTGACAACCCTTTAACCCATTCAGCCCCAACGCCCTACAGCAGGAGATGGATTGACCATGATAATTCAAGGGTAGTGCCAGATGAGCTTTAGGCGCCAAGCTCATCTGGCACTACCCTTGAATTATCATGGTCAATCATCCATCAGGCGCCAAGCTCATCTGGCACTACCCTTGAATTATCATGGTCAATCCATCTCCTGCAGCTGGTACACAGTCATTGGGTAGCACCTCCAAAATTTGGGAAATGTGCCCTTGGGGTTAAATGGGTTAAGATGAATGATGCGAGCAACACAGATACAAGCCTCCATGTCCCTGTGGGGGATCATGACAGAACATGTCTCTCTCTTGCATCTGGTTTGTTGTTCACGGAGCTCCAGCAAAGAAGGGGGTTTTATTGGTGAGAGTACACATGTACAGCCATATAAAAATTACAATACTTTCAACCCTCTGGCTTTCGGTAGCACTTTTTGTCAAGATGATTCCTGCAGGAATCGTCGCGCCAAAAAAACAAAAAAACACCACTACCAGCAGCCAAAGGGTTAGATGTAGAATCCTTTCCGCTGATGACAACTTAAAAATCCATCAGGAAATATGACTTTGCTGTAATTTCTCAAGCATACAGAACGAGCTGTTTCCATACCCAATGAATCTATCCAGTACCGACATCTCACTAACGGCATAACTAGCTGAACAGGCAAGAGTTTAGGACAATTACAGCACAACCTGTTTGAGCAACCACTCTTAAGGGAGATCACCTCTCATAAATACCATCCTTTAGGCGGCTGAAGCCACCTAAATCATGGTCACCTAAATGAAGGTCTTTAATGACAGGTGACACTGTATACCTTTCAAGACTTCTCTGGACAGAGCACCTGTCTTTTGGGACATTCTTTTGTGCCAAAAAAAGGTGGTTTGCTCAACACATGTTCTACTGTACATGCGTACAGAATTTGGGCAACCTAGAACTGCACTACAGTAAGTGACCAATACACTGAATCACACACTGACTGTAAAGATCTAATTTTCCAAGTTTTGGGGTTGTCCTTTGAAGAAACCACTACAGTTCACGAGACAAAATGAACATGATAGTTCAAGGGTGGTGCCAGAACAGCTTTGTGCCTCTGGCACGACGGTATTCTGGCACCACCCCTGAAATACCATGCTTGACCAGACTCCGGTTGTAGTGCATCAAAACGTACTGGTTTTTAACAGAAGCCATTAATGTACAAATACTTTTGTTTTCATTCCTACGTCACACGACCAATCCCTTTAACGCAAACCATACCAGGTGACCTCGCTACAAAACCCCTTGTAGCGACTAATGGCGGACTTTTTGTAGCCCTCCGACGCGTCTTGGATGCCAGTGTTGTTCTATAAAAGATCACCAAAACGTTCTACAGTACAAAGTTACTTAGAGTTGTTCGAAACACCAGGCACACTGCTGGAAACGGCAACGTCATGAAAGCTTTTTAAACTATGTCACAAGTCTATTATGTATAAATGTATATTCCTTTGATGTGAGTCATGTCTGGTGTGATCCAGGTCGGAAGATTTCTTCTTGATTTCTTTTACGAAAATAGTGGAGGAATGAAAACAAATACAGTATTGGTAGCACAGGTTTGCTACACGGACCCTTGTAGGCCTTTGGGAGTTCAAAGGAGCCATTGTACCCCTCAGGCCTTTGGTCTGAGGGGTACAATGGTTCCTTTGACCTCCCTCAGGCCTACAAGGGTCTGTGTAGCAAACCCCCACTACCAATAACTTATAATGTAAGCAAAAGGGGCATCCAACCAAAGAATCCAAATTCCAAATGTACAGAAACGGAAACAAAGACTTCATTTACAAAATCATGCTTCAGAAATTTTGATAGTTCAAGGGTGGTGCCAGAATAGCTTGGTGCCTTTGGCAACAAGCTATTCTGGCACACCCTTGAACTACCATGCTTGACCAGTCTCCAGTCTTTAAAGTTACACGTGGTAATGCACTTGAGCCCGTACAAACACTACCAAGCCATATTTCACAACACTGAACCCTCAGCGCATTACATTTTACAGTATTTCAATGTCTGAACGCACATTTCAATGTCTAGGCCAACAAACAAGGATCATTCTAGAGTATTTTGCTTAACACTCCTATCACTGCTGCAATTCTGAGCAACATATGCATAACTTTCATCCAGCCTAAGTGTACAAAGACAAATTATACATGTCTTGTCATATTCTTGTCAAAAGCCAGGCCAGCACATACGCAGCAAATTATTTTACATTACTAGACCAGAGACTGACAGCACCTCTAGGCCGCAACATGAGGTCATCTGCAGGGGCTCAATAGAATTTATGCCTCTTGAAGCAACTGCTGGGCCTAATGAGAATCTAAGTCTCTTGCAGCACATCAGGGGCTCCTGAAAGTCTATGCTGACTGGAACCTTCAGGAGGGTAAAATCCCCCAGTGGGGGATTTTATCCTCCTGAAGGTTCCAGTGTACAAAGACAAATTATACAAGTCTTGTCATATTCTTGTAAAATGCCAGGCCATAAAGTCTTGTCATATTCTTGTAAAAAGCCCCCTCCCATTCTCACCCCCTCCCCCCCCCCCCCCCCCCCCCCCCAAAAAAAAAAAAAAAAAAAAAAAACAAGACGAGGTTTTTATCCCAAAGTATACTGTATTGTTTGGAGCTCAGAAGCGTTTATCTTTTAGGAACATTCAGAGTTGTTCGTATTTTTAGGCTTATTATGCTGATCCTTTTCCCTCCTCTCTAAGCCAACCCCTGATCAATACACGTCGGCGCACACAAATAAAAACGGACACACGGCGCTTCCCGCCATTAGTACGCTCTGTGGGCTTGTGTAGTGACAGGAATCCATCTCCTTCTACTCTAACCCACCCTCTGATCCACACACACTGGCACACAGAAATGATAAAGACGGACACACGGCGATTCCCGCCATTCGTAAGCTCCATGGTCTGGAGTAGCATAGCTATTCTAAAGAAGAATAATAGCACGAGCAGCGAAATGTCACTTCAAGCTTCACGTCATGGCATCATTAGTCCCACGATGCTGTGTTCATAGTGATGACTTGATGTTATACGTCACTCATCGAAGTACTAACATTCGACGTAAGTGAATCAACTTTGCAATTTCTTGCAGATTTTCACTCACACCTAGGGCTTACAGGTCACAATGGATCTAATGGTACCCGACACCCTATATGAAAAATCATGTGATTATTAATGAGAAGATTGTTTTTTACATAAAAAAAGATTCAATTGTTTTAAGATTAACCCATATAATTCGTGAAATTAAACCCAAAAACATGAATATATATATATTTTTTTAAATATTTAATTATCACTCAAAAAGTTCTAGATGTACAATGCTGGTTAACGAACTCATTCAATATCTCCCTTTTATCTAGCTATATGCAAAATATCTAGTAAAAATAAGAAAAATTACGGACTTCAGTGTGGATCAACCGGTTTTTGTGAAACGGCCATTTTCTGGCTGAGCATCTTAATAAAAAAAATCGAAAAAAAGGTCCCGAGATAATTCTTTTAGGGACAATATCCTAAAATTTCAAGCTTGTCCATCCTCAAACGCGGGCTCTAGTCACTGTCACATACACACACACACACACACACATACAGCATTTGGCGCCAAAAATACGTTCTCTAGCAAGGTTTGCGTAGCTAGACGTGACGTCATTTTTATCGTGTTACTTCTTTGCCCGAATTTCGGTGGCGCACGCCAAAAACAACATATGCATGCTCCGGAATGCGCTCTGACCCAGCCCCATTTCAAAGTCTACTGTATTTTTTTAATACGGTAGACAAAAAAGAAGATCTTTTTCTATATACCTATTGTTTTGCATTCCAGCTGCAAGACTAAATACTGATAATGGCTTAATTAATTTTGCAACAAACTTGTTTGCAAGATTTCTTTTTTTTTTTTTTTGAGAGAGAGAGAAAGAGAACTATGTCTATTGTTTGATTTACAAACCTTTTGATTAAAAAACTGATTGAATAGAGTTGACCCTTTAGCTGTCAGTAGCCTGCAGGGATCATCCTGACAAAACTTATTACCGACAGCTGTAGTATAATACAGTTATTAAAACAGGCAAGTATAATGTCCACTACGCTATGAACACAACCATTCTCTTTGCATTTCACCCCCTTGTTATTGCAGCCACAAGTGCTGTAAATAGCACCAATGACCACACGCATAAGGAGTGAATACATATAACGCTCAGCAATGAATGGTCACACAAGAACTTATACATTAAAAACAAAATTCATCTTCAAAGTGGAAAAATGTGCGATGATATTTCTTCTTAAGTTCAATGTGAACTATCTGTACTGGCTCATGACTGTATGCATCTATTACTTTCTCTAAATCAAAAAATACAATATTTATTATGTACTGGTCTGTGGTTTTGAACCTTGCTGCTTCAGTGTGTGCAAGGGTCAAGTGCCCTAACAAAAAACAATTCAAACAATAAATCACAGACTTGCTGAAGCTTATTTTACTAAACAATGTAATAATTTCATGCATCAATGATTTTACCATAAAACAACAATACCATGTCACAACTTAACCCTTTTAGCCCTGGATCCCTACAGCAGGAGACGGTTTGACCATGATAATTCAAGGGTAGTACCAGATTAGCTTGGCGCCTTCAGGCGCCAAGCTAATCTGGCACTACCCTTGAATTATCATGGTCAATCCATCCCTTGCAACTGGTACATAGTCATTAGGCAACACCTCCAAAATTTGAGAGATGGGACCTTCTGGCGAAAAGGGTTAACAAAATATCAGCTTCACACGATAGACTAGCATCGTCATTCTTCGCTTCCAAACTGCACAACAGTGTTTCGATTTCCACCCTGTACAAGAGGTAAATAATATATTTTCATGAGCCCCTGTGACTGTAGGGCCCATGAGAATCTATGCCTCTTGCTGGCCAGTGTTTCAACTACTACCATACGCAAGAGGCATAGACTCTCGTGAACCCCTGCAATGCAGGAGTTTCGCGAGAATCTATATGCCATTTGCACAAGAGCTCATGTGAATCTATGCCTTTTGCTGGTAGATTCTGTTTCTTCACCTCTCCCCTATTCTTACTGTAATGGATTTCAGCCTGTGACTGGCTAGTGCACACAAGAAATCGGGACTCAACCATAACTTGTCACAAAAATGCATTTTTCTTTAAAAGGTATTTTTTCGAAAAATACTTACCGATGACATGACCTTATGGGAGATGTCTACTACTTACGCAATTCTAGCCTAAGAGCTCGTTGTGTTACCACACAACCCGGGAGGCACTCGGGGAACCCCGAGGGGGCCGAGAGTTATCTCCCGATACTTCCCATCTGGGCCAGAGTACCCATAGTCCTTCAGTCAGGATACTTAGCTTACCAGCGGCAAGCGGGGCAGGTGGGAGGGTCGTCCGAGTCATGTCATCGGTAAGTATTTTTCGAAAAAATACCTTTTAAAGAAAAATGCATTTGTTTCTTCAAAAACATTACCGATGACATGACCTTATGGGAGAATGGCGAAAAGGAGGAGGGTGCCGCGCTCTAGCACACCTAAGGCCCCAAGGGCCGTCCTCCCAACCGCAAACTCCCGACAACTCTAGGAAGGTATAAGCGACGGCGCTGAAGCGCCAGGAGGGAGGAGAGCCCCCCCCCCGGGATGTCCCCCACCAGAGCGAGTAACCTCGCTAGGCTGACAGAACTCTGCGATCGAGAGCACCTGCGCGCCAGCCCTCCAATAGCCACGATGAGGGCAGCCCAGTTCCTGACGGCTGTGGCGTTCATGGCCCTGCACGTAGCTGATTGGACGTAATTAGCCTCTAAGCTCCCTGAGGGAGGGATCCTGGACTTTGGATCGTATGACTGAGCGTAGACAGGAGGATCGACTGCCCTGTAGCTTCAGAGCTGCCGGGCACGGCCAAGAAGCGTGCGCGTCCGCCCGGACGGCTATGTCGTCGTAGGCATACGTGAGGCAAGCTCAGGCTATCCTGCCTAGTCTCCTGGGGATAAGTCTACCAGCTGGGGTCAGCAGGGTCGGTAGGGGAGAGGTGACGGACGCCGTCCAAGAGCACAATGCCTCGCCAACTTCATCGTAGAGGCGTCAAGTTGGGGAAGCGGGCCGTAGCGAGGCTTCGACCGCTGCCCATGCGCAGACTCCAGGGTTGAGGGTCTGTCGCAAACCGCCAAGGTGCCGGGGTAGGCGCTCCAGCAAGGCGGAACAGTGACCATCGCGGCTGCATGCGGACCTAGTAGAATGCGGGAAGCAGTAGCGGGGGGTCCGTGGCGAGCTGAGGGGAAGGAGGTTCAGGACCGGTGCCAGGGAAAGGGGTGACCAACAGGACGAGAGGAGGATCCTTCCCAGGCTAGGTCAGAGCGTTGGCATCTCGTCCAGGAGGGCTATATCCCACGAAGGCGCGGGGAAGCCAGAGATCCCACCTTGCGGCGAACAGGTCCACTAAGCCATCTCGCCGATCCTCCGAAGGTATCCACGTGCATACCGAGTGAAGCAACTGGTTCCATCGGGGAAAAGGCTGGCGCAGACCTCCCACGAGCCGACCTCCTAGTCCGTGTCGGATCCAAGCCGTTCACGCTCTTGTCCTCGAGGTCCGGAGGCTAGGCTGGACCTCGAGAAGAACCACGGAAGTAGGGGGCGTAGCTATAGCAGCCGGGCTGCGAGACGACCGACGGAGAGTAGAGCCGACTTCTGAGCAGTGGCTAGGCCCTTCCACCGCGAGCACCGCCGCAGCCGTACCACCTGTCCAAACTCCGGCGTACCCCTGTGCACCCAATGGGGATGTCGAATAGGTTAGGCACCCGGGAGACGGCGCTGCGCTTTGGTTCCACAGTGTCCATGGGTAGGTTGAGGACCCCCGGTGAATCCAACGGAAAACCGAACAGGAGCGGAGCCTACATCAGCGGTGACTCCTCCTTCGCAGGTGAACCGAGGAACGTTGTGGAGGCCGAGTGCACGGGTAACTGGAGTCAAGGGTCGGCAGCTCCGGAAGAAGGCGCAGCCCAAGATCTGGAGGCGGAGCCGAAGACCACCTGCGCGGACCGCATCCCATCGCCATCTGGCACCAGCGTAAGCGCAACCAAGGTCCTAGCAGCCTCCTCCGGTCTGCTCCCCGAAGTGAAGTCCAGGAACTCCGAAGAACCTGGGTCAGCCGAGTCGTCAGCACAGGGGGTCCTTCCGCGGCCAGACGCCCTGCCAGGGGCCAGGAGCCGTCCACTGGAGAACGAAGAGCAAGGTAAGGAGCTCCCCGATCCCACGCAGTGTAGGTTGTTACGGACGAGAGAGGTCATCTAGTCCAAGAAGAGTCAAGAGCGGATCCGCAGCCGGTAGGGGCAGGCAAACTCCTGAGACCTCCCGAGAACCGGTCCCGCCGAGGGAAGCCAACAGCTGACCACTCCAAGGAGGGCGAAGCAAGAAGCTCCGGGAACCGAGAGAAGAAGCGCAGGGTAGTCGAAGCGCCTGTCACGAAGTGCGGCAGCCGCGGCCAACTCCGAGCTGTATCCGAGAGGGCACCAGTGGAGACAGAAGCCGAAGCGCTCGCAGACCTGTTTACCCCCCGTGTGAAGTCAAAACCCTTCCAACTGACTAAGGGTAATGTGGATCTCACGCGTAAAAGGTCACAAGCTAGTGAGTAGTCAGATCTCCAAAGGTGTATATAGTGTATAACTGCGTAGAAAGTGTACATGTAAGTGTAACCCAAGCAAATATGTGTACTTTAACCTCCAAGTGTAGGTAAACAGGTCTGTGCTAGGCGAAGTAACGACAGCGTCCTCCCCGAGGATCCACCGGAGGGGGTCGAGCGTCCAGAAATGGAGCGACTGCAGCCAGGCGCCCTGGGACGGAGCACGAAGAAGGGGAAATGGCTGAGTGAGGGGAGAGGAATGGGATGGGATGAACGGCAGCCGGACGCGAAGGGGACCGACGAGCGAGACGGGACAGGATCCCTGGAGCGACGTGAAGAACGGCAACTCGTAAGCACGCCCGCAGTGGAGAGAGCGGAGTGTAGACGTAGAGTGCTCGAGGAGTGACTCCAACGATGGCGAACCGTAGCGGACGAGCATCCCATGGAGCGGTCCCTCCTTGCGTGTAGGAGTTCGAGAGAGGAGATACAATGTTGCCGAGAGGATTCCAAATCGTGCCGTGAAAGTGTACGCGTGCGTGAATGTCTCTGCGAACCGAGCTCTATGGCGAGGAGGGCTCGCTGCCGGCGAGGAGACTCCGCGTAGGAGCCAGCGGGCTTTCTAGGAGACGAGCGGGGATCGGCATTGGATCAAGGACGGAATGGTGCACGTCCCTCGGCACCGAGCTCCGTGCCGGTGCTGGTTTTCTGTCTGTCATAAGGTTTGTTCTTGGTGCGTTCCCTCCTAGGAACGACCGCATCGATCAACCCACTCCGCGTACTGGAACGTTGCAACCGGCGTGGTGATCTCTCCCCAAGATCGTCAAGGAATCGAGCGGTAAGAACGGAGACTGGAACCTCTGTCTAGCCGGCTGTCACCAACAGGACTCTGTAACCACTAGCAGCCGGCTCAGTGTGTCTCCCGACGAGCAGCGCTGTCCTGGTGGAGCCCCCTCCAGGGAGCGAGGGCGGTGCCAGCATACCCGCTCCGAGCGCGATAACCTGCGCCTCGTCATCGGCTGCCTGGACGGCTTCCAAGCTGACCTTGAGCGGTGTGTGGGTTCCGTACTGTGCGCCCAGCGGATTCCATTTGTGCCGAGACGATGCATGCGTGCGAGAATGTCTCCGCGAACCGAGCTCTATGGCGAGGTGGGCTCGCTGCCAGCGAGGAGACTCCGCGTAGGAGCCAGCAGGCTTTCTAGGAGACGAGCGGGGATCGGCATAGGATCAAGGACGGATAGCGCACGTCCCTCCGCACCGAGCTCCGTGTCGATGCGGGCTTCCTGTCTGCCACAATGTTTGGTCCTGGTGCGTTCCCTCCTGGGAACCACCGCATCGATCAACCCACTCTGCACACTATACTGACGCGTCCGGCATGGTGATCTCTCCGTCATCTCGTCGGAACTCGAGCGATCGTAGTACCGGGAACAGCAGCCGGTATTTCAGCAGGTCTGGAACCAGTCACAGGTGCCGGGCGAACTCGCCAAAGGAAGCCCCAAGTAGCGCCCAGCGCCGTTCCGGTCACGTGGAGCAGACGTCACACCAACGTTCGGAGGTACATCCGGCACATGGTAGACAGACCTTGTGCGAGTCCGACGGTCACTGGAATCCTCCATGTAGTGAGCAGGTCGTCCAGAGACCACTGCAACATATAAAAACCGAAGGCACGCGGGCGTGGGCCTGAGGGACCCTGCCCTGGTAAGGTTAACCTTCGCAACACATCATGCACAACAACTCAAGCATGTCATGACAAGTATAGGCCTGAAGCAAGCGGCAGGCACAGTAACCTTAGTCGGAGTGGTGCCCTCCGCTGAACACCGGCGCTGTACTATAGCGACGGGCCTCCAGGTGCAGCTTTGATCGTAGTTTTATGTTGTCAATACAGGCCATTAATCTCCTTTCGACCGTAATTTGTATTCACATGCACAAGCCTTAGGCAAGGAGGAATTTAACCAAAGAGCATATACTAAAGTGTTCAGGAGACAGAGGGCTGTCTTAGCACTCTGTTTCCGTCAGGTAGGTTCGGGTTGGGATGAGGTCACTGGCGCCGGCCCTTAGCTGCCTAGGCGACGGGCTCCACCCGTCCGAAAGCAATGTCCATTTCGTAGCTCTGTTCCTGTAACTTGCGGAACGAGCGCATGCATAAATGTGAGCAGCACCTGTGGCGGCAAGCCAAACTTTTTTTTTTTTTTTCTTTTTTTTCCAGCCACAAAAAGGTCATCTTGGACCTTAAAAAACGGCAGCAAGGCGTGGCGACCAGTGGCCCTGCGCTCAAGTAGGCAAACGCCTGACATCCAAGAACAGAAACATGTGATGCCAAGTATAAAAGTGCACAAGAATGTTCACCCACCAGCCAAATCGTGTACCTAATAAGCCCCCGAGTAAGGTAACAGGGCTGCATTACGCAAACCAGGCATTACGTGACCGACACAGTACCAAAGTAAGCGTCGGCTCTCGCCACACTCACCAACGCAATGCGTCAAGGAAATGCTGGAGCATAACACATTCCCCGAACCCCACAAGGTACAAAAAGAGTAGGTGAGGAACAAGTGAGTAGGTAAGCGCCCGAATAAAGTTAGACTTAACTGTCACCGATCTTTCCCACCACTCCCATTCCATTAGAGGTTTTAACCGCGAGGAAAAGGTGCTCTGCATCGCTAGACGCCATCTTGGAAAACGAAGCTGACCACCTGTGGATCTGAGCCGTTTAAGAATGACCGTTCCAGCTAAAAACGTCTCATTCCTTTCCTCACGCGTAAACGCCCTCTTATGAGAAAGGGAGATTTTGACCCTGTTAAATAATAATGCCACACCAACACGGAAGGAGATAGGGAACGGGCGCGAGGCCCGCCAAGTAAAAGTCAAGAATCTTGGCGCAAAGCAACCGCGCCGAAGAAGACCGCCTTCGAGCCTGCTCAACCAGTGCCCAGCGCGGGGACCGGCCGAGGGCCAACCCAACTACCTTACCTTTTCCCGGAACGGGACCGGGGAAGGGGGGAGAAAATCTCAACCAAGGCACGCGCGGCGAAGTCACAGCGAAGCAGACAGCACAGCCCAGGCCGGAACCAAGAAGCCAAAGGGCAGCTGCCAACGAAAAGGGGACACCAGAGCCACGCGAGGCACAGGGAGGACGGACGAAGAAGAATTCAAGCGAAGAACCCAGGCCGTCGACGACCGGCGACCCGGTCGAAAATCCCAAGTCCGTAGGCTAGAGCAAACACGTCTGAACAGCGTAAGCCTAAGTAGACTGACTGAAGGACTATGGGTACTCTGGCCCAGATGGGAAGTATCGGGAGATAACTCTCGGCCCCCTCGGGGTTCCCCGAGTGCCTCCCGGGTTGTGTGGTAACACAACGAGCTCTTAGGCTAGAATTGCGTAAGTAGTAGACATCTCCCATAAGGTCATGTCATCGGTAATGTTTTTGAAGAAACAAACTGAAGAAACAAGAAAGAAAAAGTCACAGAACTTCTTGCGTCACAAGCAACACAAGTCTCTGTCAAGAAAATGGAGGATGCGTACAAAAACCCTGTCATGTCCGTGATAATCATATGCAAAGCACTAACTACGAGTCTGCTGGAGGTGGATCAAATGCGCCAGCACAAAAGTTGTGCTAGATCCACTTGAAACCTGGAGATTCACAGTAAGTGCCTGATCATCTTCAGGCACCAAGCTAATCACACACTTCCCATGAGCAATCCACCTGCTGCAGACGTCCATTCTAAGCCAAAGCGTTAAAGTTGAACACTTGGTGTGTGTGTGTGATTCTTGCATTTGTAAGCAGACCAGCAAAGTGACCAGTCAAGACGTCCATTTTTGATTGGTGAAAAATTTGTCCAGTCACCCCTCTTCTGGTATCTTGGGTGGACTTCTGTAACAACAGACAGCACATCATATTCACAAAATAACAATAGGCATAATAAGAAAATTCATCCCCTTCTAATCGCAGCCACCATTACTGTTTACAGTACCAATTGCTACATTCACATGAGTGTCTGAAAAAGTGTAAACACATAAATAATGCACGTGTTTCTAAATCACAAAATGTTTTGTTTTAAAACAAGATATCAAGGTTAAATAGGAGACTTTAAATAACCTTTCTGTTCAAGGCCGAAAAACTTACATAGCATATTATACCAATATTATTAATCTTTATTAATATTAATTAGTTAGTATGAAGAAAACATCCAACACAATACTGGTAAATTATCTGCTTTACCGGGGGTCTTTAGGTCTGATGTAACAATATTAATTGTACGAAAATATTTAAAAGGATGAAGAACATCTGTGACAAAGACATATCTCACTGTGCTAAGGCCCCATCAGATATAACAATGTAAGTAGAGTAATTTACAAGGAAAACAGCATGTTCAGGACCTCTGAAGACGTCTTGTTTAAAGATTGTTCTTATCGTATATGCCAAGTACAATGAATGGCTAATGTCCCTTAGTGACTTAAATATGAAGACAATAACATTTAACTCATTCAGCCCAGACATGCCACAGCAAGACATGGGTCGAGCATGACAGTTCAAGGGTGGTGCCAGAATAGCTTGGCGCCCATAGGCGCCAAGCTATTCTGGCACCACCCTTGAACTATCATGTTCGATCTGTATCTAGAAATGAAATACAGTCCTTCAGAAGGCAACTTCAAAATTTGGGGATTTCGGTCCTGGGGTAGAATGTGTTTCCAGTGTTATGCGCCCACCAATGACAGTGACGAGGAAGAAAAACAAGAGTTCTACGACCGACTCCAGAGTGCCGTGGACAAATGTGCGGAGCGAGACATCACCATCGTCATGGGCGATTTTAATGCCAAAATAGGGGAGGACAACACCGGATACGAAGAGGTGATGGGGAGACAGGGACTAGGCTCGGAGATGAGTGAGAACGGGGAGAGGTTTGTAGACTTTTGTGCTCTAAACCGACTTGTCATTGGAGGCAGCATCTTCCCACACAGAAGAATACACAAAGCAACTTGGGTCTCACCTGACCATACAACAGAGAACCAAATAGACCATATCTGCATCAGCAAGAAATTTAGAAGATCCCTTCAAGATGTTCGAGTGAGGAGGGGAGCAGATGTCGCCTCAGACCATCATCTGCTTACCTTAAGAATGAAGCTCAAGCTAAAGAAAAGCCGCACAGAGACAACAAGAAGACAGCGCTATAATGTAGGCCTCCTGAGAGAAACTGGAGTTAGAGAAGAGTTCAAACTGGTGCTGTCCAACCGGTTTCAAGCGCTACAGGAGCTAGTAAATGAAGAGGAGGCGGTCACCACAGAGCAGCAGTGGAAGGCAGTTAGAGAGGCGCTGAACTCAACCTGCAAAGACACTGTAGGGTTCAGGAAACACCACCACAAGGACTGGCTGTCGGCACAGACCTTGAAGAAGATAGAAGCGAGGAAGCAGAAGAAAGCAGCGGTCAACAACAGTCGCACGAGAGCAGCCAAAGTAAGGGCACAGGGGGAATACTCGGAAGCCAACCGCGAGGTGAAGAGGAGTATCAGGGCAGACAAGAGGGCCTACACAGACAGCCTGGCAGCAGAGGCAGAAAAGGCAGCAGGCAGCGGCAACATGAAACAGCTCTACGACATTACCAGAAGATTGTCGGGTAAGTATGGCCATACAGAAAGACCAGTAAAAGACAAAGAAGGCAAGCCTATTGCAGACAGAGCAGACCAACTCGACAGATGGGCCGAGTATTTTGAAGAGTTACTGAACAGACCTAGCCCACCCGACCCCCCCGACATCCAGCCGGCAGAGACCGACCTACCCATCAGCTGTGACAGACCCAGCCGGGAAGAGATCAGAAAAGCAGTGGCATTTTTGAAGAAGGGCAAAGCAGCAGGGCCAGATGGCATCCCAGCGGAGTCTCTGAAAGCAGACCTAGAGACAACAGTTGAGATGCTGTACCCACTGTTTGGAAAGATCTGGGAAGAGGAGGTGATGCCAGCTGACTGGAAGGAGGGGTACCTGATCAAGCTTCCCAAGAAAGGCGACCTCAGCAAGTGTTCCAACTACAGAGGAATCACCTTGCTGTCAGTACCAGGAAAGGTCTTCAACAGGATCATCCTAGAGAGAATGAAGAGCTCCGTTGACCCCCAGCTGAGAGACCAGCAAGCAGGATTCAGGAAGAACCGATCATGTACAGACCAGATCGCCACTCTCCGCATCATCGTGGAACAGTCTCTGGAGTGGAGCTCCCCGCTGTACGTCAACTTTGTGGATTATGAGAAAGCATTTGACAGCGTGGACCGAGAGACTCTGTGGAAACTCCTACGACACTACGGTGTACCCACAAAGCTCGTCCGCCTGATCAAGAGCAGCTATGATGGCATGACATGTCGCGTGATCCATGAAGGGCAGTTCACCAGAGAGCTCCAGGTCAGAACTGGTGTCAGGCAGGGGTGTCTGCTGTCTCCGTTCCTCTTCCTACTGGCCATAGACTGGGTCATGAAGATGACCACAGAGCACAGACGAAGTGGAATACAGTGGACACTGTGGACACAGCTTGACGACCTCGATTTTGCAGACGACTTGGCATTACTGTCCCACACTCATCAACAAATGCAGGACAAGACCACGAGGCTTGCTGACATCTCGTCCCAAGTGGGCCTCACCATTCACAAACAGAAAACAAAGACAATGAGGCTGAACGCAACCAGGGAAGAACCAGTCTTGCTTGCTGGCACCCCGTTGGAGGAGGTGGAGTCCTTCACCTATCTCGGGAGCATCATAGACAAAAAAGGCGGCACTGATGCAGATGTCAGAGCACGAATCGGTAAAGCCAGAGCAGCCTTTCTCCAGTTGAAAAAAGTGTGGAGTTCCAGAGAGCTGTCACAACACACCAAAGTCCGGATTTTCAACTCCAATGTAAAAGCAGTTCTCCTATATGGAGCAGAGACATGGAGATTGACAAAAACCACAGTCAACAGAGTACAGACCTTCATGAACAGTTGCCTTAGAAGAATTTTGAAAATCCACTGGCCAGAGAAGATCAGCAACGTCAGACTCTGGGAGAGAACAGAGCAGATAACAGCAGAGAATGAAATTGGGCGAAGAAGATGGGGATGGATCGGTCACAGTCTGAGAAAGCCAGCTTCCAGTATCACTAGGCAGGCATTGTCATGGAACCCCCAGGGAAAGAGGAAAAGAGGTAGGCCGAGAAACTCCTGGCGTCGAGACCTCCAAGCAGACATCAAGAGACTGGGAACCACCTGGAGTAGAATCGAAGGAGAAGCACAGGACAGGAGTTGCTGGAGGTCTCTCGTCGACGGCCTATACCCGGGTAGGGGTGACAGGCGTAAGTAAGTAAGTAAGTAGAATGTGTTAAGAACACAGGTCTGTAGGTCTGGGTAATGTTTTATAACTGCGTGGGCAACAGCGAGAAAAACTGAAATGACTGAAAACAGGCCATGAACAAACTATGCCCCATAATCCATGGCTAGCAAGAGACTGACATACATTCTCATGAGCCCCTGTGGACGCAGGGGCTCATAAGAAATTATGCTTCTTGCTGATGGAAAAGACTGGCTGAAGGGCTGTTCTGTCTGAACCAAAATGCTGAAATGCAGCCTTCTGGGACTTTGAAAAAAACTGAATCTGTCTCCACGACTGAAGAATGTCACCCATGTGATTGATAGAAAAAATAGCGCACACAAATCTGACTGACACAGAAAGCACAAGCCAAACATAAGCATGATAGCTCTTTCCGACTCCACAGAGTTGTTGACTTGATGTGTTTGTCAGGCCGCAGACCAGCCTTGCTAGCAAATCTAAGTCCAAGGGCCCCTTTCATTTGCCAGAAGAATAGATTCTCATGAGCCCTTGCAGCAGCCAGGGTACATGAGAATCTATACTTCTTGCTAGTCTTGCATTTAGATGATTTAAAAAACACATTGTTATGTCTGGAAAAAAAGGAAAATGCATGCACAAGAAACAATAAAACTGAGTTAAAACAAAATGCACACCTCAGAAACAAGCAAACATGATAACACATCAAGTCAACAACAACTGAAATAAGTGTACTAACAAATCAAATGAACCAATAAAATCACGGTACTGTACCTATATGCAAAGGAAACACAACTCCAGGCTATCAGGCAACATAAGAAGGGAAGCAGCATGGGATATGAGACTTGCTGAACACCGACATCGTGGGCGGACCAAAAAACAAACAACAGAAGGTGGGCAAAGCAGAAGCGGGTGTGGGGGTGCTGGAACTGAAGGAAACTCAGAACAATACTGGCAGTTTGGACAGCAAGGGAACACAGGTCTGTGCACATGCTAGGGAGTTGTAGGTTCACGAGGGCTTGAGTCGGTCGCCGCTTTGTAACGGTAACGTCGGCGCCTGAAAAAACAACAAAAACCGCAGTGCTAAGAACCAAGCTAAGCTCCCAAAATATATAACTTGTCACAAAAAAGAAAAAGAATCATCCCAAAACAAAGAAAGAAAAAGAAACGCTTCTTCTGTATAAAAAGAAGAAAGAAAGATAGAACTTGTCACGCAAAAGGAATGCTCCTTCAAAAATAATTTTTCACAAACACAAAAATATTAACATAAAAATAAACAAGAAAGCAAAGCCCTTATGGCTCACGTGTATGACCAATTGTGACAATAAAAGAGGGGCTGGCTTCTGCACCAGCAAAATCTGTCAATCCCCTGACCCTTGACCTTTGCAATGAGTCATTAAATTAGTATGCATAGGAAAGTCTTATCATCAGTTACCTTTGTGCCAAAACGTTGATAACAACTACAATTCCATGAAAATTTGGCATTTTACACACATTTGCCAACCTTTTGTAACCCTTGGCTTTTCCAAAGGGCGTCTAAATTAATATGCATAGATAGGTATCTCTGTACCAAGTTTGGGTTTGAAGTTGTGAATAGTATTTGAGAAAAAAGATCTTTTGTTAAAATATGGCTATTTTGGACCTATTTCCTGATCTTTTGTGACCTTCACCTTTCCCAGGGGTCAACCAAATTATTATGCATAGAAAGGTCTTACCATCAGGTATCTTTGTACCAAGTTTGGGTTTGATGTTGTGAATAGTGTTTGAGAAAAAATAAATTTTGTCAAAATATGGCTATTTGGGACCTATTTCCTGATGCCCTGTGACCTTTGTTGAGGTCACTGAAATTTGTATGTTTAGAAAGGTCTTGCCATAAAGTATCCTTGGGCCAAGTTTGAAGACTGTCGCTTTAATGGTCTCCAGGAAAATGCCAACGTTAAAGTTTACCAAAGACAACGACCGAAGGATGGCCAACCACTGGCCCAAAACATACTCACTTTTGCTTCGAACGTGAGCCAGAAATAACTGGAATACAGCTCAACATAGTAATTATACAAGTGTAATCATAAACATCCCTTAATAACATTTTGTAATGGAAAGCCCAAAAATAATTCAAAATAATTCAAAGGGGTGGTACCAAATCTTAAGGAGGTGTTGACAATATCGCGAGGTGCTCACAGAAGATTGCAAAAATGCAGGCCTAAAGTGCAATTCTAACTAAAGAACACAATAAATCATCACAGAGCTGTGCACCCTTATGGTCCATTACAGTACACTCCACTGTCATTTTTACTGTCTCTGCCACTGACCATGTGTGTGTGCTAGCCTGTGATTTTGGATCTTATGGCTTTGAGTGAAAATTCATCTGCAAGTTACTGTGGAAGTGTCACAGAGTTTCAAACATAACAAAGGATTTTAACAGAGATTTAATGAGAATTAACCCATTCAGCCCTGACACACTATAGCAGGAGTTGGGTCGACCATGATAATTCAAGGGTAGTGCCAGATTATCTTGGCGCCGACAGGCGCCAAGCTAATCTGGCACTACCCTTGAATTATCGTGGTCGATCCATCTCCTGCAATAGATGCATAGTTGTTAGATGATGCCTCCAAAATTTGGGAAATACGTGCGTCGGGCTGAATGAGTTAAATGAGTGAAGGACATCTATTGATCTAAACCAAAGACCACACACAAACACCATGCAGTGAGTAAGCAACATGAACAATTAGCACAATGCTAGATGAATTTTAAAAAAAATTTTAATCTGTAACTATGTATATTCTGCCTTTATCATTATGCTTCTTCTCACTATAGTATTTTGTTTTTGCTTTATCTTTTCATTTTGTAAGCCCTTTCCCTGCCAACTGATGCAGTCTGTAATTTTGAAACATTGTAAGTTCTGTATCAAAAGTCCACATCCGTCAAAAGAACACGAATACAAAGTGGTTTCAGCAAGAGGCATAGATCCTCATGAGCCCCCCCAACTGCAGGGGTTCATGAAAATCTATACATCTTGCAATGGTTGGTGTTCAATTTTTTTTCTCAACTGTGAAGGAACAGAAGCTTCGACTCATTCGAGACGTGTTGCTTCTGGACACACGGCTTATGCCGCATATCTGGAGGCATCACGTCTCGAATGAGTTTTTAAAAAAAACACTCACAAAACGTATTTTTCTCTCAAATTTATTTTTTTCGAAAAATACTTACCGATGGCATGACTAATAGGAAGGTACAATTAGCATACCGATTTTAGCCTAAGCATCCGACGATCCGTTGTGTACACAACACAACCAGGGAGGCGACTCCAGGGAGTCGTTACCAAGAAACCCTGAGTGGCCTCCCTTCCCTCCCTATCCGGTCACGTGATTGGGAGTCTCCTGCCAGTCTTTTGCCTTAGCTCAATAGCGGCAAGCGGGGCAGGAGGAAGGGAAGTCCAAGTCATGCCATTGGTAAGTATTTTTTGAAAAAATACATTTTAGAGAAAAATACATTTGTTTTCTCAAAACTCTTACCGATGGCATGACTAATAAGAAGAATAGTGAATAGGAGGTGGGCGCCACCTATAATCCAAGCAAAAAATCGCAAGTAAACTGCGCTCCCCGAGCGTTAGGTTATCGAGGCCCCCCATATGCGCCCACTCCCAACGATTTCAGCTAGGCATACCTAAGGCACCTGTGGCACCCAGAGGGAGTGCTGCGCCGCCGAGATGTCCCCCACCAGGGCCAGGTTGTCACACTGGCCGGATAGGTCCCTGAGGTAGAATTGGGCGAAGGTGGATTCCACCCGCCAGCCCAAGGCCGCTACGTCGCGTACTGTGCAGTTGCAGTCAAATGCAATGCTCGTTGCCACTGGCCTCACTTCGTGTGCCCATATGCGCATCGTCTTTGCTCTCTCTGGGGAGAGTTCTGCGTAGGCAGACCAAATGACCCATCATAGCCAGGACAAGATCGTCTGAGCGGACATATCACGTCTGCCCGGGGCCAAGGGCAGGAAAAGGCGGGCACGCCCTCGTCTGAGTGGCTTCGTTCTGCGCAGGTAAATTCGCAGCGCTCGGACCAGGTCCTGCTGACGGGATTCCTGGGAGTGGTCCATAGGTCTGAGGGGGGCGTATCGTTATGACCTGTGGAGTGGCTGCGGGTGGGCGATTCTTGGCCAAGGACTGGTCGGTGAGGAGCTGCACCGAACCATCTGCCCTGAACTGCAGATAGGTGGGGCGCACAGAGATGCTGTGGCGAGTGCCAACAGAAAGCATGTTTTCCTGGTTAGGTCGTTGAACCGTGCCAGGGGGAGAGGTTCAAAGTACGCCTCCGCACGCGAGACTTGGAGCGCTAGTGCTGCCAGCTTCTGAATCCGCGCCTCGGGGAGCCGTCCTCGGCTGAGGTCGGTCAGGAATTCCATGCCGAGGTGGATGAACCAGGGAGACGGCACGAGGTCCGACTTGCCCAGGAAACCGAGCTGGTGGAGGAGGGTGAGCAGCGAGTCCCTGTCCCTTTCCAGAGCAGCGGCAACCTGATTCCGGAGAAGCAGATCGTCCAGGTAGTTGGAATGGAAGTAGGGCTCGAGGACGACTGTCAGAACCTGGCGACGACCGCATCGATGATCCTGGTGAAATCCCAAGGGCTGAGGTTGAGGCCGAAGGGGCGCGCCCGGAACTGATACACCACTCTGCGGTACGCGAAACGCACATACCGTCGGGAAGCCGGGTGCACGGGAACGTGCAAGTATGCATCCGCCAGGTCGAGACTCACTGCAAAGTCCAGAGGTTGGATCAACGCCCTAAGGGCCCGGGCCGTCTCCATCCAGAAGTACGGAGCGGAGATGTATCTGCGGGGGCAGGCGCAGAGGGCGCAGTGGGTCAGAGAGCCCTCCCGCGACCGGTCCTCTGGGCGGGCTTGGGCCAGGAGGGAATCAGGGCTGGGAAGGAGCAGGAGTGGCCAGCAGCTGGGGTACGAGTGGAGAAGCGGGCACCCCTTGAGTAGGGGCGAGTGGCGGGTCTAGCGGTCCGCAGGGCTTGACCCACGGCCTTGCGGGCAGCCTGAAAGCATGCGGGAGCGGCATGGGTGGGCTAGATGTCCTTGGACGCGTCCTTGACTGACTGCCAGGTGGGTCCAAAGAGCCATGCACCTCCAAGCGCAGCTTGGCGGAGCTGTGTCTTCACCAACACGGGGAGGTCGGAACAGCCGCGGAGGACAACTCGGCGCATCAGGTCGCAATTAGCCGCGGCAGCCATGGCGTTCACAGAGCAGCCCGATTGACAGCCACCGCCAAAGTGAGGATGTCTCCCAAAAGTGGCAAAATAGAAGGGTGCCAGGCATCTTTTACTTGTCTTACCACGGCCTGAGTCGCCAGGTCCAAGAAGCCAGCACAGGCCAGAGCGTTGCTGATGAGGATGGCTGTCTTGTCCAGTCCTTGCGGCATCCGGAGCTGCAGGGATCTCCGGCCGCTCGCCTGTAGTTCCACCGCGACATCCATTGCTGGAAGGGGGCAGGAGAAGGCCTGGGAATGTTTGGCATACCAGCGCTGGCGAAAGAAGATATCTAACCCCTCCGACCACTTGGAGCCCGTGAAAAAGCTGGAGTCTCCGAAGGAGCCCTGCTGTAGGTGCGCTGAAAAGGTCTCCATGAGATCCCAGAAACCTGGGGCTGGGGGAGGGACTTGAACCTCTTGGCTTGCCTGGGGGCATCCACAAACGCGGAGGCTTTCCTCTTGAGAGGGAGAGGTGGGCAGGCATCCGGCGGAAGAACGGACAAAATCAGCCGCGCGGCTTCGTCTAAGGACTGCAGAGTCTCCATGCTCAGGGCTACGAAAGCAGCCTGGGCCGAGGAGCTGCCGCAAGGCCGAGAGTCTGGGTCGTGGACCGACGATCATTCAAGAGCAGGGCCGAGACCGAATCCTCTGGCAGTAGACTCAGGGCCTCATCATTGTTGAGTGACGCCAACCGCCGGGAAGGAAGCCACGTCCTGACCAAGGAATGGGTACTGCCGTAGGGTTGCATGCGCATGTCACGGAAGCGGACTTGGGATGCGGGAACGTCCCTTGCAGCACGCCGCCGACGCTCGGCGTTCAAGGGGGAAGAAGGGCAGCTCACCTGAGTGCTGCTCTGAAGCGGGGGGGCTGTGAACCGTAGGAGAACGCTCCCTCAGGGTGTGGTGACCTGAACGATCACTGCGGTTAGAGGACTGATGGCTACGGGGGAAACGACTGCGTCGGTGTGGATCCACCCGCCGGGTCCTAGTGCGCGCGTCCACGCTAGGAGAGGAGTCCCGGGAACGTTCCCGCACTGCCATCAACGAGTGGTGCAGCTTGTGCGGGGAAGCACACCGGGGGAGCAAAAAGCCGACCATTTTCTCTGGGCGGCAATACTAGCAGAGCGAGAGACCGAAGACGTGTGGGATCGGGAACTGTGCTTCCTGCTGCGTCTACCTCCCAGTCTCTTGGCGCCAGCAGGAGGGGGGTTTCTGTGTGGCGGGGAACATCCGAATGGGGAGAGCGCCGCTGCTGCCGAGGATGCACTGGCACGGCCTTAAGACTTTTGTTAGAGGCGAAATGATGACTGGGGGCGCTGTTGTTCACCGCATTGCGCGGCGACCGAAGCCGCTGCCGGCCGCACTTCGGCGTGGAGCGGGCAAAGTGCCAGTGGTCTCACCCGGGTTAAGAGGTCTGTCGTTCACCGCGTTGTGGGGTGACCGAAACCGCTGCCAGCCGCACTCCGCCAAGGAGCAGGCGGACAAAGTCCCAGAGGACACGTCGGGGCCTGGAAAAAGTTCAACCGCGCAGCTGGGGCAACCAAGGCCGCTGCCGGCCATGCTCCATGGAGCAGGCGGGCCAGGTCTGAGAGGGCATGACTGGACCAGAGGAGGGCATGGTCCGGGGACCTGAAGGTAGTACACGGCCCGACGAGAAATTAAATCCCCAACATCCGAGCACGCGCGCCTGACCATCCCTTCTGCCGTTGGAGGGGGAGCGGGTAAAGGAGTGTAGACCTGGGAAGCCGCAGGTCGTCACACCGGTAAAATCCCCACAGCTGTGACCATTGTTCCTCCACCCAGGCGGCGCACATGTCACAAGTCTGCCCGGAAGCACAGCTGGAACAGGGGAGGCATACAGCATGGGTGTCGCTCGGCCACTGAAAAGCCCCACACTTCACGCAGGTCTTCACCTGTAAACTTGCCATAGCTGCGAAGCCACCAGAAAACCTTGCCAAGGCAGGCCACTACTTCTCAGGTAATCCAAGAAGAACACACTGTGCGTAGGTAATCCAACGAAAGCACCTCCGGTAATCTGAACAAGCACAGTCGAATGGTAATCCACGAAGGCTGAACACAACCGTCCCGGTGAGCTAAGCGTAAAAGACTGGCGGGAGACTCCCGATCACATGACCGGATAGGGAGGGAAGGGTGGGAAGGGAGGGAAGGGAGGCCATTCAGGGTTTCTTGGTAACGACTCCCTGGAGTCGTCTCCAGGTTGTGTAGTGTACACAATGGATGCTTAGGCTGAAATCAGTATGCTTAGTGTACCTTCCTATTAGTCATGCCATCGGTAAGAGTTTTGAGAAAACAAAATAACATTTATATTATTCATGTTAACTGGATGGTTCCACCATAGTGCACTTAAGCACAGGTGAGTGATCATTGACTTCATTGCTGCTACTTGCTAGCGCCAGGAACGGCAAATGAACACCCCTCAAATAAAAGAGACATAGACCCTCATGTGCCCCTGCAGATGCAGGGGCACATGAGGGTCTATCTCTTTTGCTGTCTTCATTAACTCTTGGCTGTTGGTAGCAGCTTTTGTCAAAGTGATTCCTGTAGGAATCATCGCGACAAAAAGCACTACCGGTTGCCAATGCAGACACAATCACACAGCAGCAAATCTGTGATGGTTTCATTCTAATGATGTGTTCTCCTACTTATTCTTTTAAAATTGTAAAATGATGATCAAGGAAATATTTTTAGTCATTCTAGACTGCCAGTTATGTGCACTTTCCAAAATGCTCAAAGAACTTAATCATGCCTTTTATCACCAAATCCTGTGTCAGTTTGAACATTGATTAGCAAGTTGGTTCTAGATGATCATAAATTTCACAACACAACAGCAAGGCATGGTCGACGTCAACTAAAATAAAATGCCATCAAACAAAAACTAAGAATTGTGAGACCATATATATATTTATATTTCTTGTAAGGTGATGAACACCAGGACAGATCGAAAACAGTGCCAGATTACCTCGGCACCAAGGAAAATGACAGATCAATAGTAGTGCCAGATTAGCTCGCACCTTCCCTGGGAAGATGCCCAGCTATCTTGCACTACTTCTCATCTATCATGGTAAATCCATCTCCTGCTGAAATTCTAGATGCCAAGCTTACCCTTTGGCTGTCAGTCAACACCTCGACTAAAACTAAAAGTGCTACTGAAGCCAAAGGATTAGTCTGCGACTACTTTTGATCTATCCTGGTCGACCCATCTCACACTGAACTTTGTTAGGTGTGGATGAGATTGACAAAATGTGGAAATGTTCTTACCTTGCATTAGAAGCTGACATCCTGGGGTTTCCTGGCGGTGGCCGGGGTACTGGGGAATCGTCGTCCAAATTCAGTGGAGAAATACACTCGGGAATATCAGCCAGTTCTTTCACTGCCCGTTCTATTCTTGAGGTTGATTGGGAGCGTTTGCGACTGGCACTTGGCTTGTCCACTCCCATTCTGATCGGAATTCGTGTGGCTGCACCCCGTTTGTCATCACCTCCTGACCCAACGCTATCCATGGATCGACTCCCCATGGGAGACGCCCTCCCTCGTGAATCCCCAGGAAATGATGCTCTTCGGGATGCTTCCTCTTTTTCCTTGTCTGCCTTCGCAACCTGCGATGTGTTTGCACCATTTGTGGCTCCACTACCATGTAAGTTTGAAAAATCCGAGGTAGTACTGTCCACTTTCTGTTCTTTCAGGATGGGTTTGAGGTCTCTAGGTGTGCCGTTTTCATTGCTATCTACTCTTTTGTCTTTCAGGATGGGTTTGAGCTGAGTGAGAGCTACCAGGTTATTGGAGTTAACTACATCTTTAGCATGGCTATCTCGAGAGTGCACAGTATCTTTGGTTTGATGAGGTGTCGTGTTAGTACCGTTGGCAAGATCATCTTTAGCAGTCACTTGTGCGTCCCCACCGACTTCAATTTTTTTCCCCTCAACTGGCTTTTCCTTTTTGGGACTTTGGTGTAATGGTGGTTTTCCTGTGGCAGCAAGCTTTGACACTGTCCGTGGAGTCTTTTTTTCCTCACTATCTCGACCTTTGAACAGCAGTTTAGGACTACTTTGCGATTTGAGGGGAGAGCCTATTCCAATGCGGTTGATGTCTTTGGCTAATTTATCTGGCATTTTTCTTGGACTAGAAGTATTGAGCTTGGAGTCACCTGATGCTTTTTTCCCCGACAAAATGGGGATCTGTCCCCCTACTAAAGGGGGGCCTACTTTCCCTTCCCCTACACCTCTTTCTACATCTTCTTTCACATTGTTTGCCTGCAGAGATACATGTGTTTCATCATCATCAAATATGTGGGACCCTCTTAACAGGTCCTGGTCTTTTTCGTCTAAAAAAACAAGCGAGTTCCTTGCGATGCTGTCAAAGTTGTCATCTTCATCGGCCATGGTGTCCATAGCCTGTTGTCGCGATCTTGACTTTGACAAACGTTTAACCCCCTTGTGCATGCTGCCACCAGTGCCGGAAGTACCAGTGGCCACATGCACAAGGGGGTTAAAATCGTGAGCGCCGTCTTTCGTTGCCACATCGTCAATGTCGTTTTCACTGTCCTCGTCAGCACTGGATCCAAGTGCGGAGATGCCTTGCCATTGACTGGCGATGGTAAAGGGTGCAGCGCGTGTTGCATTCTCATCCACCCCATCCTCATCATCGGCCACCGTGTGCGTCTTGTCATCCTGCAGCATGGCAAAAGTAACTGCCGCTCTGCTGGCGCCATACGCCCCGTTCTCCTTCCCCACACCCTCACTCTCATCATCAGCATCATTTTCCTGATTATCCACATCATCCACTGACCCCACAGTCTTGGGTTTCTCCTGCACAGGTGTCTCATCTCCTGTGTCTGTTTGCCCTCCCGCTGATCCCTCTCCCACAGTCCTAACCCTTCCGTCTGCTATATGTAGTGTCAGTGGAACAGCCCTTCTCTGTTCGTTAGCACCTGTAGCGGTGAGTAGAGGTTTCTGGTTAGATGCTGTCAACTGTAATGGTTCACCACTCCCACCAGGTGTACCCTTCACCCCAGAACCAGCAGTCGCCTCACTTCTGCCCACCGCTGACATCTGTCCGTGATGAGCTAAAGCTTTGATCTGCCCTCCCTGGACCACACTGAGAACCGTTTTATACACGCCTGGCTTGGAGGGGTCTGGAATGCTAAGCAAACCTCTGGCCTCGATGCCCCTCTCGCCTACACCAGCTGTACGAGGCTGAAACTTCGGTGAAGATGTTACCCCAGCACTCGCTGATGGGAATTCACTGCCAGGGGCACCGCGTATGTCGTCACTGGCTCGGTTGTCGAAAGTCAGAGCCCTTACTCCCAACTTGTCCGGGTCCACACTGGCATCTTTCCCCTTCTGTTCTGCCTCGTATTTTCCCAGTTGATTTTTCTCCAGCACGATATCCTTTGGTGTCAGACCCTGTTCCTCCAGCAGGCGATTGTCAACTTCCCGGTTGAGCGGGTCATTGGAGATGATTAGGGGATCATTGGCAGGTTTCTTCAGCGGCTCTTCCCCCTCCTCTTGACTAAGGTTCTCATCCATCACTTCAGTGGCTCCGTGGCCAGCCTCATTCATACCCATGTTCACCAGCCTGGACAGACAGATGCACAAAAATAGAGTAATCGAAACATATTCACCATTTGCATTATGGCTGAAGACAAAATTTGATAAATCCTAAACCCAAAAGGGAGAGAAGACAGTTACAACGTGTGTGCGCAGGTTCTTCTTTGCTTCATTGCGTTAACCCATTCAGCCCTACAACAGGAGATGGGTCGACCATGATAACTCAAGGGTAGTGCCAGATTAGCTTGGCGCCTGTCGGCGCGAAGCTAATCTGGCACTGCCCTTGAATTATCATGGCCGATCCATCTCCTGCAACTGGTGCATAGTCATTAGATGACGCCTCCAAAATTTGGGAAATATGGCCGTTGGGCTGAATGAGTTAAGGTTAACAGCAATAACAAAATGTTTCCTGGTGTGTGGTGTTGGACGCTTGGACAGCATACAGCCATAAGGTAAAAATCACAAATCAGCACACATTAAAAAGTAATTCATTGCAAACATTTATTTACCCATTTAACCCCATGGCCACATTTCCCAAATTTTGGAGGTGTTACCTAATGACTATGTACCTATTGCAGGAGACAGTTTGACCATGATAATTCAAGGGTAGTGTCAGATGAGCTTGGCGCCTGAAGGTGCCAAGCTCATCTGACACTACCCTTGAATTATCAAGGTCGATCCATCTCCTGCTGCCTGGTGTTGGGGCTAAATGGGTTAAAGTATTAAAGAAAAAACAAGTGGATAGTGCTGCTCTTAGGTGGCGCATTGTTCTTAACATGATCTTCCTTCCAGTGACCATAAAGTGTAAAAATAAAAATAAAAACAATTGACCGCTCACCCTTGTCCTCCCGTTTGCTTGATAGCCAATGGTTGAGATGTGGTCGTTGTAGTTATAGATGTATCCTGGTATGGCTTTTCCCAATCGTACGGGTCCGCATCTCGAATATTCTTCCTCCGCATGCATTGTTCAAAGAGGTTGTGCAGACATGCATAGTCTGGGCTCGTCATGTATTCCAAAGTCTGCAGGTGTTCAAGGAACGAACGAAACTCAACGGGCATGTTTTTCAGGAGCTGCTGGTGGTCATATTTTTCCTTCATGGCGCCCACCTGTTCTTTGTCCTTAATCTTTCGCCACGGTAACTGACCTGCCATGAACTCCACAAGCATGTAGAAGAGGGACCAGAGGTCATCGTGCCGACCCATTTCCTGTGGGAGTTATAAAATTAACCCATTCAGCTCTGACACTACAAGAAGAAGATTCGGGAGCAACCATGTTAGTTGAAGGGTGGTCCCAGACTAGCTTGGCACGTGTCAGGCTATTCTGAAACCGCACTAGAATCTCTACTAGTAATATCAGACCATCCCATTCAGCAAAGGTCCTGGGGCTGATGTCAGTTAGTGGGTCCACGCACAGTTGACCGATGTCAGCCCTAGGACCTTCGCTAAATGGGATCATATTCCCCAAGTAGGAGTAGCAAAGTATTCTCATCTTACTGATAATTATTGATATCATCACCGCAGTTGCAGGGGCTCATGAGGATCTATGCCTCTTGTTGAAACCACTTTGTATCCATGTTCCTCCGACGGCTATGAATCTTTAAAATTGAGTTTGCATTGATTTAACCCTTATCATTTGGAATACACCATGTGTGAAATAAGTGTGACTAAATAGTTCAAGGGTAGTGCCAGAATAGCTTGGCGCCTCTAGATGCCAAGCTATTCTGGCACCACCCTTGAACTAAAGCCATTGGTCTATATCCTTATCTGTAAGTACTATAATGTAGCTTGCATATGGCAGTGCACAAATTTGAAGCTTTTAGCCTCAGTATATATGGGTTAAGAAATAACAATCTCCATTCACTGGCAGGTGTGAAGAGATTGCTGGAGACCCCCTTCTTGTGCAAACAATGAGAGCACATGAGAGTGGGTTCACACAGCTGAGTTCATACTCCTGGGTGCCTCGAGCACTACTGGGTCCATTTCTATCAAACAAGAGAGCAGCCACTGTTTGCGGCCACGTTTGCTTGGCAACAGGTATGACTGCCCTCAGTAAGTCCTGTGATATAAGCTTGTGTAGAGTGATCTATTACCATAAACTTACCTTGTTCTTGTGAGCATTGATGGACGCATAGCGAACAGTTCCCCTAAAACCTGCTGCAGCACGTGGGGGTCGCACCTCCCCTGTTGCCGTAGTGTACTGACGAGCCAAACCAAAATCCAGCATGTATACCTTGCGTGCGTTGCTTCCTTTGCCCATAGAAAAGTTAGACTGAAAGACAAAAACAAATAGTACACTCAGACATTATCCAGTAAAAAAAGTTTTTTTTTATTTTTTAAATAACACAGCGATTCATACATGCTTTATCCCAATTGCAAATCAGCATACAGCTATGATGTACTGGCATGTCATTACATCCGTTGGTCTGTGATTTTAGAAACTTATGTCTCCAAACCATGAGGTCAAAAACAACAGACCAGCACACATATAATAAATATATTAGAATGTTTTTACTGTAATAATTTAATTTTGGGGAATTCCAAACCCGAGATCAGCTCACCTTAATAACACAATAAGGGTTCAGATAAAACAGACTGATCTAGGGTTGAGATAAAATTAATTTTTCTCTAAAATGTATTTTTTCGAAAAATACTTACCGACGGCATTACTACTAGGAATGCTTCACTTAGCTTAACAATTTCAGCCCAAAAAACTCGTTGTGTACCTGACGACAGGGGAGGCAACCACCAAGGGGTGTCATTACCAGGATACCCCGAGTGGCCTCCCCTGCCTCCCTTTCTGGTGGCGCGCTCACCGTTTCCCGGCAGTCTCTGAGTCTTAGCTTGACTGCGGCAAGCGGGGAAGGCAGGAGGGACCTCTGAATAATGCCGTCGGTAAGTATTTTTCGAAAAAATACATTTTAGAGAAAAATTCATTTATTTTCTCAAAATCATTACCGATGGCATTACTACTAGGAAGAATAGCGAATAGGAGGAGGGTGCCGCAATCTGGTACACCTGTCCCCTGCCCGAGCGCTCTGCTCGTTAACTATCGAGGCCCGTCCCTACGCACCACTCCTGACAATTTTAGCTAGGCGTTACCCATGGTGCCTGTGGCGCCGGGAGGGAGTGCTGTGCCGCCGAGATGACCCCCCACTAGTGCCAGGTAGACGCGCTGGCCGGATAGGTCTGACAGGTCTCTGCGGGCGAAGGTAGACTCGGCCCGCTCACCTACGGCCGCCACAATTTCCGCCCTGTGCCAAGCTGGTAAGGCATTGCTAGTAGCCCCTGCTTGACTTGTGTGCTCGGACGCGCAACGTCTGGGCCCCCTCTGGGGGGTATGTTGAACGAACGACCCAGCAAGCTAGGGACCGTTTGCACCGAGGAGTCTCATCTGCACAGAGCCAAGGGCAGGAATAGGCGTGTGTTTTTGTCTTAGTGGCGTAGTCTTGAGCCTGCCACTATAAGGCGCCTTGACCGCATCGTGTAGGCGGAACTTCCGGGACTGGTCCGTATCCCTGAACGGACAGACGCCAGAACTTGCGGTTTAGACACTGGAAGGAGGTTCCTAGCCCAAGTCCAGCCGGTGGAGTGCTGCCCTAGTCATTGGCCCTGAACTGGAGACCGGAGGGACGCTCCGAGAAGGTGCAATCTTGCTAACTGTGAAACCGAAGCGATGGCGAACAGTCAGCAGGTCTTCTTGTTAGGTCTCCCACCGTCTTGCCGATGACAGTGCTCGATCTAATCCGAGGGGTCTGTGCTGGTGCTGGTCCGTGCTAGGTGTCAATAAGTGTCTGCCACCCGGTAAATTCGAATGATACTGAGGGGTCCGATTCCTTGGCAACCCCTAGACGAACTCGGCCAATATGGGGGTAGTCCGGTCTGTGGGGAGAGTTGCTCCACTGCACATCAGGCCTGTAGTACTCTCCACTCTCCCTCGTATCCGTACTGTCAGAGACTCCTTGAGTCACTGCAATCGCATCCACTGTCGCACCCGAGAAGCCTCTTGGTGTGAGTGCTGACTGTCCATCTCCCAGCGTGCCACGCCAACCGCTCTGTGTCTGTACAACAGTTGCTGCCAGGGTTGCGATCATCTCGGACGCGGAGCTGAGTCAGGGGTTCGCCGCGCGTCTCCAAAGGACTGTGATCCAGCTGAACGGTCATCAAAGTCCTAATCACCATGTCATCCCTGAGCTTGTGGAGCCCCTAGGTACCCGTCCTGAGGGAGGGTACGCGATGCCGCATCTTAACCCATATCAGCCTGAGGCTAACTGCTTCAATCTGTGCCCTGCCATACACAGGTTATACTACAGAAAATAAGAGTATAGCCCAAAGGCTTTACTTGAAGGCTAGGCCGGATAGCGTGAAGCCTAGCGGCGCCAAGCCACTCCGGCATTACCCTTTAACTATTCTTATTCGAACGTATGTCACCCTCTGGTGAACAAGAAAAGGGTTAAGATGACTTCCACCATACTTGTTGTACCCAGGCGGTTATCCAAACAAGGATTAACCGCCCCCAAACGGCTTAACTTCGGTGAACAGACCAACCGGTGAATTCACATGCAATGGTGGTTGGCTACGCAAGGCGTCCGTTCCTCGAAGGAGCCCATCCACGGCCCAGGCTTGTGGATCCGGTCTGGAGGCGACAGAGGAAGCAGCTTCCTGTTCCACTACAGGAGGACCGGCCTATCATCGGAGTCTCCTCACATGCGTAGAGTAGTTGGAAGGCAGCCTGGTGTAGTAACACTCTTTGCGCTGCCGCTGACCCTGCCACAAGGGGAATCCGCGCGTACGTTGAGCTGGCCTCCAAAGCGCCATGTCCGACGAGTGCTGTCCCGATCTCTGCACCACCAGCAGGAGTGCTACACGAAGAAACCCCAACCTTCTAGTAGCCGGAGCGCACCCGTACCTTCCGTAGCGTAAGCCATTGTTACCATCTGACAAGCATCAGATGCACCGCCATCAACTCCAGCCAGCAGATGTATCTGCCTGCGTGATCCCCGGTTGCTATCCCGCTGTTATAGGTCAGGCACTCCCTGCCTAGGCGGCAAAACTGGGTGCTGGTCCCATGTCGGACTTGCCTCCGATGCCCAGGAATCCGCGTCGGCGGCGTTGCATCAGCCAGGAGTCCGGGTCCTTCCACGCTTCGCCATCTGGTTCCAGAGGGCCGACCGTCCAAGTAGTTGCACGTGCCAGGCCGAAGTTACTAGTAAGCGCCAAAGCTGACACTAGACGTCACCTAGTCTCCAGGTATGGGATCCGTAAGAGCCTACCGTAGCCTGTCGGGCGTCAGGATCTCAGTCCAGCTCCATGGTCTCCTTCTAGGCAGGGCTCCCGCATCACCAAGTAGCGCTGTAGCCAAAGCTTCCATCTCTCCACCGCTGACTGTGAGCGAGTGGAGACAATCCTGCCAAGGTGGCAAGGGATCTTGCGCTGTCGCCTTATCGTCTGCCAAGTTGGTCCCACAGATGAGTGTCCTCGCACGGAGCCTTCCACCGCTGTGTTATCCCAAAAGACGGGCGAGCGTGGAACCTGTCACTACAGCAAGTCCCTTCATATCAAGTCGCCGCCGGCGATCTCCGCCAAGGAGTAGGCTGAGGAGTGGTACGCCATCCTAAAGGCTGTCATGAGCTCCGTGCGTGTCCCGCTCCGATGGACCGAGGCTGAAAGGTCCCAGGTGTCCTGCAGACACTTGCTAACGGAAGGCGTCACCCTCTCGAGGAAATCCCGCGCCAGCTAGGGAAAAGCGAACCCAGGGAGCAGTCCTGTCCAAGCCTCGCTTCCACTTCCTCGTGTCCGAGTCAATATTCTGTGGGAAGCCACCGCCTGCATCCACGCCTCCTTATCCACCACTAGCACAGCACCGCCCGGCAGAAACTCCACATCACTGCCAGCGGAAGTAGATGTTCATCTTCTCGGTCATCGGGAGTCTTCAGAAGAACCTTGTTATCCGCCGGCGTCTTGCCGAGTGGTCGCCAATGCCTCCACTAGATCCCGAAGTCTGCAAGGGAGCGACGTGACGCACTGGGCCACCCGATGCGTCGGTCATCGTCGCAGCCTTCCTCTCAGGGCGAAGATGGCCGGCGGAATGACGCGATGAACCGGGACACTTCGACCAAAGAGCGGCGAATGTGCGATGTGTTGGAGCGCACCGACCGTCTGCTAGGCGAGTCCGTTGTCTACCCCCACTCCGAACCACGTCCTCCGGGTGTAGACTTAGCGCCTCCTCGACCTCCGGTTCTGGATGTATGCCACCACTGTCGAGCTGTCGGAGCGTACGCGTAATCCTGACCCATGATACGCTGCTCCCACCCAGAAAGAGCGCGAGCCACACTGCTTTCACTCCAGCCTGTTGAAGTGTTAGACGGCTTGATCCCTCATCCACATACGAGGATATCCTGACTTGTGAGCCGCTGCTTCCACTCGGAGAGAATGCGAGGCACACTGCTTTCATCTCCAGCCTGTTGATGTGTTTTTCCGCTTTAACCTTCGTCCATTACGAGGATCCTGACTCGTGAGACGCTGCTTCCCACGGCGAGAGCGCGAGCCACCCTGCTTTCATCCGCAATCTGTTAATGTGTTTGACGTTTTGATCCCTCGTCCAACGGCGAGGATATCTTGACCTGTGCGTCGCTGCTTCCACTCGGAGAAAACGCGAAGCACACTGCTTCCATCTCCAGCCTGTTGATGTGTTTGTCCGCGTGATCCCTCGTCCAGTACGAGGATCTTGACCGGTGAGACGCTGCTCCCACTCGGAAGAGGGCGGGCTACACTGTGTTGATGCGTTAACGCTCGTTCCATAGTCCAAGAGGCCAAGGTCGAGTGTCGAAAGTGAGAGCGATTCCGTCCTGCCGCTGCCATCTCCGTGATCCTGGTGCAGGTGTTGAGGCTGTCGTTTCCCCGAGGAAAATCGGCCCTTGAAGCTCTGGTCAGAAGAACGGCCGCTCTTGCCGGGCGCCTCTGATGCTCGGTGTCACCGAGAGATCCCACGCTGCGCCATACCCGAGCTTGTCCGCTGGTCGGAGAGGCGAAGAGGGAAGAAGACGTTCCCAGGCATTAGGTATCTGTAGCGCCCTTTCTCCAGCTGCTGCGGTTGCCTGACCGAACATGTAGACTTCGTCCCCACGTGAAGCAGGTCCATGGCCACTTTGAGTTCCTACCTCCTAGGGCGGAGTGTGGGTGTGTGGTTGGCACCACCTCTCGTCAGCTGCTGACCGAGTTAGTTCCTCCCAATAGGGCTTCGGACAAGGGGGATCCGCCCTGCGAGTTAGTTCTCGTCTGTGGCTCCACTCTTCAACTCGGGACCCTGAAGCCTGTATCATTCTCCATTCTCCTACGGCGTGGTTCAATCGCGACGAGGAAGCACCTCCCTTCGGCTGGCTCTAATGACCGAATGTCCGTCCTCATATGGACAGCTTCAATGTCCAAAACATTTCTCAGTCCAACACGATGGGGAAGTACGTCCCGACAGTTGGTTCAGTTGACCGCACGACCGTCCTCGAGGGAGGGCTCCGGTCCCAAAGCTTGCTTGTCTGAGACTCATATCTCGTCTTCCACCTTCACTGCGGGGGAACCGCGCTCCATATGCCGACACAGCCTAGGGGCGAACCCCATCACTGGCGTTCGAGCATGTCCTGGGCCTCAATGAGGCGGGGTGGAGTTCTTCCGTGCGTTCTGTGTCTCACATGACTGAATTTCTCGCCCTCCTTTTACTGTGAGATACCTGAGCTCCATGCAGACCCATACCTGGGGGACGAATCCCGTAGTGAGTGTCCTTACATATCTGGGGCCTCTACGAGGCGGGGTGGAGCTCTTGTGTGCATTCTGTGGCTATCTTTTCCTGTCCCTCCCTGAGAGGTGCATTGTAGACGCGCCCGGTGACGGCGCTGGTCCGGCCTAAGGCTGGCGGGCACTTGCCTCTCAGGGGGGAGGGGGTCCCCCGCTTGGGCTCTCTCTCTCTCTGTCTGTCATCTGGGGGGTGATAATCTGGCCCAACATCTTTATTGCGGGGGGACCGAGCTTCCATATGCCGACACGTGCCTAGGGGCGAACCCCATCACTGGCGGTCGAGCATGTCCCAAGGCCTCTACGAGGCGGGGTGGAGCTCTTGGTGCCGGGTCCGAATGGGGGGCAAGCCCCGATCCTTTGCTGCTGCTAGGCTCATTCATCCGCTCAAGGCAGGGCAGCGCTGCCCGGGGCACCGACCAGTATGATTCTGCCTTTCCCTTCATTGTCGTCAATGCTGCTTTGTTCGTCAGCTGTGTGCAAGGCGCCGGTTTATCCCTCCGGTAAACACCCCCAGCTGCAACCATCTCTCTTCCTCCCACGTCAGAGGGATCGGAGGAGCAGCATGAGCATGGTAGGCAGACATCATGGCCGTCCTAGGCCACTGGAAGGTGCCACACTTGGTGCAGGTCCGTACCTAAGCACTGTAACAAAGGACAGAAGAAGACCGGCAAGAAGCGGGGAGCCTTCGCAGAGGGACCGCGCTCCCAGTCGGCTTGCATACATCACCACCCGGTCGCCGCCGCCGCCCGGTCGAAACCGGTTAGAGGCAGTAACCGCTACTTTATCTTATCATGACTCAAACCGATAATCCCACAGATAAACCCAACACCACATAATCCACAGAACACGTAGGTAATCCAAGCACAACACAATGCACATAAATCCAAATGTCCACGGTACACAACGGTAATCTATCTAATCTAACCACAACCGGAGCACGATATGCTCACGGCCTGTCCTGGTTGAGCTAAGCGAAGAGACTGCCGGGAAACGGTGAGCGCGCCACCGGATATTGAGGCAGAGGAGGCTACTCGGGGTATCCTGGTAATGACACCCCTTTGTGGTTGCCTCCCCTGTCAGGTACACAACGAGTTTTTTGGGCTAAAATTGTTAAGCTAAGCGAAGCATTCCTAGTAGTAATGCCGTCGGTAATGATTTTGAGAAAAATTCATTTTTCTCTAAAAGGTATTTTTTCGAAAAATACTTACCGATGACATGACTTGGAGGACCCTCCCTCCTGCCCCGCTTGCCGCTTTCGAGCGAAGTATCACAAAAAACTGGCCGGTCTCGTGACCGGAGCTGGTAAGGCAGGAAACGGGAGACAACTCTCGGCCCCTCTAGGGGGGGTTCCCCGAGTGCCTCCCGGGTTGTGTGGGCACACAACGGGTAAGTAGGCTAAAATTGAGCTAGAAGTAGACATTTCCATAAAGTCATGTCATCGGTAAGTATTTTTCGAAAAAATACCTTTTAGAGAAAAATGAATTTGTTTCCTCAAAAACATTACCGATGACATGACTTTATGGAAGAATTGCGATGAGGAGGAGGGTGCCGCGCAACTCTTAATGGTAACAGCGCCGTCCTCCCAGTCGCAACCTCCCGACAATTTTAGCGAAGTGCATACCTACGGCGCCGGTGGCGCCGGGAGGGAGTGTTGCGCCGCGGCGATGTCCCCCACTAGTGCGAGATTCTCTCTTTGGCCTGCCAGGTCCCTGAGGTAGAAGCGGGCGAATACAGATTCAGTCTGCCAGCCCACGGCTGCCACGATGTCCTTGACAGCGCAGTTTCGGTCAAATGCGAGGCTCGTGGCCATGGCTCGTACCTCATGTGCGCGAATGTGCCGCCTCTTCGCTCCCTGCGGGGAGATATCTTGATACGCGGAGCGTATAACCCAGCGGAGCCAGGACGAAATCGTCTGGGCTGTTATGTCATTCCTGCTGGGTCTCAGAGGTAGGAAGAGGCGCGAACGCCCTCTGCGGAAGGCTTTAGATCGTCGCAGATAAACTCTAAGGGCGCGCACGGGATCCTGTTGCCTGGTCTCCTGAGACAGAGGGTTGGTTCTTAGCGGCCGTAAGGTGATAACCTGAGGTGCCGTCAGAGGAGACCTGTTCTTGGCCAGGAAGGCAGGGTCAGTGAGGAGTTGAACAGACCCGTCCGCTCGGAACTGTAGGCAGGTAGGCTGCGCCGAGAGTGCGTGTAGCTCACTCACCCGAGAGGCGGTAGCAAGGGCCAGCAGGAAGCACGTCTTTCGTGTCACATCTGCGAAACGGGCCAAAGCTAAGGGTTCAAATCTGTCAGAATTTAACCACGTTAGCACCCAGGGCAGGTCCCAGCGGGGAAGGAGTGAGCGGTGTGTTGGGCGCTGGATGCCGAAGTGACCCATAAGGTCGGCTAAGTCTTTGCAGGCGCCCGGGTCTGGGTGTCCAAGGTGTCGATAAGTGTCAGCGATCATGGACAGGTAACCCCTCACGGTGATGGGGGCCAGGCCTAAGTCTCGAAAGAGCCAGAGGAAGAAGTCCGCCAGCTGAGGATTAGTCAGTTCCGTGGGTGACAGGCCGTGCTCAGAGCACCAGGAACACAGGACTCGCCACTTTCCCTCGTAGACTCGGATGGTGGAAGGTCTGCGGGCCGAAGCGATCGCCTCCACTGCTGCACCCGAGTAGCCTCTAGCTCCGAGGGCTTGCCGCGCAACCTCCAGGCGTGAAGGAGGAGCCGCTCCGGGCAGGGGTGGAACAGCGGCTGACGCGGTTGCTTGAGCATGGTGCGTGGGGCGGGAAGCAGCAGGGGCGGGTCCGTGGCGAGGCTGAGAAGGTCGGTGGTCCAGGAGCGGTTCCAGGCGAACGGCGCAACTAACAGCAGGACCGCCGAGCATCCCCGAAGCTTGAGAAGGACTTTGGGTACGAGAACCGTCGGGGGGGAAGGCGTAAGCCACCAGGCCGTCCCAGGGAATGGAGAGTGCATCGACAGCCCAGGCAAGTGGATCGGGAATCGGGGAGACGAAGAGCGGCAGCTGATGGTTCCACCTTGTGGCGAACAAGTCGACCTGGGGAGTCTCCCACCGGGCACAGATCATCCGAAAGATGTCCTGCCGAAGGGTCCATTCCGTGTGCAGGAGCTGGCCGCGGCGAGACAGCGAGTCGGCTAAGACATTCAGGTGTCCGGGGATGTGTCGGGCTCGAATGGTAATACCCCGGTCCTCGCACCAACGCATCATCCGGTAGAGGAGCATACAAAGGTCGGGAGAGCGAGTGCCACCTTGTTTCTGGATGTAAGCCACCACAGTCGTGTTGTCCGAGAGGACGAGTAGCTCCTGGTGTCTGAGGAGATCCTCCCAGAACTGCAGGGCTTGCCACACCGCCTGCATCTCCAGCCAGTTGATGTGAGTGTGCGCTAAGTCCGCGGGCCAGGGCCCCGAAGTCGAGAGGAACCGAGGAAGGAGATGAGCGCCCCACCCAGTGAGGCTGGCGTCGACACAAAGCGAGGTCTGGGGAGGAGGGGCGGCCAGGGGAACTCCCGACGCTAGCCAAGAGTGGTCGGTCCACCGACGAAGATGAGGCAGCAGCATCTGGGGCACCGGAACCAACGTCGTTAAGTCGCCTGACGACGGGCGCCAATGGAGTAGGAGATGCAGCTGGATCGGCCGAGAGTAGAGACGACCTAGGGGGATAAGGTCCGCTGCGGCGTTCAGCAGGCCCAAAAGCTGGAGCCAGACTCTGGCGGGGGCCACGTCCAGTCGTGCTAACTGACCTGCTAGGTCCGCAATCTTCTGGATCCGAGGGGCTGGGAGGCGCACCGTGTTGAGGTCGGTCGCAAATTCCATGCCCAGGTGCACGAAGCGGCGGGACGGAGAGAGATCCGACTTGCCGTCGTTCACTAGGAAGCCCAAGTGTGCCAGAAGCCGTAGCAGCGCATCCCTGTCCGACGCGAGCGAGGTCTCTGACTGGTTGCGTAGGAGGAGGTCGTCTAGGTAATTCGACGTCGGACTGGAGGAGGACTGTCGGGCCTTGGCGACTACGGCGTCCATCAGCCGGGTGAACACCCAGGGGCTGAGGTTGAGACCGAACGGGAGCGCGCGAAACTGGTATACCACACCGTCGATCGCAAAGCGGAGGAACTTCCTGGAGGCCTGGTGCATCGGGACATGCAGGTACGCATCTGAAAGGTCCAGGCTGACTGCGAAGTCCAGAGGCTGGACCGCGGCTCTCAGGGCTCGAGCAGTCTCCATCCGGAAGGAGGGGGCCGTAATGTAACTGTTCAGGGCCGAGAGATCGATCACCGGTCGCCATCTCCCTCCAGGCTTCGGAACGACGAACAAGCGGCTGTAGAAGGCTGGGGAGTAGGGGACGCGTACCACCTCCGTGGCGGCTTTCCTCAGGAGGGAGGAGACCTCTCCCCGAAGAGCGGAGGCCTTCAACGGATCGCTGGGGATCTCGGTCCAAAGGGGGGAGCGACGCAAAGGCGGCGGGCTGCGAAAGGCGATCCGGAGGCCGGCCGAGACGGTGTCGCAAATCCAGGGGTCGTCGGGAAAGAGTGTGAGCCAATTTCCGCTGAAAAAGGCTAGCCTCCCACCGACCGGAGACCCCGAAGTGGTCGGTGGGGGCAAGGCTGGGGGGCAGTCAGGTAGCCCGCCCGCGACCCGGTCGCCGGGCGGGACGGGGCCAGGCGGGGACACGGGCCCTGGAGGGTCTAGGACGGCCAAGGCGGGGGCCTGCTCAGGGGCCGAAGCAGGGGCTGACGCAGCAGCGGGTCTAACCGACCGCGAGGCGCGACCCCTAGCCTGGCGGGAGGATGGAAAGCGGCGGGGAGGAGGAGCACTCACAGGCCAGCGGTCGGGGTTGGAGGCTCGAACGGATGACCAGGTGTCGCCGAAAAGCAGGGGGCCACCCAGCGGAGCACGACGAAGCTGCGCACGCAGGTCAGGTGGTATCCCTCGGCAGGCAAGCAGAAGGGCGTCTCGACGCATCAGGTCACAGTTGGCGGAGGCAGCCATAGCGTTAACGGACGAGTGGTAGGTGGCTCGGTTGGCGACTTCCGCTAAGACGAGTAAATCCCCAAGGAGAGGCGTGATAGAAGGATGCCAAGCGTCTTCCACACGACGAACCAGGGCTTGAGTGAGCAGCTCCAGGAACCCAGCGCAGGCTAAGGTGTTCCGCACCAGAGACGCAGTCAAATCCAGGCCACGAGGGAAAGAACGGCGAAGGAGGGCGGAGCCGCCAGCTTGCGACACGGCCGGGGGGGTCGATCGCAGGAAGAGGGATGGAGAAAGCCTGGGAATGACCGGCATACCATTCCCGACGGAAGGCGATGTCCAGGCCAGCCGGCCAGCGACGATCGGAGAAGAACACCGGCTCTCGAGACGCTGGAAGTTGCAGGTGCGCTGAGAAGACATCTCGCAGCTCCTTAAATCCAGGCGGCTGGGGAAGCGACTTGAACCTCTTCACCTGACGCTCGGCATCCACAAAGGCCGAGACCTTCCTCTTCAGGGGGGGAGAGGCTGGGCAGGAGTCCGCTGGCAGAGTGGCCGCGATGATCCTGGCGGCTTCATCCAAGGCTAGGAGGGTCTCCGCCCGGGACGACGACGGAAGGGTCGAGGGGACATCATCACCGACGTCGGAGGGCGAAAGGGAGCGAGCATCCTCCTCCAACAGGGCTGAGACGGAGTCTTCGGGCAGCAAGCTGAGGGCTTCTTCGTCCAGGGGGTGGCGAGAAGGCGGGTGAGGCACCACGGAAGGTCGAAGCTTGGGCGGGGGCGCATCTCGAACCTCGCGGGAAGCCCGGGCATGAGCCGGCAGCGACGACGGAGGCGGGGATCGCCGAGGCGAACGCGGGAAGGAGCGAGGAGGGGTCCTGTCCGGTGCGCGGGAACGACGTCTGGGTGAAGTACGGCGGACAACCGAAGAGGAGTGCCGATCACGGGAAGAAGGTCGACGATGGCGGTGACGCGGCGAACGCATCGAACGGTGCGAAGGCGAGCGCGACCGAGCGCGCGACGAGGAGAGGCGGGGGGAGCGGCGACGCTCCCGGCAGGGGGAACGATCCTTCCGGTGGCGCTCGCAGGGCGAGCGCGAGTGTCTAGCACTGACGGTGGAACGGGAAAGGTCGGGGGCGCGACTGTGTCGCGTAGGTTGAGGCTGACGTCTCTCCTGGCCGGACTCAGTGAGAAGGGCTCTATGCCGGTGTACAGATCCTCCGGAAGGATCAGCGGGCTTATCGTGGAGAGAGAGAGGAGCAAGGCCAGTCAACGTGGGACGGCTCGTGGCGAACTGCTGCAGGCCGGGCTCAGTGAGGCGGGCGCTTTGCCGGCAAACAGACCCTCCGGAAGGGTCAGCGGGCGTGGCAGCAGTGGCAGTCCTCTGGTCAGCGAACAACGCAGGGTCCCGACGATCAATCCGTTCCGAGAGGCTGAGGCGAGGAAGAGCGGTCGTTACCACAGGGGCGACGTCAACAGGAGTGGGACGAGAGATAGCAGACGGAGGTCGCTCTCGCCGGTAAAAACTCCAGAGGTCAGACCAACGGATCTCCGGCCAGGTCGCACAGACATCGCAGAGATGATCCGAGGCGCAGCCCGAGCAAGGGAGGCTGACCGCATGGTCGTCCGTCGGCCACTTGAAGTCGCCGCATTGAGCGCAGGTAAGCATTTGGTTCCTGCAACAGACAAAGAGCACAAGGTCGCAAAGGCGGACAAGGGAGCCTAGCCCCACACCAAGGTACTCCAAGCGCCGTAACCACCGGCGCGTAAATAGTGGCTACAGTCTCCCAGAGCTAAAGGGCCTTTAAGGTAGACGCACGGAGTGTGGGTGCCCGAAGGCCGTACGAGAACAGAAACCCTAGTCTACAAGGCAACGTCTTCTCGTAACAGTGAAATACCAAAGGAGAGAAGGCGACTTCCCTCGAGGAGACTCGTAAAAAAAAGGTCGTGCAAGGCACCGAAGCGTAAGCTCAACAACTGGCGCCCACGTAGTAGCAAAGCCGAAAGGAAAGCCCAACGGTAGCCGGCTCTCGGCCCGAGGGCCGGCTGTGGGAAACTACCACTACCTTACCTCCGAGACGAATCGGGAACAGGGGGAAGGGTAGTCATACACCTCCACAGCCTAGAGGAGAGCAGCAGAACGACGCCAGCAGAGGCAGGGCACAAGAAGGCAGGTCAGCGCTAGGAGGCGCAGAGCACACGAAGAGGCAACGAGCGTAGGCAAGAGAAGGACCGGTCGAAGCGGCGCGAGAGCAAGGCCAGACACGTCTTCTCTGTACGAGCGAAGTAGCAAAACTGGCCGGTCTCGTGACCGGAGCTGGTAAGGCGGGAAACGGGAGACAACTCTCGGCCCCTCTAGGGGGGGTTCCCCGAGTGCCTCCCGGGTTGTGTGGGCACACAACGGGTAAGTAGGCTAAAATTGAGCTAGAAGTAGACATTTCCATAAAGTCATGTCATCGGTAATGTTTTTGAGGAAACAATACACAGACTGATCTAGGGTTCAGATAAAACATACTGATCTAAGGTTTAGATAAAACAGACTGATCTAGGGTTCAGATAAAACAGACTGTTCTAAGGTTCAGATAAAACAGACTGATCTAAGGTTCAGATAAAACAGACTGATCTAAGGTTCAGATAAAATAAAACAGACTGATCTAGGGTTCAGATAAAACAGACAGATGTAGATCAACCATAATAGTTCAAGGTGGTGCCAGAATAGCTTGGCACCTACAGGCGCCAAGCTATTCAGGCATCACCCTTGAACTATCGTCATCAATCTGTCTCCTGAACTCCAGTTCAGTAGTCTTCATAGGATAACTTCTAATTTGAGGAATTTGCCCATAAGGTTCATTGTGTTAACTCATATACTGAGGATAAAAGCTTCAAATTTGTACACTGCCATATGCAAGCTACATTATAGTACTTACAGATAAGGATATAGACCAATGGCTTTAGTTCAAGGGTGTTGCCAGAATAGAGGCGCCAAGCTATTCTGACACTACCCATTGAACTATTTTAGTCAAACTTATTTCACAAACTGGTGTATTCCGAATGATAAGGGTTAATAAAGGTGTCATGCGCTCACTGGTTTGATGTCTCTGTGCAGAAATCCAACAGAGTGAATGGACTCGACAGCTTTCATGATCTGAGCACCCAGCCGCAGCGTGGTTGAGAGAGAGAAGCAGCCTCGCGGTTGACTCCGGCGCAACTCAGCCAGGTTTTTGCCTTGCAGCGACATCACAACGTAATTGTAGCGCTCGTTGCGGCCGCAGCCAATGAAGCGACAGACATGGTCTCGACCTGAGAAGATATAAAGAACTTCTGAATAGCTGATTTCACTTTCAAGTACCGGTATGAAATCAGATACGACACATACAAAAACATTTTCAAAGGTCCTGATATCACATACATTATACAGTGAACTTAACAGATAACAATGTCAGATATAAATAACAAAAGTCTGATACAACCATTTTTCAGAGGTACAGACCATATTCATTCTCTATAAATAACTAAATTACTTATAACAAACTTTGGACATAACAACAAACAAATTTGCATTCCCTGGTGTTTTGTTATCCGAAGTTCACTGTAAAACTCTTTTAAAGCTGACTTCACATTAACGTCAGATAACAAAGAAAGGATAAAAGAATTAAAATAAATAAATAAAATAAAATCACGTACCTTGTAGTTTCTTGAGTACGGCCACCTCCATTTTGAGCACCTGTTTGGCTTGCTTGGCGGACTCCAGCTTGAGGGCAACATTTTCGCGAGTAACCATATCCACTGCCTCATAAATCTCCCCAAACCCGCCGCCACCTATCTTCTTTGTCTGGAGATAAAAACAGCATATAAAATTCACAAACCAAATCCTACAGCCCAAAAGGGTAAAATTTCTACTATAATTTGGTAGTTATCTTCCGAAAACAACATTAAAGTTCATGACAGTTCCCAGTTTCATCCACAGTTTTGCTGGCACTGCCATAAAGCATGGTTAATCCATAAATTCCCAATAAATCCATGGTCAGTATATATACATAAAATAAGTGCTTTTACTTTAGTAATACATGTACAGTTCTTAACCCATTTAACCCCACTGGCGCATTTTCAAAATTTGGGAGGTACCACCTAAAGACTGCGTGCCAGCTGAAGGTGATGGATTGACCATAATAATTCAAAGGTAGTGGCACATGAGCTTGGTGCCTGTAGGTGCCAAGCTCATCCGGCACTACCCTTGAATTATCATGGTCAATCCATCCCCTGCTGTACTGCATTGGGGCTAAATGGGTTAATGTTTGGAGAAGTGAGATTTATTCACACAATTTTGCTGGCTAGATATGTTGTCTTCCCTACTACTTTCATCTTGAAGTTGTATCGTTTGCAAAAAGGTTAGCTAAAACAGTAATATAGTACATGTATGTTTACTGCAGCTCAAAATGTTTGGGGCAGTGAGACTGTATTGTTAGCTAGATTGTTTTCCTTACCACTTTCCATCGTTCCTTGACCAGCTGGTTGGGCTGTAGTAAGTCTGATTCTGTTGACATGGTTGTTGAGCACTACAGCCCTGGGGGATCAGTCCTCACCCTCCCTCTGATGGTGGTACAGCTTAACCCATTGTTAGGCTGCAGGGATGGTCCTGAAAATCACATCAATTTGCATTAACTCATTCAGCCTGACGGCCGTACCTCCCAAATTTTGGAGGCGTCATCTGATGACTGTGCACCAGCTGCAGGAGATGGATCGACCATGATAATTCAAGGGCAGTGCCAGATTAGCTTGGCGCCGACAGGCGCCAAGCTAATCTGACATTACCCTTGAATTATCAAGGTCGACCCATCTCCTGCTGTAGTGCGTCAGGGCTGAATGGATTAACAAAATTCAACTTCACTGCTAGCGGACAAAACGCCCACCTATGAACCATGGTTTCCTCTGATGTCAGAATGTGGCCAGCAAAGTCAACCACAAGTTTTATTTATTATAGTTGTGTGTGAAAACAGAAATGATTAACCCATTAAACCCTGAAGCACTACAGCGGGAGATGGATCAACCATGATAATTCAAAGGTAGTGCCATATTAGCTTGGTGCCTGATGGCACAACCTTTGAATTATCATTGTCGATCCATGTCCTGCAACTGGTAAATAGTCGTTAGATAAAACCTCCAAACTTTAAAACATTATGTGGCTGTGGGATTCAGTGGATAAAAGCAGCACCATCTGAGCAACCTTCCAGTATCACTAGGCAGGCATTGTCATGGAACCCCCAGGAAAAGAGGAAAAGAGGTAGGCTGAGGAACTCCTGGGGTCGAGACCTCCAAGCAGATATCAAGAGACTGGGAACCACCTGGAGTAAAATAGAAGGAGAAGCACAGGACAGGAGTCGCTGGAGGTCTCTCGTCGACGGCCTATACCCGGTAGGGGTGACAGGCGTAAGTAAGTAAGTAATCTGAGCAACCTGCTGCCATACCTCTTTTTACATCTAGTGGTAGCTGGTGTTGTGCACCAACTGTAATTTTCAATGAACTGTTATACACATAATATACAGCATATGGAGGCAAAAGCATGTGTATGTCACCAGAAACTAAAATATAGTGAGCAGTTTTATTTTTTCCCGAACAGCTGGAAGCTGTTATGACTACTAGTACTTGCACTAATTGCACCCCCCCCCCCCCCCCATTTTGGGTGTCAGTAGCATTTTTTGTCACTGTGATTCCTGCATGACTGAAATTGATAGGGACAGCCAAGGGGTTAACAGAACTCTACTGCAAAATACACAGCATTAGATTGCTGCAAAAATGAAGTGCAAGTGAATCAAACTACCCCAATCAATGTTAGAGCCAAAGTTCAGAGACAAATTGCACACATTCTTTATATATAATATATATATATATATATATATATATATATATATATATATATATATATATATATATATATATATATATATATATATATATATATATATATATCTGCCCCCTAAAGAAAATATATATATATATATATATATATATATATATATATATATATATATATATATATATATATATATATATATATATATATATATATATATATATATATATTATATATATATATGTGCTAAGTGACATGCATCCCACAACAATCTTCTGAGCACTAAGTTGTAAAAGACTAACAGGTCATGAAAGAGTAAGGATAGTGCCCAGTCAGCACTGCCCTTGCACTATTATAATTAATTCCTGCTCCAAGCTACTGTGGGGCACTACCCTTGCGCTATCATGACCAACTTCTGCTCCACGCTACCACATAGCACTACCCTTGTGCTATAATGATCAATTCCTGCTCCAAGTTACTGTGGAGCACTACTCTTGCGCTATCATGATCCACTAATCTGTTGCTGCTTCAGCTTGAACTGAAGGGAAAGAAGAAAACAAACAGTAAATGCACTGGCTAGGTGATGATTCACCAAGCTTCTTTGTCAAACTCAAGCCATGCACTATCCTTGGGCAATCACAATCCATTCATCTTGTTGCAGTTTATGCTAGTGCTAGAGTAGAAGAGAAAGAGGTGGAATGCATGGGTAAATGAACATGCTGAGTGATGATTCACCATGCTTCTTCATCAAACTCAGTGTCATGACTCATATCCTGAGAACTAGGGGTAGGGCCAGTGCCCAGATATTAACCCGCTTGTGCATGCTGCCAGTGGTACTCTGCTGAATGGGTGGCTGCACACACAGAGGTGTTAAAGTAAACACAGGCATGCACCATCTAGTCTGTGTTTAATTTCACACCTGAACAGCAGCAGTTGCACATATGCAATGATCTAACAGTATAAATATGTCCATCAGTGTCGATCACATAATATAATTGATCTCCCATAAATTATTATTTATATTTTCCTGCAGTTCAAAGGAATGGTTCAGGGGTGCTGAGGGATGGGGCTGAGGAGTGTTAGTGACCACAGCGCTATTAGCAGTGGCACCATACTAAATGTGCTGAACCTAAACTGGCAAAAGAAACTAAACCAGCGCATGAATCATTTAAACAACACACAAAACTTTGCAATGCAGATGTCTACAGTATGTGACAATCTGATGAAGACTCAACATTATATTAGCTCAACAGGGTCCTACACCAACAATTTAATTGTAAAAATTCCAAAAGGCATTTCATGAAAAACATTATTTCATCTTGAAATATTTTAGTCTTTGTAGTAATCAACTGCATGTGTACCAATAAACTAACACTTCTAACAAAAGGATAGTTCCCTGACATCGATAGAGAATTGCATCAAAAAATAGATAACCTACCTAGTCCAGTGTACCGGTAATGCAAAAACAAATCGCTCGCAATCTAAACATATTCCTTTTTCCAAACAAGCCACACAAAAGGACAAAGTAAAAAGCAAACCATGTGTGCTGGTATGTTATTTGGAACTTTACAGCTCTGTAAGCCGAAGGTCCAAAATTACACACAAACAGACAATTATCGAGCAAGCACACATACTGCCATTGCTAAGGTACTAGTAGTTGGTCAATGGTTTGAAGGCGGGGCACTGGTTTGATACAACTTGTAACACAGTCGGGTGGCTGGAAATCAATACCATTTTCTAGTGCCGGTCTAAATGCTAGGGTCCCCATCTATTTCCAACTGATCTACCACTCTAGGCACTTAATGCATTACATACCCATTCCATCTGCAATAAGTATTATGTAAAAAGATCCTCAAGCACTCTCTGCAAGAGATGTAGATTTTCATGAGCCCCTATGTTTCTTGCCGGAAGCTGCAGGGTCCCACAAGGACTAGTCTTATGTCTCAGCTGCAGGAGCTCATGACTCTTGCCAGCAAGTTTGAACCCCAATCATTATTTGTGTTTCTTAAATGGAGGAGGTCATATTTTCAATCTGCAACTGCCAGTGCCACTAAGACTGTCTGATGCGGCTTTTGCTGCTGCCGTTTCCCATCCAGGTTAATCCTATGTGTGGCAACAGAGGTTTGTGAGAAAGAAGAATCTTATGGTTCTTGTTCAGAAGTCTCAACTTATTTACAGCTGGGTTACACTGATCAAGTTGATAATTAAGGTTTCAATTCAAGACTGACATACTGTGTGCTAGTCTGTGATTTTGGACCATATGGCTCCTGATAGAAAGGCCCAAAATTACAGACCATCACACAAATGTGGCCTCAAATGCTCCTGCTGTGTGTCCCCACTAATCCCCACTGGGCAATTGCTGGCAGGCAAGAGTAATTCGCATCCCACTATAGATCAACAGTCCATGCAATTCTGATGATGCAACAGTTACATCTACAAGAGCAAGCAGCCTGTCCAACCACCCCACAATGTTCATAATCAGCTGTCTAATACTGCAAGCAATGGCCACTGAGACAACAGTGAACAAAAGGTCTTCTGGCTCATGTCAGCCATAGTTGTCCTGCACATAGCTGTACGCAGACCAATGGCAATCGACGTTAGCCAGACTTTGACATTTCTCTTATTGAGCAGCCACTGAGACAATATTGATCTTGTGAGCTAAACTACAGTGCTATTGATTCTGTCAAATAAAGCGTAATGATGAGATCATACTGTGTGAACTAGGCTGAGGTTCAGTGCTTGACATTCAGCCATAGGATCATCAAAATTTCTTGTTCGCAGACATTCTATATTGTATATATATATATATAGGGTCACCGCTGAGGTATGGTCAGGTCACTCTTGATAAACTTCCAAAGCTAAGATGGTCAAAACTGACATAAATAATATCATTTATAAATGAAAGATTTTGAATCTGGCCTGAATGTTTTGAAGGCCAAACATACAAACCAACATAAATTATTACTTCTGTATGACCAGCAGTGCAAGCAGGATTCAGGAAAAACTGATCATGTACAGACCAGATCACCACTCTCCGCATCATCATGGAACAGTCTCTGAAGTGGAGCTCCCCACTGTACGTCAACTTTGTGGATTACGAGAAAGAATTTGGCAGCGTGGACCGAGAGACTTTGTCGAAACTCCTATGACACTACGGTGTACCCACAAAGCTCGTCTGACTGATCAAGAGCAGCTACGATGGCATGACATGTCGCATGATCCACGAAGGACAGTTCACCAGGGAGCTCCAGGTCAGAACCGGCATCAGGTTGGGGTGTTTGCTGTCTCCGTTTCTCTTCCTACTAGCCATATACTGGGTCATGAAGAGGACCACTGAGCAGAAAAGAAGCGGAATGCAGTGAACACCATGGACACAGCTTGATGACCTTGATTTTGCCGACGACTTGGCTTTACTGACATCTCGTCCCAAATGGGCCTCACCATCCACAAGCAGAAAACAAAGCCAATGAGGCTGAACGCAACCATGGAAGAACCAGTCTTGCTTGCTGGCACCCCATTGGAAGAGGTGGAGTCCTTCACCAATCTCAGGAGCATCATCGACAAAAAGGGCGGCACTGATTCACTGACTGATGCAGATGTCAGAGCACGAATCGGTAAAGCAAGAGCAGCCTTTCTCCAGTTGAAAAAAGTGTGGAGTTCCAGAGAGCTGTCACAACACACCAAAGTCCAGATTTTCAACTCAAATGTAAAAGCAGTTCTCCTATATGGAGCAGAGACTTGGAGGTTGACAAAAACCAGTCAACAGAGTACAGACCTTCATAAACAGTTGTCTTAGAAGAATCTTAAAAATCCACTGGCCAGAGAAGATCAACAACATTAGACTCTGGGAGAGAACACAGCAGATAACAGCAGAGAACGAAATTGGGCGAAGATGATGGGGATGGATTAGTCACAGTCTGAGAAAGCCAGTTTCAAGTATCACTATGCAGGCATTGTCATGAACCCCCAGGGAAAGAGGTAAAGAGGCAGGCTGAGAAACACCTGGCGTCGAGACCTCCAAGCAGACATCAAGAGACTGGGAACCACCTGGAGTAAAATCGAAGGAGAAGCACAGGACAGGAGTCATTGAAGGTCTCTCATCGACGGCCTATACCCTGGGAGGGGTGATAGGTGTAAGTAAGTAAGTATGACCAGTGCAAGTAATAACATTAACAAATGTTCACAGCTATACAAATCTTTTCTGAGTAAATTTGTTTTCCTGTATACAGTTTATAAAACAAAGTAAATCAATGTTGTCATAAAAGTGTTTAACTGATCAAAGCATAGATCTGTCAATTGTATGTTGATCAGAAAGACTTTTGGCTTTACATAAATTTCCATTCTAAAATTTCTACTCATAATTTGACTCATTTGGATAGATAGCTGCGACATGCACAAACTAAATACGCCCTGGCAGACGCATGAGCTTACTTCCAATAGTCCTAGACAAAAATAGGTGCAGATGCATTTTATAAAATCTACGCTGTACACTGTGTGGTGGTTGCCTAGAGTCTCTATATTTTCTGCTATGGTCTTGTCATAATCACGTTTTTAAAGTAAACATACCAGAGATTACACCAGCAAATCGTCTGCATCAACAAAAACATATAAAGTAGATCTTACCGTCAATCGCCGGTCATTACTGAAAATAGCGTATTGTGACTACTCTTGGTGAGAGGCCTAAGCAGCTATGATAATGTCATTTTCCTAAGGTATGTCGATCACCATAGTACACTTCCGGTTGCTAAAACGAGACTTACAAAAGGTGAAGGTCACAAGATTAAAAAATAAGTGAAAAGTCCCTGCCTGGTGGTCTGGTTTCAGTGGCAAATAGAGCATTGTATACTAACTCGATAGATTTTAGTACAACTAACGAAATTGTATTGAAATATAGCGACAAATATTAATTTATTCAGTTTTCACGGATGAACCGGAAGTCGTTTTAACTTGTTACCTTACCACACGAAACAAACATGGCGCGGAAGTTTGAGCTACTTTTAAAGCGAACACTGAGTTTAAAAAACGGTGAAATATGGAAGACCACGATCTAATCATCGCACAAAAACTTCAGGAAGAGTTTGACAAAGAGTCTGCGGAGACTCTGTTTGATTGTGAGGAATATAATCCTGATCGGTATGTGAATCTGACCGATAAAACACAATCGCGACCTCTCTCAGTCATAGACAAGAGTTGGGAGTTCACCGATCCGAACCCAGATGCCCGCGCATTATTTCTTCAGTTCAACGACCATTATTTCTGGAGCAAGCTGTCTGGCGTGGAAGTCAAATGGAGTCCAAGGATGACTCTGTATGATCTTTAGTTTCACGATTTTACTCGTCACTTAGTGATCATATGCGCATTTGTTTGTTTCCTCAAAAACATTACCGATGACATGACTTTGTGGAAATGTCTACTACTAGCTCAATTTTAGCCTACTTACCCGTTGTGTGCCTGCACAACCCGCTAGGCACTCGGGGAACCCCAGAGGGGCCGAGAGTTATCTCCCGCTCCTTCCTTACCGGTTCCTGTCACGAGACCAACCAGTCTTGCTACTTCGCTCGTGCCGAGTAGACGTGTCGGGCTTTGCTCCGCTCTGCCTTGACCGGTCTTCGTCTTGCCTACGCTCGTTCCGACTTCTCTTCCGTGCCTGCCGCCTTCTAGCGCTGCCTGCTTCTTCCTTTGCGCCGTTCCGGGTTTCCTCGGCTCTTCTCTGTGCTGTGACTGCTGTATGGCTACCCTTCCCCCCCGTTCCCGCTTCGGCTTGGAGGTAAGGTAACGGTAGCTACCCACAGCCGGCCCTCGGGTCGAGAGCCGGCTGCCGTGGGACTCGTCTTTCGTTGTGGTTACGACATAAGGGCACCAACTATTGAGATAATTTCCGTGCCTTGCACAGCCTTCTTGCGACTCTCCTAGCGGGACGTCGCCTTCTCTCTCCTGGTTATGCCTCGTTAGCTTACGAGTAGACTTTGCCTTTCAGACGCTGGTTTTCGTAGGGCCTGGCCGCACCCACGTTCCGTTCGTCCAGCTTAAAGGCCCTTTGTGGATAACCACTGTTTCACGCGCCGGCGGCACGGCAGTTTAGCCTATGCTCTTTAGTTTTCAGCTGGCTGCCTGCCAGCGCGCGCCAGCACACTTAGCAATCGGCTTCGCGGGAGCACAGAGATAGCGAGGCACCCTCCTCCCTCTTACTATCAGCGCGCTAAATACCATCACTGATAAGGCACCAGCTATGCGGACTCGCTTCCGCTGGGGATGCGAATAGCGCAGCAGCCGTCTTTCTTTACAGTACTACTGTGCTTGACCCCGATTAGCTCTTAGCCTCTGCTGCATACATCGGCGAATACGCTGTAAATTACAGATGTTGTCTGTAAACCGGAATTAATTGACCTGCAGTTGTGAGTGATTATTTGTACATACGTCGTCTTGTAGAGAAAAAATTGTACTATCTTTGGACACCAAACATGCTGGGGTAATCTGCGTGGATGCTTGTCATGCACTGGCTCAAAGTATGACTAGGAGATGCATGAGATGCAGCCTTCCGTCAGTTTATCAACTTTTTATCACATCACTGTTCATAAACAAAAGTTTTTGGAAAATTCAAACAAAGTCAGTGCTGTCAACAGATGTCTTAACTGGCATATCCCGTGCTAAAAACTTCAATCAACATACCTGAGTCCTGCTACAGCCGGTTTGGTGGGCCAAGTGAAAACGGTAATCCATTCAGAGCACGCCGACATAAAGTATGTGAATTTCACCGATTCAGTCAATGTTTTTAACAATATCACAATTTTAACACAGTTTAAAAACAATACACAAAGCAGAGGTTCAACTATTTGCTGTTCTGAGATTCAGTTCGGGCTTAGTGTCATATTAAAATGATTTAAAATGAGTGTCTACAGGGTCACTATGATCCTGCGTCTAAACTTGATAGGCCGATCAGTGTCATTTTTGGACTTGTGATGGAGAATTCACAACATTATCAAAATCTTTTCTTTTGGTTGCAGCTAGTTTATTTTTGGCTGGATATGGTTGGCCACCGACTGCTGCCGCTTGAAACTGACTGTTGTAACACGAAAATATATCTATGGTGTATTTAGTGCACAAATACACGGGTTCGTTTTCTGAGTGTCTTTGACTGCTCGCCTAGACCTTCTACCACAAAGTCTACACAAAGAATTCACGGCCTCCAAATGTCTTGGAAAGGAATGTTCATTCTCCATGGCTTTAACACGCGATACTTTTCATAAATGCATCACTGAGACAAAGGCACGTACACATAGTGATACATCCGGCACTGAAAACCAGTTTTTTACACACTCGCACTGTCTACCGCGGATGGAAAGTTCCTCGAACTACACACATGTTAATCACGTAATAACCACAGAAGTCGAAGCTGACTACAAAAGAAACTTACATGAGCTTGAAGAGGACATGTTCAAGCATAGTATTACATAATGATATTTACGATTGAAACTTTTTAGCCACGGTAATAATAAGTTATAAACAGGCTAAACTGAGCACACGTATGACAGCCTTCAACAAGAAACAAAGAGCGCTACGCTTCCCGCGCGCAGCTCCGCTGAGCCTGCAGTGACCCGCGCGCACTTATCAGTGAAGTGGGTCACGGCCGGGTCAGAGCCAAACTAAAGAGAGCGATTTACAGAAGGGTGAACTACCGTGGCGGTCACGGCGCCTGGGGTACCTTGTTGGACAGGGGGAGGTAGCTTAGTGGATAAGACACTGCGCTGGCAGTCGTAAGATCCCGGGTTCGTATCCCCTGGTGGGCAGGAATGGGATATGGACTTCTCCTCATCCCATCTAGTCAAATTTACTACAGACTCGGCTTACGTTTGCCTGTCTCGCCTTCATGTGCACAGCACGCATAATCAAGTGCACATGATAAAAATCCCATTCCCACTAATTGAAAAGAGAATGCCCGGTAGGGCTGGTGAGATGGAAACAGAATTATATCACAAGATGAGGGCTCGGCGCCCTCTTGCCTGTGTTTGCGACCTTGCTATGCCCTTTGTCTGTTACAGAACCCAAATGCTTATGTGCTCCCTATGGGGAAACTTCCAGTGCCGACGGATGACCATGCGGTCTGCCTACCTTGTGCGGGCTGCTACCCGGACCACCTTTGTGATGTCTGTGCGACCTGGCCGGAGATGTTTGGTTGGACCTCTGGAGCCTGTACCGACGAGAGCGGCCCCTGCCTATTTCCGGCTCTGGTTGATTCTTTTGCAGCCCTTACGGTGCTGTCCGCCCATTCCCGCCCTGGCCTCACGGAAAGGATTCCCGTTGGGACTCGGTGTTGCTGGCTGACCAGAGGACCGCCACTGCTGCCACGCCCGCTGACCCTTCCGGAGGGTCTGTTTGCCGGCAGAGCGCCCGCCTCACTGAGCCCGGCCTGCAGCAGTCTGCCCTGAGCCGTCCCACATTGACTGGCCTTCCTCACCCGTCTCTCACCACAAGCCCGCTGATCCTTCCGGAGGATCTGTACGCCGGCATAGCGCCCTGCTCTCGGAGTCTGGCCAAGAGAGGCGTCAGCTTTAGCTTGCGCGACACAGTCGCGCCCCGACTCCCACCGTTCCACTTTCAGTTCACTTGCTGGCTGATCAGAGGACTGCCACTGCTGCCACGCCTGCTGACCCTTCCGGAGGGTCTGTTTGCCGGCAGAGCGCCCTCCTCACTGAGCCCGGCCTGCAGCAGTCCGCCATGTGCCGTCCCACGTGACTGGCCTTCCTCACCCATCTCTCCCCGTTAAGCCCGCTGATCCTTCCGGAGGATCTGAACGCCGGCGTAGCGCCCTACTCACTGAGTCTGGCCAGGAGAGATGTCAGCCCTAGCTTGCGCGACTCGGTCGCGCCCCCGACTCCTGCCGTTCCACTTTCAGTTCCTCCCTCCGGGATCGCCTCCGCGCCACCTACCCCTCCGCTTCGCGTGCGCTTCGCGCCCGCCCCCGCTCCGTTCGACGCGTCCGCCGCTCCTCTTTGGTTGATCGCAGTCCACGGTCCTGACGTCGTTCTCCGCTTCGGACAGGACTCTTCCTCGCTCTTCCTGGCGTTCGCTTCGTCGTTCGCGGCCGCCTCTTCACTCCCTGCTCATCTCCGGGCGTTCCGCGTTACTCAGGACGGTTCCCTGCCCGCGCGTCGGCCTACGACTTCGGTGTCCCGACCGCCCCTTCGCCGCCCCTGGACGTAGAGGCTCTTAGCTTGCTGCCAGAGGACTCCGTCTCAGCCCTTGATGAGGTTGGTCGCTCCCTTCGCCCGCGGTCTTCGGGAATGCTGCCCTTCGGCTCTTCGTCGTGTCACGTGCGGAGTCCCTCTTGCCTTGGATGGAACTGCCAGGATCATCGCGGTGACTTGGCCAGCTGACGCCTGCCCCCCACCACCCCACCCCCCCACCCCCCTGAGAGGAAGGTTCCGCCTTCATGGTTAGCGAGCGTCAGGTCTAGAGAGTCAAGTTGCTTCCCCAGCCATCCGGACTTAGGAACTGCGAGATGCTGTCTCGGCGCACCGGCTACTTGCCACGCCACGTGAGCCGGTGTTCTTCTCCGATCGTCGCTGGCCTGGACGTCGCCTCCCGTCGGGACTGGTTGTCGGCCTTCCCAGGCTTCTCCATCCCTCTTCCTGCGCGGGAACCCCCTGCCTGGTTACAAGCTGGCGGCCCACGCTTCTTAGACGTTGCCTTTCCCCGTGGTCGGGTAGGACAGCGTCCCTGATCCGGAACACCTTAGCCTGCGCCGGTTTCCTGGAGCTCTCCTCCCTAGCCATGGTTCGTCTGGTGGAGGACTCCTGGCACCCTTCCATCACGCCTCCGGGTTGATCTGCTCTTCTTAGCGGAGTCGCCTACCGCGCCGCCTACCTCGCGTCGGTCTACGCTTGGCTGCCTCCGCCGACTGTGCCCTGACCCCGTCTTGGCCGTCTTTCTCCCTCGAGGTCTCATGTTCCCCATGTTACGCTGAGGCCTCCGCGCGGCGGGAGGTGTCTCCTCCCTCAGGTAAGTTGCCACGGAGGTTTTCTGATTCTCAGACTCGCCAGCCTTCTACAGCCACCGGTTCTTCGTTCCGAAGCCTGGAGGAAGTGGCGTCAGGTTTCTTCTCTCGGCCTGTACAGATTTTGGCCCTCCTTCCGGACGGAGACTGCCAGAGCCCTGAAAGCAGCGGTCCAGCCTTAGACTTCGCAGTCGGCTTGGACCTTTCCGATGCGTACCTGCTGTCTCGATGCTCCAGGCCCCCAGGAAGTTCGCTGGTTGCGATCGACGGCGTCTTCTCCAGTTTCCCGCGCTCCCGTTCGGTCTCAACCTCTGCCCTGGCGGTTCACCGGGCCGATGGACTCCTTAGTCGCCAAGGCCCGACAGTCCTCCTCCAGTCCGACGTCGATCTTCCCAGACAACCTCTTCCTTCGCCGCCAGTCCGAGAGCTCTCTCGCGACAGACAAGGACGCGCTACTGCACCTCCTGACGCACTTGGGGCTTCCTAGTAAACGAGGGCAAGTCTGATCTCACTCCTTCCCTAGGTTGTCTCTACGCCCAGCCGTTTCAGCTGCATCTCCTACTCCTTGGGCGCCCGGCTTCCGGCGACGTATCGACGATGGCGCCGGTGCCCCAGATTCTGTCGCCTCGCCTTCGTCAGTGGACCGACGCCGCTTGGCTAGCTTCGGCAGTTCCCCGGGCATCTTCTCCGCCCCAGTACTCTCTGGGTTCGACGCGAGCCTCTCTGGGTGGGATGCTCATCTCCTGCCTCGGTTCCTCTCGACTTCCGGCCCTCGACCCTCGGATTAACGCACTATCTCATCGTCTGGCCAGTGATGCAGGCCGTTGACAAGCCCTTCATTGCTGGGATGACCTCCTCAGACACCAGGAGCTGCTCGCCCTCTATGTAGGTAGGTCCATCCCTTCAGTAATGGCTGCCATCATACCAAATTTGAACCTAAACTTGCCGATTTTCAACAATGCATATCTGCCTTATTATGCATTTTTATCACACCCCAAAATAATCCTCAAATACAATCAACCTTTAACATAATGTTTCTTGTGTTTGTTGTGCTGTGAGTAGCATATGTGATGTTTGGGAACGCTTTTCTGCAGCCTATCGCATACGCTCTCAGCGAGCGCCGGTGATTTTTTTCCCGAGGTCAGTCAGAAGCCGGTAGACAGCAGTGCTCGGAAAATCGCGATCATTTTTGATCACAGTAACGCATCGCGCTACAGTTGGTGTTAACGGAAACGGGAATTCCCGTAGAATATTTTGGTACCAAATTCGTTTGGAAACTCGTAAGCCTTAAAGTTACAAAATGCAGAAAATCGTAAATGTTTGGAGAAAATCCACTCTCCTGGTGACATATTACAATAAATTTCATTAAATTTGGTACCATTTGAAAGAGAAAATCATGCTCTTTTGCTTAGAATTCGGTTCGAAGCGCAAACGGAAGTTGATCAAAAATGCAGGGGCAAAATGTGGACCCCGTGACGTCATTGTGTATGCATCCGACGGCTGCACACGCATGGCAGTCGAGGCGACCGGAAAATCGACTCTTGTTCTCGAAGATTTCAGCCAGTCTTTACGAAAGTACAATTGTAAATCAGTCTTTTGATATTAAATTGTTTTTCTGTTGATTTTTAAAGTATAATTTTGGCTGGAAGTATGTTATATTTAAGATGATTTTATTCGATGTGTACGGGACAAAACAAAGCAGTTGCCTCGCCTGATTGCAATCGTAAACTGATTTTCTACTTCGTTTTAAGGGGATAATAATAATATTTTTAAGTGCATATATTTAGAACTATAGCTTTTCGTGATAACAAATTAGACGAACAAGATTTCAAGCTGCAAATATATTGTTTATTCTGTGGTTAAACATCATCACGTTCAGTAACTCGTGGTGGCGTAGCAGACGACGCATTGCCAGGTAGACGTGGATTGATGGTACGGTTTTGTTTACATCCAAGATCTATGGGGTTAATATAAGTGGGCTTGTTTATCCTGTTGTGAGTTACTGAAACCTCATTGATATGCAAATAAGTATGTTACTTGTTAGTATAATTACTATAAATTGAGGCACTCTCTTTACACAGGACAGCTAGTTCCATCTTCTTCAAGAGAGAATGAGAATAGGACCTAAGAAAAGAGGAAAACCACAACAGATACCCAACATAACTGTTGACAATAGGCTGTTCCTTTAGCTCCACTTATTGAAAGAGGAGGGTCACACCTGGGCTGAGATTAGGTCCCTCTTCAATGATATCCTGAATCATCAAGAGCTACCAACACTACTGGGCAGGGGCACATGTGGGGAGGCCTATTTGGAGGAGTAGATTTAGCAGAAAGTTTGGCCAGAGAAGCGGAAGAAAAGATGGTTCCAAAACGTGGACGCCAGAACAAATCAGAAGTGACATCAAGTAGTTGACGCGGTAAAAAAAAAAAAAAATTGCACGTCAGCTACGAACTCTTTGTCAAAACAACTTGAAACTCTTGTCTTGCGCGCGCACACGCCGGCACACGCGCGCACACACAATACACATGCACAAACACACACACTTTGAACAACTGTGAAGGATTTGTTCATAGTAATAAATACTCACTTTCAAATGATGCTTCATGTTCTGCTGTACAATTTGATTTAAGAACCATGCTTTTAACTATAGTAGTTGCTGAGATATGGCCATTTTAGTTCAATGCGCATCTCTACCTCAATTCCTTTTGTCAAAATTTTGATTTTTCTCATTTTTGAGGTGATTTTGCAAAGTGACCATGCATTTGTGAAGCCTGAAAAAAAATTAGCTAAGACAACACACTACTTTAACCAGACAGACTAAATTACAGCACTGTGCATTTATAAATGTTGAAGTTATAGTTGGCTGAACTATGGGTTTCCTTCAATTTGCAGAATCTGCCGATTTCCTTAAAAATTCAAACTTATATATCTCGGAAAGTATTTGAGCTACAGACTTGCCATTTGGCATGTATACTCAGTTCGATGAATACTTTTACTAAATTTGTTAGTTTGAGTTGTATTGTGTTACTTCTTTTTTTTAAAAATGGGGGTGGACCTACCTACTCTATGACAACACACCTTGGTGGATTACTTCCTGGTACAAGGTCGCACACGCTCCCCGAGCTTGGTATGCTTCTCTACCAGAGCTGGCGTTGGTGCGAGGACCGGACCTGCTTGGCGAGCCCGACACATTCCCGGACAGCTGTCCGTCGGGATCCACTCACTGTCTCGCCACGGCCAGCTCTTACACGCGGATTGGACCCTTCGGCAGGACATCTATCGGTTGACCCGCGCCCGTTAGGAGTCTCCCCAGGTCGACTTGTTCGCCACAAGGTGGAACCTTCGGCTTCCCCTCTCCGTTCCCCCGATTCCCGATCCCCGTGCTTGGGCTGTCGATGCGCGCTCCACTCCCTGGGACGTCCTGGCGGCCTCCGCCTTTCCTCGATGGTCCTCGTACCCAAAGTCCTCCTCAACCTTCGGCGCTGCTCGGCGGCCCTCCTGTGAGTCGCTCCGTTCGCCTGGATCCGCCACTGGAACACCGGCCTGCTCAGCCTCACCACGGCCCCCCCCCATGCGCCTTCCCACTCCTCGCACCATGCTCAAGCCACCGCGCCAGCCGCTGTTCCTCCCTGCCCGGAGCGGCTCATCCTTCACGACTGGAGGTTGTGAGGCAAGCCCTCGGTGCTAGAGGCTACTCGGGTACAGCGGTGGAGGCGATCGCTGCGGCCCGCAGACCTTCGGCCATTCGAGTCTACGTGGGACATGGCGAGTCCTGTGTTCCTGAGGCCCCAATGACAGCCTGAACCTCACGGATTTGTCGTATCCGCAGCTGGCGGACCTCTATCGGGCTCGGCTGAGACCTAGACCTAGCTCCTTCACGGTGAGGGGTCACCTGTCCAGGTTCGCTTACACGTTGACACCGCGGACACCCAGACCCGGGCGCCTGCACAGACCTCGCCGACCTTATGGGACACTTCGGCAGCTGGCGCCCGGCCTACCGCTCACTCCTCCCCCGCTGGGACCTACCCTGGGTACTAACGTGGTTGAATTCTGCCCGATTCGAACCCTTACAGTGGCCCGTTCGCAGATGTGACACGCTACACGTGCTTCCTGCTGGCCCGGGCTACCACCTCACGGGGGAGCGAGCTACACGCGCTTAGGCGCGTCCTATCTGCTTACAGTTCTGAGCGGACGGGTCCGTGCTACTTCTCACTGCCCCGGCCTTCCTTGCCAAACAGGTCTCCTCTGACCGCGCCGCAGGTTTCATCTTACGGCCGCTACGAAACAAACCCCTGTCACAGGAGACCAGGTTACAGGATCCCGTGCGCACCTTTTGACTGCTCTGCGACGATCTAAAGCCTTCCGCAGAGGGCGTGCACGCCTCTCCCTACCTCTGAGACCGGCGGAATAACATAACAGCCCAGACGTTCTCTTCCTGGCTCCCTGAGTCATATGCTCCGCCTATCAAGATATCTCCCTGCAGGGAGCGAAGAGGCTGCACATATGCGCACACGAGGTACGAGCCATGGCCACGAGCGCCACGTTTGTTAGAAACTGCGCTGTCACGGACATCGTGGCTACCGTGGACGGGAAGACTGAATCTGTTTTCGCCCGCTTCTGCCTCAGGGACCTGGCGGGCCAGCGAGAGAATCTCGCAATGGTGGGGGACATCGCCGCGGCGCAACACTCCCTCCCGGCGCCACCGGCGCCGTTGGTATGCACTTCGCTAAAATTGTCGGGAGTTTGCGACTGGGAGGACGGCTCTGTTCCCTCCTAGGGAGTTGGCATGCAGCACCCTCCGCCTCATCGCAATTCTTCCACAAAGTCATGTCATCGGTAATGTTTTTGAGGAAACAAATTAATTTTTCTCTAAAAGGTATTTTTTCGAAAAATACTTACCGATGACATGACTCGGATGGCCCTCCCACCTGCCCCGCTTGCCGCTTTCGAGCAAAGTATCTGACTGGTTGGTCTCGTGACAGGAACCGGTAAGGAAGGAGCGGGAGATAACTCTTGGCCCCTCTGGGGTTCCCCGAGTGCCTAGCGGGTTGTGTAGGCACACAACGGGTAAGTAGGCTAAAATTGAGCTAGTAGTAGACATTTCCACAAAGTCATGTCATCGGTAAGTATTTTTCGAAAAAATACCTTTCAGAGAAAAATGAATTTTTATCGGTTAACTCAGTGGACGTTGTAGACGCTAGAAGAGTATCCCAACATGTAGTTCCCCCTTCACTCATCGCCAACATTTTTTTTTTTTAATTTTAATTTACAGCATTAATTGAATAAAGACTGTGTTTGATTGCAGGTGTGCTGGTGTATGCAGCTATGAGGGTCGCGGGGGGCTTTGCTCCATCCGACTGAGTGTGCCTCTGCTGAAACTTCGCCCCAGGAAAGATCTTGTGGAAACTCTTTTGGTATAAAAATGTTATTCTTTTTTATCAACAGTTTTGATCAAACGTTGTCATTGTAGGGGGAATGGGGGAGCAGGGGGGGTTCAAGGAGTTATTAAAACCCCCCCCCCCCCCCCCAGTCTGAAAGAACACCCTCCCCCTCTTCTTGCTTTAATGTTTTGGCCAGTAGTAACCTGATCTCTTCTTAACCCCCACGCAGTTTAATATTCTGAGTCTGGAGAGCATAAGTCTCCCCTCTAGGAGTAGGAGGCAGGTTAAAGGTCCCAAACTAAAAGTTGGAAACGCTATTCCCCCCTCCCCCCCGGAGGTAACTGAGCTGACCCTTGACTGCAAATTATACTAGTAAGAGGTCAAAACCATTTTTACAATTCTTCAAACATGAATTATTGTGTTGAATTTTAGTAGGACAGTAGATCCTCCAATGAGTAATCACCCCTGTTATCCCCACCCCCACCTCCCCTCCCCCCAAACAAGTGACCGTAAACAACAGGTGGCCATTCACTAGAGGTTTGATGGAAACAGACCTATGCATGCTGGTGACGCTCAGATAAGAGCATAATGGATGTGTCGTCTCTTTTTACACCAAAACAGGACCTCTGTCGACCTCTCTAGTGACACCAGTACTTTGTTAATGTTATATTCAGTTATGATTCAGTGTACTAGTAAGGGAGGGAGAGCGGCACATGTCACTGTGTGTCACTCTTTGTTCTTGTTTTAAACAACTAAGAAAGGAGGGGAGGTGACGTAGGAGGGAGAGGGTAGCATTACAGGACCTGGTCAGTGGCCAGTCACTTTATTGTCCTGATAATTAGCTGTTTTCAGAAACTGTACCATCTGACAAAGCCTTAAGTACCCGCGTATGTATCATGGAATCGTTAATACTGTCTGTTCACTGTTTGTAGCCAACACATAGAAACTGGTAAGTCATTAATTTCAGTACTGACTGATCACCACTGATTTGTTTTGATGCTACGATTTCTTGACTCACGAGCCGTGGAATTTATAGATCATAGAATAAGCAAATGTTCTGAACACGTATCAGTCTCCTAAAAACACAAAGACACGTGCGTTGATGCATGTACACAATAGATTCTCATGAGCCCGTGCAGTCCACAGGGGTGCATGAGTCAGAATGTCAGTCCACAGGCTGACAAGTCGATCTCAGCACTGTTATACTATACAGAGATTGATTTGAAGGCATGTGGTCAGTCAAGCCAATACAGACACGCACATACGCACTCAGTTTTCATGAGCAACTTCCATCTGCAGAGGCGCATTAGAGTTTCTGTCAAGTTGGTGCCCGGGACGAACAGTTTCTGGGCACCTCGGTGGAAGATTACATGACCGCAGAGTAAACCAACTTGATAAAGATAAGTGGACATGGTCGAACACATAGCGCAACCTTTCTCATGGACCGCTGACACTACTGGCAAGCTGATGGCACGTCCATCATTGCGTATTGACACAATGTCTGGGCTTTGTCAGACGGTATGTGGCGGCTGGCTAGGTGTTGAGTGAGCAGGTACGATAGAAATGGACCCAGAAATGTAACTCTGCGCTAACCTAGCCTCTATTAGTGTATGCTAGTGTATATCCCCTGCAGTGCAAGTTCGCGGCCTTAGTGTGTGTAAAATCATCACAGTTAAGACAAAAGATGTGGAAGGAGTACATGTATGGGATGCATATGTACATTGTCCTTGTCTTGTAAAATGTTGAACATGTAAACATTTACACTTCAAAGTTGATGTGGCTTCATTTTGTCGCCACATTACACCCAATGAAAACAGAAAAATCCGACCAACTCATAACTGCACATGTATGTTTCAAGCTTAACAATCAGTCTCCATGGTGCATACCAACAGAAAGATATGGAGAAAAGTGCTTACTTGAAAATCCGACCAACTCATAAACTGCACTTGAGATATGTTTTCAGTTAACAATCCAGTCTCAATTGGTGCATACATCAGAAAGATATGGAGAAAAGTGCTGTACTTGTCAAGGTCTCTGGAACTCCACACTTTTTTCAACGGAAGCATTGGCATGTTTACAATATTTGCAACCAGTGTATCATTTACGGACATCTACACTGCGTTTTTTGAGCATGCGTAGTGATGGTTAAAGCCGCTGTGTCAGTCATGTGTGCACCTACGGGAACATGAGTTTGATACACACACTCACAGACCATGAGGTGCGTGAAAGTCTCTGCCTCTTGCAGATGTGCGTTTTGCGCTGCGGATGTTCTATTCCTCCAGATAATTGTCAATCCCATTGATATACGCCGCCTCTTTCACGAGATATCTCTACCCAGCGTGAAGCAGATGGCATGCACCTGTCATTGCGTAACAACACGGCGCTCGGCTTTGTCAAGGTGTGTAGTGGCAAGATGTTGAGTGAGCAGTCATTGACCCGTTACACGTGACGGCTTTACCATGCCGCTCTGGCTGTGGCCATAAATTCCAGGTATTTCATGCGTTTTTAGTTCCGAATACCCTGACCTTTGGGCGAGTTCAGCAGGTGACCGTATACTATAATCCAGTACTTTATATAGTAAACATCATCCGTACATCTTAAAAGTGACGGTAAATGGCAGGTGACTGTAAAATCTGGTAACTTCTTCTTCTCGAACGCCGTCACACTTGGAGTTTGGCTCTCAAAATGAAATCTGTGGTCTTCTGTAGCGGCTCCACAGGCCTGTACAGTTTCTCTTGTAGAGTGGCAGGCTTCGGCCATATCTCCTCCCTCAGCAGCTGGTGGTTCCCACAGTCCTGGAGGATGTGCTCTGTGGTCTGCTCTGCTTCTCCACAAGGGCACAGGGGAGATGGCACGAGGTGGAAGCGTCTGTGCAGGTGGAAATTGAGTCGGTTGTGCCCAGTCCTCAGATGGAAGATGGTCACCTGCTATTGTCTGGACAGCTGATGGTAATTGTCTAGGGGCCGTTGTGGTGGTCTGTACACAGACTTAATGATGGTCTTGCCATTCTGTCAGCTTCATTGCCGTAGATGCCACAGTGTGAAGGGACCCACTGCAGCACCAGTTCGGTGCACTTGATGTTTTGTAGTGCCTCTTGTAGACGTGGCAGTTTGCTTGCTATTGCTGCCTCAAGGACAGACATGGCGTCAGTCAGGAAGACAATCTGGGCATCAGGGTCTGCAGTGCCACCAAGGGTGTTTGCTGCGTGGACCAGAGCTTCCACCTCAGCTCTGTAATTTGTGCAGTTAAGGCCTGTTGGTACTGCCACTGCCTGCGATTTTCCGTTTGGGTACTGGATGTACACCCCAGCCCCTCCATTCTGAACTGCATCTGTGGCTGATCCTTCGGTGTATGCCCGTATCCATGCTTCCTGGGGATACTTTTCTTCGAGCATGGCCAGTGTCAGGGCTTTCTTGCTCACAGTGCTGTGCTCATCTTTGGTGGTGATGTAGGGTACCGTGGAAGAGATGGTGATGTTTTCTGGCTTACTTTCCCAGGGTGGAAGGTCGCTAGCAGGATTCAGAGCCTTTACCTGCGCAGGGAGCTTTGCCTGGTGTTTTCTCTGCAGTGCTCTCGTCTCCTTCACAAAGCTTGATATTTTCAGTCTCCCTGAGGTTGGTTGTTTCATCTTGGCGTTTATAGGATGGTCTTTGGAAGACTTGACCTTTGTGGACTGTATCAAGGCTTCACAACCTCTTCTCATGCACAGCCCACTGGGCACCGGCCTCTACGTGGCATGGGTGGGTAGTCTCTCCAGTCACTGACTGAGGGGGCTAGCAGAGGGGAACTGTCCAGGATGGGACTTGACGTCAGCAGATATGTTGTTCAGTCTTTTTCTCTGGTCCGGTTTTTAAGGAGCTGTGCTAACCCAGGTCTTACCATGTTGGATTGGTCCTTAAAAATACTCATTATTTTTTGGTCCTTTGGATCCCAAGTGTTTGCCGTGCTTGGAGACCCGTGTCGGGGGAGAAGAGGATCCTGGTGGCTGAAACACTCCACTTTGGCCTTGACTTCTGCCTAAACGGGAGGCTAGTCATACCGGCCTAGTCAGTCGGCTCTTGTCACATTGAGCCCTATCCCATTGTTGACATGCGGGCTGATATATGGAGCACCATGCTACAGCCTCTGCTGCTGATTAGGTGCTTTACGCCAGTGTTCTCCTGCATTCAATGGTGTGATAGAAGGCGGTGGCTCAAACGGTTCAATCGGGCTTACCCCATTGAGTATATCTTTCGGGCAGTCTCCATCATGCGTCGGCTGGAGACCCGCCGACAGTTGCATTTTCCCTTGTTGGGCTCGGTGGCGGGCGGGGACCCCCGGGGGATGAATATCTAACATACTATAATATGGAAAAAAAAAACCAAAAAAAAAAAATGGCACCAAAGCGGCACATAGCCGCCGACATTGTTATTGAGAACGATAGTGACTCTGACTGTGAGGAAGCGACGCCTCAGGCGTCGGCCGCCTGGCCTCGCTTTCTCATTATCCACAGCAAAGTTAAAGAGAAGCCTGTTTCCAAGCTGCACCCTTTCCTGGTAGGGGAGACCCTCAGGAGCCGTGTTGGCAGGCCTGCGGCCCAGCGCCTCAGGTCTGGTGACTTGCTGGTAGAGTGCCGTACCCGGGCACACTCCAATGGGCTACTGAGGCTCTCCTCTATCGGAGACGCTCCAGTGGAGGTCACTCCCCACAAAACGATGAATTCTTCTAGAGGAGTGATTAAAGATCAAGCATTGGCCGAACTGTCTGAAGATGAACTTGTACGGAACCTTAAGTGACAGGGGGTGACCTACGTCAGGCGCTTCGTTTCCAAACGAGGTGGTAGGGAGATCCGTCTCCCTACCATCATCCTGACGTTTGGCACCCCCACCGCTCTTACTACCATCTGGGGAGGTTACTACTCCCTAAAAGTGAAAAAGTACGTCCCTCTCCCCCTCCGGTGCTTTAAGTGCCAAAAGTATGGCCATGGGCAGAAGACATGCCGCCAGGCAGAGGCTCTATGCGCCCACTGCACTAAGCCCGGACACTCTGCTGATTCCTGCACAGCCATCCCCCTGTGTGTGAATTGCCAGGGGGCGCATATGGCTTCGGACAAGAAGTGCCCTCGTTGGATATCCGAGTGCAAGATTCAGCAGGTGCGTGTGGAGAAGGGGCTGTCTTTTGCGGACGCCAAAAAACTGGTTGATGGCCCTGGTGCAGCTGAGGCTGCGCCAAACTCAAATAACACCTTTGTGTATACTTTTAGTGCTTCGGTGGCAGGCAAGCGCCTCACCAAAGACTTCTCTTGTCAAACCCCAACTTCTTGGTTGGGGGCGGAGCCTCGGATCCTCTCACCCCTGGAGAGTAACCCTCCTCTGGTGATGACGAGGAGCCAGGGAACGCAGAGGGCGGACGTTACTGGTCCGGTGGCACCGCCTTCTGCTGCCCCTAAGTCTCAGCCCCCACCCAAGCCTGCCAATCTTACTACAAAGACTTCTGGCTCTGGTCAGCCTTCTAGGGCCGCCAACTCTGGCGACAGGAATGCTGCCCCGGCCCAGAAGTCTAAAAGAGTTACGGGACCGCTGTGCGTACGGGCCCAGAAGGGGGACACTGATGTCCCCCTTCAAAATAAATATGCTGCATTGGAGGAGCAGATGGAGGGGGTGGATGTTGTTGTGGCTGGTGCTGCGGCAGCTCCTCCCTCCTCATCTCCGAGGAACCAGAGGAGGCCCGGGAGTCGACCCCCCTCTGTTTCTTCGACTCCTTCCAAAGCACAGGAAAAGGGGGAAAAGAACTGTTCTCCTCCACATAAAACCTAACCATGTACTCTCTGCTTCAGTGGAATTGTCGTGGTTTTCACACCAACTTTGAAGAATTACGCCTTTTAGTGAAGTCCTATAACCCCTCAGTAATATCTCTTCAGGAGACTTACCTGAAGACTTCTGACCCTGTCTCCTTTAATGGGTTTCTTGCTATCCATAAAGGCTCTGATTCGGAGAGACGCTCGGGTGGAGTGGCTCTTCTCATTAGCAACCAGCTTTTATGTAGCCCCGTTAGTGTTGACACCTGTCTTCAGGCTGTTGCAGCTCAGGTTACCGTAAAGAAGACCATAACCATATGCAGTATTTACCTGCCACCATCCCTGCGGGTCTGTAGTAATGATATTTTTAACTTAGTAGATCAACTGCCCCCTCCCTTTATTTTCATGGGAGATTTTAACAGTCACGCTCACTTGTGGGGTAGTGACCACTATGATGGCAGAGGTCAGATGTTAGAAGATGTTTTTTCTCAACTTAACCTATGTGTTTTTAATGATGGCTCACCTACTTACTCTATCCCAGGTAACCCACCCGGGTCTGCCCTGGGGGACTTGGGTGGGGTTAGGTATTTTTTAGTTCCCAGGGTCACCCTGGTCAGCCCCACAGGTTGGGTTTTTCTCTCTATTCTGGGGCATGTGTTTCTGTCTACCCTTTGTCCATTCACCTGTATTTGCCTTTTTAAAACTCTCCCTACTGTCTGCACTGCCTGTAGCTCTTGATATTGGATGTGTGTTGCTAAATGGTCTTAGCTTTATTTATGCCCCATGTTGTAGGTTTATTTAATGTATTTGACCGGCTGGCGACATACATTCAATTTTCTGTTTAGTTTTTTTTCACAAGCAGTGCAGGCACGTCCTGAGAAAGCCTTGTTGCTGTCGGGACGTTAAGCAATGTACAATCAATCTATCCCAGGTTCAGGATCTAGTTCTGTTCTAGACCTCACTGTGTGTGATCCTACTCTCATGCTGGACTTTGACTGGAAGGTTCACGACGACCTGTGTGGTAGTGACCACTTCCCAGTAGTCCTGTCATCAGTCAGCTGTGGGGAGGACCCACCGGTGGGGCGCTGGAATCTTAAGAAAGTTAACTGGCCTCTGTTCGCCTCCCTCTGTCAGTCTCGTATTACAGAGGAGGTGGTCATGTCAGCTGAAGAACCTGTTTCTTCTTTTACTACTGTTTTGTTGGACGTAGCGAGTGAAACCATCCCTAAAACTTCCGCATCAGTCCCTCGGACGCCGAGAGTACCATGGTTCAATGAAGAGTGCCGCAAGGCCCAAAAAGCGGCGCAAAACTGCTCAGCGACATGCTTTCCGTAATCCGTCGCAAGTGAATATTTTAACCTTTAAAAGACAGAGGGCGAAAGCCCGTTACATTTATTTCATCAAAAACATTACCGATGACATGACAAATGGGAGTGTCTACTACGTGCTCAAATTCTAGCCTACGAACCCGTTGTGTGCACACACAACCCGGGAGGCACTCGGGGAACCCTCCAGAGGGGCCAAGAGTTGTCTCCCGGACCTGCCTATCCGGTTCCGAGTCACCTGACTCGCCAGTCAGCTACGTAGGCTCACGACCTTCGGACGTGTTCTAGCCTCGCGCTCCCTTCGACCGGTCGGTCTTGGTGCTCGAGTTCGCCGTGACTTTGGCTTCGCCTGTTGCTTCGCTTCTGCTTCGCTTCTTGCTTCGCTGCAGCTTCGCTTGCGCTTCTTCGCTTGGCGTCCTCCTTGGTTGGCTTCGCTTGGCGGACCTGCTGGTTCCCGCCATTTCGCCGGTGGCGACATGGACGTCTCTTCTCCCGCTACCGCTTCGGCAGAGAGGTAGGATAGTTAGTTGGGCCCGGAGCCGGTCCCCGGGCGGGGTACCGGCCTGTGCCTTTGGACTCTACCTTGTTCGTGTTGTGTGGGTTTCGTTGAGCGGGGACTCTTAGCTCGGCGGGGCCCTGGTGCCCTCGCCTTTCCCCTTTTGGGGTGAAATTACTGGCTTCCCCTGGTAGCCTTCGGGGAGCATTGTTTAAACCAGCTGCGGCGCGTGGCTCATGTTGCATCTCCGGCCTGGCTGGGGTATGCTTGTTTCGAGAGCGCACTCTTAGCTTAGAGCGCTACAGCATTATTGCCTGGGGGCACGGCCTTTCGTCCCTATTGTCGTTTGGCCCGCCGTGTGATGGCCTTAGTCGCCTGCGCGGCGTTAAACCCAAATAACTAAACTAAACTAAACCTATTGTCGTTTGGCGCACATTCCTCTCCAGCCTGGCTGGGGTAGGCTTTGTTCTAAAGACGCAAGCTTAGCTTCGGGCGCTATAACAGTATAGCCTGGGGGCACAGCCCGTTTGTCCATATCGTTCGGTACGGTTCCCCTTGGTAGGACGAGCCCTGTTGGTCTCGACCACGTACCGGCACGTTTTTTGTTTGGTGTGTTGCAGTGCCCTCCTGATGACCTGCACGCAGTGTGGAGGTTTCCAGTGGCCCTCGGATTCGCACAAGGTCTGCCTGCCGTGTGTCGGCTGTACATCTGAGCGTTCTTGTGACGTTTGCGCCGTCTGGCCGGAGCTCCGCTGGGTCCAACTTTGGAGCTTCTACCGACGTGAACGCCCGACACCTGTGCCTGTTGCAAGACCTGCGGAAGTGCCGGCTGTCATCTCAGGCACACCGACCGCTCTTGCCCCTGATGGCCCCAGTCTGGAAAGATCTCCACAGCGGACACAGCAAGGTAGTGTGCGGAGTCGGGAGTTCGAGGCGCGGATTCCCAGGAGGGAACGCGCTTGGACCAAGCCTTACGACAGGCAGAGAACCCATCTCGAGACAGAGGTCAGTTCGGAGAGACGTGCCTCGCGCCGTCCATGGTCAACCGGTCCCCACTCGTCTCCTAGGAAGGCCTTGGATCCCCCTCGGCCGCTGCGAGCCCGCCTCGCCACAGAGTCCGGCTCGCGGAGACATTCGCGCACACTCACCACACCACTACCTGTGTCCAGTTCCTCCTTGCGATCGAAGTCTGACCACCACTCTCGCGCTCCTTCGTGTGAGCGTCGTAAAGTTCGGGATTCTTCTCGTCATCTGGACCATGGGCCTTCGCGCTCTACCTCTTCGCGGCGTTCGTCCCACGTTCCCCGCCGTCTGCCTCGTCCCGCCCGTTCCCCTTCCCCTCGCCCAGCCTCTTTCCTTCCTCCTCGTTCCCGGGGATCACGGTCTCCAGCTCGTAGTCGCTCGTCTGGTCGCCGCCGCCGTTCCCGCTCCTCTAGTGCGTCGCGTCGCCGTCGCGGACGTCGCTCTCCCCTGCGTGCTTCGGCGCCTTATGGCTCCCCTCGTCCTCGTCGAGCTGCTCGCTCTCGGAGTCACGGTCGCCGTCCCTCTTCGACGGCTCTCGGCGGCGTGGACGACGATTCGTTGAGTCTTCTCCCTGATGATTCCATCTCAGTTCTCCTCGGAGGTCTCAGCCGCTCTCCTTCGCCGCTCTCTCCTTCGGATGCGTCGACAGCCCACGGGTTACCGGCCTCCTCCCGCACAGAGGTTCTTCTGGCCCTCGACGAGGTCGCTCGCCTCATCTCCGCCACGCTTCCGGCAGCGGACTGCCCTCCATCCCCCCCCCTGAAGAGGAAGCCTTCTGCCTTCGTCGACGCGGGTAGACAGGTAAAGAAGTTCAAGACTCTCCCTCAGCCCCCCTCCTTTCGTGAGCTTCGGGATGTGTTCTCGGCCCACCTGTTGTCTGACTCAAGAGACAGTAATTTCTTCTCGGACCACAGATGGCCTCCGGACCTCGATATGTACTTCCGCCAGCAGTGGTACGCCGGCCATTCCCAGGCCTTCCTCTGCCCTCTCCCTCCGGTGGATCCAGCCGCCGTGGTTCAGGCGGGTGGGGCCTCTGCACTCAGACGCGCGCTCCCCGCGGGTTTGGACAAGACGGCTTCGCTTGTCAGGAATTCCTTGGCCTGCGCCGGCTTCATGGAGCTCCTTACGCAAGCCTTCCTCCGGCGCGTGGAAGATTCGTGGCACCCGTCCCTGACCCCCCTTCTTGGCGACCTCCTCGTCCTCGCTGAAGCGGCCAGCCGCGCCGCGTATCACTCTTCGGTCAACGCTATGGCTGCAGCCGCCAATTGTGATTTACTCCGCCGCGACGCTGTCCTGCAGGCCTGCCGGGGAATGCCTGCCGACCTGAAGACCCAGCTGCGTCGGGCCCCCCTCGGGGGACCCCTTCTCTTTGGTGACACCTGGCAAGCCGTCAAGGATTCCAATGCGGACAGGTGGCCTCCCAAGTCTGTTCCTCAGCGCTTTCAGTCAGCCCGCAAGGCCGTGGGTCGCCCCCTGCGGATCTCCAGACCCGTCGCCCCGACGTCAACAACCCAGCTGCAGTCCCTGCGTCGCCGTCGCCCCGCCTTCGGTCGCCCCGGCCAAGCTAACGCCCCCGCCCCCGCTTGGCCCCGTCCCGCCCGTCGCCCTGGGCGTGGGCGGGCTCAGTGACTCCTCCCCTCCTCCGCCTCCGCCGGCCGTCTCGGGTCCTCCAGTCGGCGGCAGGCTCGCCCTCTTCAGCGACGAGTGGCGATTACTGATTCCAGAAGACCCGTGGATTTTAGACACTGTTTCCGGCGGCCTACGGATCTCCTTTCGTTCCCCTCCTCCTCTGCGTACGACTCCGCTGTGGACCGAGATCCCCGCAGACCCGCTCAAGGAGTGCGCCCTACGGGGGGAAGTCGACTCTCTCTTGAGGAAGGATGCCACAGAGGTTGTGCGCCGCGCAGACTCGCTGGGATTTTACAGCAGACTTTTCGTCGTCCCCAAGCCTGGCGGCAAGTGGCGCCCAGTGATCGACCTCTCAGCCCTAAATCGCTTCATCGTGGCTCCTTCCTTCCACATGGAGACGGCCCGAGCCCTGCGTACCGCGGTGCGACCCATGGATTACGCCGTCAGCCTGGATCTCTCCGACGCTTACCTACACGTACCCATACATCCGGCCGCCCAGAGGTATCTGCGCTTCGCGTTCGATGGAACCGTTTACCAGTTTCGAGCCCTACCCTTCGGCCTCAACCTCAGCCCCTGGGTCTTCACCCGCTTGATGGATGCAGTTATGGCCAAGGCACGGCAGTCGTCTCTCAGCCCTATGTCCAACTACCTCGACGATCTCTTCCTGAGAAACCACGTCGAGTCCGTCTTGGAAGAGGACAGGGATACTCTGATGCGTCTGCTGTCGCGACTGGGGTTCCTCCTCAACGTCGGGAAGTCAGATCTCACGCCCTCGCGCCGCTTCATTCATCTCGGAATGGATTTTGCCACCGATCTCAACGTTGTTCGCCTCCCGGATCCCCGGATTCGGAAGTTGGCCACCTTCGCCAACCAGCTAGCTCAGCAGGAAGCAGCTCCCGCCCGAGTTTGGCTTCAACTCCTCGGACTGATCAACGCAGCGGCGGACCTTCTCCCCCTGGGTCGCCTCTACGCCCGCCCCCTTCAGCTGCACCTCCTGCTTCTCTGGAGACCCTCTTCTGGCGACCTTACCCACCTGGTCCCGGTTTCCCCCCTGGTTCGCCCTCACCTTCTACGCTGGACCGACACGGCTTGGTTGGCTTCGGGAGTCCCTTTGTCCTCCCCCCCCCCCCCCGCACCTCTCCCTGTGTGTCGACGCGAGCCTCTCGGGGTGGGGAGCCCACCTGCTTCCTCAATTCTCCTCGGCTTCCGGCCTCTGGCCCCCGGAGTTTGCGGACAAGCACAGCAATTGGTTAGAGCTGCAGGCAGTCTGGCAAGCCCTCTTCGTTTGGGAGAACCAGCTCAGGAACCAGCGGCTTCTCGTCCTCTCCGACAACTCGACGGTGGTGGCCTACATCCAGAGACAGGGGGGCACCCGATCTCCCGACCTCTGTATGCTCCTCTTCCGTTTGATGCGCTGGGCCGAGGAACGCGACATTACACTCCTCGCACGACACATTCCTGGCCACTTGAATGTGTTGGCGGACTCGCTCTCTCGCCGCGGCCAGTTGCTCCACACAGAATGGACGTTGCGCCCGGATATCTTCCAGATGATCTGCGCCCGTTGGGAGACTCCCTTAATCGACCTCTTTGCTACGAGGTGGAACCGCCAGCTTCCCCTCTTCGTCTCCCCGATTCCAGACCCGCTGGCCTGGGCAGTCGATGCCCTCTCGATTCCTTGGGACGGCCTCATCGCTTACGCGTACCCCCCGACAGTCCTCATTCCCAAGGTCCTCCACAAACTTCGAGGGAGCAACGCAGTCCTGCTTCTGGTCGCCCCGCTGGCTTGGGCCCGGTCCTGGACCACCGACCTACTCAACCTCGCCACCTCTCCTCCCCTGCGCCTGCCCACGCCCCGTTCCATGCTCAAGCAGCCCAGGCAGGCTCTCTTCCACCCTTGTCCCGAACGCCTGTCTCTTCACGCCTGGAGGTTGTGCAGCGCGCCCTCACCGCTCGAGGCTTCTCTGGTGCAGCAGTGGAGGCAATCGCTGCAGCCCGCAAGCCGTCCACCCGGCGTGTTTACGAAGGGAAGTGGCGCGTCTTGTGTGCCTGGTGCGACGCCCGTCGCCTCCTACCCACCGGACTGACTAACCCACAGCTAGCGGACTTTCTCCTATGGCTCTTCGAGGTCCAAGGTTTGGCGCCCATCACCATCAGGGGATACTTATCCATGGTCGCCGACACGTACCGTCATCTCGGCCTTCCAGACCCCGGCGCCTGTAAGGACCTCTCCGACCTCATGTCCAGCTTCAGCCTCCAACGTCCGACTCAGCGTTCTCTCGTTCCTCGCTGGGACCTACCTTGGGTCCTGACGTGGCTGAATTCTTCCCAGTTCGAGCCACTCGCTCTAGCCCCTCTGGCAAATGTGACACGCAAGACCTGCTTCCTTCTAGCCTTGGCCACCGCGTCCAGAGTTAGCGAGCTACACGCTCTTTCTACCCGCCCAGACTGCCTCCAGTTCAGGGCAGATCGCTCCGTGCAGCTCTTAACGGACCCCAGCTTTATTGCCAAAACAAGGTCGCCCCTAACTGCTCCACAGATCATCACCTTGCGGCCCCTGGGAGGGCCTGCCTGCTCTCCGGAGACTCGGCGACAGGATCCCGTGCGTGCCCTACGCATCTACCTGCGCCGTACCAAAGTTACCCGTAGAGGGCGCTCCCGCCTCTTCCTGCCCATACGCCAGGGCAAGACTGATATCACAGCCCAGACGATCTCCTCCTGGCTGCGCTGGGTAATACGATCGGCATACATGGATCTCTCCCCACGCGTAGCGCAGAGACTGAAGATCCGCGCACACGAAGTACGCGCCATGGCCACGAGCGTCGCATTCGATCGGAACTGCGCTGTCAAGGACATCGTGGCCGCGGTGGGCTGGCGAGCAGAATCTACCTTCGCTCGTTTCTACCTTCGGGATCTGGCGGGACAGCGAGACAACCTCGCCTTGTTGGGGGACCTCACGGTGGCACAGCACTCCCTCCCGGCGCAGCAGGCGCCGTAGGTACGCACCTAGCTCGTTACCTGGGAATTAGCAATGGGAGGACGGTCTTGGTCTCCGGTAGTACCGGGGCGGCACCCTCCTCCTATTCGTGATTCTCCCATTTGTCATGTCATCGGTAATGTTTTTGATGAAATAAATGCATTTTTCTTTAAAAGGTATTTTTTCGAAAAATACTTACCGATGACATGACACGGAGGACCCTCCCACCTGCCCCGCTTGCCGCTGGTGAGCCTAGTATCTGACTGGCGAGTCAGGTGACTCGGAACCGGATAGGCAGGTCCGGGAGACAACTCTTGGCCCCTCTGGAGGGTTCCCCGAGTGCCTCCCGGGTTGTGTGTGCACACAACGGGTTCGTAGGCTAGAATTTGAGCACGTAGTAGACACTCCCATTTGTCATGTCATCGGTAAGTATTTTTCGAAAAAATACCTTTTAAAGAAAAATGCATTTTTAAACGTGAACGCCGTGCTTACTGGAGACGCTTCGTTTCATCTTTAACTTCCCGGACTCCGTCCCAGAAAGTCTGGAAGGCTGTGCGAAGAATTAGGGGCAGGGGTGGCTCGGCTTCTGTCGGCCATCTTAGAGATGGTGCCAGCTTGGTCACACCATAATTCTTCAACAGAGCATTATTCACCCTTCTTCCAGAGAGAGAAGGAGAAGCGAGAGTCTCATATTTGTGATTTTAAGTCCGATAACTCAGAAGACTATAATGCCCCTACATTATCAGAATTGCAGCAAGCCTTGCAGAAATGTAATGACTCTGCTGCTGGCCTAGATACCATCCACTATCAATTCCTAACGCATCTGCCTGAGAGGTCATTCCTTGTACTTCTTAAGGCCTTTAACCATATCTGGAGAACTGGCCATTTTCCGCCGTCTTAGCACCAGGCTGTGGTTGTACCAATCCCCAAGCCAGGTAAGGATCCTTCCGACCCGGGCAACTACCGGCCTATCGCTTTGACATCATGTTTATGTAAAACTATGGAGCGCCTGGTCAACGCCCGCCTGGTGTGGCAACTTGAGTCACAGGGTCTCCTCACAGATCTCCAGTGCGGTTTTTGGCGCTTCCGTAGTACAACTGACCATTTAGTCCGCTTTGAATCATTTATTCGAGATGCTTTTGTCAACAAGCAGCATGTCTATGCAATTTTCTTCGATCTTGAGAAGGCGTATGACACTACCTGGAAGTATGGCATAATGTCTGACTTGTTGGACATGGGTTTTAAAGGGCACCTGCCTGTCTTTATTCACAATTTTTTGACTAACCGGTCGTTCCATGTCCATGTGAGCTCCACCCTCTCCGACTCCTTTGAACAGGAGATGGGTGTCCCACAAGGCAGCATTCTATCTCCTGTTTTATTTAGTATTAAAATTAATAACATTGTAAAGGCCGTCAAGGATGATTCTGAATGCTCTTTGTTTGTTGACGACTTTGCTTTGTGCGCACGTGGTCGAGGACTTGCGTCCCTTGAGAGACGCTTGCAGCTGTGCGTTGATCGCATCCAGCGGTGGGTGTCTCTCAGTGGATTCAAGTATTTGCCAGTCTGTGTGCATTTTACTAACCAGACGAAATTTTTTCCAGAACCTAGCCTGAGCATTGCTGGAGTGCCAATTAAGGTGGCCGAGGAGGCGAAGTTTCTGGGGGTCATCTTTGACAAAAGACTTACCTTCCGCAACCATATTAATTACCTCAGAACCTCTTGTCAGAAGGCTCTCGACGTTCTTCGTGTCGTTGGTCGTACTAACTGGGGTGCGGACCATACTGTCTTACTTCTACTGTACCCGGGCCCTTGTTCGGTCCAAACTGGATTACAGCTCCGTGGTGTATGGCTCACCTTCCAAGTCTGTGCTACAGCGTCTGAACACAATTCACCATCAGGGTCTGCGGATATGTCTTGGGGCCTTCAGGACGTCTCCAGTTCCTAGTCTGTATGCCTCATGCTCAGCTACGTTCTGAAACTGAAGGCCCATCCAGACAATCCTGCCTATGATTGTGTTTTTAAACCATCATTTGCAGAGATTTACGATACCCATCGGGGAGCTGTCCGTCCACTTTCTTTCCGTTTCCGACCTCATCTGCAGGCGGCCGGATTGGACCTGGACAGAGTTTCAGAATCCCTGCAACACATCACTCCACCCTGGCTCTTACCAGTTCCTGACATCTTGCTGGACTTGACTGCCCACAAGAAAGACTCTACTCCACCAGCCATATACCAACAGAGCCTCAATGAACTGCTTTCAATTTTTCCTGGCTATTGTCATATCTATACGGATGGGTCAAAGTCTGAGGATGGGAGAGTGGCTGCGGCCGCAGTGTCCTCTCGCCATCCTAGACGCCTCCCAGACCACTCATCTGTATTTAGTGCAGAACTGCAGGCGGTTCTGCTGGCTCTCAGGCATGCTTATCGATCTAGAGAAAGGAACTTCCTGATTCTGTCTGACTCTCTTTCTGCCCTGCAGGCCCTTCAGGGCACGGGAAATGACCACCCACTGCTGGTGCAGATCAGAGAGCTCTATGCAGATTTGATGAAGGAATATTATGACATCATTTTTATTTGGGTCCCAGGGCATGTGGGCATCAAAGGCAACAGATTCTGCTGCCAACGATGCCCGCAACGACCCTGTCCCTGACACACAGACTGTTTATAGTGATTTTAGACATGTGGTTAGTGCGTAATAGCCCGTGAGTGGCAGTCCAAGTGGGACAAAGAGGAAGCTAACAAGCTGCATGAAGCCCTTCCTAAATTGTCCGACGGCCTACCTTATCACTGCGGCAGCCGCCGTGAGGAGGCCGTCCTTGCTCGGCTCCACATCGGGCACACGTATGTTACGCACTCTTATTTACTAAAACAGGAGGAGCGTCCATGGTGTTATGTCTGCGACGAGCAGTAGTCTGTTCAACACTTTTTGCTGTCTTGTGCTGATCTAATCGACACAAGGAATAAACATTTCACAGCAGACTCCTTGAAGGTTTTGTTCCGGGATGTACCCCCGAACAATATCTTCAGTTTTCTGAGAGAGTGCCATATTTTTCATAAGATTTGAGCGCTTATAGACTATGATGTTTCTATTATTTTGACCTTTTTGAGAGTCTGTCGACGCTTTCTTTAAAGACCTGTGCGACTTTTTAGCCTGACATATTTTTAAGGTATATTTACATCATGTCTTAAGACCTTTCTTTTAGTCTGGCTGACCAGATTTTTACCCTTCCCGCCGTGAGATGACCTTATTTGCCTGCTCGGCGTTAAACCCAAATAACTAACTAACTAATTCTCATGCGCAGGGGTGGGATGCCTGTTGTCTCTTCCATCTTTTCAATTGGTGTGGATCTCATTGCGCCGGTGATGATACACAGTGCCTGGTTCTGAACTCTGTCAATGGTCTGCTGGTGTGACTGGGCTGCCGTCAACCATGCATTGGATACGTACTCAAGGTGTCATCCTTTCATTGGCTCCCCATTGTGTTCCAGCCAGCTTCCTCATGATGTTCATCTTTCTTCTAGCTTTTGCTTCTGCATTCCAGATGTGCGGCTTCCACGTCAGCCTCTTGTCAAGGGTGACTCCCATGTCTGTTGGTCTTCATACCGCAGTGGGGTGTTGCCCAGTGTTAGGTTGCCCACCTTTGCTTTGTTGGAGAGAGAGAAGAGTGTGGGTGATGATTTTTCTGTGTTGATGGTCACACACCAGTTGTTGGTCCAGTCTGTCAGCCTGTCCAGGGCTAGCTGCATCCCGTATGTAGCGGTTGTTGCATACTATTCTGTGCACCAGAGTACCAGGTCATCTGCGTACAGGGCTGTGTGGACTCCTTTTGGTAGCTCTGGCATAAGGTCGTTGATGAAGAGTATGAACGGGGTCGGTGACAGGACTCCCCCCTGTGGCACCCCCTGATGCAGTAGCACTTTTTGGCCACAGTACCCATCCACTGTCACAAGGGGTCTGCGATTGTGCAGGTATGACTTGGTCCACCGGTACATGTTCCCTTGGATGCCACTGCAAAGGAGTTTCACAAGGAGACGATCCTTTCACACCTCGTCAAAAGCCTTCTGTAGGTCAATGAAATCAGCTAATGTCACCTTCTGATCTTGAAAGGCATCTTCTATGGTCTGTGCAAGGTCTGGTCTTCTGTACTCTTGTAGCTTCTGAAGCCGGCTTGCTTTGGCACAATAATGCTCTCGGAGTCCAGGTGCAGGCGCTTGTTGATGATGCGCTCCATGGTCTTGCACACACAACTTGTCGGGCTGAAGGGGCGATAACTCAGGGCTTTGGACTTATTCTTCCCTTTCTTCAAAATTGGGATCATCCTGGCTTCCTTCCAGCACTGGGGTACCTGTCCTCCTTTCCAGCTGTGGTTAAAGATGTCCAGTAGCTTCATTAAGGCAGTGTTGCCAAGGTGTGCTAACATCTCGTTTGAGATGCTGTCTGGACCTGGAGATGTTTGATGGCCATCTTCAGTTCTGGAAGGGTGATGTCCTTCATTGCATCATGGATGTTTGCATCTCTTGTTCTTTCTTCCTGTCTGATTTCTTTCTCAAGCATTCGTGGGACAGTAATGTTACTTTCTTTCGCATAGATCTGTGCCAACATATTTGCTGCTGTACCAGTCAGTGCTTTCCCTTCCTCTTCCAGGGGATCATCTGTTCCCTGGTGCCCTCGTTCAATGCCTTGGTCCCTCTCCATGTTCAGTCTTGCAGTCTTCTCTCTCCAACTTCTTCTTGTGCACTCCAACTTCATCTTCAGGTACTGGGCCTTACTGTGTTGTAGCTTGATGTTGTTTTCTTGGCTGGGGTTGGTTTCAGCATCTTCTCTGGCCCTAGTGAGGTTGTCATGTGCTTTCTGAAGATCTGCAGTCCAGTATGGGGTGCAGTTTTTCCGGACCCCTCGAGGTATGATTCCTTGGTTGCCTTACTGATGTCGTTAAAATCTCTGACCATATTGTTGATGTTCCTTCCAGACACAGCGAGGTCTTGCATTAGCTCTTTTGTTCGGATACTGAACAAGTGCCAGTCTACCTTTCGGTAGTTCCATCTTGGCTGGTGTGGCGAGCTAGCTGCTGTGCTTCCTTTTAGGGAGAGGAGGACAGGGCGGTGGTCACTTCCTCCTAACTGTGGTCCTACTGTTCTGCTGAGGCGCTTATGAACATCTTCAGGGCAAAGCGCCAGGTCCAGTGTAGTGGTGGTGTGCCAGCAGCGAGAGTAGAAGGTAGGTTGGTCCTCAGGGTCATTGGCAAGTATCAGGTGGTTTTCATCTTGCCACTCCTCGATGTCTTCTCCTCTCTTGTCAAGTGTGTCATATCCCCAACTCTGGGACTGGCTGTTGAAGTCACCAGTGATGAGGAATCCACTGTCCGGGACCTGGATAATGTCGAGGGACAGCAGCTTATCAATAGGGCAATAGTAGTTGACCAGGTCAAGGGTGCTGTCACTGGTGGTTACCTTGACCTGGATGTATTCCGCCTCTTCCATGAATCTCCTGGTTTCGCTGGCATTCAGGTTGTTTCTAACTAGGGTCATAACTCCCCCTTTCTTCCTCCCTTGGCGATCACTTCGGAAGACCTGATATCCTCTGACCTTAAAGGGTTTCCCTTCTTGCAGGTGTGTCTCTTGTATACAGCAGATGTTTATGCTGTTTTCATGTAGAAAGTGCTCTAGTGCTGGAGTTTTCTTGTCGGTAACCCCTTCTGCATTCCAGTTCATGATGTTCACATAGGCTTTTTCTTTGTCTCTGATTTGTTTTTTCACTGGACAGTCGCTCTATTTCCCCGTCCCCTGGCTCCTCGAGACAGTCGGGAAGGTACTCCAGTCGCTGGGGGCGGGCTCCGAAGAGGCGCATAGCCCGGTACTGCACATGCCTGGTGAGACTCCACAGGGCGAGCACCATTTCTGTTGGATCCATCTCTAAGTGTCATATGGCTGTATATGCGTGGTACTGTGGTTTATTAGAGTGCGCTGTGTAGCCCAGTACCTCGGTCTTCAGCACTCGGGGTTTCTGTCAGGGTTACTTAACCCTTAACTCATGGTCAAAGGATATTCCTGGGAGCACAGGATGGTTTGGTTTTGGAGTGTCCTTCTCCTAGATGGGTTGCCGACCAAGGCTTATGAGTCCCATCTACTCAGGTTTTTCCTCAGAGTTTTCCTTCTCAAAGGAGATCTGCCAACCAAGGCTATCGAGCATCCCTGCCCGGATTTGTATAGGGTTTACTCCCCTAGCCTTTGCCTCTCCCAAGGCACCCACAAGGCAGTGGGGCTATTTACCCATAGGTGGGGATCTGGTTCATGGACATCAGGGCTTGTCCACACATCGATGGGCCTGCATGCCGCATGTCTGGGGGCCAAATCTCCTCCGAGTCCTCTGTAGTTCAGCCCGAGTCCATAAGGTGCTAGGTTACTGTGAGTCGCCACAAGGAGGCACTACATGAGGCTTGTTGTTGGAGAGGCTGTGTACTGGCAGGGAGAGACATACTCTGCTCCCCTTTTCGCAGAACTGCTAGCCAGCGGTGGGAGGTGAAAGTGAGAGCGACAAGCACAGATGCTACACTACCACACTAGACGCATCACAACAGCCATTTGACCCACAAATCTGGTGACCATTCAAAACAAGTTTTATTTTAGTTTATAAATGCTTGAATTTCTGTAAAATAAATTTTTCACAAAAACTGTTGGTCCTACTGCTTTAAATGTAATGTATCTTTAGAAGTCCACTTTATGGCATGATGTATACACATTTCTGCACAGGGCAGGCAAATTTTTAATTTTTACCACTTTTCCACTTTTTAGTAACCAACAGTGGACAATATACTTATATGTTAGATCTGTACAATTTCAAGTTCAGATATTATCTAAATCCTCTTATCTTCAACAGGCATTTATTGATTTTTAAGGGAGTGTTTTAATCTGATGGATATTATATTTTTTCTGTTGCAGCATGAGATGATCCATGCATTCTTGTTTGTTACCGAGAATGACAGGGCAAGTTTCTTTTCAGGCACTCTTAATGTATTTCATCCTAATGGTGAAATTATCAAGTTTTTAAATATCCCCTTGAGGACTACATCACAGATCTGGAGACAGATTAACCATGTTATTTCAAGGGTGGTATCGGAACAGCTTGCCGGCTCCAAACTGCATGTGTTTGGAAACCACCATTGAAATATTATGGTCGATCCACATCATGTCATAGAAATGTCAGGGTTTTATTCTTTGGTGCCCTTTTTGATGCATCAAGGGACAAAGCATGATGCCATCTTTCACAGACTCCATCTGCACAAGATAAAATATCTTATTTTATCTGATTACTTAGAAAATAAAATCAGACAGATCATGTCTTTTCAAATGTTAACATTTGTTGGACACTGTTGTTTTTAGGATCGAGATGGACATGGGCCAAATTTTCAAAAGCACATGCACAGAATCAACAAGGCATCAGGAGCAAAGATAACTGTAAGTGTGTCCCTTTTTACTCTACATCATATTGGCTTTTGCAGGAAAACGATTTGCATAATTGTAGATCTATACAATTGTATTTTTTTCTTTTTCATGAGTTCATAATCTCCTCCATGCTTAGTCACCAGGTAGTCATAGCAAAAAGCAGAGCAGTTGCAGCAGCTGGCCAACATACCTATTAATAGCTTGGAGACCAAAAAAAGAAAGGAAACAAGAAAAGCAAAGCTCTTATGGCTCACGTCTATGACTGATGTACATGTGTGATCTTTAAAGAAGTACCCAACGGAGAAAGAGCTCTAGATTTTATGTCACCTCCTTCAGTTGCCACATTCCTTTTGTGAATGAAGATAAGTAGCGGCTAATCTCTCAGAGATAAAACAATAGAGTCCCGATAGACAATGAATTCAATAGAGCCGCATCAGTCATTAATTTACATCATTTTTTAATATCAAAATGTTGACC
>BTPG01000004.1:70147701-70545201 GCA_036245525.1 Semisulcospira habei | reverse complement strand
CAACATATAGTCTATGGGAGACAACTCTGTACAGTGGTTAAATCTTTCAAGTGTTTATGCCCCTTATGTCATTGACTAGGAAATACATAGAGTTTTATACCTGAGTGAGTGTGTCTGTGGTTTGAATCTAAATCCATTTAGCTTACATAGAAGCAGTAACACAGTGTAAATGTAAAACGTTACTGCCAACATAGCTGATTGGTGCAAACGTATAAAATTACTATTCAGTGTAATTTCCTAGAAAACATGATTTTGCTTGATAACATTTATTCTTTTGTTTGTCTAATAAAAATGACAGACAGACAAACCCAAGTGTTTGATGTTACAGAATGCTTCAAAGATGTTATGCACTTTACTGACTTAAAAACACGTGTGTTTGGACCCAGCTTTAAACTCTCAACACCGTCAATAAGGATATACACGACATATAATGTTACTCTGGAATATTCAGATGGATTACCAGGTTATGATTATGAGACTGTTGATCTTAAGACAAATGCTTTTAAAGTTTATAATGCTAACAGTGGCCACTTGCGTTGGTTTGAGGTACTGTGTGAAGACATATTTAATCAAATAAGAAAACTACATTGTTATATTGAAAGTGTTACGTTCAATAAAGTAATATTGCACCTGCAGGACAAACACCAGAAAAGTAGTTGACTTGTTTATCATAACTACAGATAATACAGTATTACATATGGTGTGACAATGGTAATTTTTTTTATTTTATTATTTTGACGGACAAATAAAAATGACGGACAATGCTCAAAGCCCTGGCTCATCTGGTTTAAGAAACGTGTTTCACACAACAAACTTACCCATATCCAATACTAATAATGTTTACGAATCAATAGAAAACTCTTTTTCTGTCATACAACAAAATCTTCTGACAGGCAGTGTGAAGATTCAGGTTGTTGCGAAAATAGAATTCACTAGAGTGGACGGTGAGGTGATTGTATCGTATATATCAACAAGACAACACACTGTTAACACAAGAAGAGAATTGGAGAACGTGTTTAGAGACAGACTATTACCAGACTTTCTACAGGCAATTGACAGTGCAAGAATGAAGGGGTCTGGTTGGCACGAAGGACATGTACATGAACTGCAACTAAAGCAGTCTAGGTATCATCCTATATTAGGTAAAGCATGGTTACCACTGCCAACAGAAGTAGTAAACAAAAAGGCTGTTGTTAACATACAGAACAATGACAACTATTGTTTCATGTGGTGTGTGCTTGCTAAACTACACTTTGTAAAAATAAAACCTGAACGTGTATCTAACTACATCAAATTTGTAAACGAACTTGATTTTAGTGGCATTGAGTTCCCTGTTAAAATAGAGGACATAGACTTGTTTGAAAAATTAAATCCTGGCATATCTGTAAATGTGTTTGTGTGGGATAATGTGTCTGTTGACAAGTTACAACCCATTAGAGTATCAACACTGGCTCCAACATATGGGCAGTCAGAAGATAAACATGTTGACATGTTATTAATCGGCGATGACAATAACTTTCACTACACAATTATTAGGAATATGTCACGTCTAATTCATAATCATACAACAAAACACAAGGGCAAACAGGAATTTTGTAATAGATGTTTACAGAGGTTTTCCTCTATTGCTGTGGCACACAAACATGTTTTACACTGCAGGTCAGCTGATGACATACAAACTGTACTTAAGTATCCAGATCCTGGTAGTCAAGTGTATTTTAAAAACTATGGGAATCAACAAAAGTTGCCGTTTGTAGTGTACGCAGATTTTGAATCATTAGTAGTTCCGTATGACGGTCCTGTTCCAGAGTCATTACCAAAGACTATAAAATTGAGTGACCAAGTGGTGTGTTCTTTTGGATACATTATTGTTAGGTCAGACGGTCTTCATTCAGAACCTGTTATCTACAGAGGTGAAAATGCAGCATGTCTGTTTTTAACAGAAATGAGACATCTGTATAGTCAGGTAGTACAGTATCTCACAACATGTCAGATGCCTCTGGTGATGACAGAAGAAGACAAACTGAAATTTGATACAGCTGAGACGTGTTGGATTTGTGAACAGCCTCTGGGAGGTGATAAAGTTCGTGACCACGATCACATAACTGGGCGTTACAGGGGTGCTGCACACAACAATTGTAACTTATTATTAAAAACAGATCCTAAGACATACAAGTTACCAATCTTTTTCCACAATCTCAAAGGATATGATTCACACATTATCATGCAGGCTGTAGACGAGTCGTACAAAAACATAAGTTGTATTGCCCAGACAACTGAGAAATACTTGACTTTTAGGTTAGATAAATTAGCATTTTATGACTCCATGCAACATTTGTCTTTAGGATTGGCTAGTCTGGCAGAAGGACTGACTGAGTATCCAATAACAAGTAAATATTTTGAGCCAGACTTGATTAAGAAAGGTGTGTATCCGTATGAGTACATTGATCACTGGGTTGTGTTTGAAGAAACAAGACTGCCACCAAAAGAGAAATTTTATTCCACACTAACTGGAAAAGGTATTTCTGACTCTGAATATCAACATGCACTTGATGCGTGGGGGAAGTTGGGGTGTCAGACAATTGGTGACTACCACGATCAGTACTTGAAAGCTGACGTTTGCTTGCTAGCAGACGTATTTGAAAGTTACCGTGAGAAGGGTTTGTTGCACTACAGACTTGACCCAGCCTGCTACATAACTAGTCCTGGCATGACGTGGGATGCATTTTTGAAATCCAGTAAGATATCTATAGACCTGTTGTCTGATCGTACGATGGGTGAAATGGTAGAACGTGGATTGAGGGGAGGCATTAGTATAGCTTCAAACAACTATGCCAGAGCCAACAATAAATATCTGGACGGTCATGGTGACCTTGACCGGGGGTTTGACCCCTCAAGCCCGGGGTCAAAGTCATTCATTACGTACTTGGACGCTAACAATTTGTATGGCTGGGCGATGTGTGAATTATTGCCCTTGAAAAACTTTTGTCTGTATGATTTGTCACAGTATGATGTAACAGAGTCAGGGTTAACTAACAATATTATAAATCTTGATCGAAACGACGCGAAGGGTTGGATCTTTGAAGTAGACCTGGAGTACCCGCACCATCTACATGATTATCATAATGATTATCCCTTAGCTGTTGAGAAAATGAGTATGACAGGAAAAAAAGAAGACACTAAACTTGTGCCTAATCTGAATGATAAATTCAATTATGTTTGTCACTACCGCTTGTTGCAGTTTTACATCAGACACGGGTTAGTACTAAAGAAAGTTCACAGAGGAATTCAATTTGATCAGAGTGCTTTTATGAAAGATTACATAATGAAGAACACAACATTGCGTGCCAGGGACGGCAACACTGCATTTGACAAAGACTTCTTTAAGCTTATGAACAATGCCTGTTTTGGCAAGACAATGGAAAATCCTCATCACAGAAAAGATGTGAGACTTGTTACAACTGAATTGGGCGCAATTAAACTCACAGGTAAGCCACAGTACACAGGGTACAAAGAGTTTCATTCATCATTGTATGCAGTGTCACTCAAAAAAAAGATTGTTAAACTGGACAAGCCAGTATTCATTGGTATGGCAATTCTGGAGTTGTCAAAATTATTAATGCTTGAATTTTATTATGATTACTTCAAACCAAAATATCCTGACTGCCGTCTGTTATACACTGACACTGACTCTATGATCATAGACGTGCCTACTGAAGACTTTTACGAAGACATGAAAACAGAGTTACACATGTATGACACATCTGACTATCCTAAGGATCATCCACTGTTTAGCACACAAAACAAGAAAGTGCCTGGTAAGTTTAAGGATGAACTAAATGGTGTGCCTATAGTTGAGTATGTTGGACTGAGATCCAAAATGTATTCTATACTGCACCAGAAAGGTAGTCAGTCAAAAGCCAAAGGTATCAAGAAAACAGCGATAAAAAATAAAGACATACGTCATGAACATTACAAGCAAGTGTTAGATGGTGCATTGATGCCTGATTATCCAAACAAGTCACTGAGATCAAATAAACATAATCTTGAAATAATTCAAACACATAAGAAATCACTTGCAGTTGGAGACACGAAACGTGTTTTTCACAGTAAGGAAAAAGCTTATGCACCTGGACATTACAGGCTCAAGTTATCTGAAGACATTTGTGATGAACTGGTTGATGAATTAATTGACGACTTAGTTACTGAAATGAGTAACGGTGTCTGGGGGAATAATCTGTAGTTCTTCTCTGACAAATGCCCTCTGGGGTGCAGGGTCATAGAGATAATATATTGTTGCGTCTGCGCCGGGAATTATTTTTTTTATATTGTGTACAGACGTTGACCAGATGGGGTCTGTTGCCCTGCGTCTGTCATCGTTCTCAGCCTCCCCTGGCTGATATAAATATCTCACCTGTTTGGTAAATAAACTTGTGTCAGGTGCCTGTGCTGACATTGTTTTTGACTCTGTAATTGTTTTCAATTTAATAGCATCAGCAGGTTTTGGGTGTCCTTCATTGTTCATTGCTTTTATCACATGTGGTAATCGCTTAACCCACTCCGTGTTACGGGTGTCATGCATGAGTTCCTTAGAATACTGGTAACTGAAAAGTCTTTCTGATAACTGTTTGTTAAAGTTCTCTACAATTGCCTGTGATCTGTGCACACCTGGAATACCGCGTCTGACCAGTACACCATGCTTCGCAAATAACTGATTAACAGCACCCTTAAATTCAGATCCATCATCAACTTGTACAAGCCTGGGGTATCTTAAAGGGCCTCTTTTATAGATACTAGATAAAGCAGTAGCAACTGTGGTAGCAGTTTTGTCAGATATGGGTTCAGCGTCTTTATACCTTGAAGCAATGTCTACAACAGTCAGTGCATACTTGTATCGTTTCTTTCTTATTGTGTCATGTGGTAAGAACAAAAGGTCCATTTGGTGTGTGTCATTAGGTGTTGTGTTCTGAAAATGAGGCCTTGTTATCTTTCTTGGAGCAGGAAGATATATCTGCCAAATTGCTTGTCTCTGTAACCATTGCTTGACTTGATTGAGTGTTATATCTCCGCCCACAGCGGCATGTAATTTCTGAATAGCTGTTGATCCTTTCCAATAGCCTGATGGAGAGTAATATATTTTCGATAGTTTATTTTCGGCTGCCATTTTTTTCTAGCAATGAAAACTCCTGTAAAATAAACAAATGTCATTCCCACTAGAACAAAGATTATCTCCCCGTTTCTTTGTTGTGTGCTTGGTTTGTAATAGTCACTTAGTTTTGGTTTTGGGATAGACATATCTTCACCTGTGACAAGATAGTATTCCCTGATTGCTTCGTCTGTATTTGAAAACGTATGTTGTGCGTGGCCTTCAAGCCTGAGTTTTTCATTGATGAAATCAAGTTTCTCAATTCTATTCTTTTCATATTCCTGCTGGGCTTGAGCAAGTTTCTCAGATGCCTCATTGTGACGTTTCATTTCTTCTGCAGATTCTTCTCTACCCATTTTTGAAAAGAGATAATTAGAGCCACTAAATGCCAGAGCATTAACCATAGCACCTCCTATCATAATAGCTATCGTCGCCATAATATTTTTATTTACATAGAAACATTTTCTGGAATAATTCCCTGCTTGACAAGAAAATCTTTTGTCGCAATCGACGCTGTGACAACTACAATTAGCTTAGCACTGTCTTCGAAATCTAATCTACTCAGGTCTGCTGATTTCATTTTGAGTAGACTTTTCCCCAGCATAGAATAAGCTACTGCTAATCCACTGATTACGGCAGAGTGATACACAAGGTTCATCATGTTCTTTGAGTCATTCATTTCTTAGGCAAGAAAAATTAAAATAATATTTTTATTTACTGCATATAAAATGGGTCAACGGCTTTGGATGTTACTGGTAATGTGGCGACTTCTGGTTTTGTTTTTGGAGTGTCTGATTTTTTGGTCACTGTACGAGTCTGTGGTTTGTATTTTTTGTATAATTGATACCCTACGTAACCAAATCCGACAACAAATCCGGCAATTATATATTTTGTTGATTGAGGTTCGGGGTCAGGGTCAGGGCGGGGGTCAGACTTAGTTGTTTGTCTCTCACTTTGATGAGGGTGTGTTGATCCTGGCTGTCCTGACGGTAGTGACACCAATGATGTTATTGACGGTGGGTCAGTTACATGTACCTTTTGCAGTAGTTCTAACTTTCTTTGTTTGTTCAATGCAGCTACTCTCTTTCCAGCCTCAACCCTCCCTGGACTTTTAACCTTAGTCACAGTTTGAACCTGTGTCAAAACAGGGTCGGGGTTCGGTTGTGGAGTCATCTGGGTTTCGTCCATTTTCTTCTGCAGTAAAATTTATTTTTGAGAAATCAATATGGCTCCCAGTAACTAGTAATGTTACGACAGGAGCAAGGTAATTTCCAAACTTGTAAAACATGACACATGCTAATTTACCAATTGAACTTGAAACAATAGGATTACTTTCAAGGTCATGTGATAAACTGTCACTATCCACAGGTAGAAAGTGACTCACTGCTTTTGTGTATAGGCATACAAGAGATCGACTCAAATCACGAGTCATTAGTGATGCAATGTGGTTTTCATATTTTGAATGAAGCTTGATTAGTTCGTCAGAGCTTAGAGATTCAATATCCTCTGTCATGTATTGTTTTCCGAGATAAGTCTTTGATTTGCCTGACACAATCACAGACAAAAGACGCTGTTTTTTCGAGTCTAAGTCTTTGTTCTCTACAGCATTGATATCATTCAATAGAAGGATTTCATCAGGGTTCATTTATATTGTTATTTTAAAAAAACAAAAATTAATTTACTAATCCATACCCTGTGGGCTGATCTGTCTTTAAAATGAGCTTTAGATGCTTAGTTGATTTCAGTTTATTTTTTACATCATCACGTTCATGCTTATTTGGGATGACATCATTCTCTCTGAGACAGTCTTCAAAGCTGTCACGATCCTTACAGTAAAACAAACAGATAAACTTTAACTGTTCTCGAAAATCTTTCAGTACAGCATTATATTTCTGAGTGAGAATCCATACACTGACATTTGCGTGTCTGCCACTGAAGGCAAGTTCTGCTAGAGTGTTTCTCTTCTTGACAATGTCTTTCTCTGCAGAACAGTCATCAACAATAAACAAGGTTGGCTGTCCTTCAAATTGCTTGTAAAAATATTGTAGGTAGTCATTCAGTTTTTTCTCAGGGTCAACTAAGTATATGTTGTTGTCAGTCCAAATGAATAAACGGTTGTGATAAGCTTTGTTGTGTTTGATTGTAGGACAAAATATTACAATGTTTTCAAAATGGTGGATGTATCTTGTTTGTAAGAGGTTAAGTACAAATTCAGTTTTCCCACACCCTGTGGCGCCACAAAATAATCCACAGTGTGGGTCGAGTGTCATTAAGCTCAGGTTCATTTTAATACACAATATAATTTTAATATATGTGTCCACTCAGTCTGCTTTCTGCAATATTGAGTTGTGCGTCATATATCAGGTACAAATATATGTTTATGGCTGCAGCAGTTTCAACCTTCTTTTGTATCTGAATTGTTATTCCATCACTACCGTTCTCGACAGTTCGTCCTGACCCATGAAGATAATCGTCATCTGTACTACGAAGGTCTAGCCACAGTGCATACTTGTTTGTAAGGTATTGTCCGATCCTAACATCATACAGATGTAGATCTTTGCACGCAATGTTTGCTGGTTTATCTCTAATCCTTCCACCCGCAAAATACTTTGTGGTTTCGTCATAGTGTTGATAAGGTAACATTCCTGAAGCGTACACTTGATTAGGGCGGCCTTCGATTGTACAGGACAAATGTGTAATCTTAGGATTGTAGAATTTTTCTGAATCTCTTTTGTATGGACTCACCGGTTCAACAAACAACATAAGAATACCTTTCAGTGACCTGGCAGGCGTGTTCAAGTTTATGTTCCACATTGGGTCGCTTTTGTCTTTGGGTATTAAACTATGTCTAATCACCCTGTCATAATAAATTGGCAGTCTTGACTGATACTGATTTTGAATGAGTCTGGCTAGTTCAGTATGTGTAACAATTTCATATTCCAAGGAAATGTTAGAGATCTTATATGTTGCATCTGTGGCAGATGATTTAATAACTTTGGAGTAGTCATTGAAGGTTAGTTCAAAACTCAGACGGTCATTCAGTGCCCCTTGATAATAAGGCAAATGAGCTGTGAGGATTTCAAACTCAAGTGGAATGTAAAATCTGGTTCCATATGTTTCTGCTAATATAACTTCCTTTGGTACCCCAGTAGTTGTTTTGTCTCCAGCATTGATTCGAAGTTTACCAACATTATCAGACTGTATACCTTGGTAAATACGATCCTCTCGTTCTTCTCTTGTGAGCCAAAGATCTTTGTAACAGTAAAATACATCTGAGTCGTCAAGACTAAACACTTCCTGTCCTTCAAGTTTTACTTTAATAGTTCTAACAATTGCTCTGCCAAGATTGTCAACTAGAGTTCTGTTTACATCTGCGTCTGATGAAAGTTCAATATTAAATGCAAGGCGTGCAGTGCCAGGAACAATAACGTCACTGGGTCCTAGGTTTGGAAACTTGACTGTAAGTGTTTGGTTCTGGTCTATGGTACTTGGATTGTTTGTGATGACGATTGATTGTCTTATGCCCTTAACACCCAGGGGCTCACGTAGTTTTCTGTATGGGTCTAACTTTGATCCGTAAGACTGTGTCATTTTTATTATGCACAATAAAAAATAATAAATTAATAAAACAATGGCAGCAGGAGGATTTAATCATGAAGATTTTGAAATGGATGACACGTATGATTTTGGTAATACAACAGATATGACAGATATGACTGGTACAAGAAATATTTACAGTTTACGTCACGAACTTTTAGAAACCAAAGTGAACTCATTTTATGATCATGTTGGTGGCCGCCCAGACAACGTAGATCCTAATCAGTTTGAACTTGATGGCAAGGGTCATTTATATTTAAATACTGTTGACAAAGGAAAAGTACTATTGACTAACAAAAAAGACCCTAGTAGGTTTAGGGCTTTAAGTACAATAAAAAATGAAGGTGGTGTTGGTGCCTTGCGTCAACTTGGTATTGGTGGGTCTCCTGTCACGCCAAGACTGGCTAGTGTTCTTCACGACACGCAAACAAAGTTGCCAACAGGGCAAGAGATTGAAATGGCACCAGTAACAAGCCTACCAGAAATAGCAAACACAGTGATACAAGAAACTTCATTTACTGAAGGGCAATTAAATGACGCTATGAAAACAATAGACGACCCACCTTTGTCAATGAGGGAGATTATAGGTTTGGATAAATCACTGCAGACGATAAGAGGTGAGATGGTTAATAATCTTGCCAAACTGGGAGAGCTTGATAAACACATAGAACGTGAAAAAGAGAAACTGGCTACAGCAGACAATGGAAATCTTGACACAGAAATGAAAGAAAGAATACAGCACAGATTAAATGATTTGCAGATAGAAAGATCAGGACGGTTAGAAACAATTAGTATTGGAAGACAAAAACTGAAATCACAGGTCAACAGAATTAGAGAAACTATTCAGAAAATACTTCACGAAGACACTACTCTGGCTGAGAGACTAAAAACACTTTTCAGAGAACAGGGTATCACAATTGCTAGTTTAATTACAGCTCTTGGATTTATTATCAGTACTGTTGTGTTAGCTGTCTCCGGTGCTGGGGTTAGTGGGGGTGCACCACCAACCCCGGGCCCACCAACCCCGGGCCCCCCGGCTCCCACAGATCCAAAAGATTTACAGTCATGGGTAAAGAAACAACTGTCTCACATTTCAGACTTGCTTAAGAAATTGGCTCTGAAAGCAGTAGACGCGTTGCCTGGCATTATAGGCTCTGTTGTCAGTTGGTTGATTAGTACTGCAGCAAAGGTAGTAGGGTTTATGGCAGAACATGTGTGGGTCTTTTTGGTTACAGTAGGAGGGTTGATGGTGGGTTATTTAATGAAACAGATAAAGAAGTAAAACCCCTAATCCTGTTAGACCTATTACCAATGCAGTTCTCTCTGACTCATGTGTGTCAGGGGTTGGTGTTGACTGTACTGGTTGTATGAGTGCCGGTGTTGGGGCCGGGGGTGTTACCGTCTGTAATGATTTTAATGACTGAACATGTGTGGTTGTTCCTCCTAAGTTTACAGATTGATTGAGACCGAGTTTTTGACCAACACCTGCAACAATGATTTCATTGTTATAATTTGTGATTGTCCCCATTTGGAGTTGAAGATCAGATGGTAACATGTATAACCCAGTGCCAACTACAAAGTCAACTTTTGATCTGGCATATCTTAAAACGTCTTGGTAGCGCTGTATGCTTGATGGGAGATCAACCACTGAATTAATTGAATCTTCAAGATTTGCAAGAAACTGTTTTTGTGCTTCAAATTTTCCACTTCCATTCAAAATGTTTGATTTTGTTAGTGATTGTGCACCTAGTAAACACCAGACATATGTTCTGATAGATTCATTGACGCGCTCGACTCCCGCTTGAGTAAACCCGTCAGATTTATCTAAGACAAATGTGGTCCAGGCGTTAGACTGCTTCTGCTCTATTGATCCTATCCAGACTTGTGATTTTGATGAGAATGAAGTGTACCCAGGGTAGTAATCTTGAGGGTATTGTCTGTGGCTCATAGCATAATACAATGTACCCATGCCGTTGTGATCATCAAGTTTTTGTGTGAAGTCATACTTAGTGCTTATGTTAAATTCATTACAGATGCGTTCAAATGCTTTCATATCCATGGGGTTGTTATACCTGTTGAAACTGGATTCAGTGGGCAGTGGTGTATGAAGTTCTGACAGTATACGTCTAAGCTGGTAATAAACATGAAAACGATACACAGATCTAATCAGTTTGTTTGAGTGATTCAAATGGTCTGTAAATGAAACACCACAGCCTGTAGTTGAACACAGTATGGCAAAATTGAGTTGGTTTTGAAACATCTGTAGTGGACTTGAAGACCACTTTCTTGCAGTTGAGTCATCTGTTATTGGAGGGTTTAGGTAATGGTCAAACGGATTCGGTACTTTGACTTGAAATAGATCTTGTTCAGACACAGCTATGTCGAGTTGATTTAGTTGAATTATTTTCTGTTCATAAGTAGGTGCAACATTATATTTGGCATCTATATTAAATTGAAATGCGTTTGTTGTGGTAATGGTTGGTGATTTAAATTCCATCCTTTTTTATATGAGATAATAAAAATGTTTATTACCTTAACAAATCTTGACACAAGCAAACCAGTGTGGTTAACTAATGGGATTGATAATCGTGATGGTAGCAAGGCTGCAGCTATCCATGAAATGTTCTACACAGTAAAATGGTTTAATGTAGAAGATGACATATATAATAAAGTAATTTTTGGTGGTAAGACTGAAGCTTTACCGCCTGGTTATTATGACTTTTGTACTATAGCTGAATGGTTTCAAAGTAATTTTAAAATTAAAGCAACTTTAAATCCAGCTAACCTACTTGTTACATTAGAATCTCCGACACAAGATTGGCTAAAGATCTCAGATAGATTTGCATATTTACTTGGATTTTATACTGACGAAGATTGGTGGAGAACAGATGATTTAGGTGAATTTAAGTTTGGTATTATAACAATGAAGACCAAAAAACTAAAAATAACTGGAAAACGCCCTGTCAATTTGTCAGTACACACAGTGCTAAATGTTTATTTGAAAGAACTAAACACATCTGAGAATGTTCACAATGGAAAGCCTTCAACTTTGTTGAGATGTTTACCAACTGGAACTGCTCCGTATTGTGAAAGTGTAGTTGTTAGATTTCCTAATTTGCAGTTTAAGAAATTAGGTTCTAGTTTCTTTGAGTCACTGAGTATATCTGTAACTAATCAGGATGACAAACCAGTTCTTATGCATGATTTTAGTGTTGTGTTGGAAATTAAATAATTTTATTTTTGTTTATAAAAAATGAGTGGTGGTCCAAAGTCGAGAATCATACCAGTTGCATGTCCAGTAACAGAATTGAAAGATTTGGCAGACGTCCAGGATTTTGAGAAGGAAGGGGATGTTGGAGAAATATATGGTTTTGAACTTGATTCAAATGGCATGTACAAGAGGAAAGTAATTGTTGACATGAAAGACGGTGAAAAACAGATTCCTAAACTTGGTCAGCTACGTGATGTTACTGTACCTACTCCACCTGTAAATAATTCGCCCTACAACTTAATACATGTGGGAAATAAGTGGGTGGTTTCACCTGTGCCTGTTCCACCACCCACAATTGACTGGGACATAAAGTTGGAATTTATTAGTCCTTATGTATACACTGATGACGAAGGTGCCTTAGTGTTTAGGAAGGTTGTTAATTCTGGGCCGCTTATTGTAAGTCTTGTTCCAAGCTTTGCCCCAGACAACAATAGCAGAGAAAAACTGAAAGTTGAAAATTATGAGAGACGGCGGTATCTTCTTACAACTAGAAAGGGTAGATCAGATACTTCTGTTGTGTTTATGCCAGCAAGCTTAGTCGTGGCTAGAGAAGCGACAATAGTATTTGAAATTATCATGAAATCTGTTGCTACTGCTAAAGAGGCTCAAATTGCACAAGGAATTAAACTTACATGGGATGAAACAGTAACAGAATCATCAAAGGTCTTTATTGCTATTACAAAAAAATAATGATGTTATTAATGTTTCGAGCATTGTTCCAGCTGTCAAGGTGGTGGTCGACAAAACAACTTTTGTTCGTCTAACTTACATAAACCTTGAACACATTGATCTTGTTGCATTTTATTATGCCAGCAAATTGTATACTTTTGAAGAGTTGCAAAATGTAATTGCTGATTAAATAAAAAAAAATATTTGTCAATAAAAAAATGGTAAACTTCTATCCGCAACTACCAACGCTTGATCCGACTGAAACAAATGTGACGACTAAAACAACACTTGCGCCTGATCCACATATGCCAATTGCTTCAGATAAAACATTACAGGCAGACGCATTCAGATTAAATAATATTACAGAAGCTTTGAAATATTTGGAGAGTGAGGAGGCAAAATACTCACGGTGCAAAAGACGGTATAAGACCGTTTTTAATTCTGTTCAAAACACTTCTATGGCTATTGGTGCAGTTTCAGCTGGATGTTCTGTAGGAGGTATTGTTCTGTTTGCCACGGGAATTGGAAGTTTGGCTGGAATAGCAGTTGAGGGTGTTAGCGTTGCTACATGCCTGGCTTGCTTTGGTTTGGAGGCCTTGAACAAGAGGTTTCACACGAAATTACAAAAACATGAAGCATTGAGTACGCTTGCTGGCGCAAAGCTGAGCAGTATGAAACTTATTATCAGTAAGGCATTAAACGATAATTTTATTGATGACGAAGAATTTAAGCGGGTCCAGGATGATTTAAATAATTACAAGAAACAGAAATCTGAAATACAGAATAAAATGCGTAGTCAATCTCCCGTCAATGTTGAAGAACTGAAGGCCAGTTTTTTAGCAGAGGGAAAAAGGATAGGGGTACAGGAAACCACAGAAAAACTACACAATCTTTTAAACAAATAAAAATCAGATTTGGTAATCAATCAATATTTTTGTCATATGCTTCGCAGAGAGATGACATGTCATTTACACCACTTGTGCCTGATTATTTAACCCCATCAGCACCACCACCTGAGTATTACTGAGAAAAAAAAGTTTTTTTATTGTCCTTGTATCTTGATAAATCTGACCGAGTAAGTTGTGACTTAAGACAAGTTGTTGTAAGAACTTAGGGTAAGTACTTGTAAGAACTTAGGGTAAGTAATTAATAAGTTCTTATGGCAACACACTTAAAGGTTACCTCTGCAGGTTCCTAAAAGTTAGTTGCAACTTGTTAATAAGTATTAAGTTTCACTTGGCATCACTTTATCAGGTAAATGATTAGGTATTGACAGAGACAATAGTTATAGAGAAAGGAAGTATGAGTCCCGATAGATAATCAGATCAATAAGGCCGCATCAGTCATGCTCATCACTTTTTTAAAATCAAAGGGTTGATTCGGAATTAACGGGGGTAAAATTGGGGTCAACATTTTGATATTAAAAAATGATGTAAATTAATGACTGATGCGGCTCTATTGAATTCATTGTCTATCGGGACTCATACTTCCTTTCTCTTCTCTCTGTTTGTTTGTTTGTCTATTTTTACAAAGGGTATTTACCCGAAATATTAATAAATTGTGTTGTACCCGTCTTTTCTAAGCGTGTTTCTTTCTCCGTTCGGTACTTCTTTGCATTTTACACGCTTGGCAGTCACCTTTTTGGTCTGGATTGATGTGTGATCTTTGTGACAATAAGTAAAGGGATGGCTTCTGCACCAGCAAAATCCATGTTTTCTCAAAATGTAAGCATTTTTCACACATCTATCAAACCCCCATGACCCTTGACCTTTGCCATGAATCGACTAAATGAGTATACATAGGAAGGTCTTATTATCATCAGTTACCTTTGTGCCAAATTGGATTGAAAACTTTGCAAAACTGTTGATAATAACTACAATTTTATCAAAAATTGGCATTTTACACACATTTGCCGGCCTCTTGTGACCCTTGACCTTTCTGAAGGTCATCCAAATTAATATGCATAGATAGGTCTTACCATCAGGTATCTCTGTAGCAAGTTTGGGTTTGAAGTTGTGAATAGTATTTGAGAAAAAACATCTTTTGTCAAAATATGGTTATTTTTTACCTATTTCCTGAGCTCTTGTGACCCTTGGCCTTTCCAAGAGGTCATCCAAATTAGTATGCATAGATAGGTCTTACCATCAGGTATCTCTGTAGCAAGTTTGGGTTTGAAGTCATGAATAAAAAGTAGTAGTATTTGAGAAAAAACATTTTGTCAAAATATGGCAATTTGTTTCCTCAAAACACATTACCGATGGTATTACTAATAGGAATGGTTTCTTGCAAGACTAATTTTAGCCCAAAATTGTTGTGTACGAGTATGGCCGTGATGGCAGGTGAGGGGCGCCATAGGCTAGGCGGTAACCCGAGTAGCCTCCCTTCCAACCGAACCGCACATGCGCCAAGCGGCTAGCTAACCAGTCAGTTTCTTTGCTAGACGATAGAAGGTTTTGTACGTTAGTGTCTTCAGGATTAGGACTGTGTCTTCTTCAGTTGGAGGCTTAGTGTTTTTGTTGGATTCAAGCCTACGCTGTGAGCCTTTTGGCTTGGGCGCTTTCGCGTGGTTACCTCGTCGGTGTTTCGAATTTGGTTCTGACGAGACAGCGGCGCCTTGTGAACTGTACTCACTCGCTTGTGGCCGGTCCGGCCATAGTGTTTCTCTCCCATGTGTCCTCTCTTTGCTTCGCCCTACTGCTAGCCTCGAGGACCCTCTGTAGGCTTGGACGCTTCCTGTGAGTCGCGGTGGTGTTCCCCGCTTCGCAGACCGGTTGTGCCTGTGTTCTCTGCGTGCTACGCCGCTCTCTGACCTTGGACTGAGAGGAGCCAGTCTTCGGCGCCATTTTGGTGGGGCTGCGCCTTGGTGCACTGGTTTGTCTGCGTCCTTTGTGGGTTCCTCTACTGCAAAGGTAAAATCTCGGTCACTGCCTCCGTCCGGCGCTCCTGGGAAGGGGTAGAGAGCCGGGCGCCGGCATACGCTGTGAACTTCTCTTTGTTCGTTTACGCCGTTTGGATTGCGTGCCTGCGGGGGCACGCTTGCTCGCATTTCATTTGTGCACTATGTTTTGCAGTTGGCAAGTCCGCACCTGCACACGATGTGGTCAGTTCCAATAGCCGAGTGATGGACATGCTATTTATCTACCCTGTTCCTCCTGGACCTCCTCTCACCCGTGCCTGGTCTGCGCCCCATGGCTGGAAGGACAGTGGACCCAGCTATGGAGCTTCTACCGCCGCGAACGGCCGACACCAGCACGGGTAAGGGATTCAACACTGGTAAGCCCCACAGACCCGACTAGTGGCTCTTACCAGGTGACAGAGCCGTCAACGCCGCGGCTTAGGCCGCGAGCACGAGCTTTAGCACCGGCAGCTCCCACAGTCCCGCCTAGTGGCCTCTATCCGGTCGCAGATCCTTGAGCTCCGAGAGCTAGGCCTCAAGACAGATCCCCTTCTCGGCACAAGGATACCGCACCGGTAAGCCCCACAGTCCCAACTAGTGGCTCTTACCAGGTGACAGAACCTTCAACGCCACGACTTCGGCTGCGAACCCACACTCTAACGCCGGCAGCTCCCACAGTCCCGCCTAGTGGCCTCTGCCGGTTCTGCCGCCTTCATTGGCGCGAGATATGACACAAGAGCAAGCTGCAGCACTGGTAGCTGTCACAGCCCCGACGTTTGCTGCTTCCAAGAAGGTGGAGCCTCGTCCTCCACGCACTCCTAATGCAAGAGGTCAGCGCTCCGGACAGGACGTTCAGGGACCTCGAGCAGCAGGCGCGCCAGGCGCTCTCCCGCTCGTCATGATACAGTAGGCGAGATGCGGCGTCCCATCAAGACAACTCTTCCCTTTTTCGGACTGAGCGGCACCACTCTTCCCGCCACCGATCGCACTTGAGGGACAGGTCACCGCGCTGACGGTCTACTTCCCGCACTTCTCTTGCTAGCCGGTCCTCGCGGACAAGTTCCAGGTACTATCTGCCACCGGATGGTTGTCATACCAAGAGCAGCGGACCCAGCTATGGAGCTTCTACCGCCGCGATTGGCCAACACCAGCACGGGGGAAAGATCCAACGCCAGTACGCGCCACAGACCCAACGAGTGGCCCTTACCAGGTGGTAGAGCCTTCAACGCTGTGGCCCGGGCCGCGAAGCCAGAGCTCTAGTCTAATTCTGGCAGCCACCACAGTCCAGTCGAGTGGTCTCTGTGCGGTCATAAATCCTCGAGCGCCGATCGCCAACTGAGTATATGTCATTATGAATGCATGTGCAGCAGGCGCGGATGTATTTTTTTTTTTTACTGTTGCCATGTCACACAAGAATCCTTGTAACGTTTTACTTGGTGAATAAATGTCTTAGGTCTTATGTCTAGGCCTCGAGGCAAAGCTTCGGCAGCCATCATGGTCCCGTCGAGTGGCCTCTACTCGGTAGTGACGCCTTTCGGCACGAGTTCAGACACGAGGGCGAGCTTCAGCACTGGTAGTCGTCGCAGACCCGCCGAGGGTGGTCTACCACATGTGGAGCCTCGCACGCAACAGGATGGTCCAGTCACTGTAACCTCCTCGCCCATGACTAGAGTCCAGCGCAGAGTCATCTCTAGAATTGCGTTCGGGACTTGACCAGATGCGCTCCCGTTCCCGGGCTGAAAGCAGTAGACATGGCGCGGCATCGCAATGAGACGTCACGCCGGGCCACACGGCCGCTGCAACCGGGGATATATGCCAGCACAGACAAGATAAGATGTCCCAGCCTTGGTAAGTGCCTTTCCCTTCGGTGGGACGAGATTGCTGGGCCAAGCGGCACTTCTGTGACTTAGGCAGCGGGACGGGCACTATGTCTAGAGCTTTGGACGGTGCCAACCAACGTGTAAGTTCAGAGAAGTCCCAGTTTGAGGTTGGCCCGCGACTTGCGGGCCCCCCAATCCTCGACCCTAGTCCGGCACAGACGATCAGCGTCCCACTCTTTCAGGAATTTGTTGTTGGCAGTTCTCCGCCCAGGCGTCTGGGGCCACCTCGCGGCGGACGGTCGATGAAAGGATTGCACGACCAGACAATTCTGCTGCGCTTGCGGGCGCCCGCTCGCCAGGTTATTTAGAGATGAGCCGGGTTCACGCCAATTCACACACCTGTCTACCCTCAGGACGGTCAGTATGGACCACGGAGTGGGAAGAACCTAGTGGACGGCCGTCAGGACTAGCCTTAGGTCGACCGATCATTACTCAAGTCCAACAGCAGTGTTCCACCGCAAGCCCGTTACAAGTACCGTCACCCCGGGCGAGACTACAGGAGCAGCGGAAGTCTCTCGCCTGCCGCTTCCGGGCAGGTCATCTGGGCCTACACTGGTTGCGCCATACATCTGCCAGCCCATCATGGCATCCTCCCCAGGGACAGTGCCTTTACACTGGACAGGATGAGACTGCAGGCTGTGGGCAGCCCACGCGACGCAGATTACTGCGAGCGCAGCCTTTTATTCGGCTTGTCGCCCCTCCTCCGAGGCGACTTCCAGCCACTACTAGTTACTGACGTGTATACTTGGCTAACGATTACAGCTGGAAGGTAAGTTAAGCGCGGTCAGCTAATGAGCCGTTATACCTTAGTAGCTTCGGCGACGACACTGGGTGCCTGCCCACACCCCAGGACATTAGCACGTTTTTCTCCGGCACCAGGTCTTGGCACGTCTGCCTGCAAGGACGACACTTGACTACGCATGACTGAGCAACTGTACTGGTCTGCGGAGGCGATACAGAAGATCACAGTTTCTCGAGAACCAAACTCCTTGACGGTGTTCGAGACAAAGTAAAGGACTGAGCCTCTATCGTGCTGAGCTTCATGGATCGGAGACACTCCCTCCTCTAGCCACGGTTATGAGCTTCCTGGCCTTCGGCTCTTCTCCTACCCTGCTGTTTACCACTCCTGGGTTGTCGCCTTTTCGGCTTCCACTTCATGTGCCAGTTCGTCACCGCTTCATCCTTCGGCGGGGAGTCCGCCCGAGACTTCACCTCAGTGCATGCTTGGACTGGGCCTTCAGCTCGGACTCGGTGACTTTCTAGATGATACAGAGCTGGCCGGAGTCCTCCTCGGACGGCGTTGCATTCTAGTCTTCCCCAGGAAGGAGAAGAGGATACCATCTCCAGCCGTTCCCTCCGCTTACCCCTGACGGCGTGTCCTGCCGGGGTCGGGTACTCCCTCCGGTGGCTCTCGCAACCTCTGCGGTTCTACCGTGGCTGTACTCCATTGCTGACAGGACCAGTCGGACGTCTTCATGCACCACATCGACATCCCTAGACGATCCCCGCGCAGAATAGGTTGGAGCCCTCCTTGAGATGGACCGAGACGCACTGGGGATCCCCTTGGCTGACATGGTTCCTGGTCTACGTGGGTAAGGTCAACCTTTCGCCTTAGTGCCGCTTCTATACCGGGGACGGGACCTCGCACCGACCTCACCTAGGGCAGCTTCTGAAGCAACGAACGCAGCTCTTCACGAACCCAGCGCAGCGGCTGTCCCAAGAACAGAGGTACTCCGCCAAACGGGGACTTCGGCGTCGAGATGGGTAAGTTACACGGCGGACATTCTCCCCCTTGATGTCTCTACTGCCCCCGCCTCTGCGACTCCTGCTTCCCCCCGGACGACCCCCGGTGGGCGACCTCAAGTATCAGTTCCGGTGCGACCGGTGCTGCGCCCGCACCTTCTTCACGGGACGGATCCCGACCGGCACCTCCTCCCCTCCTCCCGAGATGTCCCTCGCATCGACACAAGTCCTGCCATCAGGAGCGCTCCGCCGGATGGTCTCCAGTCTTACTGGTCCAGCTTCGGGTGCCACGTCCACGAGGCCAGGAGCTTCTCGCCCCCTCCGACGGCGCCACAGTGGTCGACTACTTCAGAAGCAGACAGGGCACGCCTCCTTTCCCTGTACTTCCTCCTCTGCATCTCTGTTGGTGCAAAGATCTTGACATCTCTTCTGAGCAAGAGACGTCCCAGGGCTTCCGCATGACGTGCCGACTCCTCGCGTGTCGCGGCCTGCTTTTCCGCACAGAGTGGACGGGCCATCCAGACTTCGTTCAGGTGATCTGCGCAGCGGATGCTTCCCCTGATCGCGCCGAGATGAGATCGACGGCTTCCCCGCTTCATCTCGCCGATTCCAGACCCGCTTGCCTGGCCAGTCGACGCTTCCTCCATCCCGTGCGGCGACCGGGTCACCTACGCTGACGGTGCGTGTCCCTAGGCTCTGCTGAAGCTCAGCAGGTACAACGCGTTTCCGTTCCGGGTGACCCGTTCTGCTGGACCAAGTTGTGGGCCACCTGGACATCGCCACGACTTCACCGCTGCGGTTCCCACCCGTGTCCCTAACGGCGCCTCCTTTACTCCCGGAGATTGTGCGGCAAGCCATCGCCTCCAGAGGCTTCTCAGGTGCGACTGTGGCAGCATCGCTGCAGCCCGCAGAATCTCGACCAGACGATTCTACGAAGGGAAGGGACGAGTCCTGTGCTACTGTTTGACGGCATGCGCCTCTCCCCCGCGTTGACAGAACTCAGCTGGTGGACACCCTCCTAGCGGTTCACCTGCCAGCGTTAGCGCTGATCACCATTCGCGGCTACATGTCTTGGTCACTGACACCTACCGACTCTTGGGACGTCCTGACCCGGATAACTGCAAGACCTCGCCGACCTGCTCGCCCACTTGTTCTACAACGTCCCGCCCTTCGCTCCCTGTTCCCCCGGTGGGACCTGTCGTGACCTGTCCTTACGTGGCTCTGCTCGACCCGCTTAGAACCGATCCATTTGGCAAGACTACCAGACGTGACGCTGGAGACCTGCTTCCTTCTGGCCTTCACGTCGGCGTCCTAGGTCAGCGAGCTGCACGCCCAATCAGCACCCCCGGCTTGTTGCAGTTCCGGACAGACGGCTCGGCACTGCTGCTACCTGACCCAGTGTTCTCGCCAAGAACCTAGCGCCTTGGTTGCCCCGCAGTTGGTCTCCATTTTACCATTGAGAGACCCAGGCCCACCTGGGAGTCCAGACAACAGGGCCTGGTTAGGGCCTTATGCGTATACCTGCGCCGGACCATGCCGCTACGCAGGGGACTCGCCCGCCCACATCTCCATCTGTCCCCAGGTAGAAATGACAACTCGGCCCTAACGCTATCCTCCTGGCTCCGTTGGGTGATACGCTCCACCTACCCGGACCTCGCCCCTGATAAAGCCAATTGAATGATCATCAGGGCACATGAGGTCAGAGCCATGGCCGCAAGCCTTGCTGTCGACCGCAACACTGCTGTCAAGACATTGTGGCGACTGTAGGATGGCGAGCGGAGACAACCTTTGCCCGCTTTTACCTGCGGGACCTCTCCAGCCAGCGCCAGAACCTCTCGCTGGTGGGAGACTTCGTGGCGGTGCAACTCTCCCTCCCAGCGCCCTTGGCGCCATAAGTATCTTTGCTAAAATTAGAGGGAGGTTGCTTAGGGAGGGCCGCTCTAGTAGCCTCTAGGCGTGGGTTAGGGGCGTTATAGCGGCACCCGCCTCCTCTTCGGGATTCTTCCTATTAGTAATACCATCGGTAATGTGTTTTGAGGAAACAAATGAATTTTTCTTTAAAATAATTTTTTTCGGAAAATACTTACCGATGGTATTACTTGAAGGTCCTTCCCACTTGCCGCTGGTCCGCTAAGAAACTGACTGGTTAGCTAGCCGCTGGGCGCATGCGCGGTTGGGTTGGAAGGGAGGTTACTTGGGTTACCGCCTAGCCTATGGCGCCCCTCACCTGCCATCATAGCCATACTCGTACACAACAATTTTGGGCTAAAATTAGTCTAGCAAGAAACCATTCCTATACCATCGGTAAGTATTTTTGAAAAAAATTTATTTTAAAGAAAAATTCATTTTTTTACATATTTCTTGAGCTCTTGTGACCCTTGACCTTTCCAAGGATCACCCAAATTAGTATGCATAAAAAGGTCTTACCATCAAGCATCTCTGTACCAAGTTTAGATTTAAAGTCCTGAATAGTATTTGAGAAAAATAAATAATGTCAAAATATAGTTATTTTTGACCTATTTCCTGATACCCTGTGACCTTGACCTTTGTGAGAGGTCACTCAAATTGATATGTTTAGAAAGGTCTTGTCACAAAGTATCCTTGGGCCAAGTTTGAAGACTTTGGCTAGAATAGTCTCCAAGAAAATGCCAACGTTAAAGTTTACCACGGATGACGGCTAACGGACGACCGTAGACCGACGACCACTGGCCTAGAACATAGACTCACTTTTGCTTTGCACGTGAGCCAATAATGGACAGGTCTTTCTTAGTTGCTTAGGCCCAACACTCCGCTAGGTGTAGCATGGGCCATCACCAGCACTTCGCCAACGAGGACAACTTTTAAACCCTTCACTGCCCAGGGGCGGATCCAGAGGGTGTCTCGACGGGGGGGGGGCCCGACAGCCCTCCCTTCCCACCCCGCCCCGTTTTTCAAACTGTGTCATAGTAGAAGAAATCCTGACCAAAACAGTCACTATCAGGCGAGCATAAATTCATAACAAAGAAAGAAACGCGCTTAAAAAGAACAATTATGAATGTGTTGAAATTATTCTTTCTTGGTGCTTTTCTTTTTGGGATTTGCTTTAAAATTGTACTATAGTATTGTAACCGTTATCTCTGCACGTGTTTTTTTTTTATTGTTTTTTGTTTTTGTTTTTTGTGTGTTTTTTTTTGCTTTTGTTTTTTGTTGTTGTTTTTTTTTTTTTTTTTTTTTGGGGGGGGGGGGGGGTTCTCAGACATACTTTCAGAGGTTACGATTTTTATTTGTTTTTTCTTTCATCTCGGGACGCAGCACCGCTTTTGGCATTTTTTAAAAAGGAAGGGATGGTCATATCTACTATGCACTTGTCCTCCTCTCCGCCTCCACCCCACCTCCCTAACAAAACAAGATTAATCGGGCACTTCTGATTCTTATATGGTGTTAATTTTCTTATTGAAAAGAATGTTCTGCCAGGAGTTTCTGCAGAAGCAATCACTTTGTGCCTGACAACAACACTACACTACCAATTACTCCTCCGTCTGAGGAACAACACAGCCATTTGTGAAAATTGTGATACTGCTCTATACACCCACAAACCTCCTCCATATGAGGAACACAGGATCAGATCACAGAAATAGTCATGGCTGACGATTACTTAAGGGTTAGTTAGTGATCAAAATCAAGACATTTCACACCGTCCATGTGGTGACGCGCATCAATGACCACATTGCTACTCTGATGGGCACCGGTGCATGTCCACGGACACTACCTCAGGAGACAAAGCTACGCAATCTGTGTGAGACTGGAGACCCACTGCTCTGAGAGTAATGTGTGACGGGATTAGGGGATTAGCAATTACCTGTGACACCTGGGCCAGTGGGCTGCTCACCCAAGGGGAGACACTCGCAGCGCAATTGATTTCTTGCTTTCTGATCACAGTTGGCGTGTCCGCAGTCATAGACTTAAACCTAGAGGACTGCCACGTAAGAGGATGCAATAGGGCTCAGGAAGCTGACGTCATCACGAGTCGGGGCGGCCATCTTGTGAGGATACGGGACTAAGCGCTCATAGGAAAATCGCTGTTTTTGGAATGTCAGGAAAGTCCTGACGTACTAGAAGCAATAACAGCAAGTCTTGCCATCACTGTAGGAAACCGCTCACCAGAATCTGTTTTTGTTTGTTTCTAAAGAGGAAGAAAATAAAGAAAAACGTGTTGAAACACTATTTCTCTACTATCTCATGACTTGTATCCTCTTAAGATGGTGGCTGACACGCGGACGCTGCTAGGCAACGCGGGGAACTTCCTGAGCCCTATACCATTCATGTCACACAGAAAGAGGTAATGCTTTTCATGAGTCTCTGTGACTCAAGAGGCACATGAAACTCTATGCTTGGCTGAGGGACTGAGTTGGGCTCCAGTTCAGCAATGATTGGACACTTTTCCACCGCTGGGGTTGACCAGCAGTCAGCGGCTTATTGCCAGATGGCTGCCTCAGTCTGAGGATGCAATGAGGATAGTATTGCACAGCAAGAGGCACTGATTTACATGAGCCCCTGTGAATGCGAGGCACATGGCACTCTATTTCTGGGGGAAGTACTGTGACAGGTGGAGGTCAGGAGTGCCAAGTGAGGATATTTGACTATAGGCCCATGAACACACTAGGCCCACCCACCAATCCCGTGAGATAATTGTGAAATACACTATACAAGAAAAGAAGAACCATCAAATAGTAAAACGCAACTTCCACAAATAACCATTAAAAAAAAAATTGGGGGGTCAGGGCCAAAGGGGGCTTGGCGCCCCCCCCCCCCCGCCCCCCCCCCTCCACCACCTGGATCCACCAGTGACCACAAGTTGTGTTCCTTAACCCATTCAGCCCTGATGCACTACAGCAGGAGATGGGTCGACCATGATAATTCAAGGGTAGTGCCAGATTAGCTTGGGGCCTGTTGGCGCCTAGCTAATCTGGCACTGCCCTTAAATTATCATGGTCAATCCATCTCCTGCAACAGGTGCATAGTCGTTAGATGACGCCTCCAAAATTTGGAAAATATGTGCGTCAGGCTGAATGAGTTTACTCATTGAAAAATAAATGGCAAAGAACCCCAGCTGTCTAAGGAATGCTGATACAAAATTGTGCCAGGAATACGCATAATGTCATGAGCCGCCACACTTGTGGGGGCTCATGAGATTCTATGCCTCTTGCATTTGGGTGGTGTTCAAGCAGCAGTAAAGTGGTTAAATTTGTTTATTTTTTTTACATGGCTGATTGTATAATTGTTCGCTTGTATATTATGTTCCAGATTTATCATGATTTTCATGATGAAGTGGACAGCTACAGACAGCACTGGTGGCAGTGTAATGGGCCATGTCAAAAACGCAAACCATACTTTGGTTTTGTCAAGCGCGCTATGAATCGCGCACCATCGTCTAAAGACTTCTGGTGGGAGGAGCATCAGCGGACATGTGGAGGGACTTACACTAAAGTGAAGGAACCTGAGGGGTACGGGGTGAAGAAAAAAGGGGGGAAGGAGGAGAAGGACAGTACTGACACTGATCAGAAAGGTATACTTAGTCATGGTCTGCCAGTAGGTATTGCCAGCAGTCTCCTAATATTTGTGCTAGTCTTTGATTTTGGATTTCATGGCTGTGAGCTGTAAAGTCCAAAATTATAGACCCGCACACTTAAACAAAATTGACCTGTTGTCCAAAGAAGCTTTACCTGCTGTTTTGGGCTCACGTGCAAAGCAAAAGTGAGTATGTTTTGGGCAAGTGGTCGTCCCGTTCACTGTCGTCCATGGTAAACTTTAACGTTGGCATTTTCTCGGAGACTATTTAAGCCACATTCTTCAAACTTGGCCCAAGGATACTTTGTGGTAAGACCTTTCTAAACATACCAATTTGAATGACCTCTCACAAAGGTCAGGTCACAAGGGATCAGGAAATAGGTTTAAAAAAAAATAGCTATTTGTTTCCTCAAAATCCATTACCGATGGCATTACTGTATGGAATATACCCCTCTACTTACAAATTTCAGCCTAACCCATATCCATTGGTATACGCCCGCGTGCATACACACCCATTTCCATCGGAATACTCCGCTGCGCGTAGGCCCCCCTTTCCGACGGTATACTCACCGACGCGTAGTTTAGGTGGTTCCCCTGTGTCCCTCTGTGTACACGTAAACCCCTACTTCCCATGACATCACAGGTTAGTGCTCTAAACGTCATCGAAATATGTGCACTTTTCCCAGTTCCGACCGAGAATTTGCCGGAAGTTGTAAGCCTTTTTTACGCTAATTTTCGCCGCGTGTTAGAGTGAATACATCGAGCATGATTGCCGAGCCAGGTGAGAGAGAGGACGTGAGCGATACAAGCAGCGATTTTGAATTAGATCCTGACGACAACATATTAGGGGAAGATGAAGAGTTGGTGGAGATTCGAGATGTACAAGTTTACGATGAGTTGAGTGATTTAGTTCGTCAAATTTTCGGCGATAGTGAGGAAGACAACGATGATTTTCCTGGGTTTCAAGATGGCTGGCAACGTGACAATTTTATTCCTTGCGTCAATAGAAAATGTGTAGTTTTCAAACCACTTGATGGATTTCATTCATTCTTTTTTTATTAGGCAGAAAATAGAAGTGTGTATATTTTACAGGCATATATGCTGCAGTGATTTTGGATCCTTCTATTGAAATAATGTATTTGAACACAAGGTATGTGAACATTTTTGCAATAAACTCACTTTTACACTAAAATATTTTTTTTCTGTTTTCTTTTTCTCAGTTTATTTTTACATGGATAGCTAGTATATTCAATGCTGAATCTGCTGATATGCAACACGTAATGTTTTAGGGTGGGGTTGAGACTGTTTTAAGCCTTTTATACAACTACCACTCGTGCACTAAAATTTCCTAAAAAAACGGTCAGCTCTGAGCAGGCACTCTCTGTAAGGCCTCTTAGCTCACAGAGTGCCTGACTGGAAGTGTCTTCCAGATGGATATGGGTTAAGCACCCTTGTGTATACCTACTCAACAAGGGGCGTAAGCGAGAGAGAGAGTTGTAACCAAGTCACCGGGTAGTCTCCCCTCCCTACATCCGGTCATGCACCGTAACTTACCCCCAGTCGTACCCTTTGCTCCGCACAGGATGGTCACCGGCTTCAGCCTCTCTCGTTTTGGATGTATTTCTCTTCTCTCTTCCACTTAGTGGCTTATAAAAAGGATGATGAGGTAAGGCCTCGGGTTATGCCTACGAGTAAACCGGCAGTTTACTTCTCATTGGCACCTCCCTTGGAATTTTTTCGTTCGTTTGCGGGCTTAGCCCTCGACCGGTCGTGAGTACTGTTCACGGGCCTTTCGTGTACAGCCCATGTGGTGTTTCTAAATGGCGTCTGCTTTGTGTTGCAGTGTACAGCTTCGCACCTGCATGCGTTGCAAAGACTGTGTTACGGACGACCCAGTTAGTCTCCAAACTCGAGTTTGCACTGCCGTGAACCTAAAGGGTGCATGAGCATCGCGCTATTCTACGCCGAAGTGCCGGGACGGTCGTCGAATCGCACGTGTTGACAGCCATGGGTGCTTTGTTTTGGGCTCGGTGGTCCCGATTTCATCCTGGCTGCGTAAACATAGCAGCATAGAGGCAACACTAGCCACCAAGATACATATAGTACATGTAGCTTCTCACAAGCCCCCGCACTCTGCGCGGACCTCATGAAGATCTATGCCTCTTGGAGAGTTTTGTCTTTGGTTATGGGCGAACATTGCTAGGCAGTGAATGCCATCCGTCTGATGTAAAAACAAGAATATATTTATCCTCGTGAAAGTATGCGGTAACGGTGGAATGAATGTTTCTTGATAGATTCATTTGTCTCTGTGCACATCAGACGGAACAGAGAACCTTCTGCCATACCATCTGACGGCAGTTCCGATGAAAGCGGCCTTCAAGGCTGGCTAAAGCTTTGTACTATCCACAGCCCCCAACCAAATAATAGCCCTATCCAAGCCCATTTTAGTATATATTTTAATTTGTAACCTGGCTTTTAAATTTCTGCCCGTATAATAATGTGCCTCAGCAGATCCAAGTATATTCCGTAGTGAACCCGAATCTGTCTTTAACAGAATGATAGAGGGCGTGAAAGTGTGTTCATTTATATGGTCATTGATGTACGGTTACTAAAAAACAAAAGAAACGGCTGAAACTCACTGCAAACCACAATAAGCGCATCTCCCTTCACCCTCCCCCACTCAGCCTGGAAATTAAAATTGTGTGAACTGAAAAAGCAAAACTTAGGCACAGATTCTCATGAGTCACGATCCTGTAACTTGCATGACGGACTTCTGAGGATCTATGCCTTTTCTCATCAGTAGAAAGGGCCACTATCACACTGAATTAGATACTCTCACTGATACGCATCTTCTGTCAGTCTGGAATAAACATAGATCCTCATGGCGCCCGCAGATGCGAAAACTAATGAGAATCATGCCTCTTGCCTGGCTCTATCATTACGCTGGTCCTTACATACAAGAAGCTACGCGAGCTGATTCACTGACTGCCTTCCATAGTGTAATAGACGCATTGACAGCAATTATAAACAAACCGCTCGGCTGAAAAAAAAGGGGACAAAAACAGAATAGATAGAGCTCACATTTTTCCATCGAATGAAAATGATTAGGCTTTTTGGAGAACTGTCACGTGTGTCAGTATATATTTTAAATTTGTAACCTGGCTTTTTTAAATTTCTGAGTTTTCAGAATTATATGTGCCTCATCAGATTCAAGTATATTCCGTAGTGAACCCGACTGTCTTTACCAGAACAAAAGAGGGGGGGGGGGGGGGGGGGGGGGGGAGTGTGTTCATTTGTAATATGGTCATTGATGTACGGTTACTGAAAAACAAAACAGTTAGTCTCCAAACTCGAGTTTGCACTGCCGTGAACCTAAAGGGAGCATGAGCATCGCGCTATTCTACGGTTATTCTACGCCGCAGTGCCGGGACGGTCGTCGAATCACACGTGTTGACAGCCATGGGTGTTTTGTTTTGGGCTCGGTGGTCGCGATTTTATCCCGGCTGCGTAAACATAACAGCATAGAGGCAACACTAGCCACCAAGATACATACAGTACATTTAGCTTCTCACAAGCCCCCGCACTCTGCACGGAACTCATGAAGATCTATGCCTCTTGGGGAGTTTTGTCTTTGGTTATCGGCGAACATTGCTAGGCAGTGAATGCCATCCGTCTGATGTAAAAACAAGAATATATTATCCTCGTGAAAGTATGCGGTAACGGTGGAATGAATGTTTCTTAATAGGTTCATTTGTCTCTGTGCACATCAGATGGAACAGAGAACCTTCTGCCATACCATCTGACTGCAGTTCCGATGAAGCGGCCTTCAAGGCAGGCTAAAGTCTTGTACTGTCTCCAGCCCTCAACCAAATAATAGCCCTATCCAAGACCATTTTAGTATATATTTAATTTTTTATTTGTAACCTGGCTTTTAAATTTCTGCCCGTATATGTGCCTCAGCAGATCCAAGTATATTCCGTAGTGAACCCGACTCTCTCTGTACCAGAACAAAAGAGGGGGGAAAAGTGTGTTCATTTATTATGGCCATTGATGTACGGTTACTAAAAAACAAAAGAAACGGCTGAAACTCACTGCAAACCACAACAGCCCATCTCGCTCCCTTTCCCCCACTCAGCCTGGAAATTAAAATTGTGTGAACTGAAAAAGCAAAACTTAGGCACAGATTCTCATGGGTCACGGTCCTGTAACTTACGTGGCGGACATTTGAGGATCTATGCCTTTTCTCATCTGTAGAAAGGACCACTATCACACTGAATTAGATACACTCAATGATAAACACCTCCTGTCTGGAATAAACATAGATCCTCATGACGCCCGCAGATACGAAAGCTAATGAGAATCCTGACTCTTGCCCGCCTCTATCATTATGCTGGTCCTTACATACAAGAAGCTGCGCGAGCTGATTCAGTGACTGCCTTCCGCCATTGTATTAGACGCGATGACAGCAATTATAAACAAACCGTTCTGCTGGAAAAACTGGACAGAAACCGAGAAGAGCGCGAGCTCACATTCCATCAAATCAAAATGATTAGGTTTTTCTGAGTCTGAGTTAGAACTGGACCATACGCTGTGTCTTCCTTGTTCCGGCTGCTCCGCTGCTCGTTCCTGCGCAGTTTGTGCGGCTTGGAAGGAACGCAAGTGGTCGCAGCTGTGGGAATTCTATCAGTGTCGCCGCCCTGGGGCTTCGGAAGTTACCACGCCAATGGGGAAAGACAGGTCAGTGTGTAGCCCACTGGGCACCGGCCTCCAAGTGGCGTGGGTGGGTAGTCCCCTCAGTCTCTGACTGAGTGGGCTAGCAGAGGGGTGCCATCTTTGTCCAGGATTAGGACTTGATGTCAGCAGATATGTTGTTCACAGTTCAGTCTTTTTCACTGGTCCAGTTTTTAAGGAGCTGTGCTAACCCAGGTCGTACCATGTTGGATTGGTCCTTAAAAAATACTTGTGAGCTTTTGGTCCTTTGGATCCCAAGTGTTTGCCGTGCTTGGAGACCCGTGTCAGGGGAGAAGAGGATCCTGGTGGCTGAAACACTCCACTTTGGCCTTGACTTCTACCTAAACGGGAGGCTAGTCGTACCGGCCTAGTCAATCGGCTTTTGTCATGACGAGCCCTATCCCCCTGTTGACATGCGGGTTGTTATACGGAGCTGATGCTGATTAGGTGCTCTACGCCAGTATTCCCCTGCATTCAACGGTGTGATAGAAGGCGGTGGCTCAAACGGTTCAATCGGGCTTACCCCCTTGAGTATATCTTTCGGGCAGTCTCCATTGTGCGTCGGCTGGAGACCCGCCGACAATTGCACTTTCCCTTGTTGGGCTCGGTGGCGGGCGGGGACCCCCGGGGGATGAATATCTATCATACTATAATATGGAAAATATCAAAAAACCAAAACTGGCACCAAAGCGGCACATAGCCACTGACATTGACCTTGAAAATGATAGCGACTCCGATTGTGAGGAAGCGACGCCTCAGGCGTCAGCCGTCTGGCCTCGCTTTCTCATTATCCACAGCAAAGTTAAAGAGAAGCCTGTTTCCAAGCTGCACCCTTTCCTGGTAGGGGAGACCCTCAGGAGCCGTGTTGGCAGGCCTGAGGCCCAGCGCCTCAGGTCTGGTGACTTGCTGGTAGAGTGCCGTACCCGGGCACACTCCAATGGGCTACTGAGGTTCTCCTCTATCGGAGACACTCCAGTGTAGGTCACTCCCCACAAAACGATGAATTCTTGTAGAGGAGTGATTAAAGATCAAGCATTGGCCGAACTGTCTGAAGATGAACTTGTACGGAACCTTAAGTGACAGGGGGTGACCTACGTCAGGCGCTTTGTTTCCAAACGAGGTGGTCGGGAGATCCGTCTCCCTACCATCATCCTGACGTTTGGCACCCCCACCGCTCCTACTACCATCTGGGGAGGTTACTACTCCCTAAAAGTGAAAAACCTCGCGCTGGGACCATACGGCGTTGAGGCGCGTACCCTGGGTGGTGGATAGGGGGTCCCTCGTGAGAGGGGTGCACCGAATGAAATAAGGTGCCGTGAACCAACATGGTCTAAGGGAAGGTGACCCCGACAGAAAACCCCTGGTCCTCCTAGTAAGGGGGTTGGGCGTGGGGTTAGCTTCCCCACCCTGCAAAAAAGGAAATAGCTACAAAAACGCCGACGAAAAGACTACTAACAGTAATTCCTTTCCTGGAGGAGGAAGGTTCTTCTACTAGAAGACTTATGACGTCCTGTGGTGAAAGCCGGAAGTCTTCGGAAGCCACAGGACCGAGCCGCCTCTCTCTATCCAGGGATACAACCATGGGCACATGGAACGTCAAGACCATCACTAGGCAGGCATTGTCATGGAACCCCCAGGGAAAGAGGAAAAGAGGTAGGCCGAGAAACTCCTGGCGTCGAGACCTCCAAGCAGACATCAAGAGACTGGGAACCACCTGGAGTAGAATCGAAGGAGAAGCACAGGACAGGAGTTGCTGGAGGTCTCTCGTCGACGGCCTATACCCGGGTAGGGGTGACAGGCGTAAGTAAGTAAGTAAAGTAAAAGTGAAAAAGTACGTCCCTCTCCCCCTCCGGTGCTTTAAGTGCCAAAAGTATGGCCATGGGCAGAAGACATGCCGCCAGGCAGAGGCTCTATGCGCGCCCGCTGCACTAAGGCCGGACACTCTGCCGAGTCCTGCACATCCATCCCCCTGTGTGTGAATTGCCAGGGGGGGCATATGGCTTCGGACAGGAAGTGCCCTCGGTGGATATCCGAGTGCAAGATTCAGCAGGTGTGTGTGGAGAAGGGGCTGTCCTTTGCGGACGCCAAAAAACTGGTTGATGGTCCTGGTGCAGCTGAGGCTGCGCCAAACTCAAATAACACCTCTGTGTATACTTTCAGTGCTTCGGTGGCAGGCAAGCGCCCCACCAGAGATTTATTTCATCAAAAACATTACCGATGACATGACAAATGGGAGTGTCTACTACGTGCTCAAATTCTAGCCTACGAACCCGTTGTGTGCAAACACAACCCGGGAGGCACTCGGGGAACCCTCCAGAGGGGCCAAGAGTTGTCTCCCGGACCTGCCTATCCGGTTCCGAGTCACCTGACTCGCCAGTCAGCTACGTAGGCTCACGACCTTCGGACGTGTTCTAGCCTCTCGCTCCCTTCGACCGGTCGGTCTTGGTGCTCGAGTTCGCCGTGACTTTTGCTTCGCCTCTTGCTTTGCTTCTGCTTCGCTTCTTGCTTGCTTCGCTGCAGCTTCGCTGGCGCTTCTTCGCTTGGCGTCCTCCTTGGTTGGCTTCGCTTGGCGGGCCTGCTGGTTCCCGCCGTTTCGCCGGTGGCGACATGGACGTCTCTTCTCCCGCTACCGCTTCGGCAGAGAGGTAGGATAGTTAGTTGTGCCCGGAGCCGGTCCCCGGGCGGGGTACCGGCCTGTGCCTTGGACTCTACCTTGTTTCGTGTTGTGTGGGTTTTTGTTGAGCGGGGACTCTTAGCTCGGCGGGGCCCTGGTGCCCTCGCCTTTCCCCTTTTGGGGGTGAAAGTTACTGGCTTCCCCTGGTAGCCTTCGGGGAGCATTGTTAAAACAGCTGCGGCGCTTGGCTCACGTTCATCTCCAGCCTGGCTGGGGTATGCTTGTTTCGAGAGCGCACTCTTAGCTTAGAGCGCTACAGCATTATTGCCTGAGGGCACGGCACTTTCGTCCCTTTTGTCGTTTGGCGCACATTCCTCTCCAGCCTGGCTGGGGTAGGCTTGGTTATGAAGACGCCAGCTTAGCTTCGGGCGCTACAACTGTATAGCCGGGGGGCACAGCCCTTTTGTCCTTATCGTTCGGTACGGTTCCCCTTGGTAGGACGAGCCCTGTTGGTCTCGACCACGTACCGGCACGTTTTTTGTTTGGTGTGTTGCAGTGCCCTCCTGATGACCTGCACGCAGTGTGGAGGTTTCCAGTGGCCCTCGGATTCGCACAAGGTCTGCCTGCCGTGTGTCGGCTGTACATCTGAGCGTTCTTGTGACGTTTGCGCCGTCTGGCCGGAGCTCCGCTGGTCCCAACTTTGGAGCTTCTACCGACGTGAACGCCCGACACCTGTGACTGTTGCAAGACCTGCGGAAGTGCCGGCGGTCATCTCAGGCGCCCCGACCGCTCTTGCCCCCGATGGCCCCAGTCTGGAAGGATCTCCACAGCGGACACAGCAAGGTAGTGTGCGGAGTCGGGAGTTCGAGGCGCTGGTTCCCAGGAGGGAACGCGCTTGGACCAAGCCTTACGACAGGCAGAGAACCCATCTCGAGACAGAGGTCAGTTCGGAGAGACGTGCCTCGCGCCGTCCATGGTCAACCGGTCCCCACTCGTCTCCTAGGAAGGCCTTGGATCCTCCTCGGCCGCTGCGAGCCCGCCTCGCCACAGAGTCCGGCTCGCGGAGACATCCTCGCACACTCACCACACCACTACCTGTGTCCAGTTCCTCCTTGCGATCGAAGTCTGACCACCACTCTCGCGCTCCTTCGCGTGAGCGTCGTAAAGTTCGTGATTCTCCTCGTCATCGGGACCATGGGCCTTCGCGCTCTACCTCTTCGCGGCGTTCGTCCCACGTTCCCCGCCGACTGCCTCATCCCTTTCGTTCCCCTTCCCCTCGCCCGGCCTCTTTCCTTCCTCCTCGTTCTCGTGGATCGCGGTCTCCAGCTCGTAGTCGCTCGTCTGGTCGCCGCCGCCGTTCCCGCTCCTCTAGTGCGTCGCGTCGCATCCCCACCCGGGTCTGCCCTGGGGGACTTGGGTGGGGTTAGGTATTTTTTAGTTCCCAGGGTCACCCTGGTCAGCCCCACAGGGTGGGTTTTTCTCTCTATTCTGGGGCATGTGTTTCTGTCTACCCTTTGTCCATTCACCTGTATTTGCCTTTTTAAAACTCTCCCTACTGTCTGCACTGCCTGTAGCTCTTGATATTGGATGTGTGTTGCTAAATGGTCTTAGCTTTATTTAGGCCCCATGTGTTAGGTTTATTTAATGTATTTGACCGGCTGGCGACATACATTCAATGTTCTGTTTATTTTTTTCACAAGCAGTGCAGGCACGTCCTGAGAAAGCCTTGTTGCTGTCGGGACGTTAAGCAATGTACAATCAGCGTCGCGTCGCCGTCGCGGACGTCGCTCTCCCCTGCGTGCTTCGGCGCCTTATGGCTCCCCTCGTCCTCGTCGAGCTGCTCGCTCTCGGAGTCTCGGTCGCCGTCCCTCTTCGACGGCTCCCGGCGTTGTGGACGACGATTCGTTGAGTCTTCTCCCTGATGATTCCATCTCAGTTCTCCTCGGAGGTCTCAGCCGCTCCCCTTCGCCGCTCTCTCCTTCGGATGCGTCGACAGCCCACGGGTTACCGGCCTCCTCCCGCACAGAGGTTCTTCTGGCTCTCGACGAGGTCGCTCGCCTCATCTCCGCCACGCTTCCGGCAGAGGACTGCCCTCCATCCCTCCCCCTGAAGAGGAAGCCTTCTGCCTTCGTCGACGCAGGTAGACAGGTGAAGAAGTTCAAGACTCTCCCTCAGCCCCCCTCCTTTCGTGAGCTTCGGGATGTGTTTTCGGCCCACCTGTTGTCTGACTCAAGAAACAGTAATTTCTTCTCGGACCACAGATGGCCTCCGGACCTTGACATGTACTTCCGCCAGCAGTGGTACGCCGGCCATTCCCAGGCCTTCCTCTGCCCTCTCCCTCCGGTAGATCCAGCTGCCGTGGTGCAGGCGGGTGGGGCCTCTGCCCTCAGACGCGCGCTCCCCGCGGGTTTGGACAAGACGGCTTCGCTTGTCAGGAATTCCTTGGCCTGCGCCGGCTTCATGGAGCTCCTTACGCAAGCCTTCCTCCGGCGCATGGAAGATTCGTGGCACCCGTCCCTGACCCCCCTTCTTGGCGACCTCCTCGTCCTCGCTGAAGCGGCCAGCCGCGCCGCGTATCACTCTTCTGTCAACGCTATGGCTGCAGCCTCCAATTGCGACTTACTCCGCCGCGACGCTGTCCTGCAGGCCTGCCGGGGAATGCCTGCCGACCTGAAGACCCAGCTGCGTCGGGCCCCCCTCGGGGGACCCCTTCTCTTTGGTGACACCTGGCAAGCCGTCAAGGATTCCAATGCGGACAGGTGGCCTCCCAAGTCTGTTCCTCGGCGCTTTCAGTCAGCCCGCAAGGCCGTGGGTCGCTCCCTGCGGACCACCAGACCCGTCGCCCCGACGTCAACAGCCCAGCTGCAGTCCCTGCGTCGCCGTCGCCCCGCCTTCGGTCGCCCCGGCCAAGCTAACGCCCCCGCCCCCACTTGGCCCCGTCCCGCCCGTCGCCCTGGGCGCGGGCGGGCTCAGTGACTCCGCCCCTCCTCCGCCTCCGCCGGCCGTCTCGGGTCCTCCAGTCGGCGGCAGGCTCGCCCTCTTCAGCGACGAGTGGCGATTACTGATTCCAGACGACCCGTGGATTTTAGACACTGTTTCCTGCGGCCTACGGATCTCCTTTCGTTCCCCTCCTCCTCTGCGCGCTACTCCGCTGTGGACCGAGATCCCCGCAGACCCGCTCAAGGAGTGCGCCCTACGGGGGGAAGTCGACTCTCTCTTGAGGAAGGACGCCACAGAGGTGGTGCGCCGCACAGACTCGCTGGGATTTTACAGCAGACTTTTCGTCGTCCCCAAGCCCGGCGGCAAGTGGCGCCCAGTGATCGACCTCTCAGCCCTAAATCGCTTCATCGTGGCTCCTTCCTTCCACATGGAGACGGCCCGAGCCCTGCGTACCTCGGTGCGACCCATGGATTACGCCGTCAGCCTGGATCTCTCCGACGCTTACCTACACGTACCCATACATCCGGCCGCCCAGGGGTATCTGCGCTTCGCCTTCGTTGGAACCGTTTACCAGTTTCGAGCCCTACCCTTCGGCCTCAACCTCAGCCCCTGGGTCTTCACCCGCTTGATGGATGCAGTTATGGCCAAGGCACGGCAGTCGTCTCTCAGCCCTATGTCCAACTACCTCGACGATCTCTTCCTGAGGAACCACGTCGAGTCCGTCTTGGAAGAGGACAGGGATACACTGATGCATCTGCTGTCGCGACTGGGGTTCCTTCTCAACGTCGGGAAGTCAGATCTCACGCCCTCGCGCCGCTTCATTCATCTCGGAATGGATTTTGCCACCGATCTCAACGTTGTTCGCCTCCCGGATCCCCGGATTCGGAAGTTGGCCGCCTTCGCCAACCAGCTAGCTCAGCAGGAAGCAGCTCCCGCCCGAGTTTGGCTTCAACTCCTCGGACTGATCAACGCAGCGGCGGACCTTCTCCCCCTGGGTCGCCTCTACGCCCGCCCCCTTCAGCTGCACCTCCTGCTTCTCTGGAGACCCTCTTCTGGCGACCTTACCTACCTGGTCCCGGTTTCCCCCCTGGTTCGCCCTCATCTTCTACGCTGGACCGACACGGCTTGGTTGGCTTCGGGAGTCCCTTTGTCCTCCCCCCCCCCCCCCCCCCCCCCCCCCGCACCTCTCCCTGTGTGTCGACGCAAGCCTCTCGGGGTGGGGAGCCCACCTGCTTCCTCAATTCACCTCGGCTTCCGGTCTCTGGCCCCCGGAGTTTGCGGACAAGCACAGCAATTGGTTAGAGCTGCAGGCAGTCTGGCAAGCCCTCTTCGTTTGGGAGAGCCAGCTCAGGAACCAGCGGCTTCTCGTCCTCTCCGACAACTCGACGGTGGTGGCCTACATCCAGAGGCAGGGGGGCACCAGATCTCCCGACCTCTGTATGCTCCTCTTCCGTTTGATGCGCTGGGCCGAGGAACGTGGCATTACACTCCTCGCACGACACATTCCTGGCCACTTGAATGTGTTGGCGGACTCTCTCTCTCGCCGCGGCCAGTTGCTCCACACAGAATGGACCTTGCGCCCGGATATCTTCAAGATGATCTGCGCCCGTTGGGAGACTCCCTTAATCGACCTCTTTGCTACGAGGTGGAACCACCAGCTTCCCCTCTTCGTCTCCCCGATTCCAGACCCGCTGGCCTGGGCAGTCGATGCCCTCTCGATTCCTTGGGACGGCCTCATCGCTTACGCGTACCCCCCGACAGTCCTCATTCCCAAGGTCCTCCACAAACTTCGAGAGAGCAACGCAGTCCTGCTTCTGGTCGCCCCGCTGGCTTGGGCCCGGTCCTGGACCACCGACCTACTCAACCTCGCCACCTCTCCTCCCCTGCGTCTTCCCACGCCCCGTTCCATGCTCAAGCAGCCCAGGCAGGCTCTCTTCCACCCTTGTCCAGAACGCCTGTCTCTTCACGCCTGGAGGTTGTGCAGCGCGCCCTCACCGCTCGAGGCTTCTCTGGTGCAGCAGTGGAGGCGATCGCTGCAGCCCGCAAGCCGTCCACCCGGCGTGTTTATGAAGGGAAGTGGCGCGTGTTGTGTGCCTGGTGCGACGCCCGCCGCCTCCCACCCACCGGACTGACTAACCCACAGCTAGCGGACTTTCTCCTCTGGCTCTTCGAGGTCCAAGGCTTGGCGCCCATCACCATCAGGGGATACTTATCCATGGTCGCCGACACTTACCGCCATCTCGGCCTTCCAGACCCCGGCGCCTGTAAGGACCTCTCCGACCTCATGTCCAGCTTCAGCCTCCAACGTCCGACTCGGCGTTCTCTCGTTCCTCGCTGGGACCTACCTTGGGTCCTGACGTGGCTGAATTCATCCTGCTTCGAGCCACTCGCTCTCGCCCCTCTGGCGAATGTGACACGCAAGACCTGCTTCCTTCTAGCCTTGGCCACCGCGTCCAGAGTTAGCGAGCTACACGCTCTTTCTACCCGCCCAGACTGCCTCCAGTTCAGGGCAGATCGCTCCGTGCAGCTCTTAACGGACCCCAACTTTATTGCCAAAACAAGGTCGCCCCTAACTGCTCCACAGATCATCACCTTGCGGCCCCTGGGAGGGCCTGTCTGCTCTCCGGAGACTCGGCGACAGGATCCCGTGCGTGCCCTACGCATCTACCTGCGCCGTACCAAAGTTACCCGTAGAGGGCGTTCCCGCCTCTTCCTGCCCATACGCCAGGGCAAGACTGATATCACAGCCCAGACGATCTCCTCCTGGCTGCGCTGGGTAATACGATCGGCATACATGGATCTCTCCCCACGCGTAGCGCAGAGACTGAAGATCCGCGCACACGAAGTACGCGCCATGGCCACGAGCGTCGCATTCGATCGGAACTGCGCTGTCAAGGACATCGTGGCCGCGGTGGGCTGGCGAGCAGAATCTACCTTCGCTCGTTTCTACCTTCGGGATCTGGCGGGACAGCGAGACAACCTCGCCTTGTTGGGGGACCTCACGGTGGCACAGCACTCCCTCCCGGCGCAGCAGGCGCCGTAGGTACGCACCTAGCTAGTTACCTGGGAATTAGCAATGGGAGGACGGTCTTGGTCGCCGGTAGTACCGGGGCGGCACCCTCCTCCTATTCGTGATTCTCCCATTTGTCATGTCATCGGTAATGTTTTTGATGAAATAAATGCATTTTTCTTTAAAAGGTATTTTTTCGAAAAATACTTACCGATGACATGACACGGAGGACCCTCCCACCTGCCCCGCTTGCCGCTGGTGAGCCTAGTATCTGACTGGCGAGTCAGGTGACTCGGAACCGGATAGGCAGGTCCGGGAGACAACTCTTGGCCCCTCTGGAGGGTTCCCCGAGTGCCTCCCGGGTTGTGTTTGCACACAACGGGTTCGTAGGCTAGAATTTGAGCACGTAGTAGACACTCCCATTTGTCATGTCATCGGTAAGTATTTTTCGAAAAAATACCTTTTAAAGAAAAATGCATTTCTCTTGTCAAACCCCAACTTCTTGGTTGGGGGCGGAGCCTCGGATCCTCTCGCCCCTGGAGAGTAACCCTCCTCCGGTGATGACGAGGAGCCAGGGAATGCAGAGGGCGGACGCTACCGGTCCGGTGGCACCCCCTTCTGCTGCCCCTAAACCTCAGCCCCCACCCAAACCTGCTAGTTTGTCAATGCCAAAGGTTTCTGGCTCTGGTCAGCCTTCTAAGGCCGCTAACTCTAGCGGCAGGACCGCTGCCCAGGACCAGAAGTCTAAGAAATCTATGGGACCGCCGTGCGCACGGGCCCAGAAGGGGAACACTGATGTCCCCCTTCAAAACAAATATGCTGCATTGGAGGAGCAGATGGAGGGAGTGGAAGTTGTCGTTGCCGATGCTGCGGCAGCTCCACCCCCTTCATCTCCTAAGAACCAGAGGAGGCTCGGGAGCCGGCCCCCCTCTGTTTCTCCAACTCCTTCCAAGGCAAAGAAAAAAGGGGGGAAAAACTCTTCACCCCCAGATAAGACATAATCATGGACTCTCTGCTTTAGTGGAATTGTCGTGGTTTTCAAGCTAACTTTGAGGAATTACGTCTTTTAGTCAAGTGCTATAACCCCTCAGTAATATCTCTTCTGGAGACTTACCTGAAGACTTCTGACCCTGTGTCCTTTAATGGTTTTAACGTTATACATAAAGGCTCTGATTCGGAGAGGCGCTCGGGTGGATGGCTCTTCTCATTAGTAGCCAAATTTTATGTAGCCCCGTTAGCATCGACACCTGTCTTCAGGCTGTCGCAGCTCGGGTTACCTTGAAGAAGACCATAACCATCCCTGCAGGTTTGTAATGATTTTTTTAATTTAGTAGATCAACTGCCCCCTCCCTTTATTCTCATGGGGGATTTTAACGGTCACGCTCACCTTTGGGGTAGTGACCACTATGATGGCAGAGGTCAGATGTTAGAAGACGTTTTTTCTCAACTTAACCTATGTGTCTTTAACGATGGCTCACCTACATACTCTAACTCAAGTTCAGGATCTAGTTCTGTTCTAGACCTCACTGTGTTTGATCCTTCTCTCATGCTGGACTTTGACTGGAAGGTTCACGACGACCTGTGTGGTAGTGATCACTTCCCAGTAGTCCTGTCATCGGTCAGCTGTGGGGAGGATCCACCGGTGGGGCGCTGGAATCTCAAGAAAGCTAACTGGCCTCTGTTCGCCTCCCTCTGTCAGTGTCGTATTACAGAGGAGGTGGTCATGTCAGCTGAAGAACCTATTTCTTCTTTTACTACTATTTTGTTCGATGTAGCGGGTGAAACCATCCCTAAAACTTCCGCATCAGTCCCTCGGAAGCCAAGAGTACCATGGTTCAACGAAGAGTGCCACAAGGCCCAAATAGCGCGCAAATCTGCTCAGCGACATGCTTTCCGTAATCCGTTGCAAGTGAATATTTTAACCTTTAAAAGACAGAGGGCAAAAGCTTGTTACATTTTTAAACGTGAACGCCGTGCTTCCTGGAGACGCTTCGTCTCATCTTTAACTTCTCGGACTCCGTCCCAGAAAGTATGGAAGGCTGTTCGGAGAATTAGGGGCAGGGGTGGCTCGGCTTCTGTTGGCCATCTTAGAGATGGTGCCAGCTTGGTTACAGATAAAAAAGCGGTGGCCAATTTGCTTGCCACCACCATTGCCCATAATTCTTCAACAGAGCATTATTCACCTTTCTTCCAAAGAGAGAAGGAGAAGCGAGAGTCTCGTATTTGTGATTTTAAGTCCGATAACTCAGAAGACTATAATGCCCCTTTTACATTATCAGAATTGCAGCAAGCCTTGCAGAAATGTAATGACTGCTGCTGGCCTAGATACCATCCACTATCTACTCCTAATGAATCTGCCTGAGAGGTAACTTCTTGTACTTCTCAAGGCCTTTAACCATATCTGGGGAACTGGCCATTTCCTGCCGTCTTGGCGCCAGGCTGTGGTTGTACCGATCCCCAAGCCGGGTAAGGATCCTTCCAACCCGGGTAAGGATCCTTCCAACCCGGGCAACTACCGGCCTATCGCTTTGATCTCATGTTTATGTAAAACTATGGAGCGCCTGGTCAATGCCCGCCTGGTGTGGCATCTTGAGTCACAGGGTCTCCTCACAGACCCCCAGTGCGGTTTCCGGCGCTTCCGTAGTACAACTGACCATTTAGTCCGCTTTGAATCATTTATTCGAGATGCTTTTGTCAACAAGCAGAATGTCTATGCAATTTTCTTCGATCTTGAGAAGGCGTATGACACTACCTGGAAGTATGGCATAATGTCTGACTTGTTGGACATGGGTTTTTAAAGGGCACCTGCCCGTTTTTATTCACAATTTTTTGACTAACCGGTCGTTCCATGTCCGTGTGGGCTCCACCCTCTCCGACTCCTTTGAACAGGAGATGATTGTCCCGCAGGGCAGCATTCTATCTCCTGTTTTATTTAGTGTTAAAATTAATAACATTGTAAAGGCCGTCAAGGATGATTCTGAATGCTCTTTGTTTGTTGACGACTTTGTGCGCACGTGGTCGAGGCCTTGCGTCCCTTGAGAGGCGCTTGCAGCTGTCCGTTGATCGCATCCAGCGGTGGGTGTCTCTCAATGGATTCAAGTTCTCGCCCTCCAAGACAGTCTGTGTGCATTTTACTAACCAGACAAAAAAATTTCCAGAACCTAGCCTGAGCATTGCTGGGGTGCCAATAAAGGTGGCCGGGAGGCAAAGTTTCTGGGGGTCATCTTTGACAAATGACTTACCTTCCGCAACCATATTCTTACCTTCCGCAACCATATTAATTACCTCAGAACCTCTTGTCAGAAGGCTCTCGACGTTCTTCGTGTCGTTGGTCATACTGACTGGGGTGCGGACCGTACTGTCTTACTTTGACTGTACCGGGCCCTTGTTCGGTCCAAACTGGATTACGGCTCTGTGGTGTATGCTCAGCTTCCAAGTCTGTGCTACAGCGTCTGAACACAATTCACCATCAGGGTCTGTGGATATGTCTTGGGGCCTTCAGGACGTCTCCCGTTCTAGTCTGTATGCCGAGGCAGGGGAGCCTTCTCTCAAGCTCCGCCGCATCCGCCTCATGCTCAGCTATGTTCTGAAACTGAAGGCCTATCCAGACAATCCTGCCTATGATTGTGTTTTTAAACCATCGTTTGCAGAGATTTACGATACCCATCCGGGAGCTGTCCGTCTACTTTCTTTCCGTGTCCGACCTCATCTGCAGGCGGCCGGATTGGACCTGGACAGAGTTTCGGAATCCCTGCAACACATCACTCCACCCTGGCTCTTACCAGTTCCACCCTGGCTCTTACCAGTTCCTGACATCTTGCTGGACTTGACTGCCCACAAGAAAGACTCTACTCCACCAGCCATATACCAACAGAGCCTCATTGAACTGCTTTCAATTTTTCCTGGCTATTGTCGTATCTGTACGGATGGGTCAAAGTCTGAGGATGGGCCGCAGTGTCCTCTCGCCATCCTAGACGCCTATTTAAGCACCACCTCCCAGACCACTCATCTGTATTTAGTGCAGAACTGCAGGCGGTTCTGCTGGCACTTAGGCATGCTTATCGATCTAGAGAAAGGAACTTCCTGATTCTGTCTGACAATCTTTCTGCCCTGCAGGCCCTTCACGGCACGGGAAATGACCACCCATTGCTGGTGCAGATCAGAGAGCTCTACGCAGACTTGATGAAGGAATATTATGACATTTTTATTTGGGTCCCAGGGCATGTGGGCATCGAAGGCAACAGGATTCTGCTGCCAACGATGCCCGCAACGACCCTGTCCCTGACACACAGTGTTTATAGTGATTTTAGACATGTGGTTAGTGCGTACATAGCCCATGAGTGGCAGTCTGAGTAGGACAAAGAGGAAGCTAACAAGCTGCATGAAGCCCTTCCGAAGTTGTCCGACGGTCTACCTTATTGCTGCGGCAGCCGCCATGAGGAGACTGTCCTTGCTCGGCTCCTCATCGGGCACACGTATGTTACGCACTCTTATTTACTAAAACAGGAGGAGCATCCATGGTATTATGCCTGCGACGAGCAGTACTCTGTTTGACACTTTTTGCTGTCTTGTGCTGATCTAATCGACACAAGGTATAAACATTTCACAGCAGACTCCTTGAAGGTTTTGTTCTGGGATGTGCCCCCGGACAAGATCTTCAGTTTTCTGAGAGAGTGCCTTATTTTTAATAAGATTTGAGCGTTTATAGGCTATGATGTTTCTATTATTTTGACCTTTTTGAGAGTCTGTCGACGTTTTCTTTAAAGACCTGTGCGACATTTTAGCCTGACATATTTTTAAGGTATATTTACGTCATGTCTTAAGACCTTTCTTTTAGTCTGGCTGGCCAGATTTTTACCCTTTCCGCCGTGAGATGGCCATAGTTGCCTGCTCGGCGTTAAACCCAAATAACAAATAACAGGTCAGTGTGTAGCTTTGTCATTCCGGTAGCCTCCGCCCCCCCTCCTATCTCCGCACCGGCGGGCGACTTCGGAGATAGTGGGGCCCTCTTCTCGGCGCTTGTTGGACTCGGTACCATTGCCCTCTCACAGTGATGCCCGGTAGAGTCCAATCCGTCTCGCATGGCCCTTCGCAAGGGGTGGCCAAGAGACCTTTGCCAGTCTCGCATGGTCCTCCGCTAGGGGTGGCCGAGAGACACGGCATGCAGGACTCCCTCCCGCCTTCACTAGCTTCCGTCGCCACGTTTGACGGACGCGGTACCGTTGCCCTCTCACAGTGATGGCCAGTAGAGTCCTATCCGTCTCGCATGGCCCTTTGCAAGGGGTGGCCGAGAGACCTTTGCCAGTCTCGCATGGTCCTCCGCTAGGCGTGGCCGAGAGACAGGGCGCGCGGGACTCCCTCCCGCCTTCGCTAGCTTCCCGTTGACTCGCTTGACGGACTCCGTACCGTTGCCCTCTCACAGTGATGGCCGGTAGAGTCCAATCCGTCTCGCATGGCCCTTCGCAATGGGTGGTCGAGAGACCTTTGCCAGTCTCGCATGGTCCTCCGCAAGGGGTGGCCGAGAGACAGGGCACGCGGGACTCCCTCCCGCCTTCACTTGCTTCCGTCGACACCGTCTGTCAGCCTTTGCTCGCCCTTGCAGGTTTCCGTCTTCGGACTGGCGCGCCTTTCCCGCGCCACCTCGATAGGAGCCCGTCCCCGCGACGTCGGTCTCCTTCCCCCGGCGCTGTCAGGGCTCCGGCCGTAGCCGGTCCCCTCGCGCCCCTCGGGCTTTGTTCGTCTCAGCCGTTCGCGCAGCCCTCTGTAGGGGCCCTCGGCGCTTCGGTCGGATGCTTCCCCCTCGGGCCTTTTCTTCGGGGCTTCCTCCTTACACTTTGGTCTTACAGGAACCCGGTTAGCACTACAGTAGTGCCCGGTTCCCGACAGCGCGTGCGTTCTGCTAGCTTTTCGCCTTCCTTAGCTCGCCGCGCCGACGTTCAGATGCTGATTCTCCACTTCGGGACAGAGTTACAGTCTCTCCTGTGTTTGGGGTTGCTGACGTTCACAGCTTCGGAGGACTCGGATCCCGCCATTTCTCTCCGGATCCTAGCCCTCATACACTCTGGTCTTGGATGCACCAGGAGGGGCTGTCGGAGGCGACGGACACTTCGCATGCACTGACGAGGCAGCGTGTTTGATCGCATTTCTTCCTTGGAGAGCTGCCCTCCGTCTCCCCCTCAAGAGGACACCCGCAGCTGCGGTGGTTGTTCCTCTACAAGCGAAGCGTTTTCTTGGCCTCAGCCTCCGGGAATAAAGGTTCTGTTGGAGGCGTTTACGATCGCCTCGCCCTAGGCAAGCTCCGTGATCGTGGCTCTTCGCCAACACGTGATGGCCCTCTGCCGTCGATATCAAGTTTCGGCAGACATGGTACGCGGGACATTCTCTAGCTTGCCTGCCCGTCTGTTTTCCTCCCGGTCTGGAGCACACTGCCACCCTGGCACGTATTCTGGCGTGTGCAGATTCTTGGTCTTGTCTACTCAGGGTGGTGAGACGTTTAGAAGAATTTTGGGCGGCCGGATGAGTCTCATCTTCGTGGCATTCACTCCTTCGCTTCACAGCTTTCGCGCAGTTCACCACTTTGCTACGAATTCTTGGTGGCCGCCGCGATTGTGGCCTTTGAGACAGGATGCCGTGCTGAAGGGCCGTCCGGGCGTCCCTGCGACCTCCGTCGCTTGGCTGCGCCGTGCCCCCTTTGGGGGTTCCCTTTCCTTGGTCCTACTTGGCAGCAGGTCGAGATTCAACTAGGACCTTTGGCCCAGCGCCCCTAGTTCGCTCCCTTCGCGGCCCCCCGCCCAGCGCAGGGACGGGGAGCGTGCGTTTTGGAACTTCAGACCTTCTTCCGCCGACGCTGCCCCGTTGACCCCTCCAGGGCCTCCAGTCAGGAGGCTTTCGTTGCACAGCGACGCGTGGCGTTTGCTGTTGCCGGAGGACCCTTGGATTCTTCACGCGGTCTCGGAGGGGCTTCTTATCTCGTCCCCCTCCGTTGAGACGTTCGCCACTGTGAACTTAGTTCCTTCCGATCGAGACAAGGCGGACGCGCTTAAAGATGATTCGCAACCCTTCTTCGGAAGATGGCCACAAGAGTGGTGGTTCGCCACGACTCACCAGCGTTCTACAGCCAGCTTTTCGTTGTCCAGAAGCCCGGCGGCACGTGGCGCCCGATCATAGACCTCGCGCCCTCCTTCCGGATGGACACAGTCGGATTTGCAGTTCACCTCGACCTCTCCGACGCGTACTTTCTTGTTCCCTTACATCCCACTTCACGTCGTTACCTTCGCCCGCGTCGTCTACCAGTACGGGCTCTCCCTTCGGTATCCACCTCAGCCCGTGGGTTTTACTCGGTTACGGATGCGGTAGTCGTAAGGCCAGGCGATATTCCTCGAGCTTGACGTCCAACTACCTCAACAATCTGTTCCTCAGGAACCAGGACTCGGTCGCATTGGCGACGGACAGAGACGTGCTTCTAGCTCTACTTCGTCGTCTCGGATTTCTCCTCAACGGCGGCAAGTCAAACCTGGTCCCTTCGCGTCACTTCAGCCACTTGGTAATGGAGTTCTTGACCGACCTCAACAGAGTTCGTCTTCTGGAGCCTCAACTTTAAAACTGTCGGCCTTAGCACTGCAAGTTTAATTTGCGGAGACGCTTCTGGCCCGGACTTGGCTCCAGTCCCTAGGCCTCATCAGCGCGGCGGCGGACTTGCTACCACTGGGCAGGCTTTACGCTCGACCGCTACAGCTTCATCTCCTGCTCCACTGGCGGCCTTCTTCAGGGGAATCTCTTGGCGATGGGAGTCTCTCTCTCTCTCCCCCTCCCCCGACGTTCTCCATTTGCTCGGATGCGAGTCGCCAGGGTTGGGGGGCCCATTGATGCCGGAATTCAGCTCCGTTTCGGGCCTGTGGACTGCAGACCTTCGAGACCGACATGTCAACTGGTGGGAGTTGAAAGCGGTGTGGTTGGCCCTCATCCATTGGGAAGCTCGGCTTCGGGAACAGGAGGTCCTGATCTTGTTCGACAACGCGACGGTCCTGGCCTACAACCCAGAAGCTAGGTGGCTCTCGGTCGCCGACCCCCTGCATGCTGCTCTACCAGATCTGGCTTGGTGCAGCGTTCGCGGCATGTCACTCCAAGCGCGTCACATCCCGGGACACCCAAGCGTTCTCGCGGACTCCCTCTCGAGACAGGGACAGCTTTTCCCCACCGGGTGGTCTCTGCGGCCGGACATCTCCCGCTTGATCTGCACTCATTGGAAGACCCTGTGATCGACTTGTTCGCAACCAGGGGGAACAAGCGGCTCCCACTCTAGTCTCCCCATTCCGGACCCTCTCGCCTGGGCGGATGCGTTGTCGATTTGCTGGGAGGGCCTCGTAGCCTACGCGTACCCTCCCTCTCTTCTTGTGCCCAAGCTTCTACTCAAGCTTCGGGGATGCAACACGGTCCTACTGCTTGTCGCTCCGTTCACTGGGCACAGGACGTGCACGGCCGACCTTCTGAGTCTCACCACCAAACCATCTCTTTGGCTTCCACGCCTCGGACGATGCGGAAGCAGCCTCGACAGAACCCCTTCCACCCCTGTCCGGAGAGACGGCAGCTTCACGCCTGGCGGTTGTCAGGCAGGCCCTCGCGGTCCTCGGTTCCCCGGATGCTGCAGTGGAGGTGATAGCTTCAGCCTGCAGAGAGTCCACCCTCCGCATGTACGACGGGAAATGGAGCGTTCTTCAGGCCTGGTGCGAGACCAGACATCTGGACCCCTCGACACTGTCTACTCCGCAGCTCGCTGAGTTTTTCTTGTGGCTGTTTCATGAACAGAACTTGGCGCCGGTTACCTTTCGCGGTTATCTCACCATGGTGGCGGACACCTATCGTCCCTTAGGTCGTCCAGACCCTGGAGCGTGTAAAGACCTCTCACACTTGATGTCCCATTTCGACCTCCAATGGCCACTCACTCGTTCCCTTCTTCCGCGCTGGGATCGTCCTGGGGTCCTGTCTTGGCTGATCTCCAGTCGCATCGAGCCTCTGCGTCGTGCCAGCCTCGCGGACGTGTCTAAAAGACTGCTTCCTTCTGGCCCTCACCACAGCTGCCAGAGTCGGCGAACTGCATGCCCTGTCTGTTGACCCGGCCTGCTTGCAGTTCAGGGCGGACGAGTTGGTTCAGCTTCTGACCAACCCCTCTTCTTGGCCAAGAGCAGACTCCCCTCGGCCACGCCCAGGTGTGGAGTCTTCGGCCTCTTACAGGATTTGACCGGTCCCAGACATCACGACTGCAGGACCCGGTTCGAGCGCTAAAATCTACCTGCGCAGGGTGAAGCCCTGGAGAAGAGGTCGCTCCCCCCTCTTCCTGCCCCTTGGCCTCAGGCCGGGCTGATTTTCCGCCCGGACGATATCGTCTTGGTTGCGTTGCATTATTCGGTCTGCTTACAATGGTCTGTCCCCACATGTGGCCAAGACTATGTGGATATGGGCTCCTGAGGATTGAGCGGTTGCTGCCAGCGTTGCGTTCCACCGCAACTGCGCAGTCAGAGACATTGTCGCGGCGGTCGGTTGGACATCAGAGTCCACCTTCGCCTGCTTCTATCTCCAGGGTCTCTTCGGCCAGCGGGACAGCCTGGCCCTCGGAGATCTCTCGGCAGCGCAACACTCCCTCCGTGCACCGCTGGCGCCTTAAAGCAACCCTTCGCTGAAATCGTCGGGAGATTGCCCCTCGATGCTCAGCTTACAGCCGTGACGGGTATGGGGGCGGCACCCTCCTCTTTCTAGCCATTCATTCCATACAGTAATGCCATCGGTAATGGATTTTGAGGAAACAAATGTATTTTTCTTTAAAATAAATTTTTCGAAAAATACTTACCGATGGCATTACTCGGAGGTCCCTCCCACCTACCCCGCTTGCCGCCCCTTCGCAAAGTGTACGACTGGGGGTAAGTTACGGCGCATGACCGGATAGAGGGAGCAGAGACTACCCGGTCACTTGGTTACAACTCTCTCACTCACTTACGCCCCTTGTTGAGTAGGTATACACAAGGGTGCTTAGGCTGAAATCGTTAAGTAAAGGGGTATATTCCATACAGTAATGCCATCAGTAAGTATTTTTCGAAAAAATTTATTTTAAAGAAAAATACATATTTTGACATAATTTATTTTTCTCAAATACTATTCACAACTTCAAACCTAAATTGGTACAAAGATACCTGATGGTTAGACCTTTCTATGCGTACAAATTTGGTTGATCCCTCGGAAAGGTCAAGGGTCACAAGAGCTCAGGAAATAGGTGAAAATAGCCATATTTTGACAAAAGATGTTTTTTTCTTAAATACTATTCATAACTTCAAACCCAAACTTGGAACAGATATACCTGATGGTAAGACCTATCTATGCATACTAGTTTGGATGACCCCTTAGAAAGGTCAAGGGTCACAAGGGCTTAGGCAATAGGTTCGAAATAGCCATATTTTGACAAAAGATGTTTTTTTTCAAATACTATTCACAACTTTAAACCCAAACTTGCTACAGAGATACCTGATGGGAAGACCTTTCTATGCACACTAATTTAGTTGATCCCTCAGAAAGGTAGGTGTCAAGGGTCACGAGAGCTCAGGAAATAGGTCTAAAAAAAAAAAAGTAAATAGCCATATTTTGACAAAAGATGTTTTTTCTCAAATACTATTTACAACTTTTAAACCCAAATTTGGTACAGAGATACCTGATGGTAAGACCTATCTATGCATACTAATTTGGATGACCCCTTGGAAAGGTCAAGGGTCACAAGAGGCTGGCAAATGTGTAAAATGCTGATTTTTGATAAAATTTTAGGTATTCCTAAATGTGTGCAAATTTTTCAACCACATTTGATACAATGATAGCTGATGATAAGACCTTGCTATGCATACTAATTTAGTCGACTCGTCACAAAGGTTAAGGGTTACGGGGGGTTGACAGATGTGTGAAAATGCTTACATTTTCAGAAAACATAGATTTTGCTGCTGAAGAAGCCAGTCCTTGTCACAAAGGTCACACATGTAAATCGGTCATACACATGAGCCATAATGGCTTTGCCTTTCTTGTTGTTTTTTTATTGGGTAACATGCGAAGCAAAAGTGAGTCTATGTTTTGGGCCAGTGGTCATCCGAGGTAACTTTAATGTTGGCATTTTCTCAGAGACTATACAAGCCACAGTCTTCAAACTTGGCCCAAGGATACTTTGTGGCAAGACCTTTCTCAACATACCAATTTGAGTACCTCTCACAAAGGTCAAGGTCGCAAGGGATCAGGAAATAGGTCCCAAAAAGCTATTTTTTGGCATAATTTATTTTTTCTCAAATACTATTCACAACTTCAAACCCAAACTTGGTACAAAGATACCTGATCAGGCTGATGGCAAGACCTTTCTATGCATGCTAATTTGGTTGATCCCTCTGAAAGGTCAAGGGTCACAAGAGCTCAGGAAATATACTGATCAACAAAAGAAACGCACATTTTTCACCATAGCGCTTTTCTTCGTAAATGTGCATTAAACCGGGTTATTTTGACGTCATTTATTAGAAAATGTTATGAAGAGTATGTTATGTCATGTGCAAATAGAATGTTTAGTCTTAAAAATCGCACATCGATGAGTTATGACGTCATCATTGACACTACCATCACAGGATATTGAAAGTGAAATGGGGAGCATCTGCAGAGGACACAGCTGAAAGCCAACCAATGTGCAGTGTCACTAAGGTCTGATCTTGACCTACTTTTGGTTTGTCAAAGGCACCTAAATAATCAATATGACCTACAAACATGAAATCAAAAAGTTCTCTATTTTCAGGTTAGCGGCCATATTTACCTGATAAATGGATATGGGTGTGTTCTTTATCTCTGCATCAGTCACTGGAGCATGCAAAATGGTTTGAAAGTAATTCACATTAAATCAAATAAGATTTATTAAGAAAATGATGTGCACTGGAAGTTCTGGTTCTCTAATGAATTTTTCAAGTCAAATTTCATTTGAGGCAGGAACATCATAAGCAATCCACACAACTTGTGTGTTAAAACATATCACAGATAACTTGCTTCACAGAGTGTGTCCAGTTTAGCTTATTTTCACAACTATTGAAACCCTGTATCATCCTATTTAGGCATGGGCGATAATTCATCCAATTTTTGTGTGAAGGTAGCTCAAACAGTAGGCTGAACCTCTGAAGTAAGCAACAAATAAAATGTTCTTGTTTTGCTGTCACGGTGGCTCTTACAGACACTTTTCGCGTTTTTAATGGAAGTCAGTATAGGTAAAAAATAGCCATATTTTGACATGGATTTTGCTGGGTTTAGACGCCATCCCTTTACTTATTGTCACAAAGTTCACACATATGTTAATCGGACATACACGTGAGCCATAATATCTTTGCCTTTCTTGTTTATTATAAGCTATTATAATGCAAATGCGACACAGTGTTCACAATGACTATTAGGCACAGATATGGCAATCTGATGCAGAGAATTTCTTGAGTGTGCCTTCATTTCACTTTGTGACCCTCAAATATTTTAGCAGAGGAACACTGTGAATAACTTGATATGACTTTATGTCTCCCATATATGGCACTCTGCTGATGCTGACATGTATTTCATTTTCTGTGCAGCATCAGGCAGCATGGACATCCGCAGCTTCCTTGGGAAGGGCAGTGTATTGGGAAGCAATCAAATGAGTAAGATTCCAGACATGTCAAAAGGCAGCAAGAAACCCAGCAGCACGGCCACTAACTCTGTGGACAATTCTCCCTCTCAAGGTTTGTTAAACTTCGTGAAAAACAAAAATGATAACAAGAACAAACCTCAAGGTGTTATGAAAAACATTCAGATCGACTCACTGTTCAAGGAAGTAGAAGGCAAAGCCAGAGATTTCTTTAAGAAAGACAAAACAGCCACAACAGGCATATGGGCTGATGAAGTAAATTCTTTTGATGTCACTGCTAGCGAATTGCATTCACTGTCGGTAGTTTCATCTAGAGAATTTATTTCCAAAAAGTCTGGTCTGGATCCCTTGAGCAATGAAGCCTCACAATCACCTTCATTTAGAGATGAGAAGACTTGGGCTGTCGGAAAAACAGGATCATCAAATGAGACTGCCAGTGTAGAACAAGTCACAATAAAGTCATTTGAGACAGGTGGAAAAGTATTAGGTAGTGGACCAGCGGGTCTTAACTGGCTGTCAGCCATGAGAAAACAGTGGGCTGAATCAGGCACATCAACATTGAAAACCTCCGCTTCATCAGCATCAGCTGGCCAGAAGTCTTCAGCGTCTAATCAGAAAATGCCACAGTTGTCAGAGAAAAGGCAACAAGGTGTTCAGAAAATAATAGAGTCTTCAGAAAAAGCAGACCTGTCTTCAAAGAAAACATCAAGGTCACCAGCGAAGTTGTCGAAAATTTCAAAGAAAGCATCGCTGTCTTCAGATATAATATCGCAGTCTTCTGAGAGAGTTTTTGAGTCATCAGAAAATGCATCTCAGTCTTTACCAAATTCTTCATTTGTTTCTGTTAGTGATGATGAAGATAGTTTTGATGATACTGACAAAAGGATAGGTGTTGACAATCTCTGTGGTGGCAAAAGTAAGAAGGAAGACGACAGTTCTGAAGGGTCATCTGCACAGCATGACTCATTTCATGTTTCCAGTTGTGAAGAAGACAAATGGCCCACTCCAGAGAGTTACTACACGAAGAAAGCTTCCCAAGATAAATGGCTTAGTACAGTGCCTTCCAAAGGAAGGCACTGTAGCTGGCCATTTCTCCAGAAAGACTCAACTGCATCTTCTGTCAATGGCAAAAGAACAGCTTTGCACATGGTAAATTCTGACAGTGAGGAAGAGAGTATCGAGCTACCTGTAGTGTCCAAGCGTATGAAATTCTCACCTGCCAAAGCATATGCTCTTCTAAATGATTCAGATAATATGAGCGGCTGTGATGACTTTAGTGAAAATGTTTTCGAAAGAGTGAAAAAGATGAATGCGTTGACCTCCCCTTCGAAAGGTGCCACTAGGTGTTCGACACCCAGAAAATGTGGCAACAGAGACTGTAATTATACTGATGGCAATGATACTGACAATTTCTTTCCCTTACAACAAACCTCCAATCAGTTTGCGCTTGATTTAGCTGGTGACAGTGCTCCTTCATCTTCAAGAGATACCCTACAGCCTTCAAATGATCCATTGCAAAATGATCTGATATCAGGAGTCTCAGATGTGATCATTACAGCACATGAGACTTTAGGATCAGGGGATATTGGTGGATCCCTAGTGGCTTGCCCTGTGTGTCAGGTGAAAGTAGCAGCTGCTGTCATCAATGATCACTTGGATTTGTGTTTGGCAGGGTGCTAGTGTTCACTTTTATGTGTACCATGGCTTTGAATTTTTGCAAAGTCTTTCACTGAATGTTTTTTTGTTCAGGCATTAATGGTTGGGGTGAGGAGGGGGTACTGTAAAAGGGGGAGGGGGGGGGGAGGTTTGGTAAAACGTACTAAAAGGGTGTGATTTGTAATTGTATACAAAATAAATTATACATTGAATATTTAAACAAATTGATCTGTACATATGCTTTCAGCTGGTCTGTGATTTTGGGACTTTATGGCTTGGAGCCACAAGGTCAAAAATTACAGGCCAGCACAAATACCTTCAAAATGTCTTCCAATCCCATGTGAACATTTTTACGCTATTTAAAGTCTTAATGACCTAATATGAAAAATATTCATATGCACCATATAGATACCACAGCAGGCGATGAACCAGCACTGATAGTGCAACAGTACTGTCAGATTATCTTTGCACCCAGGAAGGTACCAAGCTACTCCAGCATTACCCTTGCACTATCATTTATTGCCAATGCATCTTCCATGGCTGGGACCGGTATACAGTCTTTTTTGTATGCATTCCAAATTTGCGAAGTCATTATATGTGAAACAGTATATCAAGCTGTTCCAGAAAACGGTTCCTGCACGTGTTCCTGCCATGACTGTGAAGATGACATTGAAGTTGCCGTTCAGGATTTTACTTCCTCCTGTGAGATGCAAGATTTTTTTTCAAACGAAAGTGATGAATGTGTGGCCTCATGTCCATCGTGTCACATGATTGTGGAGGTGTCTGACATGAACCATCATTTAGATGCATGTCTGCATAGAGGTTACCCCTAAATCAAGTACAGTTTTGGTGCATGTCTCAACTGAGGCTATCCCAGCAAGAAAAAACCATTAGGCTGAAGTGTCGCATTCAGCCTATGTGTGGCTGTACATGGGCAAACAGTGGCTGGTGTCAGTCTAATGACCTTTTGCACACTGGGATCCCTAAATTGTAAGTAGTTCAGAAAATGCACTATTATGGACCATGGCTCATGTAGTAGGTGCAGCATTTGAGTGCATGTATGATATGCAGCTGTTGATGGTGCTATTTGAATCATGTTCATCATTTGACATTGTATTTACCAGTTGTGAAATCCAGACCAAAAAGGTGACTGCCAAGCATGTAAAATGCAGAGAAAAACCCAATGGAGAAAGAAGTATGCTTAGAAAAGACAGTTACAACACAATTTATTAATATTTCCCCTTTTAAGTCCCTTCTATTTATAGAAAGGACTTTTTAGGATGGGTCGTGGTGGGGCGAATTTAATAGCATATCCATGATGTCAAAGGCGGGCAGGCCTAAACCTCTCACAATTGAAGTAACAAGATAAAAATTATGTCTGGTTACGCTGCTGAATGAACATTTGGCGCGAAGTGCCGTATATATGTATGTGTGTGTGTGCATATGTATGTAAACAAGAGAATCTCCGATATTTTCTGGACACAGAAGCTTGAAACTTGGCGAAATACTTTCTTTTAAAGGGGTGGCTATGAGAGCCTCTGAGCATATTGTAATTGAATGTCTCATTTAAGACATAAACAACCGTTCATTGGAAGTCGGTTGACCCAGATTAGAGTCCGTAATTTTTGTCAAATTTACTTGAAATTTTGGATATAGCTAGTTTGCAGAAAGACACTGGATGAGTTCGTTAGCTAGCTTTGTATCCTTTCAACTTCTTTAGTAAAAGTGAATTCTTCTCAGAAAAGAATTAAAACAGTAAAAACAAGATGAGGATTTCATCCCAAAGTCTACCATGTTGTTTGGAGCTCACATGCGTTTTTCTTTTAGGAACATTCAGAGTTGTTCATATTTTTAAGCTTATCCTTCTGATCCATTACCTTCCTCTCTAAGCCGGTCTCTGATCAACACACATGCTGGTGCACACAAATAAAAAACGGACACAGGGCGCTTCCCGGCATTGGTACCCTCTGTGGATTCCTGTAGCCACATGAATTCTGAAGAATAATAGCATGAGCAGCAAAACATCTCCAAGAGACACAGATCGTCATGCGCTCTCCAGGCGCATGAGCTCCCCACCCGGGTCTGCCCTGGGGGACTTGGGTGGGGTTAACTACTTCTTAGTTCCCAGGGTCACCCTGGTCAGCCCCACAGGGTGGGTTTTCCCCTCTATTCTGGGGCATGTGTTTCTGTCTACCCTTGGTCCATTCACCTATATTTTCCTTTTTTAAACCCCCACCCAGGTCTGCCCAGGGGGACTTGGGTGGGATTAACTACTTTTTAGTTCCCAGGGTCACCCTGGTCAGCCCCACAGGGTGGGTTTTCCCCTCTATTCTGGGGCATGTGTTTCTGTTTACCCTTGGTCCATTCACCTGTATTTTCCTTTTTTTAAACTCTCCCTACTGTCTGTGCTATCTGTAGCTCTTGATATTGGATGTGTGTTGCTAAATGGTCTTAGGTTTATTTAGCACATTAGACCACCTGGCGACATACATTCAATATTCTGTTTAGTTGTTTTTTTCACAAGCAGTGCAGGCACGTCCTGAGAAAGTCTTATTGCTTTCGGGACGTTAAGCAATGTACAACCAACCTACAACCAACCTTTTTTAAACTCTCCCAGCTTTCTGCGCTGCCTGTAGCTCTTGATACTGGATGCTTGTTGCTAAATGGTCTTAGGTTTATTTAGCATATTAGACCGGCTGGTGACATACATTCAATATTCTGTTTAGGTTTTTTTTGACAAGCAGTGCAGGCACGTCCTGAGAAAGTCTTGTTGCTGTCGCGACGTTAAGCAATGTACAAACCAACCAACTATTTCAAAGCTAGCTATCCAAATTACAAGTGAAATGCTGTCTTCCTAAATCAAACTGCCAGAGAGAGAGAAGGCTTTCTTTGTGTCAATTCATGTAATGCAATGAAATGTCTGGTGCTTTGCGTCATTCAGCAACATTGTATAACCCCAGAACAATGTATAATGTGGCTAGCGCTTTTAGTCACCGTCACTGTCTGAAGCCGAGAATTCTTTGTGTCTACATTTTTTCTGCAATGAATTATTGTTCACCAAAAAACATTGAATAGATACAAAGCTGGTTAACGAACACATCAAATGTTTTTCTTGAAGCTAGCTGTATTCAAAATTTTGAATGAATATAACACAAATTACGGACTCAAATGCGGGTTAACTGACTTTGTATAATGGCAATTTTTCTTTTTAATGAGTAATCCAATCTAAAAATGCTGAAAAGTACTCTTGAGATACATCTTGAAGAAAGTATTTCCTACATTTTACAGATTTGTATCTACACACACACAGGAGAAACTCGTTTCTACATACATACACACAGTCACACACACACATGGCGTTTCCAACCCAATGTACGTTCAACAGCGCAGTTCGGCGTAGCTAGGCATGACGTAATTTTTATCGTGTTACTTCAGCGTCGGAGTCTTATCTGTGCCCACCTATGATCATCATTTGCAGGCTACGAAACGTACTCCGACCAGTCCCATCTCCTGTATTTTCAATAGGGTAGACAAAAACTGGACGTCTAGAGAAAGTCAGACAGTGGTGGTGACGTAAAAGAGGCAACTCCGTCACCACGCAGACATTGACATAATACTCTAAATATGACGTAATTCTCTCTAGCGCGTATCCCCCTCTCTTTCTCACAGACATGTGCGCATATTCAAGAGGCATAGATCCTCATGCGCCTGGTTTGATTGATTGTACATTGTTTAACGTCCCGACAGCAACAAGGCTTTCTCAGGACGTGCCTGCACTGCTTGTGAAAAAAAACCAAACAGAATATTGAATGTATGTCATCAGCCGGTCTAATACGTTAAATAAACCTACAATATGTGGCCTAAATAAAGCTAAGACCATTTAGCAACACACATCCAATATCAAGAGCTACATGCAGCGCAGACAGTAGGGAGAGTTTAAAATAGGAAAATACAGGTGAATGGACCAAGGGTAGACAGAAACACATGCCCCAGAATAGAGAGGAAAACCCACCCTGTGGGGCTGACCAGGGTGACCCTGGGAACTAAAAAGTAGTTAACCCCACCCAAGTCACCCAGGGCAGACCCGGGTGGGGAGCTCATGCGCCTGGAGAGCGCATGACGATCTGTGTCTCTGGGAGATGTTTGGAGCGTGCGTGCATGCACGCACTAAAATGCACACACACACATCATCGCGCTTTCAGCAGAGCATGTAGGTGATCCAACATAGCTAGTTTGGAGAAAGACATCGGATAAGTTCGTTAGCCAGCTTTGTACCCTTTCAACTTCTTCAGTCAAAATTAATTCATTTCAGAACAAAAATTAAAACGGTAAAAAGAACTTGACATCTGGAGAAAGACAGTGGTGGTGAAGTAAAAGAAGCAACTCTGTCACCACGCAGACATACTCCAAATTAATATGACATAATTCTCTCTCGCTTACTCGCTCTCTCTCACACATGCATCTCCAAGAGGCATAGATCCTCATGTGCCTGGAGGGCGCATGAACATCTATGCCTCTTGAGGATGTTTGGAGTGCACACATACACATAAACGTGCTTTCAGAAGGGCATGTAGCCAGGTAAAGTCAACCTGATTTCACACAAACTATAGCAAGACTGAAATTATACCGTGAAATTCTAATTTTGTCACCATTTTCTCAAGTCTTGAAGTGAAAGCAAAACTCATATCACATTAAATACAATATATAAAATTACATAAAAAGAAAAAAATACATCATGACAAATGATGTTTGACATATCAATGACGCGTATGCACTGCGCACGCCCCTTATAGAGTTCACTATGACGCATTGGCATATCTGCGAGGCTTTTTCAAAAGGAGATATTTTGACATCAGAATCAAGTCAAAGACAAAAGGTAGAGACCCTTGACAGCAAAGATAGCTCTTATATAGAAGGGACTTTGTGGGTTATGGTTCATCCTATCTCGTTTCAAAATAAACAAGTATGTATCAGTCGCTACAAAGTGGCTTCTTCGCTGACAAGATACATGTAAGTAGCGACTGAATTGTATATTTATTTTGAAAGGGGTTTTTACGGAGTGGTCTGCCCTTGCATGGCGTATGAACATGAAATTTCAGGTCTCCGGTCGAAATTACGACTTTGAACGCCTGTAACCAAGTCAAGATGCCAGCTACTGGTCTACCAACTGCTGTAGAGAAATTACTGGCCACTCTGATGACGGACCACCGTGTTGTCTCCTGGAAGGTGACCGGAGAGGGAAAACATTCCGTGGTTGTTCTCCGCCTCACTAGCTGTCAACGAGATGGGACTGCGCCATTACCGACCAGCCACTGGCGAAGGAAAGCCCCAGCCCAAGTACGTCGAGACCAGCAGCGTGCAGCTCAACGACGTGCCCAGCTACAGCAACGATCACAGCAGTCAGCTGTCATTGAGACTGATACCGTAACCACGGCCACTGACAGCGAAAATATCCACGATACAACAATGAGTAACAACGCCACAGTCGTCAACAACGTGAGTGACAACAATATCGCCAATAACAATATCACCAGGACACCCAGGTTCTGTGACAAAACTAATGACAGGGACAGAAAACAACGTCAGGGACATTTGGCGTTACAGGCAAGCCAATTTTTAAATTCTCCTCCGGATCTGTTTATGCCAAGCCCCGACTGTGCTAATTACGACACACCGTCTGAGTCAGGACGGAATGCACTGACAGACGACACACTGTGTTCAGCAAGTGCCACACGCATGTCTTGCATTGATACCTGTACTACTGTGTCCAGTGATCCGTGCGGACAGATGCAACTAAGCCGCAGTGTGTTGTGTACAGACAAAATGCAGTCACGTGAAAACAGTGGTGATGAGACGGAGGAACTGTACCTAAAGCGTTTGGCAACAGAGCTAGGTTACGATGCAGAAGACTTTGAAGACTTACGTGGGTTCATTGACAGACAGACCAAAGTTGAGACAGTTGCGTGACACCAGATGTAACAAGTGTATCAGAAAGGGAGTGGTTGACACATGTGGTGGAAGGGAGGTGTTATATGTGAAAGCGAGGACATTGTGCTACACTATGACTGCAAAACTGAAGAGCGTGGTTGGTTTATCAAGCCTTCATCAAACAATCAGCCTCGTACAGTCCGTGAAGATGATCTCCTTTCCTGTCTCTTCAGATGGCCGCAAGTGGACGATCCTAAATACGATCATCACTTCATGGAGTTGGACAAGGATCTGGACATAACTGCTAAGCTGGTCAGACTGCTGTTAGGGTGAACCATTTACTACATCAACTACTGTCGGTACTGTGAATGCCTGATTGGCGGACTGATCGGTGATATAGACATTTCCTGACATGGCTAACATGGCTGGCATGAGTGCACTGTACATTTGTCGCGTTTCGATCGCTTGTCATTGTACACCCCCCCCCCCCCCCCCCAATCTAATGGGCCGATGGCCTATGGAATAAATCGTATCGTATCGTATCGAAAGGGGTTTTTACCCAAAATATTAATAAATTGTGTTGTAACTGTCTTTTCCAAACATGTTTCTTTCTCTGTTGGGTTCTTCTCTGGAGGTCATTGAACTTCATGCTGCACATTAAATGAGAACAAGGGTGTAGTGTTATGATTGCAAATGAAACTCAGGTGCAAGGAATGGTTCGAGTCATTCTTTTCCTACCTAGCTCAGCATGCACGACAGTGTATAAAGACTGTTGTACCTCTTGTGCTAATGTTCTGCTGTATGTTGTAAAGTATTTGTTTCTAAATGAATGTACAGTATGTTTGTATAGTTGTGTTCTGCAGTGTGATTTGCTTCCTAAGCAATTTTTTGGCATATCTCATTTGCTAAAAAAAAAAAATATAAAAAATAATCTTTTAACCCATATTATACTGAGGTTAAAAGCTTCAAATTTGTACACTGCCATATGCAAGCTACATTATAGTACTTGCAGATAAGGATAAAGACCAATGGCTTTAGTTCAAGGGTGGTGCCAGAATAGCTTGGCGCCAGAGGTGCCAAGCTATCCTAGCATTACCCTTGAACTATTTTAGTCAAACTTATTTCACACACTGGTGTGTTCCAAATGATACAATGTAGCATGCAGTGAGCTACAAATGCACTATTTTGGATTTACTGATACACACAGACCCTAGCAAGAAGCGAGTCAAGTTTTTCAATGGCTACAGTGTCTATGGAGACAAGACACTTTTTCAGTTTGAAACCACCGAAGCTAAAGTGTTTTTACAAGAAAATCACATTCACCGACGATTCAGCCAAGGGAAGTAAATCCAATGCCGAGTTGAAAATAAAGCATCCATCAAAATTTAGATCTATGGCGATCTGTGGACATGGTGACAAACTTGGATTTGTCGACTGTGGGCCAGAAAATATGGTATCAACAACTGTGTGTTGCCATCATGTGGAGGAGATAGCAGAAGTATGGAAGGGCTATAGTAGTCAGGGTTTAAACCCTGGAGACCGATGTAGTAGCCAGGCAGCCTAACTGGAGGCACCGAAATAGCAGCTGGCTCCCAAAACACCTTTCTTCCCCTACCCCCTACCCACCCACCCTGAGACCACTCCCCCATCAGGAATTAGAAAGTACATTTGTTGTAATAGTTTTGTTTTTTTAATTTTGCTGCTGCGCACCACCAGCAAACTAGAGATAATGATCATGTTGATTGTGGCTGGCAACCAGAAGAAGAAAAAGAGAGGTCAGAACATTATTTTCAGGTTTCTAATGTGAACTACAGGACTGGATCAGGAGCTATTCACCTCTGATAAGCCTTTAAAACTGCCTGAAATTGGGGTGCTTGTCCACTTTCAACTTGTCGGTCTACAGCTGTCTCTCCTATTTTAGTGTGGTGTATTTGGCTTTTATCAAATGAAATTGGCACTCTTCATTAGCCAGCTTCTCTGACCTTTGATGTGCAAACTACACAGATGTTAATAATAATACATAGTTCTTGTATAGCGCTGTTCTCCAGGAAAACACTGGACTCACTGCGCATGCACAACAGCACACCCTCTCTCTCAGACACGCGCACGATTATACACTACTTTAAACCACCTCATCTCTTCCCAACACCTTACATTCACTTCCTCTAGGATCAAAATAAAAGGCAGTGAACAGTTAGCTAAAGATGAGCTAAGTGTTAAATGCCCGACAGAAAAGAAAAGTCTTTAAGTGAGCTTTGAACTGTGACAATGTGGACAGATTCCGCATTTCAGTTGGCAACGAGTTCCACACACTTGGGGCTAAAAAGGTGAAAGAACGCTCCCCGACAGTTTTCATGTTAAGCTTCAGGATTTTTTAAAGTTTTACACTAGAGGAACGGAGGGTGCGTGATGGCTGATAAACAGACAGCTTGGCAGAAAGGTAGGGCGGGAGAGATCCGTCAAAATGCCGAATGGCGAAAATTGCAATTTTGTACTGGCAGCGGAATTTTATGGGCAGCCAGTGCAGCTGCTTCAGTAGAGGCGTAATGTGGTCTCTCTTTCGTTTCTTCAAGATGAGACGCGCTGCATTGTTTTGAATCGTCTGCAAGCGTGAAATCTGATCTGCCAGTACAGAATTGCAATAATCAAGCCTGGACGTAATGAATGCAATTACAAGTCTTGATGCCGCACTTTCTGTGAGATACGGTCTGAGGGAAGAAATTCTGCGCAGCTCAAGGAAACCAGCTCGGCAGACGCTACTGACATGATCATGCATGGAGAGCGTCGAATCAATCTTCACACCCAGATATTTGACACAGTTCTGGAAGGGAATGCTGCAGCCACCAATGTTTGCGAACTCGCCGTCAATCAGACTAAGGCGAGACTGAGAGCTAACAGGCATGACTTCGGTTTTGTCGGTGTTAAGCTTAAGTTTGTTGCTTGTCATCCAGGACAGGACGTCGTCTATACAACACTGTATGCTCATCTTAGCGGAGCTGAAATGGCTAGGCACGCTACTTCTTGACAATTCAGTATCGTCAGCATACTTGTGAAAATCACACTCATGGGCGGTAATTACATCAGACGGAGGTTGTGAATATAGAGTGAACAAAACGGGCCCTAATAAGGAGCCCTGAGGGACTCCACACAACAAAAGACTAGAAGCAGATAGCTGGCCATTAACAATAACAGCTTGAGAATAATCCTTAATGTGTGAAGTGAACCAGGCCAGGGCAGTACCACGGATGCCAAAGGTCACCTCTAACCACTTCAGCAAAACAGAATGATCGAACGTGTCGAATGCTGCACCGAGGTCCAGCAGAGCAATGAGAGAGACAAGTCTCTTGTCTGCCTTCACTAGCAGACCATCCAGGACGCTCAGCACAGCAGTCTCCATGCTGCTGTGATCCTTTCTGTATGCCGACTGATGCATTTCTAACAGACCGTTTCCAGACATAATATTGTTCATAAAAATGTTCATAATAGACAGACAGTGGCACTGTTTGCAAGATGCGACAGCTCTAACAGCAAATAGAGGAGAATAAATTGCTTGCCTTTCCTTATATAGTCTAAGGATCTTGGTCACATGGATAATGTTTGGTCAGAGTTGAAAAACAAAATGAAAATTAGCTAAGTGTGCGCTTATCACTAATTGTAATCAAGTGCCTGTGGTGCTTATTAGGACACCATTTGACTAATTCCCCAACAGTTTCCAAAAGTACTGTTAATAAATAACCATATCGCCAAATACTAGCCTCCCATGTGCAAAATTAAAGGTAGAAGAGCATTTCAAACATTGGTTACAGAATAACTTCACAATCACCATCATTAAAAAAAAATTAACTCGCTGCTACGGGCTGTACATACACACGGTCACACATACTCGCATGCACACACTCCACTAAAGACATGGATTTCGAATGCATGGTTTTCAATTAAAAAGTAAGTATATTTACAGAACATCATATAACAAGAATGGCAAAGCCCTTAGGGCTCACATGCATGACCAATCTGCATAACTCATTTGTGACCTTGGCCTTTCTGATTTGTCACTGAAATAATTATGTGTTCTACACAAGGAAAGAGTTGGCTTTTGGCGTTTTGCACCTACTAAATTCATGTTTTCTGAAATGCGTTTTTCACTTTTATCAACCGCTCATGACCCTTGACCTTTGTGAGTTGTGAACAAAATTAGTATGCATAGAAAGGTATTATCAGCAGCTACCTTTCTGATAAATCTGGTTGAAAATTTTGCTAATAATGCTGATAAAAACTAAAATCTTACCGACAAAATTAGTAATTGTTTGGGGTTTTTAAATTTTGCTGCTGCGCATCACCAGCAAAACAAACGTTTTTTTGTCAAAAATGGCTACTTTCAACCTATATATATTTCCTTATGTCTTGTGAGCCTTGACCTCAGTCTATAACTCAACGGAGAGAGAAAAAAGGTCCCCTGAATTCCGGCAAGTGTGGGTGCGAGTCGGTTATCATCAGGCTGTCGTGAGAGATATCTGGCACATATCAAACCGGCTGCGACCGTATTTCTTCCCCTCCTTTTTGCTCCTGCGGCTCCCTGCCTGACTAAAAGCTTTTCGAGTTTTTCAGTTCACGGATAGTACGGATAACTGTATCTTCACTTATACCGTGTATACACTATTTAGTTATAACAATTTTTACACTTTATTATCACTAGGCTGTTGTTCTCCCTCTCTCTCTCTTAATAAAGTTTCATTTCATCTCTCTTTCTCTCACTAAGAATGTTGTAGTTTATGTAAACACACAGTATGGTAATTTAACTGCAGTAGACAAAACGGTCAATAATGACAAAACGGTCAATTACAATTAAGACACGTTTAGTCAGTACAAAATCTTGCGAAGACTTCTCACGGTAAGTTTTATTTTGCGCACGCAGTCAATGATGTAATATAAACAAACACCGAGCTCTTAGGGCCATGTGTTTTGGGAGCTGTAGCGAATTACCTCAGTGCAGAGTAATCTCCGAGCGGTTCAAGATGTAATTGGACCTTTCCAATGGGTCATCAAAATTAGGATGCATAAAAAGGTATTACCATCAGGTACCGATATCTTTGTACTGAGTTTGGGTTTAAGTTGTGAATAGTATTTGAGAAGAAAAACAAGTCTAAATATGGCTATTTTTGACCTTTTCCCTGATCCTCTGTGATCTAGACCTTTGAGAGAAGTCACTCAAATTGGTAGGTTTCAAAAGGACAAGTATCCTTGGGCCAAGTATGAAGGCTGGCTTGAATACTCTCAGAGAAAATGCCAATGTTAAAGTTTAAGATGAATGACGACTACTGGCCCAGAATATATAGACTCAAATTTTGCTATAACACATGAACCAAAGCCAATCGACCACTGGCCCAGAGCATAGTCCCGTCACATGTGATTGTGAGACAAAAACAGTCTCATGAGCTCCATCACATCATCATCATCATCAGTCCCTTGCCCGAACTGGGCGTTGGGGGGACTGAAAGGCAGCAGCAACAGACAGTGCTCTCCACTGAGTTCTATTTTGGGCGGTGGCAAGCAAGTCTGGCATCTCGAGTTCGGTCCATTCTTTTATGTTTGCGACCCAACTCTTTCTCTGACGACCTCGCCGACGACTTCCTTCGAGAGTGCCTTGGAGGATAGTCTTGGACAAGGTGTTGTGTCGGGTCACGTGGCCAAACCAAGCAAGCTTGCGCCGTTTCACGGTTGCCAGAAGAGGTTCATGTGGGCCCACCAGGGAGGTGACGATGCTCCGTACATATTCGTTGGTTTTGTGCTCGCGGTACGAGATGCGGAGCAACTTCCTCAGGCACTTGTTCTCAAAGGCCTGGATTTTCTTTTCTGAGTCTGCAAGCAGTGTCCAAGTCTCACAGCCGTAGAGTAGAATAGACACTACGAGGGACTTGTAAAGCCTGTACTTGATGGTGAAGCTGATGGAGTTACTTCGCCATATCCTGTCCAGCCTGGCCATTGCGGATGTTGCTGTACCTATCCTGATACGGATCTCTGCTACGCAACTACCGTCTTTGGACAGGGTGGCTCCCAAGTACTTGAAGCTATTGACCTCTTCTAGCTTCTGGCCGTTCATGTGAATGTTGCTGCTGCTGTCGCTTGTGGTGTTGATCATCACTTTGCTTTTATCCGTACTGATCTCCATGCCATAAGACCCTGCGCTACTTGAAAGTTTGTCTGTCAGGTTTTGGAGCTCACTATTGCTGCCTGCCATGAGGTCAATATCGTCTGCGAATCGAAGATTGCACAGGGATCTGCCACCAATAGAGATTGAAGTATGGTGGTCGTGGAGGGTTTCCTGCATGATCTTCTCCAGGAATATGTTGAAAAGGACAGGAGAGAGCAGGCATCCTTGACGGACACCGATCGTCGTCCTGAAGAACTCGCCTGACTGATTGTTAAGTAGAACCGCGCTGCAGGCGTTCTTGTAAAGCGCTTCTATCATTTGGATCAGTCCCTCCTCTATGTTGAACGATCTCATGACTTGCCAGAGTCCGTCGTGCCAGACGCGATCAAATGCTTTCCTGAAATCAATGAAGTTGTGGTAGAGTTCGCGCTGATGCTGCAGATGTTTCTCGATCAGGACGCGGCAGTTGAAAATCTGCTCTACAGTGCTTCTTCCAACTCTGAAGCCAGCCTGTTCTTCTGCCAGCAGTTCCTCGGCGAAAGTTTTGAGGCGGTTGAGAATGATTCTAAGCATTACTTTGCTAGGGTGACTTATCAGACTGATAGTTCTGTAGTTCTGGCACTGTTTCATGTTTCCTTTCTTGGGGAGCGGGATCACTAGAGACTGTGTCCATTCTACTGGCCATTTCTTTTGCTCCCAGATCTTTTGACAGAGTGTAGTGAGGACCTTCGTTGTTACTTCTCCTCCATGTTTCAACAGTTCAGCAGGTATGTTGTCTACACCTGGAGACTTTCCTCCCTTCAGGCTGCGTACGGCTGCCTCCACCTCTTCAGCTAACACTGGCAGGTCTTCAGCCTTCCTGGCCCCAGCCTGGTTGTTTTGGAGGATGCTGGTGTCTGGCTCAGCCTTCATCACATACATTGTACATAAATACACAGTGACTTGCATTGTGATTCATAAGACAGTTGTCAACTGGTATCTATCTACACAAACAAAATATAACCTAAAGCAAAACAGTGTTCACTGTACCTTACATGATGAAAGTTATTACAAATGCAAATGGTGCATACAAATCAGAATGATGAATGCACATGCCTAATGCGATTCTTGCTCAGTTAGCCAAAAATTATGCATCTGATTTTCAAAACAGCGACCAGAAATTTGGCTTGATAGTTTCAGTATTAACCCATATCATACTAAGGCTAAAAGCTTCAAATTTGTACACTGCCATATATGCAAGCTACATTATAGTACTTACAGATAAGGATATAGACCAATGGCTTTAGTTTAAGGGTGTTGCCAAAATAGTTTGGCGCCTCTAGGTGCCAAGCTATTCTGGCACTACCCTTGAACTATTTTAGTCAAACTTATTTCACACACTGGTGTATTCCGAATGACAAGGGTTACAGTAATCTGCTCCATGACAGGCTTTGATTGCTAAAATTCTCCAATACGACCAAGATTTCCTACCCTTCTTGTCACAATCCATGTGAATAGGCACATGTAACAGGTTTTTCTACTGCCCCTTGTAAGATACTCTACTGCATACAAAAGAGAAGAAGAGCATTAAGTCTTCCATTTTACAACATTCAAATTTCATAGTTCAGTCTTTTTGTTAAGCATTCTTGCAATACATACATTCACAAAGGAGTTACTGCAAACTATTAACCCTTTAGTTGCCTGGAGTAGATCATTTTAACTCTTTTAAGACGTGCCGCAACCGGATTCGCGGCATAAAGAAAGCCGCGAATCTGGATGTGACACGTCTGGAAAGTGTTAAGCAATGAAACCGCATGTGGGCCCCTAGATTTCAGCTGGCCGGCAGCAACCTCAAACATTTTGTCCTTACTGGAGTTCTGAGGTCCTTGCATAGAAGTCTTTTTTTGCAGAAGGATCTTTAGAATGCAGTATTAGTTACAATGGGTACATACACCTGCAAAAGGCGAATCAGTAGGGGCTCAAGTACATTTTATCTTTGCCTAGATGCAAGGTATGATACTGGCAGTGACTATAGCTGCAGGGGCTCATGAGATCAGCCCCATTTTAGAATGCTCCTCAGGCAGCTGATACCATGAGGGTATTCACAGTGACTGGTACACACAATTGGATCAAAGAGCTTAAGACTTGACGCTGATGATGGCAGATCAGAAATGTTGCATGCAAACATAGACGAGTGCCTCTTGTTGACCCTCAGCATACTGCCCCTTTAAGACTGACCTCCTTTGCACAGCACCAGCTTGACCATTTCACAACCAGGTGAACCGAAGAAGGTGAATTTGATGAATTTGACATTTTATGAACAATCTGGTTAGTCACAGAAATTGCCAGAATTGTCCTGTACAAACAGTGAAAACAAGTGTCTGAGCGGGTGCTGACAATATATATATATATATATAATTGCTTCCACTGAAAATTCACACAAATTTATGATTTAATCAGTGTATGCAGCTTTTCACATGTTTCATTTGTACACTCAAATTTCCTTATTGTTGGTCATAGGTTGAGCAATGAATTTGTGACATTTCACACAATGTGTAAAATTCAAAAAACATATTTAGAGAAAACATAACTTTAAAAAACAAAAACAGTCTCAGTTAACGATATTCAATGTAAGCATAACGAAATGGTGAATATTCAAAGTGTTCGACTGTACAAATTACATGTTTATGCATATGTCTGCCACAGCATCTTGCGTCGTCTGCTAATGGACCCACGTCACAGGCGTGGTATGCATTATGAAAAGTCACATCTTCTCAACGGTTTTGGCGAAGGCCAGAATTTGACTGCCAACCTCTTTGCTCGTCTCTTCTTTCGACGCTTTTGGGTGGTCTTTTACCCATTTAGAAATGTTCAAAATCGTCTGATTGCGCAATGCATCAATTTCTCTTTGACCACTCAGTCTCTGGTACAGTTCGTAGCCTATCCTCAGTTTGGCTAGTTGCTGGGTCATATCGGAATCGCCTGTTGTGGTCCACACCAGCGTCCCGATCTGCTGGAGGAGGTCAACATCACTTAGCGCCCACGAGTCTGTATTCATCGTACAAATTAATTGGTACACACTGGCTTCTTGTTCAGCAATGTAAGAGCCAAGAGCAGGAAGTGTCAGGTTTATTGATATTGCCCTGTTTGGGGGGGGGGGGGGGTGTCTAATTTTATCTGCGCATGTGCGACGTGAGTTGATTTTTTGTATGAAATCCTTTTCATGGCAAAATTTAACAATTTCTCACTCGCGTGTTGGGAATGAAAGAGGTGTGTTGTGGACACGGAGAAATGGCTGCGGTATAAAGGGAAATTTTTTACAAGAAGCAATTTTTTTTCTCCGTTGTTATTTGTAAAGGTGTTTGTATGTTAGCTTGCAAAAGTGCATACATTTGTGTGTTACTGGTCAGTAATTCCTATTTTTGTCCCCCTCGCACAGAAGTGTGTTACCTTTCAGCGTTGCACATTTCTGAGAGACAAAGGGGTATTCATACCCCCACTGAAAACTTAACAGGGTTCTCATACCCCCTACCAACAAATTTAAAGGGTGTTTATACCCCCAGAATTTATTTATTTTTTTATAGGGAGGTACAGTATCTTCACATGAAGACTTACAGATAGTTGAATTGATGCATAGCAATATCATTACTTTTTTAGTAAATAATCCGTTCACTTTACAAAATGTAATCTCTAAGGCTCCTGCTGAACGTCATGTTTCTATGTGTTGTAGGAGGGGGGGGGGGTGTGGGGTCATTCACACGCACTCACACCACTGGGAATTCGCTTCCGTGAGGGTCGATAAGAGGCTCACCAAGAACATACTTTTATTGCGAGTCAATTCACGGCATTAAGCCAGTGCATTAGATCAATGCCTTAAGCCACCCTGCAACAAACATTACAGATCATAAGTATATATCATATACAATAAAGCTTGAACGTATGTTGTTATAGCTATTATCAAACTACCATAAATATACATATGCTATATAGCTTTAACATACATTCTAGCTATTGTCAATCAACTAAATTTACAAAACGAATGTACAATACACATCAGCTCTAAGCAAAGAATTATAAAAACAGACAGTCAAGTAAATAACATAAAATGCATTAACGACGTTTTTCAGTTAATGCAATATTCTATTACATTAACAAACAACAACACATTTAGTTATTCAACCTACCTTAGCAAAGTGTTAAAAATGGATAGAATGAAGGTAGACTGAATTCCGTATATAACCAGGTGCAGTCAAGTAACAAAACTGCTCTGACTGCCCAAAAATGTGATAGCAGTTATAGGTGAATACAGTTCAGTCAAAGCTCATGCACCTGACTGAAAACTCATGACAAAACATACCACCTAAGATGCACTGGATTCATGGAGCACTTATAGCTACATGCTGTCCAAACACAGAGTCAGGCAGCGATACTTATACATTTAGGCTAGAGCTAGGCACCATTCCACTGACTTAAACTGTTCTAACTTACACTACTTACAGTTAAACCTGTCTGGTATGTAGTGCAGTCTATCCATACCACCTTATAAAACAAAAGAACGGAATGAAATAGATAAAAAGGGAAAAGATCTAAGAAGACAATACTAACTAGAAATTAACAACCTATTTGGCTTTAACCATTAATTAACATTTATTTAACTTACAGATCATAATCAGTGGAAAATACTGACTAAATACTTCCATTCCTCTAAACTGCATGATCAAAGATCACTCTACCACATATGGTTTTATCATCTGCTGAGTATATAAAAATAATAATAAGCTTGAACTGCATGTATATTGTACCGATACCAACAGCACACCTTCTGCCTTGCCGAATAATTTACGCAAGGACCCTCTCTGTAGACTTATTTTTACCTTTTCACCCCCCCCCCCACCCCCCTACCAAGAGTTGCAGTAGGTGCTCACACCCTTTCAGATGACCTTCGTTACATAATCTGGGAATTTGTTTATGTGAAATATCCCCATTTTTACACTTTGTACAATCCTGCTTTTAGAGGATGCATTAGGGGACTCAACCCCAGCAAGTTACATCAGGTAGAATATAATATGTACCTGCAGGTATGCGGTGGATGTTGTTTCAGTTCCGTTTTAGGATGGTTTGAAGACTCATCATCATTATCATCATATTAATGTGGTAAACTTAATAGGAAAATAATCAAATACAAATATAAGAAAAAAGACTAGAAGAAAAGTAACTGCATGATGTGTACATAAATAAGATTTTGATGCTCTAAGAATCATTTGCATAATTAATTGTGCAAGTATGTTGGGTACAAATATTACAGTTACTTATGCACTGGGTATATTCAAGTTACGAGACTATAAACTGTCAAACTTGACCATCAGCCCTAATCATCCTCAAAGGGTGGGTGTTTACACTCTTCATTCCTTTCTTCTTGTTCCATTCTTTTTTGTCCTTTTCAAATTCTTCCTCATGTCTGCACTGCCTGTAATCTTTGATTAGATCAATGCTGTTGGAATGGGCTGGTGTTCCTAGGAAATGAGATGTGTGTTTATGGCATTTATGCAGTTTGTATGCATTATTTCCTTGTGTCTTTTTCAATCATAACGATTTTGTAACCTAGCATAAACTATAAACTAGCATGAATAAGCAATCTCGTCAATGTCTAAGGTTAGGTGCTGCTTGGACTGCCGGGTTGGTCAGGGTGCTGGTCAACTCGCCCATATGCCATCTAGCCCAGTCAACTCGCTAAGAAGCTAGGCCCACGCTACCACAAACACCTATTGCCGGGCGCAATTTTGTGGCGGCAATGTTGCCGCCTCAATTAGGGGGCGCCTACAATATTGCCGCCACAAATTGCGACCCGATACAAACCGAGTCTATTCATTTGTGGTAGCCGGCAAGGCTCGAGCAATGTTGCCGCCTCTCAGCCAATCAGCGGTGTTCTTGCGCCACTTCCCGTTTCTTCATCTTCCGGCGAGCCGGGAAAAATGGCGGAGAAGCTGAGCGACGGCCGACGGCTTTGAGACTGTTAACTCATTGGAGACGCGCCGCATGTGGAAACGCTGCAAATAGCTGCGTATCCGTATGCGGCATGTCTCCAGTGAGTAAATTGATCAACCTTGTCCGACAGTTCACATGCATATGGGACTCCCGCAGCTCCGAATATTTCAACCGGGCGCGCCGTGAGAGCTGTTCCATACATGGTAATGGCAGGTCAGTCAGTACAAAACATTGCGCGTACATTGAAACGTGTGCCACGAAGCCGATGTGGCAGGAGGCAAATTGTTGCTTACCACACATTGCTAGTGGCAAATTCTGGTAGCGTGGGCCCAGCCTCTAAGGAAAATGTAAACTCGTCCAGGATAGCAGTAATCGCGCCCAAAGTGGCAGTCAACTAGCGCTGATTTGGTATACCTCGCCCTGTGCCTAGGTGACATGCACCAACGGCGCCATTGTTGCTTTTTTCACACCAGACCCATCGCTCAGACCAGTCCTGTGCACCAGATCGGTTTAGAGCGTGTGCTCTCTGCACCTGTAATGAGCAATCTCGGAGAAAGAATCATGTGACGTTTGATTGCTGCAAAATAAGATGAATAAAGAATATACCTTTTACCATATGTAGTCTGGCAATAATGCATCGTTATGCTAGCACCATGAAACATTACACGATTTGGCAGATTTTAAAAATAGTTTCGTGTTTCCTCAATGATGGTGATTTTGGGACATCTGCATCACTTTGCGGCAGAAAGCACCATCGTGACCGTAACCATACAAGAGATGAGTGCACTACAATGGACTTGATTTATGATTAGGAAAGTTCTATCTTTTCCAGTAGGGACGTACGCCCTCCAACATTTTGTGCTCAAGGGGAGTAATGCTAAAACAGGAAACAAACCGTTTTTCGACTGCAATCACAATCTTCCGCGAAAATGTACAAGACCACACTTCAAGTGCAGAAGCCTACCTGCGCGTGCAGTTCTGGTGCACAGGACCCATCCAAGCGAGTGGACAGATGTGAAAATCGCAGTAATGGTGCCATTGGTGCGTTTAACCTAGGTACAGGGTGAGGTGTACCAACTCAGCTCAACTAGCCCAATGCCCGAGTCAACTCGCAGATGGCTCAAGTCAACTCGACCAAGCAGTTTTAGCTTGGTCTCACACGTGTATTTGTGTGTGTGTGTTGTGTCACGTTTTCAATCTGTTGATCAGTTCCTCGTCTTCATTTCGTTACAGCAGTTAAGTTTATTTGAGATGGGTTGCCGATCATCCAGTGATTCGCATAATTTAGGCAGCACAGCACAGACACTGATATTTTTTAAAGCTGAGAGATGATGTTTGAAAGCACAATAATCTAATCCTAATGGGGAGACCATCGAAACTGATGATGTCGTCATTGTGCATGGCTTCTATTTGTGGGTGCGGATATGGCTGGCCAAGCCAATCCTGGAGCCACACCTGCGAGGGCAATGGGGGCACTGGAATGTAGCTGTGGGGAGAGTCGACGCTGTCTTTCTGCGAGCTCTGGCACTGGTGATCCGTTCGCGCCAATTGTGTTCAAAGAGCGTGCAGGCTTTCCTGGTGGCGGCATGCCAGCCGGATCTGTCTTGTGCTTGTGCTTCAAGTTACTTTACCGGGAAGACGCAGTGCTTGAGGCTGTCTCTTACGCAGTCTTTGAAGCGTTTCTTTGGCCATCCTTGCTTCATGTGGCCTTTTGAGAGTGCAACATACAGGAGTTGGCGTGGCATGCGAGAATCATGCATGCGTATGACATGACCTGTCCAGAGGAGTTGTGTCTTTAAGATCAAGGCTTCAACACTCACTAAGCCAGCATTGTCCAGGACTTCCAGGTTTGTCACCTTGTCTTGCCTTTTGATGCCCATGAGTGAGCACAGGGATTTCATGTGGAAATGTTCAAGCTGCTTGAGGTGCTTTCTGTACAGCGTCCATGACTCGCAGCCGTAGAGGAGGCTGGGGAGAACTACTGCCTTGTAGACTTTGATCTTGGTGGAAAGCTTGACGTTGTTGTTATTCAACACATGAGTGCGCAGGTGACCCAGGGCTTGGCTGGCTTTGCTGATGCGAGCTGCGATTTCCTTGTCGATAGTACCGTCAGAAGAGATGATGCTCCCAAGGTACCTGAACTGGTCGACAGTCTTCAGCTTGGTGCCTTCGATGTACACTTTGGGTGGGGGGGCTCTTGCGCCTGGGGCCGGGTGGTGCAGGACGTCGGTCTTGCTGAGACTGATGGTGAGGCCAAACAATTGAGAGGCTTCCGAGAACCTGTTGACGATGGTCTGGAGGTCAAACTTCGTGTGTGCCATCAGCGCACAGTCATCGGCAAACAGTGCCTCAAAGATCAGTCTCTCGATGGTCTTGGTCCTGGCATTCAGTCAACGGAGGTCGAAGAGAGAGCCGTCTAGTCTGTACTTCAGGTACACTCCCTTCTCAAGGTCGCGTACTGCATGGGTCAGGACACACGTGAAGAACAGGTTGAACATCACGGGGGCAGGAACACAACCTTGATTCACACCGTTGGAAATGTCGAAGGGTGCGGATGTGTCGCCGTTTGACTGGACAACTCCTACCATTCCATCATGGAAGAGGCGGATGATGTTGGTGAACTTCCTGGGGCAGCTGAGCTTTGCGAGGATGACCCAAAGCGCTTCTCTGTTTACGGTGTCGAATGCTTTGGTCAGATATATGAAGACAGCGTAGAGGTCCATGTGCTGCTCAATGCATTTCTCCTGGACCTGTCTCACAGAGAAGACCATGTCGACTGTACTGCAGCCGGGTCTGAAGCCGCATTGAGCCTCTGGGAGTGCTTCCTCAGATACAGAGCTGATCAGGCGGTTGAGGATGACTCTCACAAGGATCTTGCCAGCAATGTACAAGAGTGAGATCTGTTGGTAATTGGCACAGTCTGCTTTGCTGCCCTTGTTCTTGAACAGGGAGACGATTGTAGCATCTCTAAATTCCTATGGCATGTTCTCCTCTGCCCAGATGCATGTCAGAATGTTGAGGAAGGCATCAAGGGTCTCAGGTCCAATTGCCTTGAAGAGCTCTGCGGGGATGCTGTCCATGCCTGCAGCCTTGCCGGAGCTAGTCTGGTTGATCGCTTTCTTGACCTCGTCCAGGGTTGGCGGGAGGTCAAGGTCATCCAGTGTCGGCTTCTGGGGAATCATGTCCAGGGCCACAGGATCGACAGTGGAAGGCAGGTTCAGCAGATTTGAGAAGTGTTCTCTCCAGTGCTCAGTGATGCTGCCTTTGTCCTTTAGCAAGGTGAAGCCGTCTGCGGAAAAGAGAGGGGTTGTGCTGGGTCTAGCAGGGCCGTAGACAGCTTTCATAGCGCTGAAAAACTCATTGGAGTTGCTGGATTCAGCGAAGTGTTCAAGTTCTTTTGTTTTGCTGTCCCACCAGGTGTCCTGCATGTTGCGGAACTCTCTCTGGGCTTTTCTCTGGAGGTGTTTGAAGCGGTCTTTCTTGGACAAAACTCCTTATATTCGGTTTTGCAATGATTCATAGCCTCGCGCTGGGACCATATGGCGTTGAGGCGCGTCCCCTGGGTGGTGGATAGGGGGTCCCTCGTGAGAGGGGTGCACCGAATAAAATAAGGTGCCGTGAACCAACATGGTCTAAGGGAAGGTGACCCCGACAGAAAACCCCTGGTCCTCCTAGTAAGGGGGTTGGGCGTGGGGGTAGCTTCCCCACCCTGCAAAAAAGGAAATAGCTACAAAAACGCCGACGAAAAGACTAACTGTAATTCCTTTCCTGGAGGAGGAAGGTTCTTCTACTAGAAGACTTATGACGTCCTGTGGTGAAAGCCGGAAGTCTTCGGAAGCCACAGGACCGAGCCGCCTCTCTCTATCCAGGGACACAACCATGGGCACATGGAACGTCAAGACCATGTACCAGAGCGGCAAGGCCGCCCAGATAGCAGCGGAAATGCAAAAGTACAACCTTTCCCTGCTAGGTATCAGTGAAGCCAGATGGACGCAGTCTGGCCAGAAAAGGCTGTTAAGTGGGGAGATGATTCTGTATTCAGGTCATGAAGAGGAGAATGCCCCCCATACAGAAGGAGTAGCATTCATGCTGTCACCAGTGGCACAGAGAGCGCTGATGGGCTGGGAACCTCTTGGGCCAAGAATTATAACAGCAGCCTTTAGAACCAAGAAAAAGCTCAAGCTGAAGGTCATCCAGTGTTATGCGCCCACCAATGACAGTGACGAGGAAGAGAAACAAGAGTTCTACGACCGACTCCAGAGTGCCATGGACAAATGTGCGGAGCGAGACATCACCATCGTCATGGGCGATTTTAATGCCAAAATAGGGGAGGACAACACCGGATACGAAGAGGTGATGGGGAGACAGGGACTAGGCTCGGAGATGAGTGAGAACGGGGAGAGGTTTGTAGACTTTTGTGCTCTAAACCGACTTGTCATTGGAGGCAGCATCTTCCCACACAGAAGAATACACAAAGCAACTTGGGTCTCACCTGACCATACGACAGAGAACCAAATAGACCATATCTGCATTAGCAAGAAATTTAGAAGATCCCTTCAAGATGTTCGAGTGAGGAGGGGAGCAGATGTCGCCTCAGACCACCATCTGCTTACCTTAAGAATGAAGCTCAAGCTAAAGAAAAGCCGCACAGAGACAACAAGAAGACAGCGCTATAATGTAGGCCTCCTGAGAGAAACTGGAGTTAGAGAAGAGTTCAAACTGGTGCTGTCCAACCGGTTTCAAGCGCTACAGGAGCTAGTAAATGAAGAGGAGGCGGTCACCACAGAGCAGCAGTGGAAGGCAGTTAGAGAGGCGCTGAATTCGACCTGCAAAGACACTGTAGGGTTCAGGAAACACCACCACAAGGACTGGCTGTCGGCACAGACCTTGAAGAAGATAGAAGTGAGGAAGCAGAAGAAAGCAGCTGTCAACAACAGTCGCACGAGAGCAGCCAAAGTAAGGGCACAGGGGGAATACTCGGAAGCCAACCGCGAGGTGAAGAGTAGTATCAGGGCAGACAAGAGGGCCTACACAGACAGCCTGGCAGCAGAGGCAGAAAAGGCAGCAGGCAGCGGCAACATGAAACAGCTCTACGACATTACCAGAAGATTGTCGGGTAAGTATGGCCATACAGAAAGACCAGTAAAAGACAAAGAAGGCAAGCCTATTGCAGACAGAGCAGACCAACTCGACAGATGGGCCGAGTATTTTGAAGAGTTACTGAACAGACCTAGCCCACCCGATCCCCCCGACATCCAACCGGCAGAGACCGACCTACCCATCAGCTGTGACAGACCCAGCCGGGAAGAGATCAGAAAAGCAGTGGCATTTTTGAAGAATGGCAAAGCAGCAGGGCCAGATGGCATCCCAGCGGAGTCTCTGAAAGCAGACCTAGAGACAACAGTGGAGATGCTGTACCCACTGTTTGGAAAGATCTGGGAAGAGGAGGTGATGCCAGCTGACTGGAAGGAGGGGGGTACCTAATCAAGCTTCCCAAGAAAGGCGACCTCAGCAAGTGTTCCAACTACAGAGGAATCACCTTGCTGTCCGTACCAGGAAAGGTCTTCAACAGGATCATCCTAGAGAGAATGAAGAGCTCCGTTGACCCCCAGCTGAGAGACCAGCAAGCAGGATTCAGGAAAAACCGATCATGTACAGACCAGATCGCCACTCTCCGCATCATTGTGGAACAGTCTCTGGAGTGGAGCTCCCCGCTGTACGTCAACTTTGTGGATTATGAGAAAGCATTTGACAGCGTGGACCGAGAGACTCTGTGGAAACTCCTACGACACTACGGTGTACCCACAAAGCTCATCCGCCTGATCAAGAGCAGCTATGATGGCATGACATGTCGCGTGATCCACGAAGGGCAGTTCACCAGAGAGCTCCAGGTCAGAACTGGTGTCAGGCAGGGGTGTCTGCTGTCTCCGTTCCTCTTCCTACTGGCCATAGACTGGGTCATGAAGATGACCACAGAGCACAGACGAAGTGGACACTGTGGACACAGCTTGACGACCTCGATTTTGCAGATGACTTGGCATTACTGTCCCACACTCATCAACAAATGCAGGACAAGACCACGAGGCTTGCTGACATCTCGTCCCAAGTGGACCTCACCATTCACAAACAGAAAACAAAGACAATGAGGCTGAACGCAACCAGGGAAGAACCAGTCTTGCTTGCTGGCACCCCGTTGGAGGAGGTGGAGTCCTTCACCTATCTCGGGAGCATCATAGACAAAAAAGGCGGCACTGATGCAGATGTCAGAGCACGAATTGGTAAAGCCAGAGCAGCCTTTCTCCAGTTGAAAAATGTGTGGAGTTCCAGAGAGCTGTCACAACACACCAAAGTCCGGATTTTCAACTCCAATGTAAAAGCAGTTCTCCTATATGGAGCAGAGACATGGAGATTGACAAAAACCACAGTCAACAGAGTACAGACCTTCATGAACAGTTGCCTTAGAAGAATTTTGAAAATCCACTGGCCAGAGAAGATCAGCAACGTCAGACTCTGGGAGAGAACAGAGCAGATAACAGCAGAGAATGAAATTGGGCGAAGAAGATGGGGATGGATCGGTCACAGTCTGAGAAAGCCAGCTTCCAGTATCACTAGGCAGGCATTGTCATGGAACCCCCAGGGAAAGAGGAAAAGAGGTAGGCCGAGAAACTCCTGGCGTCGAGACCTCCAAGCAGACATCAAGAGACTGGGAACCACCTGGAGTAGAATTGAAGGAGAAGCACAGGACAGGAGTTGCTGGAGGTCTCTCGTCGACGGCCTATACCCGGGTAGGGGTGACAGGCGTAAGTAAGTAAGTAAGTAATGATTCATAGGTTGGTCAATTTACTGCAAAATCTCTTATACTGTATTTTTGTGGTAATAAGACAGTAGGTCTATTTACAGCAAAATCCCTTTTAATGGGTTTTGCAGTAATTAAACCTTTGGTCTATTTACCGCAAAATAAGCTTGTGATATGGCATATGGATGAGTTGACCGGCAACCATTGGTGACGCATTTTTCAGTTTTCTAGTTTTTACATTTAACATTGGCACTTTCTATGTCTCTGCTGCTGTCAAGCATTCTTGGCTTGACTTCGCGAACGAAGATTCTATAGGGCTTGCCCACGTCGCCTGCAGGCATTTTCGTGGCTGCGGAGGCCAATCCGGGACAGGCAGGTTTGACCGCAGTGGCTGCAGGGGAAGGTCTGGTCAGGGTTCTGAGTTACGACAACTCTGTTTTTTCTTCTGAGCCGCTTGTCCTTAAGGTTAGCTCTGCAAGAGTCCTCAAAGGAGACGGCTGCCTTGTGAATGGTGCAGCGCCAGGTGTCACGGTCCACAGCAAGCAAAGACCACTGGCGATGGTCGATTTGGCAGGCACTAAGTGACTTCTTGAGACCGTCTTTGTATCTCTTCTTTGGTGCCCCTCTGTCTCGGTGTCCAGTGGCGAGCTCGCCGAACAGAGTGATCTTGGGTAGGCGATGATCCTCCATCCTGGAGACGTGCCCCGCCCAGCGAAGCTGTGTCCGCAGCAGCAAAGCCTCGATGCTCACAGTTTCCGCCTGTTCAAGGACCTCGACGTTGGTGACATAGTCACTCCAGTGAATGCTGAGGATGGTACGCAGGCAGCGCTGGTGAAAGCGTTCGAGGAGTTGTAGTTAGCTGCGGTAGAGGGCCCAGGACTCGGAACCGTACAGCAGGGTGGTGAGGATGACAGCTCTGTACACGCTGATCTTGGTGCCTTTATTCAGCTGTTGATTGTGCCACACCCGCTTGAATAGTCGCCCAAAAGCACTGTTCGCTTTTGCCAGCCTGTTGTCCAGCTCCTTGTCCAGCTTGGCGTCTGATGTGATGATGCAGCCAAGGTAGGTAAACTGGTGTACAGACTTCAGTTCGGACTCGCCGATGGTGATGTGGGGAGGGCAATGCTCTTCCTTGGGTGCCAGCTGATGAAGGACCTCTGTCTTTTTCAGACTGACCTTAAGTCCAAAGAGCTGGGCGGCATCTGCGAAGCAGGACGTAATGCGCTGCAAGGCTCTCTCTGTGTGTGCAATGAGGGCAGCATCATCAGCAAAGAGCAGCTCACGAATCAGTTGGTCTAGGGTTTTCGTTTGGGCCTGCAGTCGTCTGAGGTTGAACAGGCTGCCATCGAGACGATACCTGATGTACACTGCGTCATCATCGTCGAGGTCCACTGTGGCCTGCTTCAACATCATGCTGAAGAAGATGGTGAAGAGGGTCGGTGCCAGCACGCAGCCTTGCTTCACGCCATTGCGAATGGGGAATGGTTCTGAGAGGTCACTGTTTAGTCTGACCTGACCTTGCTGGTCCTCGTGGAGCTGGACGATCATGTTGAGGAACTTTGGGGGACAACCTAGTCGCTCCAGGATCTGCCACATACCTTGCCTGCTCACAGTGTCAAACGCTTTTGTTAGGTCGACAAACGTTACATACAGCCCTTTGTTCTGCTCGCGGCACTTCTTCTGAAGCTGTCTCAGCACAAAGACCATGTCGGTGGTACTCTTGTTGGCTCTGAAGCCACACTGGCCCTCTGGGAGGTGGTCTTCAGCGATGGCAGGTACCAGCCGATTCAGGAGCAACCTTGCGAGAATTTTCCCAGCAATGGACAGCAGGGTAATTCCACGATAATTAGAGCAGGCAGACTTCTCTCCTTTGTTCTTGTACAGAGTGATGATGACTGCATCACGGAGATCCTTTGGTAGTGTTTCTTTTTCCCAGCAGCAGAGAAAGAGGTCGTGGAGCTTGTTGTGCAGTGCTGGGCCTCCATGTTTCCAGATCTCTGGCGGGATTCCGTCAATGCCTGCTGCTTTGCCACTCTTGAGCTGGTGGATGGCTGTGAGGGTCTCTTCGGCGGTGGGCGGTTCGTCCAATTCAAACTTTAGTGGAAGGTGTGGGATTTGGAGGATGACTGTTTCTTGAACAGTGCGCTCAGCGCCGAAGAGGTCCTGAAAGTATTCCGACCAGCGGTTCAAGATGGAGGTATTATCTGTGAGGAGTGCCTGTCCATCAGCGCTTCGCAGGGGACTTTGTACCAGGTGCCTAGGGCCATACACTGCTTTCAGTGCTTCGTAGAAGCCCCTGTAGTCACCGTTGTCAGCGCAGAGCTGGGTCCTCTGTGCGAGTCTGGACCACCACTCGTTCTGGAGCTCTCTAAGCTTGAGCTGGAGACTGCTGCAGATGAGGCGGAAGGCAGACTTCTTCACAGGGCAGGAAGTCTGGGCTAGGTGGGCCTGGTGGGCGGCTCTTTCTTTTGCTAGAAGTTCCTGGATCTCTATGTCATTTTCGTCAAACCAGTCTTTGTTCCTCTTTCTAGCAAAGCCCAAGACTTCCACAGAAGATTTTACAATAGCAGTTTTCAGTTGTTCCCAGAGTGTTTCAGGGGAGGAGTCTGCTGGATCAGCTGTGTCTTTGAGCATGCGCTGTAAATCGGCCTGAAGGGCAGCTTTCTTGTCGTCACACTGAAGGCTGGCAACATCAAGCTTTTTCTTGGGGGGGGGGGGGGGGGGGCCCCTTTCTTGGGTTTCAGCTTGAGGCAGAGCCTGAGTTTGCAGCGAACAAGGCAGTGGTCAGTGTGGCACTTTGCGCTGGGCATCACTCTGGTGAGGAGGACGTAACTGCGGTCCCTCTGACGCACTAGGACATAGTCGATAAGGTGCCAGTGCTTGGAGCGAGGATGCATCCAGGTGGTCTTTCGACTGTCCTTTTGCTGGAAAGTAGTGTTGGTGATGACAAGTTGCTGCTCTGCACAGAGCTCCAACAGTAGGCGACCATTGTCATTGCAGTTCCCAACGCCATGCTTGCCGAGGACTCCTTTCCAGGCTTCAGAGTCTTGGCCCACTCTGGTGTTGAAGTCGCCAAGGATGATGACTTTGTCGTCTGCAAGGGTGCTCTGCAGGAGGCTGCGCAGGTCAGAGTAGAACTTGTCTTTTTCTGCAGGCTCTGCCAGGAGGGTTGGGAAGTACACACTGAGAAGGGTGACATATTGCTGGTGTCTCGGTGGGAGGCGCATGGACATGATGCGGTCGGAGTGACCCGTTGGTAGGTTTTCCAACGTAGTTGCAATGGGGGTCTTCACCATGAAGCCCACGCCTGAGAGCCATCTTTCTGATGCAGGCCTGCCTGACCAGTAGAGGGTGTAGCCAGCGCCAAGTTCTTGGAGGCTGCCTTCCTCTGGAAGGCGTACTTCGCTGAGCGCGGCGATGTCGATGTTTAACCTCCGCAATTCATGGGCAATGAGGGCGGAGCGACGTTCAGGGCATCCGCTGTCTGCTGTGTCGAGCATGGTTCGGATGTTCCAGCATGCTACGTTGAGTCCGGTCGTGGTCGTCATGAGAGTGGATTCATTGTTTTTTCTTGTTTTCTGACCGCATGAGAAGATGCCCGTTGACCGCGGCTAGCCAACTGGGGTTACGAGGGGATGAGCTTTGTTTAGGCCATCTTTTCTAGGCCCCTCTCCGTGTGGAGCAAGCAGTGCTGTCCCTAGAGAAGGCTGCTTGGTCGTTCAGGGTGTGCCGAGTGACGTTGTCATCCCCAGGTCAACATCAGGCGACCAATATCCTGAACCGCCTGCATGCAGGTTTGAGACTGCGGCTTCCAGTGACATCTTTCACCTGCCGTTTTGCCCTTTGCCCATCGCTACAGGACTTGGAAAGTTCAGTGTCATAGTCCGTGGGCGTTTCCTAAAGCCTGCGTGGTGGAGCTTTTTGGTGGAGTGCAGTGTGCGCAGTACCCTTTAAACCCTTGGTTCGTTTGCCATGGCCTAGCAAGCTGGGACGGTGGCATCGAGGTCCTCGGGTCGTATGTTTTATATCAGACTGTCCTTGTCTTAGTCTCTGGCTCAAAAGCCTTCCCCGGAGACACGGGGGCTTTGATGTCAGGGGTTTCCTCCCTTAGCCTTTCCGCAGCCAAGCCTGCAAGGCAGCAGGGGACTCGTGGGGGCCGGGGTCGTCTATGTCCCGTGCAGATGTGAACATCTGCCCACTGCCCAGACGGTGACACCAGAGGAGAAAAATCCAACGCCGGAACCCGGTATCGAACCTTTGGCATTGGAGGCAGACGCCTTAACCACTGCGCCACTTCCCCGCTGTCAAGCAAAGCACAAACAAACAGCCTAGACTACTTGAGTGAGCGCAAGCATCCTACATTACTGTATATTTGTATTTATACAAAGTCGAGTGTATCCAAGTTACTCGGCGAGAGTATTCCTGGAATCAACAGAAACCCACAATCAAGGACGGACTCAGTCTATTGTTGACAAAATCGGGATATCATACAACTTGGATTACTTCCGGCCGAATGCCCTCACGAAAGACAACTTCCGCTGAAAAGGGTCATTGTTGTTTGGGGTAAAAAGTTCTATTTGGATTCACAAAACAAACTAAGGTTCGGTTGACAGGCTGGCTGGTGGCTTGTATGGATTTGTGAGAAGTGTCGGACGGGGTCAGCTAGATGCGAGGTCATGCCAGATACAAAGGACAGGTGAGTTATTGATCGTGGAACGTGAATTTGATAAAGGAAACCAGCGTTCACGCAGTGTCAGAGAAAATGGGGTTGTCGGTGAGAGAAAAATCACAGCATGTTGTGGTTTACGTGTCATCAGAATCGATCTAGATTTGTCACAAATACTGGTCATGCTGACACACCAGTTGATTTTACATGCATGTATTTCACTCACGATTGGACTGAGATAACAAAGACCTGGAGACCACCCAATATGGTGAATAATTGTACTATTGTTACGGAGGGGATGGGTCACTGAACATTGATGGTTGTCTTATTGTGTGGCAGTCGCTTTGTGGTACACGTGCAAAGTTCAGTACAATGCAATGTGATTTAAAACTTATAAGAATTGTGGGTGACAGGAAGAATAAAAAAGGCTCAATAAGAGAACAACAAAGATGTCTGATAGTGATAAAGTCCCAAGTATGTCTTGTCAAATTTTGTATTGCACATCAGTCTCCACTGCCCTGGTAACAAATAGCCCTTTTTTTTTTCTTTTTTTTTTTTTTTTAAATCCATTTTTAGTATTATCATACAACAAAATAACTTATTTGCAATTAATTAAACCCTCTAGTAAGGCACTAAGCTGAGATCTGACCTGCGATCTCATTGTTTTCTTAAACCAAAAGTGAACATTAGAAACAGTGTCATATTTGTACAATATAACTGAGCCAGTAATTTAACCACAAAATAATCTTGAATAATGTTGGCACCCAATTAAAGAAATGTGTCTGCAAAAACATGCAATGCATGCATACAAGACTGACTGTTATTTATGTCCCGAGTCAAGTTTGAATCTCATGTCCAAAGTATCGTAGGTCATGTGTTTGTTCTCTCTGAGATATTGTTCTCAGGGACATTTATCCTTACAGGGGGCTTGAGGAGACAGGGAGGCCTGTCTGTGATGTGAAGGAGTTGTCTGGAAAGCTGGCCCAGGAGCTGACGACGGGTCACCACAGCAAGCAGTCGTACCAACATGGCAACTCCCCGCCCTCCCACTACAGTCAGCATAGCTCACCTTCGCACTCGCATGCACATTCAGAGGAGGCCATAAAATATGGAGAGCTTGTGGTTGTTGGGTAAGGATGTTCATTTCATTTTCTTCATCTCTTTCTACATTTTTTTAACTTCTAAAAATTTAATTGTTTTTAATCAATAGTGCTAATAGTACACCAGTGATCATTCTAAAAATTCATTCACATGCGCCATTGACCTACAAATCCAATGGGTCACTTCTAAAACTGGATGGGCCAAGTGCTGGCAAAGCTGGCAAACAAACTAGGTTTGTGCCTTTTTGGGGCAGCAGAGGGTGTAAGTTACTGGTTAGGTTGATTACCTGAGCAGATAAAGATGGGAAAAATGCCCTTTTACACGTCCAGGTAAAGCATTTTAATTTTTTAGTCTACAGAATGTCTCTACTTAGACAGTTTTTCACTTTTTGTCATTTATTTTCTTGTTCTACTTGGGCAGTGATGATGATGGTCTACGGAGGCCTCACCTGTCTGCCTATTCAAAGTACTGGTTCTAAAATTGTCAATTCCAACTACTAAACTGATCATATTTCTGTGCTCATAGTACAACCCTTGTAAAAACTTTAGTTCTTTTTCCTAAATAAATCAGTGGTACTCATGCAGCCACATGGGCTGGAACTTTAGTTTAATTCGGCATTGCCATAATTTACATACTGCTATTGTTGCATGACTGGAGAGACTTGTGTGGCTGGATGATTCCTTAGTTGTACATAATCTCAGTCTACCTGGACTGTAACTGTAAGCTTAAGTTGTTTTATGGAGGGGAGGGGGAGTGGTGGTGGGCAAGTTTACAAGCTTTCATTGGAATCGTTTGGAAAATTGATTCATGTTGCAAAGAAAAAGAGACTACTTTCACTTAGCATCTGGCCAGAGTAGCCAATCAGATTCCGTATTTTCATAAGCATGTAGAGTTACTTTCCATTATCAAGCACCCCACATGTTTCACATAACCCGATATCAATCTTGTGCAAACTTGATTGTGATAAAAACAAGATGGGATGAACCATAACCCACAAAGTCCCTTATATATGATGAGAGCTGCCTTCTCTGTCAAGGATCTCTACCTTTTGTCTTTGACTTGATTATGATGTTGAAATATCTCCTTTTGAAAATACCCCACCCGGGTCTGCCCTGGGGGACTTGGGTGGGGTTAGGTACTTTTTAGTTCCCAGGGTCACCCTGGTCAGCCCCACAGGGTGGGTTTTTCTCTCTATTCTGGGGCATGTGTTTCTGTCTACCCTTTGCCCATTCACCTGTATTTGCCTTTTAAAAACTCTCCCTACTGTCTGCACTGCCTGTAGCTCTTGATATTGGATGTGTGTTGCTAAATGGTCTTAGCTTTATTTAGCCCCATGTGTTAGGTTTATTTAACGTATTTGACCGGCTGGCGACATACATTCAATGTTCTGTTTTTTTGTTTTTTTCACAAGCAGTGCAGGCACGTCCTGAGAAAGCCTTGTTGCTGTCGGGACGTTAAGCAATGTACAATCAATCAATCAATCCTTTTGAAAAAGCCTCGCAGATGTGCCAATGTGTCATAACTCTATAAGGGGCACGCGCCGTGCATACACGTCATTGGTTTGTCAAACGTCATTTTGTCGTGACTTATTTTTTTAATTTTTGTACGTAATCGTATATTTAACCTGATATGAAATTCGCTTGCTATAATTTGTGTGAAATCAGATTGACTTTACCTAGCTACATGCTATACTAAGTATAGCTGCATTTTCATCTGAAAGCATGTCGATGTGTGTATATGCTTGTGCGTGCGTGCATGCACGCACTGCAAACATCCTCAAGAGGCATAGATGTTCATGCACCCTCCGGGCACCTGAGGATCTATGCCTCTTGGAGATGCTCGCATATGTGTCATTGGTTTGTCAAACGTCATTTGTCATGACGTAATTTTTAGTTTTTACGTAATTTTATATTTAACGTGATATGAGTTTCGCTTTTGATTCAAGACTTGTGAAAACGGTGACAGAACTAGAATTTTACAGTACAATTTCAGTCTTGCTATAATTTGTGTGAAATCAGGTTGACTTTACCTAGCTACATGCTATACCAAGTACACCTGCATGCTCTTCTGAAAGTGCGTCGATGTGTGTGTATGCATGTGTGTGAGTGCATGTGCACACTTCAAACGTCCTCAAGAGGCATAGATGTTCATGCACCCTCCCGGCACATGAGGATCTATGCCTCTTGGAGATGCGCGCATATGTGTGAGAACAAGCAAGAAAGAGAGAGAGTTACGTCATATGTCGCCCCAAGTGTGTGGAACTCGCTGCCAACGGAAATGCGGAATCTGCCCACATTGTCACAGTTCAAGGCTCACTTAAAGACTTTTCTTTTTTGTTGGGCATTTAACACTTAGCTCATATTTAGCTATTATCACAGCAGCCTTTAGAACAAAGAAAAAGCTCAAGCTGAACGTCATCCAGTGTTATGCGCCCACTAATGACAGTGACGAGGAAGAGAAACAAGAGTTCTACGACCGACTCCAGAGTGCCTTGGACAAATGTGCGGAGCGAGACATCAGTCACTATCATCATGGGCGATTTTAATGCCAAAATAGGGGAGGACAACACCGGATATGAAGAGGTGATGGGGAGACAGGGACTAGGCTCGGAGATGAGTGAGAACGGGGAGAGGTTTGTAGACTTTTGTGCTCTAAACCGACTTGTCATTGGAGGCAGCATCTTCCCACACAGAAGAATACACAAAGCAACTTGGGTCTCACCTGACCATACAACAGAGAACCAAATAGACCATATCTGCATTAGCAAGAAATTTAGAAGATCCCTTCAAGATGTTCGATTGAGGAGGGGAGCAGATGCCGCCTCCGACCACCATCTGCTTACCTTAAGAATGAAGCTCAAGCTAAAGAAAAGCCGCACAGAGACAACAAGAAGACAGCGCTATAATGTAGGCCTCCTGAGAGAAACTGGAGTTAGAGAAGAGTTCAAACTGGTGCTGTCCAACCAGTTTCAAGCGCTACAGGAGCTAGTAAATGAAGAGGAGGCGGTCACCACAGAGCAGCAGTGGAAGGCAGTTAGAGAGGCGCTGTACTCAACCTGCAAAGACACTGTAGGGTTCAGGAAACACCATCACAAGGACTGGCTGTCGGCACAGACCTTGAAGAAGATAGAAGTGAGGAAGCAGAAGAAAGCAGCTGTCAACAACAGTCGCACGAGAGCAGCCAAAGTAAGGGCACAGGGGGAATACTCGGAAGCCAACCGCGAGGTGAAGAGTAGTATCAGGGCAGACAAGAGGGCCTACACAGACAGCCTGGCAGCAGAGGCAGAAAAGGCAGCAGGCAGCGGCAACATGAAACAGCTCTACGACATTACCAGAAGATTGTCAGGCAAGTATGGCCATACAGAAAGACCAGTAAAAGACGAAGAAGGCAAGCCTATTGCAGACAGAGCAGACCAACTCGACAGATGGGCCGAGTATTTTGAAGAGTTACTGAACAGACCTAGCCCACCCGATCCCCCAGACATCCAGCCGGCAGAGACCGACCTACCCATCAGCTGTGACAGACCCAGCCGGGAAGAGATCAGAAGAGCAGTGGCATTCTTGAAGAACGGCAAAGCAGCAGGCCCAGATGGCATCCCAGCGGAGTCTCTGAAAGCAGACCTAGAGACAACAGTGGAGATGCTGTACCCACTGTTTGGAAAGATCTGGGAAGAGGAGGTGATGCCGGCTGACTGGAAGGAGGGGTACCTAATCAAGCTTCCCAAGAAAGGCGACCTCAGCAAGTGTTCCAACTACAGAGGAATCACCTTGCTGTCAGTACCAGGAAAGGTCTTCAACAGGATCATCCTGGAGAGAATGAGAATGAAGAGCTCCGTTGACCCCCAGCTGAGAGACCAGCAAGCAGGATTCAGGAAGAACCGATCATGTACAGACCAGATCGCCACTCTCCGCATCATCGTGGAACAGTCTCTGGAGTGGAGCTCCCCGCTATACGTCAACTTTGTGGATTATGAGAAAGCATTTGACAGTGTGGACCGAGAGACTCTGTGGAAACTCCTACGACACTACGGTGTACCCACAAAGCTCATCCGCCTGATCAAGAGCAGCTACGATGGCATGACATGTCGCGTGATCCACGAAAGGCAGTTCACCAGGGAGCTCCAGGTCAGAACCGGTGTCAGGCAGGGGTGTCTGCTGTCTCCATTCCTCTTCCTACTGGCCATAGACTGGGTCATGAAGATGACCACAGAGCACAGACGAAGTGGAATACAGTGGACACTGTGGACACAGCTTGACGACCTCGATTTTGCAGATGACTTGGCATTACTGTCCCACACTCATCAACAAATGCAGGACAAGACCACGAGGCTTGCTGACATCTCGTCCCAAGTGGGCCTCACCATTCACAAACAGAAAACTAAGACAATGAGGCTGAACGCAACCAGGGAAGAACCAGTCTTGCTTGCTGGCACCCCTTTGGAGGAGGTGGAGTCCTTCACCTATCTCGGGAGCATCTTAGACAAAAAAGGCGGCACTGATGCAGATGTCAGAACACGAATCGGTAAAGCCAGAGCAGCCTTTCTCCAGTTGAAAAAAGTGTGGAGCTCCAGAGAGCTGTCACAACACACCAAAGTCCGGATTTTCAACTCCAATGTAAAAGCAGTTCTCTTATATGGAGCAGAGACTTGGAGATTGACAAAAACCACAGTCAACAGAGTACAGACCTTCATGAACAGTTGCCTTAGAAGAATTTTGAAAATCCACTGGCCAGAGAAGATCAGCAACGTCAGACTCTGGGAGAGAACAGAGCAGATAACAGCAGAGAATGAAATTGGGCGAAGAAGATGGGAATGGATCGGTCACAGTCTGAGAAAGCCAGCTTCCAGTATCACTAGGCAGGCATTGTCATGGAACCCCCAGGGAAAGAGGAAAAGAGGTAGGCCGAGAAACTCCTGGCATCGAGACCTCCAAGCAGACATCAAGAGACTGAGAACCACCTGGAGTAGAATCGAAGGAGAAGCACAGGACAGGAGTTGCTGGAGGTCTCTCGTCAACGGCCTATACCCGGGTAGGGGTGACAGGCGTAAGTAAGTAAGTCATATTTAGCTAACTGTTGACTGACTGCCACCTATTCTGATCCCAGAGGAAGTGAATGTAATATGTGGGGAAGGGATGGAATGGTTTAAAGTAGTGTATAATTGTGCGTGTGTGTCTGAGAGAGAAAGGGTGTGCTGTTGTGCATGCGCAGTGAGTCCAGTGTTTTCCTGGAGAACAGCGCTATACAAGAACTATATATTAGTATTATTATTATTATTTGTCTGCGTGGTGACAGAGTTGCTTCTTTTACGTCACCGGCACTGTCTGACTTTCTCTAGAAGTTGTGGTTTTTTACTGTTTTAATTATTTTCTGAAAAGAATTAATTTTTACTAAAAAAGTTGAAAGGATACAAAGCTGGCTAAGAAACTCATCCAATGTCTTTCTTCAAACTAGCTATATGCAAAAGTTCAAGTAAATATGACAATAATTATGGACTCTAGTCTGGGTCAACCAACTTCTTATAAACGGTTGTTTATGTCTTCAATGAGACATTCAATTACAATATATGCTTGGAGGCTTTCTTAGCCACCCACTTAAGAAAGTATTTCGCCAAGTTTCAAGCTTGTGTATACAGAAATATCAGAGATTCTCTTGTTTACATACATACGCACTTACATACATACATACCTACGCACATATGGCGCTTCGCGCCAAATGTACGTTCAGCAGTGGAGTTAGTGTAACTAGACATGACGTAATTTTTATCTTGTTACTTCAATTGTTAGAGGTTTAGCCTGCCCGCCTTTGACAACATGGACATGTTATTAAATTCGCCCCACCACAACCCTCCTAAAAAGTCCCTTCCAAAAGGACAGGTTAGGTCTTCAGAAACACATGAAAGGGTCTGCTGCCTAGAGAACCCGATAGGTCATTGACCCCTCAGCTCAAAATGTGATTGGTCATTTCAGGAAATGATGTGCCAGTGGCGCATGGCACATTAAAAAAAATGAACCCATACTGAGCAGATCCTGCCAACATGCCAAAATTTGAAACAAATGTTCATTGTCTAAACACAACATTAGTGACTTGTTAAATACCTGTACACAAATGTAATGATTGTTTGGTAAAATTTTTGTAGATGTGCTGGCATTCTGTAACGCAGTACAAGTGTATTAAATATTTTAAACATTGTTGCAGGTATAATGGGCATCTCACGTCAGGTGACAAGGGTCGGCGGCGCAGCAAGTATGTTTTGTGGAAACGCTCAAGATCTAATGGAGTCAAACCCTCAAAACGACATCTCGTCTCTGACCCCAAGTCTTCAAAGGTACATATCTTCAGTAACGTTTATTTCAAAAACCCTCTTGAGTTTTCATATGGTATAGCTTGACATGATATATCAAGAGTAAAAAAGGAATAGCTTTATGCCTCCTTGCGCCATACTCTGGCACTATCCTTGAATCATCATGGTTGTCATGAACTGAACTGTAATCTTAGAGGAAAACTTTTATGCAAATTTATTTTGGGACTCGATCTGTTGTAATGAATATTACAAGAATGGTATCTTTCTGGTCTGTCTGATTAATGCGACTATTTTAACCCTTTGTCTATTGGTTCACTTTTTGTTTGTGGACTGTGCTTGAGAAAAAGCCCTACTGACAGCCAGAGGGCTAGTTTCTTCTATAGTAATAATATGTATTGAGCACAAACTTCTATTTTCTGTATCTTCTGTTCGCTTACTGTGTCTCAGATCATTTGAGACTGCGCCCAGAGCATGGCCTGCCATTTTAATTTTATTTTTTAGTGAAAGTTTGGAATTTGTCAGATTTTAGCATGCAGTCACATTCAGCAACAAACATTCTGTTTGCTTACTGTTTTCTCAGGCCGTTCAAGACTGTGCCCAGCACTCTGTGTCCTACACGCTATCTCGAAACAAGGCCATTATCGTGGAATATCAGCAGGATGAGGATACCGACATGTTCCAGATTGGGCGTTCCTCAGAAGGGCCCATAGACTTTGTCGTCATGGATACCATTCCGGGCTTCCAGCGGACAGCAAGGGAGAACGTCACACAAAGCACAATATCACGTTTTGCATGTCGGATCATCGTAGATAGAAATCCGCCCTACACTGCAAAAATTTTTGCTGCAGGATTTGATTCAGCCAGAAATATCTTCTTGGGAGTGAGCATTAATTTTTACTTGATATAAACACATACCTACATTAAATTAATGTTTCAAAACTGTAAAATATCACAGAAATGTTTTCTTGGCCGTGAGTGGTGGAGTTTTTGGCTCACGTGTGAAGCAGAAGTGAGTAGGTTCTGGGCCAGTTGTCATCCGTCTGGTCGCGTCTGTTGTAAACTTTAACATTGGCATTTTCTTGGAGACTATTCAAACCACAGTCTTCAAACTTGGCCCAAGGATAACTTGTGACAAGACCTTTCTAAACATACCAATTTGAGTGACCTCTCACAAAGGTCAAGGTCACAGGATGAGGAAATAGGCCAAGAATTGCTATATTTTGACATAATTTATGTTTTCTCAAATACTATTAACAACTTCAAACCTGACCTTGCTACAGAGATACCTGATGGTAAGACCTAACTATGCACACTAATCTGGATGACCCCTTGGAAAGATCAAGGGTCACAAGAGGCCGGCAAGTGTGTGTAAAATGCAAATTTTTTATAAAATTGTAGGTATTATCAACATTTTTGCAAATTTTTCAATCAGATTTGGCACAAAGTTAGTTGATGATAAGACCTTCCTATGCATACTAATTTAGTCGACGCATCGCAAAGGTCAAGAGTCACGGGGGGTTGACAGATGTGTGAAAAATGCTTACATTTTCAGAAAACATGGATTTTGCTGGTGCAAAAGCCAGCCCTTTAATTGTCACCAAGGTCACACGTGTAAATAGGTCATACACGTGAGCCATAATGGCTTTGCCTTTCTTGTTTTCTCTTCTTGCTGCTGAGGTGTGTTAGCAGGGATGGGAATTGTCCGCGGAAACGCGGGATTCCGCGGGGGCGAAAAAAATTTCCGCGAAATTCACAAGGTGTCTCCGCGAAAAAAAAGTGTGGGTAGCAAAACGAGCAAAGCACCGGTTTTTCTCCGCGGGCAGGATATGACGCGGCAGGCTGTGTTTGCGGCCCGCTGGTCACTGACTCAGTGCGCCGTGCGCAGTGTAGTAAACTTGGGCGGGCAGACGCGCGCTCTGAACAAAGCCACTCTTCCAGTCGAGCACATCTTTTCATTGTGTTGATCAGCATGGCTTGCGTGACTCGTGTTGTGAATCGTGGCGACAAATTTGATGATTCAAGCAGTGCTAACAAGTGGAGATGGGACTGGATATCGGCCGAAGTAGAAGTTAAAGTGGGCGAGAAAGTTCAAAAAGAACGTGTGGGCACGCGCTTTCGCAAAATTGACGTGAGTGGAGCAGCTTGGTGCGTAGTATGCAGCAAAGATGTTTCGTATGCAAGCAGAGGTCTTGCAACTCTTACAGATCATCTTCGTTCGAAGAAACACCTTGACAAATGCGCCTCTTTGGATAACAACCAGCGGTTGCCAGGTGAGTTATTATTATCATCGCTATGGTTACTGATTTTACATTTTTGAAGCTATACAGTATTCCACGGCCGACTATGAGTGTCTATTTAATTGTGTACATCAGTACTTGGACTATCAATGTATCATAGCAGCAGCATTTTTGCACAAAACTACTACTGAAAGCTGCAGGATTTGTTTGCACTAAATTTGTTTAAGACCTAGTAGTAACTAAGAGATTCACTAGTAGAGTTTGCGTGTCATACTGAAGGTAGCAAAACATGGCTGTATGAATACTTATCTTCTCAGTTCAGAAGTATACCCTCTGGTACTTCCCTTTTACAAATTTGTCAGAAACTGGTTACTCAGATGAGAATGTATCCCTAAGAAAAAATGTTGGATTATTATACCTTTTTAGAATAGATCAACAGGCTAGCACTCGGTAGCAGTAGCAATTACAATGTGTACTTCATTGTTTTGTCTAGGGACTGAAGCTAGACATCTTCATGACCACTGCTACGGGGTTGAGCCAGCCATCAGGAATGCCATAGGGCCTTTGAGAGTGACTGAGGAAAAAGCTGTGGCCGTGACATCGATCAAGGACAGAACGAGCAACCTCGAAGCAATGACCCTCGCGTTCGCAGCGGAGAAGGGTCTGTCCCTGAGTGCCGTGCCAGATCTGATCACATTTGTGAAGGTAGGCCATTAAAAAAAATATCATTTGCATAATACATTTTGCATAATCATTATGTTGATCTCACTGTGATGAATAGATTTTTGAGACTGCTGTCATGTTTAACTCTTTAAGGCCTGTAGGCTTTGGTAATGGAGGGCCATACTAAAATCATTGCCTGCTCAAGCCTCCAGGCCTTAACTATAGTAGTAGAGGGTGTTGAACTTAACGATAACAAAATTTTGTTATTTTTTTCAGACAGCAGCCTGTGATAAAGCAGCCCTGAATTCGTTGACCATGGACAGGACGACTGCATCCTATAAGTTGAGGGAAGGCCTGGCACCTTTTCTGAAGGAGTCGGTTCTACAGGAGCTGAGGACCACACCCTTTAGTCGCAATATTGATGAAGCCACCAGTAAGACCAATGAAAAGGTCTTAGCAGTTATGGTCTCCTATTTTTCACCTTCTCAGAGGGAAGTAGTTATCCATCACCTGGATGCGATCGCACTGACAAGGGTGTCTGCACAGATCCTGTTTGATGGGCTGGATGAGCTTTTCACCAAGCATGCCTTACCATGGGAAAATCTAGTTTCTGTATTAATGGACTCGTGCGCGGTGATGCGAGGTAGCAAATCAGGCCTGGAGACCCTCATCAGACAGAGAGTCCCGGGTTTGCTGGATATCGATGGAGATACTGTACACCATGCCCATAATGCAGCGAAATCGTTTTGCAGAGAATTTCCTGGCCTCGTGGAAAGTCTGATGACAAATGCCCACACTGATTTTAGGTGGAGTACTGACATGAGGGAGAAGCTGTTTGACATATGTTGCATTGTAGGAGTGAAAGCCACAGTACCAGAGCGATATGTGCCACATCGGTGGCTGTCAGTGTTGGATGTGTCCCTGGACACTTTGCGCTTATTTGATGCGTACAGCATCTTTTATTACAGCTTCCTTTCTGCTGATGATAAGAAGCTGTATGCAGATGTTTTGGAGGGAATTCTGACCAGATGTAATGTTTCCACGACTGGCAGGTCAAGCATCACTAACATACAGTTTTACCTACGTAAGAAGTTTCCCAGCTTCACTAAGGAGGGAAAAGATAGGCGGGTGAGACTGGCCGAGAAGTGCTTCCACCACAGGACAGAGGTTCTGGCCACACTATACGTGTACTGCTCTGTTCTCCCAGTCTTGAAGAAGTATGTCCTCTTCTTTCAGCAGAAGGAGCCAGCTATGCACCTGCTGCATTTAACGAGTTCTGTGCTTGTTTTCTGACCCCAGAATGCCTCGAGCAGATGCCCAACAAAGTAGACATTGAAGACTTGAAAAACCACAAGCCTGCAATGTTTGTGCCCCACAAGGCTGGTGAACTTCTGAAGGCCAGAGAGGCAGCAACTGTGAAAAAGCAGTTCAAACAGAAACTGAAGAAAGCCTATGTTGCCTGTGCCCTGACTTTGCAGAGAAAGATGCCAGTCAACAACACAGTCCTGAAAGGGTGTGCTGCTTTAGATCCCGAGGTGCGTAGGACCTCGACTGCTGAGAAACACCTGAAAGCCCTTGCCAAGGAGAAAACTCTGGTAGATAAAGAGAGCCGCGATGAATTTTACAAAGAGGTGGCTCTGTACACTTCAACGCCAAAACTTCCTGCGCCATCTTCATGTTCTGGATCAGTTGTTGCTTTCTGGGCCAGTATCAGCACAGAAGAGTTCCCGATACTGACGCAGATAGCAATCAAGTTGCTGAGTGCATTCCATGGCCCACAAGTAGAATCATCGTTCAGCACCATGGGGGATATTCTGGACCCTGGAAGCAGCAGGATGGATATCGCCACATACTCCGCCATCCAGACTGTTCGGTACAGCCTGGCCGCCAGAAAGATGTCTGCTGTGCAGTACTTTGCCAAAAAGGATCAGTGACAGAGCCAGTTCCCAAAGGCCTTGCGCAGAGAATGCAGAAGTCATGGCAGACTAATGAGGAGCGAAAGAAAGAGAACAGGGAGGCTGAGAGTGAAAGACGCGTTAGGTTAGGAGCTCCTGTGGTGAAGCCAATAGCCAAGCAGGCAGAAAAGCAGAAGTTGATGGAGGAAAGTGAGAAAGAGAAAAACACAAGTCTGAGACAGAAGAGAAAGGGGTCTGAAGACACTGAGAATGAAACTGAAAGCAGTCATCCAGCAGCACAGCCTTCAGCACAACGTTCAGCACTACAACATTCTGATGCTTCAGACAATAATATTTGTAGTGTCACACCTCCAGCCAGAAAAGTCCAGAAAACATTGGCCAGTTTCTTTAAGAAATGACACTTCTTCAGTTTGTCTTTAAAGAGAATGATGTGGCTTGGCAGCACCTTTTGGGATGCCAAAGCATTACAGAGTATTCATTAACTTTGTAATACTCTGGCATCCAAACAGGTGTCGGTGATTGTTATCATGGTTATGTTTTGACTTAACATTGTGAGTTTTTTAAAATTCTGAGTGTTATTTAATGTCGGCATTGTTTACACTATCCTGCGGAAGTTATGTTTTTTTAACAGAGTTGCCACTGTTTGGAATGATTAGTTTCACTTTTATTTTTAAAAAAAAGCACCCAACATAAATAGTTCTTTTATAAACCAGCTGAATGAATTATCAAATTTAAAAGGATTTTCTATTACTATGATAAATGATTTGTACGAAAATTTGCATGTGGGCACGCGCTTTCGCAAAGTGACGCGAGCGGAGCAGCTTTGGTGCCAAAATTTTCAGAGTTTTTTGCCCTGGCCAATTCCCATAGTTAGACATGGTTGAATAGGTGTTTGAAACTATTATCAGGGCTATCAGAATCAGGTAGGGTATTTTTGGTTGATATGAAGTCTGAAACTGTGAAAGTCGCTTAAGTTTTGTAGCAGTTTTACTTTAAATTTTTGGCGTGTCATTTCTGGTTTTAGTCATGATGATTCTTGCAGGAAACATCGTGACTAAAACCGCTACTGACATGCAAAGGGTTACAGGTATATTACAAGATAACAGTCATTGTGATCATTGACAAGTGGGAAATGATTTCTGCCAGCAAGAGGCAGAGATCCTCATAAACCTCCACATCTTGTGGGGGCTTATGAGGATCTGTGCCTCTTTAGCTTCTGAACACACAACACATGACCATCAGACTGAGCACTGAACAGTTTCACAAGCTGGAAATAGTGTGGATGTTGACCCATAAAGCCCTGATGAAGGACATGAATCGACCATGGGACTGATGGTTCGAGGGCAGTATCGAAATAACTTCCGACAACACCCTCGAACTAACATGGTTGAGCTGTCTAAAGAAACGTGACAGACCTCAGAATATATCTCAGAAATTTAATAATTTAGTCCTCAAAGTTTAATGTTAAATCCTTGTTGCTTTTGTTTTGCAGCTCCCACCCGGGTCTGCCCTGGGGGACTTGGGTGGGGTTAATTACTTTTTAGTTCCCAGGGTCACCTACTGTCTGTGCTGCCTGCAGCTCTTGATATTGGATGTGTGTGGCTAAGATGGTCTTAGGTTTATTTAGTGTATTAGACCGGCTGGCAACATACATTCAATATTCTGGGTTTTTTTTTTTCACAAACAGTGCAGGCACGTCCTGAGAAAGTTGTGTTGCTGTCGGGACGTTAAGCAATGTACAACCAACCAACCTTGTTTTGCAGGAGAAGGGAAATAACCAAGAAACAAAAAAGAAAGAAACACGCTTCAGAAGATAAAACAGTTTATTAACCCATATAACCCCACGGCCCCATTTCCCAAATTGTGGAGGCATTATCTAATGGCTGTGTACCAGCTGTAGGACTTGGCTCAATCATGATAATTCAAGGGTAGTGCCAGGCGAGCTTATCTCCTTCAGGTTCCAAGCTCATCCGGCACTAACTACCCTTGAATTATCATGATCAATCCATCTCCTGCACTACCCTTGAATTATCACGACCAGTCCATCTCCTGCTACAGGGTGTTGGAGCTAAATGGGTTAACATTTTTTTTTTACTGTTTTGTCCTTTTTTTCTGAAGCATATGGTCCTGGCTTAGATTTACCATTAAGAAGTTGTGTCACTCCAAATGTAAAATTAAATTCCATATTTAAATGTACAGACATATATGACACATCAAATTCAAAACAAGACGCCACATCCTGTGGTATTTTTGTGTTGATAAAACTTTTATGTTATTTCACTGCAAACAGTTACTGAGTTAGGTACCCAGACAATTCAATTGGTGCCGTTCACTGTGATCGCTGTAGGAATGTGTCAGGGGTCATCAAGCAACTCAACTGCAGTTGGTTCACTCATTAACTATTCGACCACTGAGAACCATCATTCTATAAGCCGACCTAAAAAACTTTTCACTTTGAAAAAGGATTGTATCCCTGTTAGACCACCTTGGCGATGAATGATTGACCCACTGCTCATTAAATTGGCCCATTGAGTTTTGACTGAGTGGGCTGTGGGCTAATTGGCCCACAGCCTATTTTAAGAAAAATAAACCCTGCAACTGGCTGAGTACATAATTTTACAACAAATTGACTAGTTTTTTGCAGTTTTCCAGGGTTTTTTTTTTTGCCATGAACTGCATCAGTATGTATGACCTTGTGTGGAACTAGTGATAACTAACGCGACAACAAAAATATTTCATATCATGATGTTGTGTACATAACCTCACAACATTGAATACAATGCTTGTCGTAAAATTATGCACATCTCTCATTTAGTACTTATTTCTGCAAAATGCCTCAAAACGGCCTACGGTCTGTCAGGTATTATGTTATTTGGTTTCTGAAATCCTAGAAATGTGGTATGGCCACATGCATGACAATCTTTGGCAAAATTGAATCAAATGATGAAAATGCTTTAAGGGTGGGAAGATTGTTGTGATGTTACTTACAACTTAGGTTGAAACCAAAATCTGCAAGGGTGCAGTTGGTGCTTGACGAAGTTCAACTATTTTGTGTGCAATATAAATTGCTTTCATTCTAACACTTAGTGATCGAGAAGATTACAATTATTCCTAAGAGTATTGTGTACATCAACAAAACTTACCTGAATTTTCTCCTCCACCTGCAGACATTTTCCCACGCGGCTGCTCTGGTACACAACGTTGGCGGGAATGAATAGCCCGCGTGTGTAAAATTGTAAGAGTAAGTCACCTAGTTCTGAATTCCTCCACTTCAAAAATGAGTGCATAGCATTCTGATTGCAACAAAATGCACGCAGCACACTGCATCGCTTTTTTTTCTTGTCCTTTAAATGGTGAAGTTTTTTTTTTTAACATTCTGATAGCTAACTAGCCTGCATCAGGTATAAATTAATTTTTGAGAGGGTCAGTCGTTGATGTGAATATAGACTGACGATTTTTTTTTTTGTATCGCTGGTGTATTATTGCGACATCGAGCGACCTACTCATCCAGTCAGAAAAATGGATCGTATCACGCGTTTTAAGCAACACAATTTCAAAACCAAAGTTTCTCAGAGACTATCGACTCTTGCTGTGCTGCTACAATCAAAAGCAATGCGATAGGTACAAAATTGTCATTGCTGTTGACGATAAATCCAATAACCATGTCACAAAATCAACAGTCACATGCGGCACCAAAAACGCAAAAGAAAATAAGATTCATCAATTGATAAGTTTTTGGGACAAGAAAAAAAATCTCTGCGAAACTTTCATCTTTTGTCTGAAAGAAGAGGTCATTACTGTTAAACTTCGTCAAGTCTAAAGTACTTTAATCTGGTCTGAAAGTTAGCGGGTACAGAAAACGGGCCCTCGATGGTAAATCTGAGCTAAGGCTATATTTCTTTCTTCTTGGTTATTTGCTTGCATTTTACACATGTGGCAGTCACTCTGGTTTGTTTTCTGCAGGAAAAAGCTGTCAAATGGTATTCAGAAGAGGACATTGATGGTCTGACAACCAATGGTGTGTTTGTGATGAAACCATTGGGTGGTTTCATGCCAGACAGCAAGCCGAGTGTGTGGCGTGAGATATCAGTTGGAGGGAACGTGTTTTCCTTACGCGAGTCACGGCCTATGCCTCATAAAAGTCACCAGGTTAGTTTTGCAAAGGTTGATATATGATTTCATATTTTTTTTGTTGTGTGTGTGTGTGTGTTTGTTTTTCCACTTTGGCCTTAGTTTAGACGTGGGTGAAGTTGGCAGTCAAAAGATGAAAAATTGACATTTGAAAATCTCACTATCAAATTTTAATATTTTGAATAGCAGACTATAGCTTACACTAATGGTTATATTAGAAATGTTATATTTAGATAGTATTGTGGGAAAACGCAAAACACTGGCTAGCCTCTGTATTTTCACAATTTTAGTTTCACCTATGTATAGACACAATGTGCATGAATTTAGAGATTTTGTTTCTTTTTCACTCTTGTGAAGGAATCCCACTGTGGAGTGCACAACAGATGTATTTTGCCAGCTTTTTGCAATATTTTTCCATTTTCAGTTTTAGACTTAATGTGCTTGATCTCCTTCTTTTTGTCAGAAGGAGGCGTAGACTCTGATGAGCCCATGCAGACTGCAGGGTCACATGAGAATCTGTGCCTCTTACAAACTGAGCATGCTGTTTGAGCAACTGATATTTTTACTTTATTATCCCTGTTCTCATCGTTAATTTAATTTCTTTCTCTTTTAGATACTAGATGAGGACAATATTCTGCGAGATGGAACACTAATAGACTTGTGTGGGGCAACACTTTTATGGCGTTCAGCTCTTGGCTTAATCACGGCACCGGTGAGTTTTCAGTTATTTTCAAGATTCTAGGTCTTACGCATACCTGTCAAGACTCCCTATTTCGGCGGGAGACACCTGACTTTGCAACCCATCTTCCACTTTTTCCCAACCTTGTGATTTCTCCCGCTTTTATGACTTATCCTCCCAATTCTCCCAACTTGAGAAAATTTGAATCCTATAAAAACTTTGAACGTGTATCTCGTCAGCAGTTTTGTTTTCTTTCAGCCCTTTTGGAATGAAGGAAGATCACCCAGGTGCTGCAGTTATTTCCAGTTACTTCCGGTTTCAATCGACCAAAGAAATTGTCTGCTATTCCTAAGAAGACATGCAAAATTCAGATGGATAAAGTGAGAGACACTGGTGAATAAAAAAAATCGTAAAGTTACTATCAGATTAATTCAATACAGTGTGCAAAAGGCTTTTCAACAAATACCCTGCAACAGAGGGCAGTAGCCAACAGCAAGTCTTACCACAGGCATTTTTCTTTGTCTCAGTTTGGTCTTACAGAGAGCATCTATTCTGAACTCAGGTAGCAGTAGGCAGACACATATATACTGCACACATGTCCTTTCCAATCAGTTTAGAAGAATTTGAATATAATGAATGTAAGGACAATTGTTTTAGTCTCAGTATTGAAATTTTCTTGAAGAATATCAGTGTTACTGGAGATGTGCTCTTTTTCTGCACCCCCACCTGGGTCTGCCCTGGGGGACTTGGGTGGGGTTAACTACTTTTTAGTTCCCAGGGTCACTCTGGTCAGCCCCACAGGGTGGGTTTCTCTTCTATTCTGGGGCAAGTATTTCTGTCTACCCTTGGTCCATTCACCTGTATTTTCCTTTTTAAACTCTCCCTACTGTCTGCGCTGCCTGTAACTCTTGATATTGGATGTGTGTTGCTAAATGGTCTTAGCTTTATTTAGGCCCCATGGCGTAGGTTTATTTAACGTATTAGATCGGCTGGCGACATACATTCAATATTCTGTTTAGTTTTTTTTTCACAAGCAGTGCCGGCACGTCCTGAGAAAGTCTTGTTACTGTCGGGACGTTAAGCAATGTACAATCAATCAATCAATCTTTTTCCGCATGTTTTAGTTTACTGTATGCACAGCATCAGATCAGTAACAGCATCAGATTCAGAAATGTTAAATAATTCAAATAAAATCAACTTTGGAGAGGGGGGGGGGGAGGGGGGGGGGGATTTTCACATAAAATGGAATATTTATTGGTGCTGTGTGAATTCATTGTAAAACTGCAACAAATCCACATACAAAAGTAATAATCTGAATATATTATAATGTTTGCACACTCATACTGATTGTTATTGCCAGTTGTAAGAAAGCGCCATGACACAGGAGAAAAAGCAAAAAATCTCCAGATTTCATTTTCAAAAATTGACAGGTATGCTTATAAGATTTCAAGGTCTTCTGTGAGTTCTGTAGGTTCAGACTACCCCTCTTGTGCATGCAGCCACCAGGACTGTGAACTAGTCTGGTTGCCATACACCGATTTGGACCTGAACCGCCATGAAACAACCCCCAGAGCTGGTCTCGACGGTTTTTGATTCTCCGATGCCTATAGCAGAGGTGCCTACCTTACGCGCTAGCTCGTAATTATATGCATTTTCGGCTCAAATTACGCGAGTACGACCAGTTCCTCTAAAATACGCAATTTACGGGTTGGGGGGGGGGGGGGGGGGGGGCGGCTAATTGTGGACTGAAGATCGGCCGCTTTATACAGGCTCCCAGCCTCTGGAACCAGAGACTATGTCACTGAGCTTTGCGCTACGCCGGCACTGACTAGCCAAGGCAGCAAAAATACTCGCACACAGCGCGCCAAGCGTGCACTGAAACACTGAACTCTGACTCACGGGTAGTAACTAGGGATAGCAGGGGGCTCCTCCGCTACAAATGCATGCAACGTGTGCAGAAAGGACTTTGGTGTTCCTTACAGTGGTGCGTACAAAAGATGATATTCAAAGATATTTGGAGTCCGCTGGGGCCAAGGCATTAGTACATCCCAAAGCTGACATAAAGCACCTTTTCGTTAACCCTTTCGGCCTGGCAAACCGCTGTACTGGTTGGTGGTCTCGTATACCGTGCAGCCCGGAAAACCGCTAGAGCGGTGTCAGGTGTTTTATATCGCGCACCCGGTGATACGGGAGTCTCGCCGTGCGTGTGGTGACTTCGCACTGACATATCATGTTTACCGTGAGGGTCCTGACAGTGCGTGCGTACTTTTGTACGTTGTATGCTGTCAGCTTTGCGGCGCTAGCTTGCATATTGCGGTCGAAATGGCGAGTGAATGTGTAGATATTCGAAGTGATAAAATTTTGTGTTTGGAGACATGGTTTCAAAAGCAGATAGCTTTGATGTATTGGGACACGTGTGCCCACCTACTGCGTGGCAGCATAACCACGTGTTGGCAGTGTCTGTCAGCTGGAGCGATCGACGGTTGAGGCACTGACAACGGCAATGACGTACAGCTTGAGGCTTCCCTACACGGAGAAACGAAATGCACAAGAAACGAAACATTTTCATTGCATCGAAATGCCTCCTCCGCACACGTAGAAATGCGGTGAAAATTCATTTCCATTGGTACAGGGGAAGTAACTCTTCACTGACACATGCTCTGGTTTGTATCGGATATTGGGTCATATTTCTGACTACTGACGCTTAAAAACTAAACATATAAGACATGTGTGCCTTCACTTACACAATTAAAGTGAATTGCCGACCATATCGAATAACCGTAAGCGCTTTTGAATGCGTAAACAAGGCTGGTTCAAGTGAATCAAGGATGCCGCCGTCTCGAAGCGATAGCCGCCATTGTGTAGGCGGCTTCGCAGAGCAGCCGATGAAAGTGGGGTTCAGAAAACTGACCTAAAATCATATTTTGGTAGTACTTTAGTGATGATACTTGATAGTTTTTATTTCGAAAACGATTTCTCCTCATAAATCTTACAGAATCGTGCATCACATCATGCAATTCTAGCCATAATAGACCTGAATCCACGGCATCGCTTTACCGTTGCTATCCTCAGTGTTTGGGCTTGAATGACGTCAGATTGGCAGCGGACGACGCTGATTGGGTAACGGTAGAAATGTTTCCGCGAAATGTTTCGCAAAATAGAGACAAGTTCTATTTCATGAAATGTGTTGTTTCGCATTTCGTGAAACGGTGAAATGTTGGAGAAATGTCTGAAATGCGGACATTTCGACGAAATGTTTCGTTTCGTTTCTCCGTCTGAGGAAGCCTTTGATTCTGAAGCTGAATTTGGAGGTTCTAATTGATATTCCGTTCCTCTGATGCTACACCTTGGTGCACATGTAGGTGACTCTGTAGACACCGACACACATTGGTCATGTGTAGTACGTGCATTGTCTTTACAACACTGGTACTTCCATCCGATCGTGTATGAGACACAACATCGTTCAATGCCGCTTATTACATGTTGTCTAGACTGTGGATATACCGTACAGTGGCAGGTGTAAACATTGCGGCTGGTGACAAAGTAGGAGCCTTACAGTTTATCAGCATACTGGAAATGCATGGACACTAACGTGTCGCAGTAACAGATGCCCTTTTTAGTTACTGATGCATGTCATCTTAAGTAACAGCAATCTGTCATGCACGAAAGACATTTTTGGCTCACGTGCGAAGAAAAAGTGAGTCTGTTCTGAGCCAGCGGTCGTCCGTCCGCCATCGTGCGTGGTAAACTTTAACGTTGGCATTTTCTCGGAGACTATTGAAGCTACAGTCTTCAAACTTGGCCCAAGAGTACTTTGTGGCAAGACCATTCTAAACATGCCAATTTTAGTGACAGTTTCTCACAAAGGTCAAGGTCACAGAGGATCAGGAAATATATCAAAAATAGCCATTTTGGGACATAATTTCTTTTTTTTTCAAATACTATTCACAACTTCAAATCCAAACTTGGTACAAAGATACCTGATAAAAAGACCTTTATATGCACACTAATTTCGTTGATCCCTCGGAAAAGTCAAGGGTCACAAGAGCTCAAGAAAAATGTCCAAAATGACCATATTTTTACAAACGAGAGGTGTGTTTTTTTTTTCGCAAATACTATTCACAACTTCAAACCCAAACTTGCTACAGTGATACCTGATATTGTGTGAATAAAATAGCTAATAGTGTGGATAAATGTCTTTATTTTTAATTTGTTTGCTGTGGTGTATTTTTTTTCGTTGCGTGTTGTGCTGAAATGATTACACAAAATACACATTTTTAAGCAGCCCATTACACAAAATGGTCTAAGAGGGGTAGGCACCTCTGCTATAGATTACAAATCCAACTGATGCCACTCTGGCACTTTTGAGGAATTTTATAAAAAAAATAATAATAAAAAAATCAGTATACTCAGTTTTGACACAAACGGTATACCATAGGAATGATTGCCTGATGCTACAGTGTCGGGTCAGAGATTAAGGATAATGATGTTGCAGGGAGTGGGAAACAATGTTGGATCGCCTAAAAGCATAGATTCACATTAGCCTCTGCATTCACATGGGTTCGTGACAAACCTATGCTTTATGCCAAATGAAATCTTACCCAGCTGTTCCTTTCAGTGTGGGTGTGGCCTGTGTTTAGGTTAGACAGGACTGGCAGGGAGATTTGGAGAGGCATAGAAAGTCGCGCTGCCTATGTTTCTCTTCCAGGATGTGGGTCAGTGCCTCTTCTGGCATTTATCAAATCGCCTCGCTACGTCAGTATAACCAAGTCCAGACTCTGCGCCACAAAAAACACTTATGAAGAAACTGGGCCCAGAGTTCTCCTTTCAGTCTGAGTATTTGTTTCCTCAAAAACATTACCGATGACATGACTATGTGGAAGAATTGCGATAAGGAGGAGGGTGCCGCGCCCAAAACACCCCCGCAAAGGGCTATAATCGGAGCCATCCTCCCTGCCGCAAACTCCCGACAATTTTAGCTAAGTGTGCACCTACAGCTGTAAAATACAGTTCATGGGGCACAAGGGTGTACATGCAGCGGCAGCGAAACACAACGGGTCACAACACGACATTGATGATCCTGCTTTTGAGTCTCTTGTAGATTTCATGATAGTCAACAGGTCTTCTATGTCGACCTCTGTTGAGGTACACAAATTATACTTGGCCTATGGAGGGAGTGGATTATCCCGGCACAGCTTCAGGCAAAGCTGCTGAGTTATTTTGACGACCTCCATTTGTCTTCCAGTGGTCTTGCAATTATCCTTTTATTTCGCCAGAAGGCATCTTGTCTGGTGAGACTTGATAAAGATGAAGAGGATGATATATCAGTTGTAAAGGTGGCAAAAGCTATATCCATCGAGACAAAAAAACTTTCCCCAGACAAATCGTCATACAAAGCTAAGACTTGATCGGAATACGATCGCGCAGCAAATCAGTCTGACTCCTATCTTTGCTGGCAAATATTTCCGACAGCACCAGTCAGGGACACTACCGTCATTGTTAATTGGTAACATTATCACCGGAATTGTCACAAAGAGGGCTACTCCACTACAAGTTGCACTAGGCATGTTCGTACGGGAAAAGCATCTCATCCAAAGTCTATATGACTTTGAAGACACATGTTCCTACGATGAAGTTGTTCGCTTCAAGGCATCAGCGGCGGCACATGCTGAGTCGGAAAGGGCCACAAGTAGAATCATGGATGCAAAGTATGGTCTTGTGCAGGCTGTAGCTGACAACTTCGATGCCACTATCAATTCTCAAAATGGTTTGAAATCTACACATACACTGGCTTTGCTCTTCACGCAGGTCCCCCACCCGGGTCTGCCCTGGGGGACTTGGGTTAATTAACTACATATTAGTTCCCAGGGTCACCCTGGTCAATCCCACAGGGTGGGTTTTCCCCTCTAGAGAAGATGGTGGCCATGCAACACCTCCTGGCCGCCCGCTCCGGCAGAAATGGTTGTAACCGGCAGTATTCTAACAGACATTGTACCTTCGTTTGATATACGATGTCAGGCCCTGCAATGCTGCATCATGACCAGTATTTCTTTTTGATGACTTTTTGGCAATTTGATGTGCTGTGACTGTTAATTGGATTTTTCTCCGCTGTGCGATGTTGGGAGTTGATACACGTCGATTCTTGTTGTACCATGCGGATATCAGAAGAACAGCGCGCGTTATGCTGTGGCAATACAACCAATGTGCCTTCCTCCCCTTTCGTCATCTCAGGAGTGGCTCTTTCCACACCACGCTGAACATCACTGCCTGCGCTAGTGCATTCAACGATGCGAGTACCAGCAAGCTTCAGGCCCCACATTCCAGCCGAATGATGTGATGACAGACACCTCCCAGACTGTGTTTCTAACAACAGCTTGTGTACTCTTTAGAAACCATTTTGGACTGCTTTCAGTTTCACGTTGATGATGTAGTTCTACTACTATTGCTTTAAAAATGACTATGAAGTTATATACTAGTTAAGTTCAGTTTAATTAAGGTGGTGACTGTTTATGCCGGAGTGACTGTCTAACAGCCGGCGCTGTTCTTGTGGCGATGGCCGCCCCCAGGTAGCAACTGTGAAAGTATTCATGAGTTTTTTTTTGTTTTTTTTTGTGCTGTATTTTTTTTATTTGTGTAACTAGTCTCAGCCAAGCAGAAAGTTTAAAAGCATTATATTATGTGTTACAGAGATACTTAGTTTGCTTGTGTTAGGGAGGTTCATGTCGGGTTGGCGCCGGCTATTAGACGCCTTGGCGACGGACTTCACCCGTCCCGAGCCATTGTCCATTTGTTTGAAAACTGTTGTGTGAGTGTGTGTTGCACCTGAGGTGGCAAAACGAATTTCTCTTTTTGAGATAATAAAGTACTCTTATTCTTATTCTTATTCTGGGGCATGTGTTTCTGTCTACCCTTGGTCCATTGACCTATATTTTCCTTTTTTAAACTCTCCCTACTGTCTGCGCTGCCTGTAGCTCTTGATGTTGGATCTGTGTTGCTAAATGGTCTTAGGTTTATTTAGCGTATTAGACTGGCTGACGACATACATTCAATATTCTGTTTAGTTTTTTTTCACAAGCAGTGCAGGCACGTCCTGAGAAAGTCTTGTTGCTGTCAGGATGTTAAGCAATGTACAACCAAACAATCTTCAAGCAGGTGAAGCCTAGTATCAGCAACCTTGATTCAGAGGAAACAATTATTAAACAGCTCAGCAAAAACAAAGTGCGAAAAAAATTCAGCAAGGAAATGCCTATCCAGTGCTACAAAGGGCCAAAGAAGCCTCCAATGCTTTCAGCACAGTCACAGCGTACTGTTTTGCCACTAAAGGTTTTGGGGGAGCAAAACATCTCTGCTCGAAGAGAAAAAATTCACTTGACTTTGACTTTCTGAAGACCGTAGTAGAGAACCATTTTGCCCCCGAGTTTGCAGGATACAACACAATGCAATCACGTCGGCAAGGACAGGCAGTGAAACCAGCGAATAAGATCATGTACAGGCCTTTGATCGACATGACTCCCTCTGACACCATGATGATAGCAATGGTCGAGGCTCAAACATTTACACCACAGTCTGGTCGGAGTTTTACAGCATTTACAGCAGACCAGCAGCTGTACTGAGTGATGACAAACGTTATCTGGGTGTACCCAGAGATGTTTCATAACTTCATACCACATCTAGGTGGAATGCACATGCTGATGAGTTTTGTTGGTTGTGTTGGTGCCCTCATGTGCAACACTGGGTTGGAGGAAGTCATGAAAGCTGCTTTCGGAGGTGTTTCACAAATGCTCACCAGGAAAAATTCCCTGAAAACTGTAGAGCTCTTAGAATGGTCACAGAAGAGCTTCTTCGTGAAAACATCCTAGCATCTGAAGATCATGAGGATCTCATGGCCAACTTAGAGAGTGTCGCGCCCCACCCGGGTCTGCCCTGGGGGACTTGGGTGGGGTTAGGTATTTTTTAGTTCCCAGGGTCACCCTGGTCAGCCCCACAGGGTGGGTTTTTCTCTATTCTGGGGCATGTGTTTCTGTCTACCCTTTGTCCATTCACCTGTATTTGCCTTTTTAAAACTCTCCCTACTGTCTGCACTGCCTGTAGCTCTTGATATTGGATGTGTGTTGCTAAATGGTCTTAGCTTTATTTAGGCCCCATGTTGTAGGTTTATTTAATGTATTTGACCGGCTGGCGACATACATTCAATTTTCTGTTTATTTTTTTTTCACAAGCAGTGCAGGCACGTCCTGAGAAAGCCTTGTTGCTGTCGGGACGTTAAGCAATGTACAATCAATCAATTAGAGAGTGTCGCCACCAGAAGCAGAACAACACGACTCTGGTTAGACAGCCTGATCACAGGCAGCACAAGATGAAAATCCACCCAATCTTCTGCCAACTGACTTTGGCTGGCTAAAAGACGAACTCACTCGTTCATTACAACCAGCCACGTTGGCCCCATGTGTTGAAGCTGCGCCCGCTGAGGTACTGAGCATGTTGAAGTGTGGCTGTAGATCGTAACAGCCTTGTACTGTTGTAGTACAGCTCGATGTGGTTGTGCTACTGCCCAGATGACATGCACGGTGTTTTGCAAGTGTGTCATCTCTGGTGACAGTCAGAACTTATGGACGAAACGTGCGGCTTCCATACCAGACAAAGAGGGAGACGCCAGTGATGATGATTGTGAAAACTGACTTAGCAGTGACTTTACGATGTGGACGGTTTTGTGAATCAGGTATGAGGACATGTATTATATGTGTTTAATATCTCTTTGCTGTTTTATTTCATTGCTATTTTATCGGGATTTCAATTTTCTTTGGTTCTTTCCATTTTACAAGCAGATTTTGTACCGCAAATTGCATTTTGCAGATGACATTCGGTCCCACATCAACCCCACCCGGGTCTGCCCTGAGGGACTTGGGTGGGGTTGACTACTTTTTAGTTCCCAGGGTCACCCTGGTCAGCCCCACAGGGTGGGTTTCCCGTCTACTCTGGGGCATGTGTTTCTGTCTACCCTTGGTCCATTCACCTGTATTGCCTTTTTAAAACTCTCCCAACTGTCTGCACTGCCTGTAGCTCTTGATATTGGATGTGTGTTGCTAAACGGTCTTAGCTTTATTTAGGCCCCATGGCGTAGGTTTATTTAAAGTATTGGACCGGCTGGCGACATACATTCAATATTCTGGGGGTTTTTTGTTTTTGTTTTTTTTCAGAAGCAGTGCAGGCACGTCCTGAGAAAGCCTTGTTGCTGTCGGGACATTAAGCAATGTACAATCAGTCAATCAATCGGTCCCACATCAAAGTGTTTACACTTACGGCAGCCATTTTGTCCACCATATTGATAATATACACAAAGTAAATAACTAAAGTACCCTTTTAAACTTTAATTCTAGTGAAATAAATTGCTTTTACCCACAAACATCACAGCTGTGTGCTGTTTATAACACAAAATACAGTTCCTTTCATGTCCCGGTGGCCATTTTGGGCGCCATCTTGAATATTTAAAATTCGTCAATTATTCCAGAGTGACATCAGTCGGATTCGTAATCTGTAGGTATCGGAGAGTCAAAATCAAGTGAGACCCGCTCTGGGGGTGTTTTCATGGGGGTATCCATGGTCGGCTGCCAGACTAAACAGCATTGTGTTTAGATTGCTGATTGGAAAGACTGGATAAAATCTGTGATAAAAGTTTTTGAAATTTCTTGTAATCTTTATTTACCCTTTAGCTGTCGGTAGTGGTTTTGTTGTGATGATTCCTGCAGGAATAAACACGACAAAAAATGCTATCGATAGCCGAAGGGCTAATGGGGGACTGTAATGATGGTTCATCCATATCATTACTGGCAGCATGATTCACTACCCATCATTTTAGATTGTTCATTTGTGATGGCAGTAATATCACTGATTTATTTCAGTTAACCCCTTGTGCATAAAACTTCCTGTACTATAAAGAGTATAGTAGTCCTCATTATTATTCCAAATGACTCTTTGATTACAGTGCTTTCTCCTTGTTTCCTCAGACGGAGTTGGAGTTTCAAGGGATGATCAACAAAATCAATGCTGGGCGGCCCCAGTGCCCTGTAGGTCTCAATACCCTGGTCCTGCCCTCCAAAGGCTCACTGAATCTTCATGACAAGCATCCCTACGTCTATCTTGCCTGTGGCCATGTGCATGGAAAACATGAGTGGGGGCAGGGGGACAGTGCCAATAGAACCTGTCCTCTTTGCCTCAAGGTAAGAAATTAAATCAACTCCTTTATGCATACAGCCACATGGTACTGTTTGCAGGATGGATGGCTGCATGTACAAGGGAGGTATGTAAGACTTTATTTCATGATAGAAGAAGTAAATAGCATGTGCCATCTGTCACACTTGCCATTGCTCCTTCAATGCACTGACACAACAAAATTACATACAGTGTATGGAAGAAATTCTTCAAACACAAATGGGAGGGACGAATAGTGCACAGTCAAAATCAAAACAAGGAGCCTCTACTGCAACAATTTACCAATTTCTGATACATGTATTTGTTTGCAGACCGGGCCGTTTGTTAAGCTACTGATGGGATGCGAGCTGAGTTTGTATGTTGACTCTGAATGTCCAACCTTCTGCTTCTGTCCCTGTGGCCATGTAGCTCCAGAAAGCACTGTCAAGTAAGTTTATAATAACATGCTGTAAAACTTCTAATTTTTCGGCGTTTTATTTTGCTCCAAATATTTGGCATTTATGGCATTCCTCCAAACTTTCAGCATGGACGTGAAAATCATAATTATAATTTTTGGCATCGACAGTAAAACCATAACTTAATTTTCGGCATCGTGGTGGGAAAGCAAAGTCCCTGTAAAAAGAGGCAAAGTAGGTTGCAATGATCAAGTCTGTCCGCGGGGCTAAACACGGTAGGTATACACAGCGATCCCATAGGGGCTCGATGACAGTAGCTTTGACTAATGCAAATCCACTGCGCCACAGCGTGCGCGCTAAACCGTCACTTACTAATGCTCAGGGCAAAATATTATTTTGTCTTAAGCATTAGTAGGTGGCAGTGGCGCAGTGGATTTGCATTAGACAAAGCTACTGTCATCAAGCCCCTATGTCCTGGCTGTATGACTTCATGGAGTGTTGCAACCACTCCCGGCTGTAATCTTCCATGACTGAAACGGCCAGTAACAAAAAAAAACGCGTGTTAAGCTTTTTACCCTACACCCACCACGGCCATGGCATCTGTCATCACTCATCTTCAGTGTCCATCTCCCTGACAATCACACACACACACATACACACAGGAAGTTGCATATTGTGAAGAATCTGTACTGTTAGCAACAGTGCAATCTTGGCTATAATGGTTTCCCGCCAAAATCCAGCTATGTTCTGTGGTAACACTACATGCAAAACTGAGTATCCTTACAGGGTGTGTAAGGTATATCTATTTCAAGCTAGAGGAGGCCGGGATTGTGTGATTTGTTTCTTCAAAAACATTACCGATGACATGACTGAATGGAAGTGTCTACTACTTACTCATTCTAGCCTAAGAGCCAGTTGTGTTAAAACACAACCCGGGAGGCACTCGGGGAACCCCGAGGGGACCAAGAGTTGTCTCCCTATACCCACCACCCGGAAGCCGGGTACCCATAATCCCTCAGTCTAGTCTACTTAGGCGCACGATTCGGTCGTCTTGCGCTCGGCTCTAGCCTACGGACTTTGGTTTTTCGACCGGTTCTCTGGTTTCGGACTTGATGTTGGAATAAAGAGCGGGAGATAGGATCGTTTAGTCGGCCCTGCCTGTGCTGCTGCGTGGCTTTCTCGTCCCCACTGATTAGCGCCTACGCTTCGACCTCTGTTGAGCTGTCCGGTGAGCTTCGCCGGTCGTGCCAGGCGGCTTTTGGACGTCTCCCCCCGTTCCCCTTCGGTGGAGAGGTAAGGTAGCGGGGTTGACCCTCGGCCGGTTCCCGGGCTGGGCACTGGTTTGTGCAGGTACGAAGTTTTTCGTCTTCTTCTCACTGTAATTGCGCGCCCACTCACCTTCGGTGAATCGTAGCGAAGTTTCCTACGCATTTGTACCTTGGGTGTGGAGAATTCTTTTACTCCATGGCCTGATTAGCTGAGTGGCACAGCTTGGGTCACGCCTTGTCATCGCGTAGTTTGTTCGGTACCAGCGCCTGTTCTGGCCCCTTTTCTGTTTTCGCTTGCGGGATGGTTGTATAGATACGGGTGATGAATTTAAGCGCACACTCGCTTACGCAGGCATATGCTGTGGACAAGTGCTCACGTACCTTAGAGAGTGGATATACGTTCCGGCGGGCAGCTTGGGGGTTTACGCTCCTTGGCTGGGCGGGCCCCTCGTGACATGTCCACATAAAGTGGTGATTTACTGCCCCAGATGTTTTCTTGTCTTGGTTGTCATTGCGTATTGAGTTGTACAGCATGCGGCCGGTGTTGTTTTTTCCACACACGGTCACCCTTAGTAATAATGTTTGGGGCCTGACTCCTTTTATGACAGGGGTTGGTACATATGTTGTTGCTCACCTTAGCGCTTGACGGCGGTGAATCTACCTCGTTACTGCACTGTAGATTTTGCAGACGTGCAGTTTGGTACCTCGCTTCCGTCATGACGTATTCGTCTTTTGTGTACATATGTTTCCCTCACCTTAGCGCTTGGCGGCAGTGGGCCTACTTGCTTACTGCACGGCTATTTGTAGGCGTGCAGTTTGGTACCTCGCTTCTGTCATGACATGTTTGACTTTTGCTACATATGTTGGTTGCTCACCTTAGTGCTTGATGGCAGTGAGTCGACCTTCTTGCTGCACTGCTGGCGTGCAGGCTTGACAGTCTGTTACCCCGCTTTGGCGCTTGTGTGTTTTGTTGTTACGAAGGCTACATTTCGTGGCTTAGTCCCACAGGACTCGCCTGCAGGCCTTCGGGTGTGTTATCTGTTGCAGGGATGTGCTACCCATTCACACAGATGACAGTGGCTAGTTCAGCCCCCAGGGGTCTTTCGCCACTGCACCGGATGCCCCGCTGACCATGCTTGCGTTGCAAGCGATCGGCACCGGTTTAGGCGCCTTCCGGACACCGCGGGTTTTCCGCACGACAACGGACTGACCTGGGAGAGAAGCCACACCGGATGTCACGACTAGTGCGCAAGCGTGGATCGTGGAGGCCGCTGCCAGGGGGAGCGCACGTGAACAGCCTCTGGCAAGGCCCGCTCGGTAAGACAATTACGCACACGTCCGACTTCTTAGGACGTTGCAGTACACTACCACCTTGAGAGGACAAGCAGCTTCTCGGCTGTTAAGCACCGGCCCGGCTGCTACTGGTAGGTGTGTTCTTCATGTCCAGGCAGCACCCATTTGGGACTAGGCCTGTCTTCCGACACGGGAGGTGCCTCCTACCACATTGGGATGATTGTGTCACCTGGCCTCAGCAGCGCGGATGGCAGCATTGAAGCGTCTGCAGGCGGGAGCGACCTATGCTGTTGGTGCTTGAAGGATCCCGTTCCGCCCCGATGAAGAGGGGCATGCTGATGTCCTTCACGCAAGGCAGATGTTCCGGTGGCCGTCGGACAACCACTAGGTCGGGTCTCCTATGCGCAGGATGTGGATACGCCATCCAACGTATCCTTCGCACCGGTCGCTTGAGACCGGGACGTCCCTGTGGGAAGCCCCACACCGGATTCAGTGGACTAGTGCACGAAGTGGGCCTGGATCGATGAGGCCGCTTCCAGGAGGGAGCGCGCCTGGACTAAGCCTTCCAAGAAGCCATGTCCACTATCGGTCCCACTTGTCTCCAAGAAAGCCCGCGGGATCCCGCTGGGGGTCCCCCTTACCGCCAAGAAAGCCCGCCTCCCTCGGAGCCCGGCTCAGAGACATTCACGTGCACGTCCAGGGACTCTAGTAAGGATGCTCGTCTCCAAGGAAGCGGAGACTACTATCGACACAGTTCCAGGCCACCTCATGTTGGTGTGTTGCATTGGCCTACTGGTGACCTGCAAACGATGCGGAGGCTTCCAGTGGCCGTCGGATATCCATACAGTCTGTCTCCTGTGCGCTGGGTGTGCTTCCAACCACACTTGTGACGTCTGTGCTACCTGGCCGGAGCTGCGATGGTCTAATCTCTGGAACTTTTATAGGAGGGAGCCTCCTACCCTCTCGGGTACTTGAAGATTGCCGAGACGCCTTCCGCTGTGCCCCCGGCACCGGACGTGCGAGACCAACTGGATCCGACACAGAAAACGCCACTGAGTAATTGAGGGATTAGTGCACAGAGTGGGAGTTCGACCGTCAAGACCACCTCCGTTAGAGAGCGCGCCCAGACACAGCTGGTGGAAAGAACCCGCCTCTCCCAAGAGCCTGGTTTGGTGGGACGCTCGTGGCATCCCTCCTCCACCATCGTTCCCCACTCGTCTCTGAGGAAGCCGCCGGGATTCCGCTGGGGGTCCCCTGGCCGGCAAGAAACCCGCCTCTCCCAAGAGCCTGGTTCACAGAGACATACACGCACTCGTCCGGAGCCTCCTGGTTGTGAAGAGCGTAGACACAGGGATTCTACTCTACGTCATCGCTCTCCCTCGCAAGATCATAGGAGGACCTTCCCGCTCGGGTGCTTGGAGATTACCGAGACGCCTTCCGCTGTGCCCCCGGCACCGGACGCGCAAGGCCAACTTGATCCGACACAGAAGACGCCACTGAGTATTCAACGGTTTAGTGCTCAGAAACCCGCCTCTCCCAAGAGCCTGGTTCGTTCCCCACTCATCTCTGGCTGCAGGGGTCCCCTTGCCGGCAAGCAACCCGCCTCTCCCAAGAGCCTGGTTCACAGAGACTTACACGCACTCGTACGGAGCCTCCTGTTGGCGAAGATCGTAGGCGCCGGGATTCTACTCACCGTTACCGCTCTGCTTCGCAAGATCGTAGGAGGACCTTCTCCACTCATCGTTCGACGGATCAGGACTCCCTCGACTCAGACGGGTTTCGCCTTCTTCGCGTTCCCCATCTCGTTCGGACTCCCGTTCGTCCCGTTCCTCTTCCCATCGACCGGCCACTTCCCCTTCCCTCGTCCTCTCCGTTCCGTTCCTCCTCGTCGCAGCCGTTCTCCTCGTCGGGACCCGCCTTCGGCTCTCAGGAGACCCTCGCCGCGTCGCTCCGTCTTTCGCTCTCCCCTTCGGAGGGAGTCTTCGACCTCTGCGGTTCGCCGTCAGTGGGATTCCTTCCCTCGGAGCCCTCGTCGCCCTCCTCGGTCGCAGGTTTCAGACAGCGGGACTTCGACACCCTGAGTTTGACGGCTGACGACCCCTCGGACTGGTTGCTCGGACGTCTCAGCTGTTCTCCTCTCCCTCTTCTTCGGCTTCCAGTGCTGCGGTTCTGTCAGACCGTTTCTTCTGCGCGGATGGACACTCGGCCGGCGCTGGACGGGACATCCAAGCTCTTCGCCGCCGCCCTGCTGCGGAAGTTTGCCCGGCATCGCCACCTGACTCACTGGGGGTTCTCATCCATCGTGGACACTGGGGAACCAAGGCGCAGCCCCTTCTCCCTGACGTCTAACCATCTCGACAACTCTCGTTGGGCACCCGGGGGGTGCCAGACTTCGGACAGGTGGTACCGCTTGGCTGTGCTCGTGGCGGAGGACCTAGCCACTACACGGAGTCGGATCTACGCACCTTAGTCGTCTCTAAGCCCGGCTGCTCAAGCTACGCTTCCTACTTCCGTGATTCTTCTCAAGGTCCAACCCTCCGACCTTCGGACTTCGCGGACAAGAGCATGCTTAGCTTGGATCCGACGCGGACTACTAGGCCTTCTTCTTCTGCTCGTGGGAGGAAGGATAGGTCATAGGAGCTTCTCCTCTCCGGCAACGCGACAGCGGAGGTGTACTTCCAGGATCAGGGCAGCTGGCGATCCTTTGACCAGTGCGTACCCCCTACCCTGGTGCTTGGGGAAAGAACTTCAACTCCCTCCGTGCGTGACGCTACCTGGACCGACGGTAGATCTGGGCCAGTCTTCCCCGGTGGGACCAGTGGCTACACACGGAATGCACCAGGACACCTTCGAAGGATCGGCGCATGAGACCAGGATGATCCTGTGGAGGGTCTCCACAACGATTTCAGTGGACTAGGGCACAGGGTGGGGTTTTGACCGACGAGGCCGCTACCCGGACGGAGCGAGCCCGGACACAGCTTTTGAGAAGCAGAGAACTCGCCTCACAGAGCCCAATTCAGAGAGTCACGCTTGGCGACGTCCCACGTCCAATCTCGGTACCCACTCGTCTCCAAGTAAGCCGCCGGGATCCTGCTGGGGGTCCACTTGCCGGCAGATAACCCGCCTCTCCTCAGAGCCCGGTTCGGAGAGACTTACACGCGCTCATCCGGAGCCTCCTGTCGACCCCCTCGTGAGGAGTCATCGCATGCTACGTCTTGCCCTTGCAGCCATACGGCGCCTGAGGGATGTTGCCATGGTGGATTGGTTAACGAGCTTCAGGAGCTACGACTCGCCCGGTCTGCCTACAGTTCGAGGGAACAATTATGCACAGCTCCTCTCGGACCATACCTTACCTGGACCGCCGCGCCTTTGGTCCACGGGTTCACCTTGCGCCCGCTTACGGGGCGCTATTCCACCAGGAGACCACGTAGCAAATCCCTGTACAAGCCTCATGTGTGCCTACGACATAGCCGTTCGCTACGGACGCGCTCGCCTCCTTGCCGGTTCCGGCACCACTGACGCTACATGCCGGACGTTCTTCCTGGCTACCCTCAGTCATACGTTCTGAATTACAGGACCCCTCCCTCAGGGAGGTTAGAGGCTACTGGTACGTTATCAAGGCACTTGCATGGCCACAAACGTCACATTCGTCAGGGACTGTACTGTCTTACACTTCGTGGCTACTGGAGGCTGGCGGGCAGGATGACTTCGCCCGCCTCGATCGCAGAGTTATGCCAGGCCAGCGAGACTCCTCACTCTGGTGGCCCAACCCGGGTCTGCCCTGGGGGACTTAGGTGGGGTTAGGTATTTTTTAGTTCCCAGGGTCACCCTGGTCAGCCCCACAGGGTGGGTTTTTCTCTCTATTCTGGGGCATGTGTTTCTGTCTACCCTTTGTCCATTCACCTGTATTTGCCTTTTTAAAACTCTCCCTACTGTCTGCACTGCCTGTAGCTCTTGATATTGGATGCGTGTTGCTAAATGGTCTTAGCTTTATTTAGGTGTGTTAGGTTTATTTAACGTATTTGACCGGCTGGCGACATACATTCAATGTTCTGTTTATTTTTTATTTTTTCACAAGCAGTGCAGGCACGTCCTGAGAAAGCCTTGTTGCTGTTGGGACGTTAAGCAATGTACAATCAATCAATCCTCACTCTGGTGGGGGCCTTTTTGTGGGGGGCACAACTCCCTCCTGGCGCCTCAGCGCCGTAGGTATTCACCTACCTAGGGTCGTTGGGAGTTTGCATTAGGGAGGACGGCCCTTGGGCCCTAAGGTGTGCTGGAGCGTGGCACCCACCTCCTATTCGCAATTCTCCCATTCAGTCATGTCATCGGTAATGTTTTTGAAGAAACAAATTCATTTTTCTTTAAAAGGTATTTTTTCGAAAAATACTTACCGATGACGTGACTCAAACGACCCTCCCACCTGCCCCGCTTGCCGCTGGTGCGCTAAGTATCCTGACTGAGGGATTATGGGTACCCGGCTTCCGGGTGGTGGGTATAGGGAGACAACTCTTGGTCCCCTCGGGGTTCCCCGAGTGCCTCCCGGGTTGTGTTTTAACACAACTGGCTCTTAGGCTAGAATGAGTAAGTAGTAGACACTTCCATTCAGTCATGTCATCGATAAGTATTTTTCGAAAAAATACCTTTTAAAGAAAAATGAATTTTTCTGATAGCTTCAAATGTAGGTGTCCCTGGGGATTTTTGGCTCACCTGTGAAGCAAAAGTGAGTCTATGTTTTGGGCCAGTGGTTGTTTGTCCGTCCGCCGTCGTCCGTGGTAAACTTTAACGTTGGCATTTTCTTGGAGACTATTCAAGCCACATTCTTCACACTTGGCCCAAGGATACTTTGCTGTAAGACTTTTCTAAACATACCAATTTGAGTGACCTCTGACAAAGATCAAGGTCACAGGGGATCAGGAAATAGGTCAAAAATAGCTATATTTTGACATAATTTATTTTTTCACAAATACTATTCACAACTTCAAACCCAAACTTGGTACAAAGATACCTGATGGTAAGACCTTTTTATACGTACTAATTTGGTTGATCCCTCGAAAAGGTCAAGGGTCACAAGAGCTCAGGAAATAGGTCCAAAATAGCCATATTTTGACAAAAGATGTTTTTTCTCAAATACTATTAACTTCAAACCCAAACTTGGTACAGAGATACCTGATAGTAAGACCTATCTATGCATACTGATTTGGATGACCCCTCAGAAAGGTCAAGGGTCACACGGGCTTAGGAAATAGGTCCGAAATAGCCATGTTTTGACAAAAGATGTTTGTTTTCTCAAAACACATTACCTATGACATTACGGTATAGAATGGTTCTTAGCTAGACTAATTTTAGCCAAAATGGTTGTGTACAAATATGGCAGTGTTGGCAGGTGAGGGGCGCCATAGCCTAGGCGGTAACCCGATGAGCCTCACTTCCATCCCATCTAAGCATGCACCCAGCGGAAGCTCACCAGTCAGTTTCTTAGCTAGACAGAGGAAGGTTTGTACGTCAGTGTCTCTAGCTTCGGACTGTGTAGAGTTGTGGTAACGGTCGTAGTGTTTAGTTGGAGGTGTTACTACGCTGTGCCTTGTGTTAGGCTTGGACACTTTCCTGTGGGAATTTCCTCGTCGGTGTTTGTGACTTAGCCCTGACGAGACAACGGCGTCTTGTGAGCTGTGCTTACGCGCTCGAGGCCGGTCTGGCCGTAGCGTTTTTGCACTTCGTGTGTCCTGAACTTCTGCTTCAGGATAAGGAGAAGAGTACTGAGAAAGAAAGAGAGACTCTCCTGCTACCCTCGGAGTGCCTGTGTTCGGCTTGGACGCTGCCTGTGTTTCGCGGTGCTGTGCCCAGCTTCAGGGACCGGTCAGGCCTGTGATATCTGCGTGGTCTCAACTCACGGACCGTGGACTGGGTGGAGTCTGCCTTCGCCGCCATAGCTGTTGCGCTTCTCCGCGGTGCGCTGGTTGGTCTGTGACCTGTGTGGGTTCCCCTGCTTCTCCATTATCAAGGTAAAACCTCGGTTATTGCCTACGACCGGTGCTCACGGGAGGGGGTAGAGCGCAAGGCGTTGGCATACACCATACACTTAACTTCGTTTGTACGTGTCGTCGCGCGGATTCGTATTGTGGGCCCACGGGGGCACGCTCACTCGCTTTGTGCACTATGTTGCAGTTGGCGAAGCTGCACCTGCTCACGATGTGGATAGTTCCAATGGCCTAGTGACGAGACATGCTATTTGCTCCCTGTTCCGGCTGTGCCTCAACTCACCTGTGCCTGGTCTGCGCCCCTGGCTGGAAGAACAGTGGACCCAGCTAGGGAGCTTCTACCACCGACTTCGGCCGACGCTAGCACGGGTAAGGGGTCCAACACCGGTAAGCCCCACAGACCCGACGAGTGGCCCTTACCAGGTTGTAGAGCCTTCAACGCCGCAGCTTAGGCCGCGAGCCCGAGCTCTAGCGCTGCAACCACCAGTCCAGTCGAGTGGTCTCTGCCTGGTCGCGGAACCTCAAGCGCTGAGAGCTAGGCCTCGAGACAAAGCCCCTGCACTGGTAGCCACCACAGTCCTGCCATGTGGTCTCTACCTGGTTGTGCCACCTGTTCGGCGCGAGATGAGACTCAAGAGCGAGCTGCAGCACCGGTGACCGTCACAGACCCGAGTGCTGCTTACCAGGCTGTGGAGACTCACCCGCCATGCAATGCTTCAGTCACTGCCGCCGCCTCCACCAAGGCAAGAGGCCAGTGCGGGCACAGGGATTCAGCGCCCCGCTCCAGGTTAGTGATCGGGGACCACGACCGGACAAGTCTGCTGGCCTGACGCACTCCCGCTCCCCAGTAGGAAGTAGGAGACACAGCAGAAGGCGCGCAACGAGATGACATGCCCCATCTACCCCCCGGCGTGGCCCAGCCTTGCTGTGTGGGATGAACCAAGCGGACTCCTGTAGTTCGACGCCATTCGCACTCAAGGGACAGGCGAACTCGCCGACAGACTGCTTCCCACGTCTCGGAGGCAAGACGGCACTCGAGCGACCTCCAGGTATGACCCGGCACCCGCTGATCGTCTTCCCACGGCGCATCTTCCTGAGACCTCCCTCCAGGCCGACATCCACTGCAACCTGGGGTATACGCCAGCACATACAAGATAAGATGTCCCGCCTGCAGTAAGTGACCATACCCTCGGCGGGACGAGAATGCTGGACCATGTGGCGCTTGCGTGACTTGGGACGGGGGACTATGCCTAGCACATTGGCCGGTGCCCGCCATCTCGAAGTACTGACAGGCCCACTATGTGGATGGCCCGTGACGTGCAGGCCCTCCAATCCTTGACTCTAGTCCAGCACAGATGTTTGGCGCCTTGCTCATAGGCAGTGACAGGGGCTCATGAATGGACAAGACTGCTGGACTAGTGTGCTCCCACTCCTCGGGGAAGGGTTAGTGACGAGTCAGGATCTCGTTGAGATTGCTTGAAGCTTCGGCGTCCCACTCCAAGTTTAAGTAATATTTGGTTATCTCCGTGGGCGACTAAGGCTGTCTCGCGACGGAGGGTCAGTGAAAGGAGTTCATGACGCGTCTGCTTTCAGGGTCAGCAAGCTGCACACCTAGCACGGGTAAGGGGTCCAACACCGAGAGCCCCATGGACCCGACGAGTGGCCCTTACCAGGTTTTAGAGCCTTCAACGCCGCGGCTTAGGCCGCGAGCCCGAGCTCTAGCGCCAGCAGCCACCACAGTCCCGTCGAGTGGTCTCTGCCTGGTCGCGGAACCTCGAACGCCGCGAAAAAAAAAAAGACTATCAGCACGCCCCCGCTTGTTCGCAGCTCCGGAAGGTCGGCTCATTTCAGCTGCTGCCCGACCTGGCGTTTCTCGCCAAAACCCGATCTCCTTGGCTGCCCCGCAGTTGTCCACCATGCAGCATTGAGAGACCCAGGCGCCACCCGTGGGTCCAGACAACAGGACACGGTGAGGGCTTTACGCGTGTACCTGCGCCAGACCAAGCTGCTCCGCAGGGGTCGCACCCGCCTTTCCTCCCGCTGTCCCCAGGTAGAATGACATCTCAGCCCAGACGATATCCTCCTGGCTCTGATGGGTGATACGCTCCACCTACCAAGATCTCTCCCCTGATGCAGCCAAACGAATGAACTTCAGGGCGCATGAGGTCAGAGCCTCGGCCGCAAGCCTTGCATTCGACCGCTAATGTGCTGTCTAAGACATTGTGGCGGCCGTAGGATGGTGAGCACAGATTACCTTCGCCCGCTTCTACCTGAGGGATCTCTCCAGCCAGCGCCAAACCTTCGCTGGTGGGAGACATCGTGGCGGCGCAACACTCCCTCCTGGCGCCCTGGGCGCCATAGGTATCTTAGCTAAAATTATCAGGAGGTTGCTTAGGGAGGGCGGTCCTAGTGACCAGTATTTGGGGATGCGGGGCGTTTTAGTGGCACCCACCTCCTCTTCGGGATTCTTCCATACCATAATGTCATCGGTAATGTGTTTTGTACAGATATACCTGATGGAAAGACCTTTCTATGCACACTAATTTGGTTGATCCCTCCGAAAGGTCAAGGGTCATGAGAGCTCAGGAAATAGGTCTAAAATAGCCATATTTTGACAAAAGATGGTTTTTCTCAAATACTATTCACAACTTAAAACCCAAATTTGGTACAGAGACACCTGATGGTAAGACCTATCTATGCATACTAATTTGGATGACCCCTTGGAAAGATCAAGGGTCACAAGAGGCTGGCAAATGTGTGTAAAATGCTGATTTTTGATAAAATTGTAGGTATTCCCAAATTTGTGCAAATTTTTCAACCAAATTTGGTACAAAAACAGCTGATGATAAGATCTTCCTATGCATACTAATTTAGTCGAATCATCACAAAGGTCAAGGGTCACGTGGGGTTGACAGATGTGTGAAAAATGCTTACATTTTCAGAAAACATGGATTTTGCTGCTGCAGAAGCCAGCCCTTGTCACAAAGGTCACACATGTAAATCGGTCATACATGTAAGCCATAATGGCTTTGCCTTTCTTGTTTCTCCTGATCTAAGTTTAATATTATAAGGTTAATGCATATAAGACAAGTAGATGCATATGGTTAGGACACAGAATGACCTCTGAATCAACCGATGGGGGGCTAAGTCAGTTGTCAGTAAAGGTCATTAATCTGAGACTGGGTTGATGATGATTTTATAAATAGTTGTAAGTAAGCACATATGACGTTTATTCAGGGATGAGAAAGGATAATTAAATTATATCAAGCATGTGATCCCAGCGGTCTCCATCTTTGCTATACGGCGGGTATTTTTCCTCTAATTTTCAGCAGGGACAGTGTTTGTTTTTCCTTTAATATTGGCATGGACAGCCTCAAAATATTACAGATTTTGTGATGCCCCAATTTTTGGGCATTTTATGAAAATCGGGAATTTCATCAGGGAAAAAATGCAGAAAAATTAGACAGTTTTACAGTAAGATGCCACAATGGGTGACTGAACAATCATGATTGTTCCAGATTCACAAAATCAGATTTTGCATGGAGAGGTCTGTGGATATTTGCTAAGTACAAGGTCTTTGGGCTCGGCCTCAGCTGGTCAATGCACAGCTACTTGTGAGCCAATTGTGTCATTGGGGCCTAAAGATTTTGCGCTTCCAGATTGTTGTTCTTTTTTCACAAGTCTGCAATAATGTGAAGAAGAAAATTTAGTTTTGCTTTATGACTCCCAGTACTTAATTTATTGAAGGTGGCCTGTATTATGAGTATAAATGATAAAAGTATTAACCCATTCAGCCCTGACGCACTACAGCAGGAGATGGGTCGACGATAATTAAAGGGTAGTGCCAGATTAGCTTGGTGCCTGTTGGCGCCAAGTTAATCTGGCACTGGCCTTGAATTGTCATGGTCGATCCATCTCCTGTCATGGTCGATCCATCTCATTAGATGACACCTCCAAAATTTGGGAAATACGTGTGTCGGGCTGAATGAGTTAATTAACTTATCATTCAATAAACTGAGGTTGATGATAATAAATAATTTGTCTTTCAGGTTAATAAACTGAGGTTGATGATAATAAATAATTTGTCTTTCAGGTTCTGGTCTCAAGTGCAAGTTCCCCATGGATCACAAGGCTTTCACACCATATGCCCTTTCTGCTCCACCCCCCTTGGCCCCACACCCTACATCCGACTTATCTTTCAGGACAACACTGATTGACCATGACTCTGTGACCTTCGGGTCACTGCAACCTTGACTGTGTAACTGTGGGGCAGTTACGATCTTTATGCTGGGACATGTTGAAGACGATTGACCATTAACCACCTTGTGCATTCAGCCACTTGTACTGTCTGCAGTACCAGTGGTTGCATGCACAAGGAGGTTAACATATGACCTTGAAGTAGTTTCACATCCAGAAGGTGAAAATAGATGTGTTATTTGGAAACGTGGTTTGATGTCCTTCAGGTGACCTTACCCCACTGACCTTGGGGCGGGGGTGGGGGGGAGGGTGCATGCCAGATCCTGACCTTGACACTCTTGACACTGTCCAACCGGCTTCGTCTTTCAGGGAGACTCCGTGTGTGCATGTGCTCGTGTGTGTGTGTGTGTGTGTTGGTGCCAAGTGTCTGTGCTTCATGTGTGGATGTATTATTTTTGTAACAGTTTGTTGTCATTCAGGGATGATTTGGGTATCATGATTCTGGATCGTTCAATGTTTGTTGGAGAAATTTCTTTAATCGTTGTATGCTTCGAGGAGTTGTGTCACAAGTGAAGGATAGCTTCACAAAACACTGTACCCTACATCTGCAAGAGTCATAGCTTTTCATAAGCCCCAGCAGCTGCAGGGGCTAATGAGAAATTTTTGCATCTTGTTGGCAGGGAGTGAATCTTGTTTTTTCATTCTCATTTCTTCAGACTGAGGAAGTAAATTGGTTTGAGCATGTGAGTGCAACTGTAAACTAGTCAGCAGAATGTCTCAGTTTGAATAATATTTCCCCCTTTGTTCATTCAAACTAAAACTGTGCATTTGAGTATCAGGACATTTTCAGTGTACCTTGACTTTTCAGTCTTCTTTTTATGTTTTAAGTCAAATCCCCCAAAAATTATTTATCCCATATATTGATGTAGGAAGAATTGAAATTGTCATTCAAGAACCCTGCATCAATAGATATAAAATGTCATATAACATTGCCAACACTATATGACACTTCCCCAGCCATGGATGCAGGGCGCCTTGAATGAGTTAACCTCTTTACTTCAACAGATCACTTCTCTAAGACAAATGTTTTACATTTTAGGATAACGTTTCAACACTATATACATGTCATGGGAGATGCAGGAATGTGATAGCTCATGGATAAGTGCTTCTCCAAGCTCTGCCATTGACATGTGGTTAATTTTCCACAGTGGTTGTTGTGAGCTAAACAAATGGTGGCATGATTTTTATTGCAGTAACCTAGACTGCGTCAGTTTTGGATTGTTGTTTTTGCTATCTGTTTGTCTTATTGTGGCATAAAAACCCAGTGAATAGTAACAGACACAAAAAAAGTTACATTGCAGCAGTTGTGTAGTTGCAGCTTTTTGCATTTTCTGATTATGTGCATGGCAAAGACAATAAACAATGTTCATATTTATTGTCAGTATATACACCTACCATATTACTTAGTATCAGATAGTTGACAGACTTTAATAGTATTATTATTTAGTATTATTTGTATTTGATAGAAGCTACTGCCTAAGTCCTGCTTCTTCAGAGCTGAGCATTAACTCATTCAAGACCAGCCGCATAAGCCCTGCATCCGGATGCAGCTGATCTTGAATGAGTTAAGGCATTGATAATGAGTCTCCTACCCCCTCCAGATTAATTCTTTTGTGGGTTTTTCCTTCCTTTTCTTCTTCTAGTCAATCTAGTCTCCATGCATCAGTTTTTACACGTATGTGTGCTGGTCTGTGATTTTAAACCTTTTGGCATGGAGATGTAGGTTCAAAAGCACAGACCAGCACGTTTATCAAATGCATTGGCACGCGCAATCACATTATTTGAGGCAGGAAGAGTGTTTTTACATGTACTTTCTGGTTATTTTTTTTTTAAATATTTGTGTTTATTCAAGAGGAAGAACAACCAGTGCAGACCGAGTCTTTAGACATCCTCTGCCATTTGTGTGCTGGTCTGTGGTTTTGGTCCTTATGGTCTAGAGCTGTAAGGTCCAAAATTGCAGACCAATGCACATTCTGCAACTAAACTGTATCCTACATGCTCCCTAGTCAGAGAGGACAGGATATTAATTATTATTAGGCTACAATTCAACCTGTTCATTACTTTCACTGACTGCAATTGCAATCATGGTGATGTACGTGGTCCAGCTTTGGTAGACACACATTTATCCCATATCTTACTGAGGCTAAAAGCTTCAAATTGGTACACTGGCATATGCAAGCTACATTATGGTACTTACAGATAAGGATATAGACCAATGGCTTTAGTTCAAGGGTGGTGCCAGAATAGCTTGGCACCTAGAGGCGCCAAGCTATTCTGGCACTACCCTTGAACTATTTTAGTCAAAAAATTATTTCACACACTGGTGTATTCTGGATGATAAGGGTTATTTTGCAGTTGACATCCATCTGTATTTACAGCATATCTGTTCGCTGACCCTTTGACTGTCAAGAAAACGGCAAATCCCACCCAGATTCAAGAGGCACAGACTCGCATGCAACCCTGTGGTTGCAGGGGCACATGTGGGTCTGAGCCTCTGGCTGGTCGCATTTATAGCTGTGTTCTTTTAGCGGATGGGTTATCTAGCAATCAACCTGCAATGTCTCCAAGATTTCATTCGCGACCACCAGCAGTGAAGGAATTAACCCATTCAGCCCTGACGCACTACAGCAGGAGATGGATCAACCATTATAATTCAAGGGTAGTGCCAGATTAGCTTGGCGCCTGTCTTGGCACTACCCTTGAGTTATCATGGTCGATCCATCTCCTGTAAAAGGTGCATGGTCGTTAGATGATGCCTCCAAAATTTGGGAAATACGTGTGTCGGGCTGAATGAGTTAACATACACATTGTAAAAGCACATTGAGTACTGATGGTTTAACTCGTTCAGCCCTGACACACCATATAACAAGACATTGATCGAGCATGACATTTCAAGGGTGATGCCAAAATAGCTTGGCACCCATAGTTTCCAAGCTATTCTGGCACCACGCTTGAACTATCATGCTCGATCTGTCTCTAGAACTGTAATATAGTCCTTCAGAGGGCAACTTCAAAATTTGTGGATCTCGGTCCTGGGGAAAAATGTGTTAACCCCTACCCCATCGGTGGACACAAATTGTTTATTTAACAACAAAAAATCTTGTCCCTCAAAAGAAGATGGGTGCAAGATGGTTTCGTAACAGAGGCATAGATCCTCATGACCGCAGGGGCTCAGGAGGCTCTGTGTTTCTGGCAGTTGGATGGGCTCACGAGGCTCTGCGTCTCTGGCAGTTGGATGGGCTCACGAGGCTCTGCGTCTCTGGCAGTTGGATGGACTCACGAGGCTCTGCATCTCTGGCAGTTGGATGGGCTCACGAGGCTCTGCGTCTCTGGCAGTTGGATGGGCTCACGAGGCTCTGCGTCTCTGGCAGTTGGATGGGCTCGCGAGGCTCTGCGTCTGGCAGTTGGATGGGCTCATGAGGCTATGAGTCTCTGGCAGTTGGATGGGCTCATGAGGCTCTGCGTCTCTGGCAGTTGGATGGGCTCACGAGGCTCTGGCAGTTGGATGGGCTCACGAGGCTTTGGCAGTTGGATGGGCTCATGAGGCTTTGCGTCAGTTCAATGGGCTGACGAGGCTATGCGTCTCTTGCGGTTGAATTAGGTTCATCTTTTCTTGGCAGTGAAGGGGATAGACATCCTTCTCGGATGTCAGGGTGAAAAATGTGATTTTGGACCCTGCAACCTGCTGGTCTGTTTTGGGACCTTACGGCCACAGACCAGCGCACACGTGAGAGTCACAGGTTAACCTTTATCATTCGGAATACACCAGTGTGAAATAAGTTTGACTAAAATAATTCAAGGGTAGTGGCAGAATAGCTTGGCGCGTCGAGGCGCCAAGCTATTCTGGCACCACCCTTGAACTAAAGCCATTGATCTATATCCTTATCTGTAAGTACTATAATGTAGCTTGCATATGGCAGTGTACAAATTTGAAGCTTTTAGCCTCAGTATGATATAGGTTAAACAGATTTGTTTTTGCTCAATATAGAATTTAAATGTGTTTGCAAGAACTGGCTCAAATTTCCCCAAGAATGTGTTCAGATTTGCTTTGGGAACAAATCATTTAAAATCATTTTGAATGTATCATCCCAGTAGACATTAAAAGAATTTTTTTTATACCTTTCAGCCCTGACACTGCAAGACCTTGATCAACCAAGATAATCCAAGGGTGGTACTAGAATAGCTTGGCGCCCAGGGACAAAGCTGTTCTGTTCTGGCACCACCCTTGAACTATCTTGGCTGATCCGTTTTCTGAATTAAAATGTAGGCACCATGCTGTTCTGACACAATCCATAGAGTGTCTTGGTCTATCTGTCTCCTGAACGAAAATGTAGTTGTGAGAAGACAACTCCACTTGGTAATTTTGATCGCAGTGCTCAGTATGTTAAAAAACTTCAAGTTGGCATTCTTAGAAAGAAAGAGGTATATTCAGTTGAGGCCATCATACTGTATGATATGAAATAGACGGTACAGAGCACACACCAAAAATCTTGAGAGTTTTGAAAGTGCAGACTTTTTTCTCTGTGCTTGATATTATAACTGTGTGCCAATCTGTAAGGTTGGACCTTTTGGCGCAAGGCCATAAGAGCCAAAATCACAACTGACATATCCAGTTCAGATGACATTTCAACAGTTCAGAAGTTTATTTGTTTTATATTTTATTTTTCTATTTGCTTGTAGTTCACAAACAACATATTTTGCTGCATGTAAGTTAATATTTGTATTATATTTGTATATGTAAGTTCTGTCATTGTTAATTGTACATTTGTAATTGTGACTGATTTTGGTTTGTGCATCAGCCAGTAAAATGTTAATACTACATACATAAGGGTATGTGTCATTGAAATGAGAGATCGTCAGATGGCAGAGGGAAAAAGAAACAAATTCTTCTTTTGTCTGTCCAAGGCAATGGCATATTCAGGTCTTCATTTTGTGGGGGTCTTGGATAATTCAGACATTATTTTTATTTTTTCCACCGATATTATTGTTCAAGAGCCAACTGAACAATTTTATTTGCATGAACAAATCTAGTATACATATATACTCGGATTTTTTTTTTTTTTTTTTCTTCAAATGTGTTCTCAGTGTGACTTTTGTATGTATATGTAGTTTTGTGATGGGGAAAGATTCTGTGTGGGAATAGTTTTATTTAGTTCATACATTGTTTATCCGTCATTAGGATTCCCTCTTTTTAACCCTTTGGCTGTTGGTATTGGGTTTTTGGGGCATGATTTTTGGAAAAATCAAAAACTGCTACCAACAGCTGAAGGGTTAACATACATGTATGAATAGTTTGTGTCTAATTGTTCAAGTGAGTACTCTCATTGTGCATGTTCTACATCATAATCGATTTAACCTCCTTGTGCATGCCGTCGCTGGTGCTGCTAACAGTACAGTGGCTAAAAGCACAAGGTGTTAACATTTGACTGAATTCACATAATTATCTTGAATCATTTTCTGCTGATGGTAGACCTTTACTGTAGACCTGTTTCCATTTTTTATGATCATGTGCTGGTAAGTGACTTGGGACATGGCGATCTAGGGTTGTAAGGTGCTAAATCATAGACCAACATAAATATGGGTTTCTCCACATAGACTACACTGTGCGTCAGTTGGTTGTGTATAAGTGCAGATAATATTTCTGGGCCAGTGGTACTTTGAGAATGAATGTTCTATGCTTGTTTGTTTTGAATGGCGAATTAAGTCGAGGCATGGGTGACAAGGGGGAGAAATTGAAATGACTGAAAATGGTCCATGGACTGCCCCATGATCCATGGCCAGCACGAGACATATATTCTCATGAACTCCTGGGGATGCAGGGTCTCATGAGAATTTGTCTCTTGCAGATGGAACAGCCTGGCTGAAGGACTGTTCTGTCTGAACCAGAAAGCAGCTTTCTGGATTTTTACAAAGCTGAATCAGTCTCCAGGACTGAAGTCTGTCGTGTGGAAGATATTAGGGTTCACTGTTACAAATTCTCCATATTAAATACAGTGTATACCATATTTTGTTATGTTGCATACATTAATAATATATTGCCTACTTAATCCTCTTGTGACCGTTGTGTGGTGATCTGTGATTCTGGACATGACAGCTTGACCCATATGGTCCAATATCACAGACTGGCACACTTATCTGTCAACTAGAGACATTGATATTCATGACAATACCTTTTTTATGTGAGTACCCAATGGAGAAAGAAACACACTTAGGAAAGACAGTTACATTTTTCTACATGACTAGGTATGAGGTATTTAATTTGTGATGGTCTCAAAATTATTTTCTGTCCTGGTCATGTAGAAATTTGTGTCATAACCATCTTTCCTAAGCGGGTTTCTTTCTCTGTTGGGTACTTCTTTGCATTTTACACGCTTGGCAGTCACCTTTTTTGTCTAGATTGCTTTTTATGCGAGTGCACGTCAAATTCAGTTCTTCTTCAGCGAGTGCATGTAGTTGTGTGTGAAACCTTTGTTGTATCAGCTGATGCACAACAATGCATTTGTTTCTTGCTGTTGCAAAAGGAACATTGAAAACCGCAGGCACCCGACAGTGAAACATTGCTTATTCAAGATGACAACAATTACCAGTCCTATTTCACAAGGAATAACCTTGAAGGCATCAACTGGTGTGTAAAAAGTGCAGTTTCAGCATGAAGCAAAGCACTGCTGTTGCTGCATTTGTACCCAAAGGTTCACCTTCAGGAATCAAATCTTGGACTAAATAGATTTAACCTTTATACTTACTTACTTACTTATGCCTTGCACCCCTACTGGGGCATAGGCCACCTACAAAGGATCTCCAAGAGTCTCTGTCCCGGGCTCTCCTTTCCACTTGGTTCCAGGTCATCTTCATGGTCTTAAGGTCTGCATCCAGTTCCCGGCGCCATGTGTTTCTTGGTCTGCCTCTTTTACGCGTGCCCTGTGGATTCCATGTTAGGGCTTGCCTGGTGATGTTGTCTGCTGGCTTACGTAAGGTGTGCCCTATCCATCTCCAACGTCGTTGTTTAATTTCGTCTTCTGCAGGCAGCTGGTTGGTTCTGTTCCAGAGTTCGTTGTTGCTGATGGTCTCTGGCCAATGGATATTTAGGATCTTGCGCAGGCAGTTGTTAATGAAGACTTGTATTCTCTTTGTGATGGCAACTGTTGTTCTCCAAGTTTCTGCTCCGTATAGAAGAACTGCCTTGACATTGGTGTTGAAGATCCTGACTTTGGTCTTGGTTGATAGTTCTGTGGATCTCCAGATGTTTCTCAATTGTATAAATGCTGTTCGTGCTTTCCCTATCCTTTGCTTGACATCTGTATCTGAGCCTCCCTGTTTGTCGATGACGCTACCCAAATAAGTAAAGGCATCCACCTCCTCCAGTGCTTCTTTGTCAAGCGTAATCGGGTTGGTGGTGGCTGTGTTTGTCTTGAGTATCTTACTCTTGCCTTTGTGAATATTGAGGCCAACCTGTGCGGAGGTATCTGCTACTCTGGTTGTCATCTCCTGCATCTGCTGCTGAGTGTGTGATAGTAGGGCCAAGTCATCTGCGAAGTCCAGGTCAGTTAGCTGCTTCCAAGGTGTCCACTGGATTCCATTTCTTCTCTGAGCTGTAGAGGTCTTCATAATCCAGTCAATCGCCAGTAGAAAGAGGAATGGCGAGAGAAGACATCCTTGTCTGACGCCTGTCCTCACCTGGAATGCCTCAGTGAGTTGCCCTCCATGTACCACTTTACAACTTAGATCCTGATATGAGTTCCTGATAATGGTGGAGATTTTTTCAGGTATCCCATAGTGCCTTTAGGAGCTTCCATTGGGTCTCTCTGTCCACGCTGTCAAATGCTTTCTCATAGTCAAGGAAATTGATGTACAGGGGTGAGTTCCACTCTAACGACTTACTTACTTACTTACGCCTGTCACCCCTACCCGGGTATAGGCCGTCGACGAGAGACCTCCAGCAACTCCTGTCCTGTGCTTCTCCTTCGATTCTACTCCAGGTGGTTCCCAGTCTCTTGATGTCTGCTTGGAGGTCTCGACGCCAGGAGTTTCTCGGCCTACCTCTTTTCCTCTTTCCCTGGGGGTTCCATGACAATGCCTGCCTAGTGATACTGGAAGCTGGCTTTCTCAGACTGTGACCGATCCATCCCCATCTTCTTCGCCCAATTTCATTCTCTGCTGTTATCTGCTCTGTTCTCTCCCAGAGTCTGACGTTGCTGATCTTCTCTGGCCAGTGGATTTTCAAAATTCTTCTAAGGCAACTGTTCATGAAGGTCTGTACTCTGTTGACTGTGGTTTTTGTCAATCTCCATGTCTCTGCTCCATATAGGAGAACTGCTTTTACATTGGAGTTGAAAATCCGGACTTTGGTGTGTTGTGACAGCTCTCTGGAACTCCACACTTTTTTCAACTGGAGAAAGGCTGCTCTGGCTTTACCGATTCGTGCTCTGACATCTGCATCAGTGCCGCCTTTTTTGTCTATGATGCTCCCGAGATAGGTGAAGGACTCCACCTCCTCCAACGGGGTGCCAGCAAGCAAGACTGGTTCTTCCCTGGTTGCGTTCAGCCTCATTGTCTTTGTTTTCTGTTTGTGAATGGTGAGGCCCACTTGGGATGAGATGTCAGCAAGCCTCGTGGTCTTGTCCTGCATTTGTTGATGAGTGTGGGACAGTAATGCCAAGTCGTCTGCAAAATCGAGGTCGTCAAGCTGTGTCCACAGTGTCCACTGTATTCCACTTCGTCTGTGCTCTGTGGTCATCTTCATGACCCAGTCTATGGCCAGTAGGAAGAGGAACGGAGACAGCAGACACCCCTGCCTGACACCAGTTCTGACCTGGAGCTCTCTGGTGAACTGCCCTTCGTGGATCACGCGACATGTCATGCCATCATAGCTGCTCTTGATCAGGCGGACGAGCTTTGTGGGTACACCGTAGTGTCGTAGGAGTTTCCACAGAGTCTCTCGGTCCACGCTGTCAAATGCTTTCTCATAATCCACAAAGTTGACGTACAGCGGGGAGCTCCACTCCAGAGACTGTTCCACGATGATGCGGAGAGTGGCGATCTGGTCTGTACATGATCGGTTCTTCCTGAATCCTGCTTGCTGGTCTCTCAGCTGGGGGTCAACGGAGCTCTTCATTCTCTCTAGGATGATCCTGTTGAAGACCTTTCCTGGTACTGACAGCAAGGTGATTCCTCTGTAGTTGGAACACTTGCTGAGGTCACCTTTCTTGGGAAGCTTGATTAGGTACCCCTCCTTCCAGTCAGCTGGCATCACCTCCTCTTCCCAGATCTTTCCAAACAGTGGGTACAGCATCTCAACTGTTGTTTCTAGGTCTGCTTTCAGAGACTCCGCTGGGATGCCATCTGGCCCTGCTGCTTTGCCATTCTTCAAAAATGCCACTGCTTTTCTGATCTCTTCCCGGCTGGGTCTGTCACAGCTGATGGGTAGGTCGGTCTCTGCCGGCTGGATGTCGGGGGGGTCGGGTGGGCTAGGTCTGTTCAGTAACTCTTCAAAATACTCGGCCCATCTGTCGAGTTGGTCTGCTCTGTCTGCAATAGGCTTGCCTTCTTTGTCTTTTACTGGTCTTTCTGTATGGCCATACTTACCCGACAATCTTCTGGTAATGTCGTAGAGCTGTTTCATGTTGCCGCTGCCTGCTGCCTTTTCTGCCTCTGCTGCCAGGCTGTCTGTGTAGGCCCTCTTGTCTGCCCTGATACTCCTCTTCACCTCGCGGTTGGCTTCCAAGTATTCCCCCTGTGCCCTTACTTTGGCTGCTCTCGTGCGACTGTTGTTGACCGCTGCTTTCTTCTGCTTCCTCACTTCTATCTTCTTCAAGGTCTGTGCCGACAGCCAGTCCTTGTGGTGGTGTTTCCTGAACCCTACAGTGTCTTTGCAGGTTGAGTTCAGCGCCTCTCTAACTGCCTTCCACTGCTGCTCTGTGGTGACCGCCTCCTCTTCATTTACTAGCTCCTGTAGCGCTTGAAACCGGTTGGACAGCACCAGTTTGAACTCTTCTCTAACTCCAGTTTCTCTCAGGAGGCCTACATTATAGCGCTGTCTTCTTGTTGTCTCTGTGCGGCTTTTCTTTAGCTTGAGCTTCATTCTTAAGGTAAGCAGATGGTGGTCTGAGGCGACATCTGCTCCCCTCCTCACTCGAACATCTTGAAGGGATCTTCTAAATTTCTTGCTAATGCAGATATGGTCTATTTGGTTCTCTGTTGTATGGTCAGGTGAGACCCAAGTTGCTTTGTGTATTCTTCTGTGTGGGAAGATGCTGCCTCCAATGACAAGTCGGTTTAGAGCACAAAAGTCTACAAACCTCTCCCCGTTCTCACTCATCTCCGAGCCTAGTCCCTGTCTCCCCATCACCTCTTCGTATCCGGTGTTGTCCTCCCCTATTTTGGCATTAAAATCGCCCATGACGATGGTGATGTCTCGCTCCGCACATTTGTCCACGGCACTCTGGAGTCGGTCGTAGAACTCTTGTTTCTCTTCCTCGTCACTGTCATTGGTGGGCGCATAACACTGGATGACGTTCAGCTTGAGCTTTTTCTTGGTTCTAAAGGCTGCTGTTATAATTCTTGGCCCAAGAGGTTCCCAGCCCATCAGCGCTCTCTGTGCCACTGGTGACAGCATGACTCTAACGACTGCTCAATTATAATTCGCAGCATGGCAATCTGGTCAGTGCAGGATCGATTTTTGCGAAAGCCAGCCTGTTGATCTCTAAGTAGGGCGTCGACTGGGTCTTTCATTCTGTTCAGCAGAACCCTATTGAATACTTTCCCCGGCACTGATAAGAGCGTGATCCCTCTGTAATTGGTGCAGTTACTAATGTCTCCTTTCTTCGGAATCTTAATAAGATATCCCTCTTTCCAGTCAGCTGGTATTTGTTCCTGTTCCCAGATCTTCTTAAATAGTGGGTATAGCATTCCCACTGTTGTTTCTAAGTCCGACTTCAGCGCCTCAGCTGGGATGCTGTCTGGTCCTGCTGCTTTTCCATTCCTGAGCTGCTTAATGGCCATCCTAATTTCTTCTCTTGTGGGTGGGCTGTCCTCTATAGGTAGGTACGCTTCAGCAGGTTCGATGTCTGGTGGGTTCTTCGGTGCTGGTCTATTCAGGAGCTCTTCAAAGTGTTCTTTCCACCTGTTTCTCTGTTCTTGATCGCCCATGATTGGTTTTCCTTCCTTGTCTTTGACCGGACGTTCGGGTCTACGGTACTTCCCTGCTAGCTTCTTGGTGGTGTTGTAAAGTTCTTTCATGTTGCCCTCTCTAACTGCTTGCTCTGCTTTGGTTGCCAGGTCGTCCACATATTTCTGCTTGTCTGCTCTAATGCTCTTCTTCGTTCGTTTATTTGCGTCTGTGTACTCTGCTTGTGCCTTGGCTTTCTCTGCTCTTGTTCGACTGTTGTTGACGGCCATCTTTTTGTTCTTCCTCTCATAAATTTTACTCAGTGTGTCAACCGAGATCCATTCTTTATGTTGGTGCTTCTTGGGACCAAGCACTTCCTGGCAGGTTGATGTAACTGCTTCTTTAATTCCTTCCCACTTGCTCTCGTGGGTACCTTCCTCCTCTTCCAATAGCTCCTGTAACACTTGAAACTTGTTGCTGATGGTCAACTTGAACTCTTGCAGCTTGGTAGTGTCTCTCAGGAAGGTGGTATTGTATTTCTGTTGTGCCCTGTGCGCTGTTGTCGAGTTCTTTTTTAGTTTCAGTTTTAGCTTGGCCACCACGAGATGGTGGTCCGAGGCCACGTCCGCTCCTCTCTTTGCTCTCACATCTTGCATGGACCTTCTGAATTTCTTACTGATGCAGATGTGGTCAATCTGGTTCTTTGTTATGTGGTCTGGAGAAACCCATGTGGTCTTGTGAATGTTCTTGTGGGGGAAAACGCTGCCACCGATGATCAAGTTGTTTGATGCGCACAGGTCTGCCAGCCTCTCCCCATTGTCGTTTCTATCTCCTAGTCCATGGCGCCCCATGACTTCTTCATATCCAGAGTTATCCGTTCCTATCTTGGCATTAAGGTCTCCCATCAAAATGGTGAAGTCCTTTTCTGAATACTTCTCTATGATAGACCGTAGTCTCTCGTAAAACTGATCCTTGATGGTTTCATCACTGTCGTTATTTAACCTTTATGATGAAATTGAAAGAGCTTGATTGTTAGTCTGAAATCTTGGTTTTACATTTTCTTTGCATTAGATGTAGCACACAGTTGATGAATGTTGTTTTTTTAAATTTGAGCATTTGAGCTAGCACACTCGTGCTTTATTTTATCACTTTCACAACTTAAAAACAGCACCCCCCCCCCCCCCCCCACTAGTATTTGTTTGAAATTGATGCAACAGGTTTATCATGATCGAAATTAAATAAGTCTGTGTTTTACTGTCAGGTGACTGAGTTTGATGCACGGTCTCCAACATTCCATTATTTCATCAAATGAATAGGTCGCATTATGTATCAATCAGAATCAGAACTATGAAGTGTGTAGTTTCCCTGGACTAACTCATCTAGCCTGCTCTGTCTGCAAGGGGCACAGATTTTCATGAGTCCCATCATGCTGCAGTGGCTGATGAGAATCTGTGCCACTTCTGGCAAAGATTGGCGTTATTGGCATGCTCAGATCAAGGGAATCATCCTGTCGAGTCAAACACATTTTGCTTACCAGGATGTTTTTATTCATAGTAGGTCATGAGCTATTTAATTTGTGATGGTCTCAACATTATTTTCTATAAAAATTTATTTGTCCATGTGTGCGTGTGCTAAGGTAATATGTACCCACTCCATAAGGTTTTTCCTTCTTTGACACATGTATTGATATATTGTATAACAAGCAAATTAATATTCATGAATTTGCATGATATACATGTACTATCCTTCCCAAAATCCCTTGTGCCCCAAGAAGATTCAATCTTGATTATGTTTGCATTTTTTTGAAACAGAAATGCAAAACATGCTCATGCTTCAACATTAACAAACTCCTTGTGTGTAGTGACAATGAAATACTTCTTAGGGTGTATGAATGCTCAAAATTTATGTCCTATACACACCCATGAACGGAGAAGAGATACCAGCAAACATGAGAGTTGCTGGACTAGTGAAATTGATGAGATGTCAGCTGGCAAGATCGACAACCTGAAAAAAGAACTAAGTAAACAAACCTGTCCACACTTTCCGCCATTATGCATGATCTAGTTACAAGTAGAATTTACTCATTAACACACACAGGTATACAAAGCATTGATGTCTTCATAGTCGGATAAAATTTACGTGCTGAGTCAACAATGATAATTTTATGCAGTCGTTTGCTATTCATGCTTTTTGTCTGAACACAATCAGCTGCACATTGAATGATGCGAGGCACCATTTTGTTTTGGACTGGGTACATAAATTGTATTGAGCAACATTTGCTTGGTATAGTGATGACAACCGACAGATGCGATTACTTGACCCAAGTCAAAATGTCATCCGACGACATTTTGATTTAGGTCTTGTAGTCACATCTTCCAGATTATTATTTTCAATATGGTCACTGAATAACAGAACAGAACAGTTACTGAAATTGTCACAACCACCTCCTACTTTAATCATCTTCATTAAATGCTTGTGGAATTCAAGGTGCAAGTTGATACACGTAGACAACTTATATGCTTGTAGCTGGACTTGTGTGTTTTCTTGTTAACTTCAGAATGTTGGTACATGAACATTTCAGGTGAATTTGATCCTTTAGTTGGCAAAACTGCCCGATCCTCTTTGATACAATCCCAGTTTTAAAAAAAGTCCTGTTGCTGTCTGAACGTTCAGCAATGTACAACCAACCAACAAACCATGTTTCCAAAACCTCTTCAAGCTTACCCCAAGCTCCACATAAATGTTTCCACATGTGTTTCGTGTGCGTGCATACGCGTGTTTCACGTGAGTGTGCTTGTTTGGTTCAGCTTGTGGACGTAAGTGGGATAAACACCTATATAATGCACTTTCTCATTATTATGAAACTTGACTGCATGTATGGGTTATCTGCTAAACCCCCTTGTGCATACAGCCACCAGTTCTTCACGCACAAGGGAGTTTAAATACACTTGTGAAACTCCTTGCGCTTTTCACAAATCCGTATGAACGTTTTTATGATGCAGGGCAAAGTGTCTGCTTAAGGCTTACAGCAAGTTTTCTTGGCATAATTGTAGCAGAAGAGTTTTCAATCATATTAGAATTTAGAATATACCACCATTGTTTCATCCTTTGTTTTAACATTCCAGTTTTATATCTCAAGTGGACCCTATGGCCATCATCCGTAGGTCCAAAATCACAGATATCACATATGTATGCATGCATTGGTTTAAAGGCCTGATGAGTGTACAGCTTATGATGAACTGCCAGTTCACAAGAGAAATATTTACAACCCAATCTGGTCTGTGTGGGTGTCTATTCAGATTTAGTGCAAGTGTCCAGTCAATGTCTCTAGAACCATTGGACCCATAAGGCCATTTGAGGCAAACTTCAGTCGATGATAGTCCTCGATACAGCCGCCCCCCCCCCCCCCCCCCCCCCCTCCTCCAGCAGTACCGGTGGCTGCACGCACTAGGGGGTGTATACATTTCATCAGATCTTTATTCTGAACAGTCTCTCTTGAAGTACATGTGTAAGTGTAATGAAACTTGACCCTTTGGCTGTCAGCAGCATTTTTAGTCAAGGCGATTCCCCCAGGAAACACTGTGACAAGAACTCCGACAGCCAAAGGGTTGAAATGTCATCCTGTTTTAGTTGTTGCCAAGATGAGATTTGAGACTTTCTTGCTGGTTCCATGGACAAAATGTGTTCATATCAGTTGAGTGGATTTGAGATGTGTAAAGGCCTAGTCATAAAGTTGAAGGCAACAGTTGGGATGTGTGCTGGTCTGTGATTTTGGACCTTACAGTTCAGAAGCCATATAGTCCAAAATCACAAACCAGTACATTTAGTGTATGCAACGCACGTCTGAAAAGTGAGCCCCACCCCTAATCCTCTTCTTCTTCAACATACATTTCTTGGTATAGTGTACTTACAGGGCAAGCGCTGCTTTTCGTATATATGATATTTTGAGAATGAGTCAAGAAATATGTCGCGTTTCATTATGGACATTTACTCATTATCCAGCATCGACTTTTTAAATGTATTTTCTCCTTGACTGGAGATATGTTATATATTCATTGTTTCATATATTCATTGCTTCATGAAAATTCTGTGAATTGTATCGATCGCCAAACCATGCCATTGTCACTCTTATGAATGCATTTTGACTCTCTTGTGCATGCAGCCATCGGAACTATAAACAATACTGATGTCTGTATGCAGAAGGGTTAGTAATGTTACAATATGCTGAAAGCCAAATGGCATGTAGGTGCTGTTTGGACCATTTTACAGTAAACATTTAGAAAGCTTTCAGTTGTAAGTTTTCAGCCTGGACTTGGCTGTAAATTATTACATTTATCTATTTTTAGCTTGCACAATTTGCTTTTGTGAAAATGAAAGAATTTAGACTTGACCAATTCAGTACATGTAACGATTGTTCCTGAAGCACATGCATTCAACTGTCAGTGTTATACCTAGCACCCTGAAAACCCTAGGTATCACAATTGCTGTCAAATGCACATGCTTCAGGATCATTTATTTATCTGCATCATATTGCAACAGGGTTTTGTTGGGCTGAGGTATAAGCACTCTCAGACAATTCACTGTTAATTGTTCTTGTCCTATGTACAATTGATCAGCGAAACTTCTGTCTGGCAGAGTTTTCATGCCTATATGTTATGGCGTGAAAACCAGTGGTGCCAGATTGTTTCTTTTCAGCATTAGCAAAACTCATCAAAAACAGGCCACTAATGTACATGCGTTTCTACTTTTGCCACCTCAGTTCTCATTTGTTGACCATTTTTTTAATTTGGTGGCAGACTAACAAAGCGGGTTTTGTAAATAATTTGTTGCACACCATTTTATTGTTGTGTTTTAGATGTTTTGTTAGCAGAGGCTGATATTGAACAGTTTTATTACTCATTTACTCCATAACTTTCATACATCATGTTTTTTACTTTCTATCACTTTCAGTTTCATCCATTGACTTTTTATTTTCTGTTGCTACTAAGCACCTTTATCTTTATTTGATTTTTTAAATTTTTGTTCTCTAAACCTGCATTATGCTCTGAACTTTGTGTTGTATCGGATTACTCTTACAGTTTGTAAACTTGAACCTGAATAAATTTTCATGAAAATAGTGGAGGTTTGAGAAGTTTATGTTCCATTTTGTGTTACATTTCTTTGCAAAAAAATTACATTGGCACACAAAATACATACACACTGCTTTTCAGATCCGACAGCTGAAAAAAATAATACATAAATAATATTTTTCTTTCATATACACACATAACCCAAAAATAACTGACTTTTTTTAATTCTGAAATCCTAAGAAAAAGTAAACGCCCAGACTTCCGAAATGAAAAAACAAACCCTACAGGTTTGTTTTTTCCTGACGTTTTATGATAACTGTTTACATGCTCTCACAAATATTCTTCTGTTCCCAGGCTAGCAGGCTAATGATCACATTATTTAGTGGACAGGCTCGAAGGGGTTGTCTGAAACAGAAATACTTTGTTACACAGCATCAAATATAATGCATTCATCTTGTGACAGTAGGACCTGCTTTTAGCAACCACCTTTTTTGCAAGGAAATAAGTGCTCCCTCGAGAGAAGTCTTCAAGGGCAAAAAGTGTGACCTGTCATTAAACACTAAGCTTTAACATACACCAGTGACTGCCAGGGCAGTGTGTGAAATAAGTTTGACTAAAATAGTTCAAGGGTAGTGCCAGAATAGCTTGGCGCCTCTAGGCACCAAGCTATTCTGGCACCACCCTTAAACTAAAGCCATTGGTCTATATCCTTATCTGTAGCGTAAATACTATGATGTAGCTTGCATTTGGCAGTGTACAAATTTGAAGCTTTTAGCCTCGGTATGATATGGGTTAATGGCAGATTATCTCTTATACGGGTGGTTGCTCAAGACAGATTCTGTTGTACTAACAGTAACAATGCAATAAGCAGGACACAAATCCGGGGACAAATCAGGATGTGATCAAGGTATAGGCCATTTGACATTGCAACATTTTTCGCAAATATCTTCGCAAAGAACCACTTTTCTATACCAATCTTGGAACAAATATTCTGTGCCAATTGACCTAATATGAATTACTTTTAAGAAACTCTAACAAAGTGTCAGTTTTGTTGTACAGTCATAAAAATTTCTAATTTTTTTTCATCAAATGACTGATTTTACATCCCTTAATGTTCCCCAGATATATTCAGCCCAATACAAGAAAGATCAGATGCATTTTTTTGGCCAAGTTTTAAAAACTGAAACAGCGCAGGCATACATGAAGTCTGCATGTTTGACCTCAATATTGCAATCTGGCCGTTTCCCGCTGGGGCTCTGTTAGGGTATTGGAAAATGCTTGTTCTTGTATTTTCACCAAATTTTCACGACTGTACAGCATTAACAAAACGTTGGAGCCAACTAAAAATAGCCCATATAGGTCAATTGACACTCAAAGATATTTGTTCTTAAAGTCGTACAAAAAAGTATTTCTTTGCGGAGATATTTGGAAAACCGGCTGTGCGCTCCATTGTCAAACAGCTTATACAAATTCAACCAAAATTCAGTTTCACACAATCTCCATTTTTCCCCCGTTTGATTTTGAGCAAAGAGAGACTTGTGCAGCCATGACAAGCGAAAAGAAAACAAACACTGCAAAATGCACTTTACATCTACCAAATCTTTTTTTTTTTTTTTAGTGTGGCCAAATCATTTGTTTCCTGATATAACCTTAACCCTTATCATTCAGAATACACCAGTGTGTGAAATAAGTTTGACGAATATAGTTCAAGGGTAGTGCCAGAATAGCTTGGCGCCTCTAGGTGCCAAGCTATTCTGGCACCACCCTTGAACTAAAGCCATTGGTCTATATCCTTATCTGCAAGTCCTATAATGTAGCTTGCATATGGCACCAGTGTACAAATTTGAAGCTTTTCACCTCAGTATGATATGGGTTAAATGATGGGGCAAGGCGATGGCTATAGCAAACCCTCATGAGCCCCCACAGTTGCAGGGGCTCATGAAGATTTATGTCTCCCGTTAGTCCTGTGTTCTTTAAATGCTTATTTAATATTATTGTTCCATGTACCGGTACATCTGTTTTTCACATGAATAATGGTCAGTGTGTAGTGGTTTCAGACACGCAATTCATGATCACTGGCAATGAAGAGGTTAACAAAAAATATACAAAAATAATTATAAAATGTGAGTCTTTTGAAAGTTACTTACGCTCCCTCTTTTTTCGGATCTCATCCCACTGGCGTACATTAGCTGGGGCATGCACTGCAAAATTACAAGCATCAAATTTACTCTACAGCAACACATAAATATAATTATTAAAAAGAACTTGAAATGTGTGTAAAATTATATTTATAATGACATAGTAAGGGAGAACACAGATGCATCCATGCCTCGAGCAAGTTCAACAGCAAACTTGACTTTAATCTGATCAATGTTCAACATGCACTTTGCACACTTATCCACTCCATCACTGGCGTAGCTAGCCACATTGTTTGTGTAGCCAAACCACATGAGCCCTAAAAGCAGCAGGTGATTGGCTGTCACCTTTCAACTTGAAAGAGCCTTAAAAGAAAATAGGACCAGTTCTATTTAGGCTGAAAATAGATATGGAGTTGAATTCAACTCTTGGTGGAGTGGTGCTCAACTTCTTTTCATGTTCAGCCCATGAAATCGAATGTTCTGTTTTAGCTTTTCAGTGCCAAAAAATATATCTGTCTGTGAGCACCAGGAATGAGGAATGGACATATGAAGGCAAAATGAGATGTGCACCCATATTACTATTATTACATCCCAGTCATGTATCAATCAGATTCAAGACTGCACTAAGCACCACAAAACTGGTCAATGTCAGCTAGCTGTCTGAGACTTTACCAACTAACAGCCAGTCACTAAATGAACATAAAAAACATTGAAAATCTTGCATTTTCTAGTATCAGTATTCTTTTAAAAAAACGCAATACATTTATGTACATGTTGATTTATGGCTAATTTGCATACAGTAATTATTATTGTCAACCGCACCAGAACAAATTAACTTACCTGCAGAGTGAATCTTTATAAATAAAGGTGTGACACCTATCAAGGTGAATGTCAGGAAGCGGATGAAACGTCCATGCTTCCAGTGCCATTTCCAAGGAAACTGAATAAACTTGCCAGTGACGGTATACGGGTACTTCATCGTCTTTCCTCCAGCGAGAGCCTGCCACAGCGACAGAATGAAAATTTTGCTCAGTTTTCAGTTCCGGACATACTAAAATTTAAACCAAACAATGCATCTATATTTACAATAAGCAATGTAAAATGAAATGAATGAAGAAGCTACAAAATCTAATGTGTCGGCACAGGTCTATGAACACATTATAGTTTATACTATAGTAATTAATGCACATACACCAACAGAGACACAGCTTCGTGGCTGCAGTAGACGACAGGAATTGTCCACTATCATTTTATGTGAATAAAAGAGGGGGTCGTTCGAAATGATCCCCTCTAGCAAACTGTTTGGTGTTTCTAACAAGATCAAAGTTATTTCAACCGGTTGACAACACTCCCTAAGCTGCCGCTAGATTGTACATAGTCACCAAGAAATACGCTGTGGAAACAATTGGGGGTAGATTGTGGACATTAAGTAACATGACCATTATGAACAGAGCATGTACAAATGACTATTAAAGTCCCAGTAGGATAGAAACGGTTACAAAACATGCCTACCATTTCGCTTTCTCTCTCCGCAGAGGTCAAACCGGAGGAACCGGAAGTTAGCGACAGTGACGTATTTGTTTTTTGTTTTTTTAGTTTGGGTTTTCTGTGTTCAAATATCAATTGATTTCCAACTGAAAAAAAGTCTATGGTATTTAAATTTAAAAGACAGCATACGTGACTAATTTATTTAAATAATTTGTGTTTGCATACATGAGCTCGTTTGTATTTGTTTTGGTGATATGATATGGCAATTATTGAGTAATGGATAGCCAAATCGATTTTGTTTTCGTCTCATTACCTCCCTTTCGACGACCAAGCAAGAATGCAGACAGGGAAACTTTCGATATTTCTTTTCTTCGGTTGTGAAAATATGTAACCGGTCGTAGGCCTCTATAGTTCCCCAGAACTTACCGTTAAGGCAACGTAATGTCTGAAATATTCCATGGCTTCGAACTTCTGCTACTGAGGCGTTTTCAGTTGAACCCAGAACTCTGGTACGAATGGCGAGACAAGATTTTGGCCAAAGTTGGCGAGAAAGGAGGAAGCCGCCTTGATGAGTTGGAGGATCTTGGCGTACGTATCAACAACATACATATGATTCATTTCGCGTCTGAGATGCAAGTTTAATTCGAAACTTTGTATCGCATGATACTTGTGCACAGATCTGATTCTGCAGCAGTCATCCATCTGGAATTGTGTGTGTGGGGGGGGGGGGTGGATGCTGGTGGTTCTGCTTTAAGACTGTTAGAAAGTATTATGCTTTCTATATCACTGTCTTGATAAACAGTCAGTCTCAAGTGCCTCTCAGCAGACAGGTGGCATAGCACAGATGAGAGAGTATGATCTTCTTTGCAATTTTTGTGGAAATCCCATTTGTTCGAGGAATTGAACTGGGAGGGGGACAGGAGGTGAGGTGTGTGTGTGCAGCCATTGGCAGATTAAAAACAGGGAGAAGCAGATGATTATGAGGGATTAAAATGATAGGTTAGAACAAAATGAGAGATGTCATAGAGACTATGTTCCACTTTCTTTCACAGTCCAGTCAGACGATCCAAAACAGTAATAATAGTAATAGTCTTTAACCCTTTTCATCCTGATATGCTACTGCTTAAAATAAATTTGTCTATGGCAGTTCAGTGGTTGTGCCAGAAAAGCTTGGTGCCTGAGGCGCGAAGCTATTGTGGCACCACCTTTGAATTAAAATGGTTGTTCTATCTCCTAATCTGTAATGTAGCCTTCATAGGACAATAAGCAAATGAAAAAGAAATCAGCCTCAGGGTGTGAAGAGTTAGAGAACAACTCCAAAATTGTAAGTTCTGCTTCAGGGCTCAATGTCTGAATTCTGACTCAAAGTACATTTCTTCCGCCAGGAGATGCCACAGAGCTTGTGGTTTTTGTCTGTTACACTTCATCGGAGACAACGCTACCTGATCCAGCTGATGAGAGAGGAAGCAGAGAGGGAGCGACAGAAACGACTTCCAAAATGTGGTGGTAAATATTGAAAATTACCATAATTGTCTTGGCTGCTGTGCATGGATATTGTTCCCAATGGCTTAACCCCCAAATGCGCCCCTTCAGTGCACCGACTGTTTACAGTTTACAGTTTCGGTGGCCACACTTCAAGAGTAGACTTCTGAGAGACAAGATGAAGCACATAGATATTAATAGAAAGCAGTTTCTTTCTTTTTTCTGCTGAGGGCTGTGAAACGAAGAATCAAGAGCTAATATTTTTCTTCTGTTTTTCAGAAACATTGCTGTCACGCTATATGAGCAGCCATGGGTTTTCTGAGCTGTACCTGGATAGTATGTTCAAGTATGGTGACGACAATCGACTGCCACGGGAGGTGAGTTTGCTGAACATTTGGTGAGGTGCCAAACTAATCTGACGCAACCTTTGAACTTCCATGGCAAATCTGCCACAACTGGTATCTATCTATTATCCCGTAGTCTTGCCGACCGTTGGGGCACCACTGATGACTTGACAACCAGCTCCCTACATTCCTCTCTGTTTTCTGCCATTCTCGGCGTATCGCCCAGCTTCAGTCCTGTCTACTCTAGGATATTGTCCTCCCATCTTTTCTTCTGTCTTCCTCTCCTTCGTCCTCCTTGCACAGTGCCTTGCAGGATTGTTTTGGCAAGCCCTGCTGAACGCGTGACATGCCCATACCACTTCAGTTTGCGTTTTCTCACAATGGCTAATAAGTCTTCATAGGGCTCGATTGCTTGCCTGATTCTGATTCCCACTTCCTCGTTTGTGATGTGATCTCTGTATGAAATGCCAACTTACTTACTTACGCCTGTCACCCCTACCCGGGTATAGGCCGTCGACGAGAGACCTCCAGCAACTCCTGTCCTGTGCTTCTCCTTCGATTCTACTCCAGGTGGTTCCCAGTCTCTTGATGTCTGCTTGGAGGTCTCGACGCCAGGAGTTTCTCGGCCTACCTCTTTTCCTCTTTCCCTGGGGGTTCCATGACAATGCCTGCCTAGTGATACTGGAAGCTGGCTTTCTCAGACTGTGACCGATCCATCCCCATCTTCTTCGCCCAATTTCATTCTCTGCTGTTATCTGCTCTGTTCTCTCCCAGAGTCTGACGTTGCTGATCTTCTCTGGCCAGTGGATTTTCAAAATTCTTCTAAGGCAACTGTTCATGAAGGTCTGTACTCTGTTGACTGTGGTTTTTGTCAATCTCCATGTCTCTGCTCCATATAGGAGAACTGCTTTTACATTGGAGTTGAAAATCCGGACTTTGGTGTGTTGTGACAGCTCTCTGGAACTCCACACTTTTTTCAACTGGAGAAAGGCTGCTCTGGCTTTACCGATTCGTGCTCTGACATCTGCATCAGTGCCGCCTTTTTTGTCTATGATGCTCCCGAGATAGGTGAAGGACTCCACCTCCTCCAACGGGGTGCCAGCAAGCAAGACTGGTTCTTCCCTGGTTGCGTTCAGCCTCATTGTCTTTGTTTTCTGTTTGTGAATGGTGAGGCCCACTTGGGACGAGATGTCAGCAAGCCTCGTGGTCTTGTCCTGCATTTGTTGATGAGTGTGGGACAGTAATGCCAAGTCGTCTGCAAAATCGAGGTCGTCAAGCTGTGTCCACAGTGTCCACTGTATTCCACTTCGTCTGTGCTCTGTGGTCATCTTCATGACCCAGTCTATGGCCAGTAGGAAGAGGAACGGAGACAGCAGACACTCCTGCCTGACACCAGTTCTGACCTGGAGCTCTCTGGTGAACTGCCCTTCGTGGATCACGCGACATGTCATGCCATCATAGCTGCTCTTGATCAGGCGGACAAGCTTTGTGGGTACACCGTAGTGTCGTAGGAGTTTCCACAGAGTCTCTCGGTCCACGCTGTCAAATGCTTTCTCATAATCCACAAAGTTGACGTACAGCGGGGAGCTCCACTCCAGAGACTGTTCCACGATGATGCGGAGAGTGGCGATCTGGTCTGCACATGATCGGTTTCCTGAATCCTGCTTGCTGGTCTCTCAGCTGGGGGTCAACGGAGCTCTTCATTCTCTCTAGGATGATCCTGTTGAAGACCTTTCCTGGTACTGACAGCAAGGTGATTCCTCTGTAGTTGGAACACTTGCTCAGGTCACCTTTCTTGGGAAGCTTGATTAGGTACCCCTCCTTCCAGTCAGCTGGCATCACCTCCTCTTCCCAGATCTTTCCAAACAGTGGGTACAGCATCTCAACTGTTGTCTCTAGGTCTGCTTTCAGAGACTCCGCTGGGATGCCATCTGGCCCTGCTGCTTTGCCATTCTTCAAAAATGCCACTGCTTTTCTGATCTCTTCCCGGCTGGGTCTGTCACAGCTGATGGGTAGGTCGGTCTCTGCCGGCTGGATGTCTGGGGGGTCGGGTGGGCTAGGTCTGTTCAGTAACTCTTCAAAATACTCGGCCCATCTGTCGAGTTGGTCTGCTCTGTCTGCAATAGGCTTGCCTTCTTTGTCTTTTACTGGTCTTTCTGTATGGCCATACTTACCCGTCCCCCACCCGGGTCTGCCCTGGGGGACCTGGGTGGGGTTAGGTACTTTTTAGTTCCCAGGGTCACCCTGGTCAGCCCCACAGGGTGAGTTTTTCTCTCTATTCTGGGGCATGTGTTTCCGAGGTCCATTCACCTGTATTTGCCTTTTTAAAATTCTCCCTACTGTCTGCACTGCCTGTAGCTCTTGATATTGGATGTGTGTTGCTAAATGGTCTTAGCTTTATTTAGGCCCCATGTGTTAGGTTTATTTAACGTATTTGACCGGATGGCGACATACATTCAATGTTCTGTTTATTTTATTTTTTCACAAGCAGTGCAGGCACGTCCTGAGAAAGCCTTGTTGCTGTCGGGACGTTAAGCAATGTACAATCAATCAATCAACATACTTACCCGACAATCTTCTGGTAATGTCGTAGAGCTGTTTCATGTTGCTGCTGCCTGCTGCCTTTTCTGCCTCTGCTGCCAGGCTGTCTGTGTAGGCCCTCTTGTCTGCCCTGATACTCCTCTTCACCTCGCGGTTGGCTTCCGAGTATTCCCCCTGTGCCCTTACTTTGGCTGCTCTCGTGCGACTGTTGTTGACCGCTGCTTTCTTCTGCTTCCTTGCTTCTATCTTCTTCAAGGTCTGTGCCGACAGCCAGTCCTTGTGGTGGTGTTTCCTGAACCCTACAGTGTCTTTGCAGGTTGAGTTCAGCGCCTCTCTAACTGCCTTCCACTGCTGCTACTATGTGGTGACCGCCTCCTCTTCATTTACTAGCTCCTGTAGCGCTTGAAACCGGTTGGACAGCACCAGTTTGAACTCTTCTCTAACTCCAGTTTCTCTCAGGAGGCCTACATTATAGCGCTGTCTTCTTCTTGTCTCTGTGCGGCTTTTCTTTAGCTTGAGCTTCATTCTTAAGATAAGCAGATGGTGGTCTGAGGCGACATCTGCTCCCCTCCTCACTCGAACATCTTGAAGGGATCTTCTAAATTTCTTGCTAATGCAGATATGGTCTATTTGGTTCTCTGTTGTATGGTCAGGTGAGACCCAAGTTGCTTTGTGTATTCTTCTGTGTGGGAAGATGCTGCCTCCAATGACAAGTCGGTTTAGAGCACAAAAGTCTACAAACCTCTCCCCGTTCTCACTCATCTCCGAGCCTAGTCCCTGTCTCCCCATCACCTCTTCGTATCCGGTGTTGTCCTCCCCTATTTTGGCATTAAAATCGCCCATGACGATGGTGATGTCTCGCTCCGCACATTTGTCCACGGCACTCTGGAGTCGGTCGTAGAACTCTTGTTTCTCTTCCTCGTCACTGTCATTGGTGGGCGCATAACACTGGATGACGTTCAGCTTGAGTTTTTTCTTAGTTCTAAAGGCTGCTGTTATAATTCTTGGCCCAAGAGGTTCCCAGCCCATCAGCGCTCTCTGTGCCACTGGTGACAGCATGAGTGCTACTCCTTCTGTATGGGGGGCATTCTCCTCTTCATGACCTGAATACAGAATCATCTCCTCACTGAACAGCCTTTTCTGGCCAGACTGCGTCCATCTGGCTTCACTGATGCCTAGCAGGGAAAGGTTGTACTTTTGCATTTCCGCTGCTATCTGGGCGGCCTTGCCGCTCTGGTACATGGTCTTGACGTTCCATGTGCCCATGGTTGTATCCCTGGATAGAGAGAGGCGGCTCGGTCCTGTGGCTTCCGAAGACTTCCGGCTTTCACCACAGGACATCATAAGTCTTCTAGTAGAAGAACCTTCCTCCTCCAGGAAAGGAATTACTGTTAATCTTTTCGTCGGCGTTTTTGTAGCTATTTCCTTTTTTGCAGGGTGGGGAAGCTACCCCCACGCCCAACCCCCTTACTAGGAGGACCAGGGGTTTTCTGTCGGGGTCACCTTCCCTTAGACCATGTTGGTTCACGGCACCTTATTTCATTCGGTGCACCCCTCTCACGAGGGACCCCCTATCCACCACCCAGGGGACGCGCCTCAATGCCGTATGGTCCCAGCGCGAGGATGAAATGCCAAGCAGCCTTCGAAAACATCTCATTTTAGTGGCTTGTATCCTTTCAAAGTCTGTTGTGAGGGTCCATGACTCGCAGGCATACAAGAACACTGAGATGACTAAGGAGCGCATCAGTCTGATCTTGGAGCAGAGTGTGATGTTTCTGTCCTTCCATATATGGTCTTCAATCTTGTCAGTGCTGTTGTTGTCTGCGCAATCCTGGACAGTATTTCTGGTTTTGATCCCTCATCTGTCACAATGGCTCCTAAGTATTTGAATTTCTTAACTGTTTCCAGATTTTGGCCTCCCACCATGATTTCACTCAGTGCCAATGCCACTGGCGTTATTGGTCATCAGTTTGGTCTTTCTCTGCACTGATTTCCATCCCATATGCAATGGCTGTACTATCCAGCTTTTCCACCAGCTGAGCTAGCTCCTTCTCTGTTCCTGCAAGGCCATCAACTGGTATGCACAGTCTTTATGAACATATTTCAAGGTTGCAACAGTCCGTGATAGTGTTGGGTTTGAAAGTGTTGATAATAAATCACTTTTCTTTTCACAGCTGTTTCAGTGTGTAAACGTGCGCTTGCTTTCCCTGAAGTACAACAGCCTGGACAGCCTCCCCAGCGACATTGGTCGCATGCAGAGACTGGAATACCTTGCCCTCACCAACAACAAACTGCAGGTCCGATCCATCCCACACACCCTCGTTTTTTGCCGAGCATTGCACACTATCCTTCTGGACAACAACCTTCTGGATGCTCTGCCGGGATTTCTACTTCAGATGCCATCCATCCGCACTGTGCATCGTCATGGCAACCACAACTACTTCAAGTCAACGTTCATGTGGTATCATACGGATGTTTATTACAGGATTATTCCTGTTGTGGGGTACCCCTCACCACCAATTGCTTTTAAGGAGCAGACACTGCAGTTTTGGGCAGCAAAAGCTATCATCGGGTCAAAAAAAGACTTTTTCAGTGACATGGCGATTGCGCCTGTGTTGAAGGACTATATTGCGGACATTTACCCCCTGTTCAACGTCTGTCACAACTGTAACAAGGCCACGCTGGGGAACACTTTCGGTAAGTGCTTGACACACTCTCCCTATTGCCAAAACCGAATTGGTCATGATTATTCAGGTGTAGTACCAGATTGATTTAGCGCCTTCATAGGTGCAAAGCTAATCTGGCCCTACCCTTGAACTATATTTGGTTGTTCCATCCCATGCAGCTGATACACAGTTTTTGTAGATCATGCCTTTCAAAGTTGTCAACATCATTAGGTATGAATGAGTTATCTCCTTCGCGATGTACTACACTCACAGATATCCAGTAAATGAGTAATTGTGTTCACCTTCAAGACATGTTGCATAAATTATGCAGCATGTCTTAACTCATTCTTCCCCATCGCTGAAATCCCCAAATTTTGCCGTTGCCTCTGAAGACTGCATTGCAGTGCAGGACACAGATCGACCATGATAGTTCAAGGGTGATGCCAGAATAGAGGCGCCAAGCTGTTTTGGCATCACCCTTGAACTATCATGGTCGATCCTTATCTTGCTGTGGCGTGTCTGGGGTAAAAAGAGTTAAATGCACATGAAGTAAGCATTCAAGATTTCAAGACAGTGTGGCATGTTTCAAATGCTACTAGCTAACCTCATCTGCCGTGTACCTCACAAATGCTAAACTTTAATTGGCCAGGGTTGCACAAAGTGTAAACATGGGGGTATTTCACTTTTTTAAAATCCCAGACCAGGTCGGCTGAACTGCAGCTCATAGTAAGTAAAGTTGCATACCGATACAAAAACCCTTATTGGTATTTTAACATTGGTTTTTTTTTTTTTTTTTTTTTTTTTTTTTTTTGCCGTACCTGTATTTTCTTACCAGCAGCTACAGATATCATAGTTTTACGCAACACAGCCGCACATGCGAGCGTTCACACAGTCTCACATATGCACTACTCTCTCTTGGTCTTAACATGACAAAGTAGTCAGTGAATAGTCTACTGCAAGTGAACAAAGCACTGATGAAATTTCATGGCTTTGGTTTATGAGAAATTTCATGCTATTCAGCCCTTTTAAAACTTTTTTTTTGGCTAACTGTGCATCAGAAATATCAACTCTTAGTCAAACGTTTCCACTGCAATAACTAACCCAGCAAATATGTTTCTGAACATTGTTGGGTGTCGTAGCTAGTAGGCGACCAGTTTAAATGCGAGCCTCACATAAACAAATAAACTATTTCTCAAAATGTTATGTATTTCTGCCATCTAAATTCAATAATAACTATTGTAAATATTCTGTCGAGTTGTTAACTGTCAGCATGCATGCATGCATTTTAAGAGTTAACACTAACAGGACAAGATGTAAGAGTTTCAGTTCTTTTCTCTCTCTCTCTCTCTCTCTCTCTCTCTCTCTCTCTCTCTCTCTCTGCACACACATGCACACACACACACACACACACACACACACACACACACACACACACACACACATGGAGACAAAAGCCTCAGAGTGGGTTACCTACCATTTTATGTGAAAATGGGTTCCCATATTTCTATTTGTTCTAGGGCTCTGGAATTGATGTGAATGTTTAGAACTCACCTTATAACTAAGCTCTATAACTTAAAATAAAATAGACATTTTCTAGAAACGGAACCACTAGCTGGAGAAAAAATGGGTTTCTATCAAAAAAGGTGGGTGCCTCTCACACAAAAACTGGCATTACAGTGAAAATGGGTGTCTTCACAACATTAGGCGTCTGTAATAAGGTCAAGTTCATGGAATACTTCTTTTTCACATTCATTTTTTTGTTTTGTTTTTTCAGCTTAATGTGTATGTATGCATCAACATTTTTAACATTGTATGGTGCAAAATTCAATGAACACTGGCCCGTAACCTTTCGATTATGATTTTTACAGAGGAAATCTTTTAAACATTACTACGTTTTGTCCTTCTGAAGCAAAACAGTGCCAGAATTGTGGCACCACCCTTGAACTAATGCCATTGGTCTATGTCCTCATTTGTAAGTTCTGTAATGTAGCTTGCAATGACAGTGTACAAATTTGAAGTTTTTAGCCTCAGTATGATGCGGGTTAAATAGTGTGGAAAAATATGAAAGATAGAAAAGACCCAGACGAAGAAACTAACAGTAACACTTAACTTATTCTACCCCAGACACACCAGAGCAAAATAAAGATCGACCATGATAGTTCAAGGGTGATGCCTATGGGCGCCAAGCTATTCTGGCATCACCCTTGAACTATCGAGGTCGATCTGTGTCCTGCCCTGCAATGCAGTCTTCAGAAGACGACTTCAACATTTGGGGATTCCGGTCTTGGGGTAGAATGAGTTAAAATGACAAAACAGAACACTGACATTAATTAATTGACAACATAGGAAATCACTTAATGAAACTTCAGTCTTTATTAATCACATCAAAGGTGCATGCATATAAAAACACAGTAATTGTTTGTAAACACTTCAAATCAAACAATCAAGAGCCGTCAAACCTTTTTCTGGCAACTTTGTGATGAGGAAAACTAGTTCTTGCCGAAGTTCGGCACGTAAAGTGTTTCCACGACTTATGTGCCTCTATTCATAAAATGGAGATAGAAATATAATACTGATTTCTAGCAAGTGCGACAATAAAGTTTAGCCGAGTTGGTATACCTCGTCCATTGCCTAAGTTGAATGCACCAGTGGTGCCAATGTTGCTATTTTGGCACCAGACCGGTCGCTCGGACCGGTCTGCACCCGATCGGTTTAGAGCGTGTGCTTTCTGCACCTGTAATGGGCATCCTCGGAGAAAGAATCACGTGAGCGTCGTTTGATTGCTGCAAAATAACATGAATAAAGAATAAATCCTTTCCCATATGCAATCCGGCAATAATGCATCCATCCTTATGCTAGCACCACGAAACATTACGCGATTTGGCAGATTTGAAAAGTAGCTTTTTAAAATCCTCAATGGAGGTGATTTTGCGACATCTGCGTCGTTTGCTGCAGAAAGCACCGTCATAGTTGAAGTTCAAGAAATGAGCGCACTACATATACAATAGACTTGATTCAGTGGTGTGGGGCATGACACAAGCCTCCGAATGGCGTGTTCGGGGAGGTAAAAGGCGCGGCTAAAAGTTAAAACCGCAAACGAACCTTTTTTCGACTGCGATCACAATCTTCTGCATGAACGTACGAGACCACGCTACAAGTGCAGAAGTCAACCTGCGCACGCAGTTCTGGTGCACATGACCGGTCCGGTGCGAAAATAGCAAGAATGGTGCCGCTGGTGCGTTTAACCTAGGTAGAGGGCGGGGTATACCAACTCAGCTAAGGTTTATGCTTCCTGTGACTTTTGAAACAATGCACAGTATGCAAAGTGTACTTTATAGTAACAAAAAAAGTTACAGACATTTCCAAAATGATCCAGGTGTACATCAGATAAAAACAAGCTATACACACTGAAATAATAGCACTCTTGTAATAAATCTTTATTATGTTGACAATGGTTTTCTTATCTTATTATTGTCTTTTGTCCCGATTGGTTGTACATTGCTGAACGTCCCGACATTTTCAGGACGTGCCAGCACTGATAATGAAGGGGGAATAAAATAAAATAATGAACAGAATATTGAATGTATGTCGCCAGCCGGTCTAATATGTTAAATAAACCTAAGACCATTTAGCAACACACATCCAAAATCAAGAGAGATCCTGCCCCCCTCCTCCCCACCACCCCCCCCCCAAAAAAAAAAAAAAATAAATTAAAAAAATATTCAGACCCAAAAGTGACTGCCAATCATGTAAACTGCAAAGAAGTACCCAACGGAAAAAGAAACACGCTTAGAAAAGACGGTTACAACACAATTTATTAATATTTCGGGTAAATCCGCCTTATCAAAACAGACAAACAAACAAACAGAGAGATCAGTCGCTACTTATCTTTGTTCACAGAAGGAATGTGCCCCATTCCTTCTGCAAATGAAGATAAGTAGCGACTGATCTCTCTGTTTGTTTTTCTGTTTTGACAAAGCGGATTTACCTGAAATATTAATAAATTGTGTTGTAACCGTCTTTTCTAAGAGTGTTTCTTTCTCCGTTGGGTACTTCTTTTCAAGAGATACAGGAAGCGCAGACAGGAGGGAGAGCTTAAAAAAGAAAAATACAAGTTAATGGACCAAGGGTAGACAGAAACACATGCCCCAGAATTGAGAGGAAAACCCGCCATTTGGGGCTGACCAGGGTGACCCTAGGAACTAAAAAGTGGTTAACCCCACCCAAGCCCCCCAGGGCAGACCCGGGTGGGAGCCACTGTTTAGTTACAAAGTAAGGTTAATGTTACACAGTATACAAAATGATCCAGGTGTACATCAGATAAAAACAGAGCTATACATGCTGAAAACAACCGAATAATAACGTTCTTGTAATAAATCTTTATGTTGACAATGTTTGTTTCTTTTTATCTTATTATTGTCTTTCGTCCCCAACCGCTGTTCCATTTGCAGAGTTTTAAATGTTATACAATATACAAAATGATCCAGGTGGACCAACCCCATAGTAGCACTCTTGTAATAAATCTTTATGTTGACAATGGTTTTCTTACCCCTTGTTATTGTCTTTCGTCCCCAACCGTTGTTCCATTTGCAGTTCCATTTTCAAAGTTTTAAATGTTATACAGTATACAAAATGATCCAGGCAGACCAACCCTATAATAACACTCAGGTAATAAATCTTTACGATGTCAATGGTTTTCTTATCTTATTATTGTCTTTCGTCCCCAGCCGGCTGTTTCCTTTTGCAATTATACAGTATACAAAATGATCCAGGCATCCATCAGATAAAAACAAGCTCTGAAACCAACCCAATAATAATTAACACTCTTGTAATAAATCTGTATGAAAACGAAAATGCCTTGAGTGTCGGAGAATCTCAATTCATTTCTTTTGGAAAATGTTACGAAGGGGTAGGCAGACACACTATAATTCAGTGTATCTGCATCTGAGACGCACTATGCTTGTGCCACCGTTCGTACTTTTACAGTGTCAGTTTTTAGTGATGAGTTGGCTCGCTTTGCCGTGGCTACGTTCAGATTCCACTGAATCCGGGTTCTGCGTGAGTGTAACTGGACGGGCAGCCTGTTACTTTATGAATATTACTGTCAGTACATTATCACAGAGTGCACACTGCATGTTGAACGTGTTATTTGCTGTGACGTCAGCCATTCATACTACAGTATTATGGGATATGGCTTCGTTTTGCGCTGACTTTCGGTTTGGAACAGTGTCAAGTTGCGGAAAATGGTGCTCAACATCGCACACCCAAAGACATGTTAATTTCAGCCTGGTTCCGGATCGGCCATATATATGTCTAAGTGCCAAAAGGTGTGCATGGAAAGTGGACACTGGGCAGTGAAAATGAGTTAGTGAGCTTTGAACAAAGATCAACATTTTCTTGAAGGATACATTGGTGGTTACCAGTCTCTGAAATTGCAGGACAATCCTTGAAGTATTTTCAGAGTAGACAGTAAATAATATATCTCCTGACTGGTATGACGGACATCAGTGATTACGACACAAACAAGCAAGTGCACAATACTTCAGAAAAGAATATGTGGGAAACAGTACAGTGCACAAATGTTTTCACCTCCAGATATATAGATCTTATACCATCAAAATCAGTTCTGCGCTGCAGACCTGTGCTTGGGCAGGTCATTTGTACAAATTGTAGTAATAACTGATGTTCGTCATCAAGTCAGCAGCTCTTCAGACTTTCAGCAACATAGGATGCAACAAGAACCACACATGAATAATGCTTCCACTTCATAGTTTTTATTTTCCATATGTTCTTTTCAACATCAAGCCAGCAGAAAAAATGATGGATGTCAGTATTACAACAATACTGTCTTTCTAATTGAACGTAACCGTAGTTTCAACAAAAGTACATTTTTACCTGGCGATACAATCAGCGAGCCAACAAAATTCCTCAGAAAACCAGTCACATTGGCAGGTCAAAAACTTTGATACTCGGCAATTTGATGATGAACGTGAGTTTTGCTCAACACCTACGTGTCATAGTAATCCCAGAAAATCCTTTTTGTCAATACGAAAAAAGCCAACTTAGAATGACAAATCCTGAACGATGCTGAGCTAGTGCTTTCAAATTGTAATGTCTCCAAAGAACTTCGCCTTTGCAACTGGATGGTATAATTGCAGATCACCAAAGCTGGTCCAGTTTAATGACGAACGTTATTTTGATGACGACCGTTAGTAGAATATAACAACATAACTTTTCACTTTTTCACGTGGTCTCCGTTACAAGCTGTGCCATTTTCAACAGAACAGGAAGTGTAACATGCTTGCGAAGTTAAGGTGTAAAAGTAAAAATCTTAGATGATGTATGTAAATCAATTTTATTAGCTGTGATGATGATTGTAATTTCTTACAACAAAATCGGCACCCTAAAAAGAACCATCGTAGAAAAGCAGCATGTATGATTTGTCAAACGTCATTTGTCATGACGTAAGTTTTAGTTTTTACATAATTTTATATTTTACATGATATGAGTTTCACTTTCGCTTCATAGGCTTGAGAAAATGGTGACAAAACTAGAACTTCACGGTACAATTTCAGTCTTGCTATAATTTGTGTGAAAGCAGGTTGACTTTACCTAGCTACATGATATACTAAATACACAGGTCACCTGCATGCTCTTCTGAAAGCGCATCGATGTGCGTGTTAGTGTATGTGTGCGCGTGCTCCAAACATCTCCAAGAGGCATAGATCCTCATGCGCCCTGTCCTCATGCGCCTGGAGGGCGCATGAGGATCTATTCCTCCTGGAGATGCGCGCATGTTTGTGAGAGAGAGAGCTGCGCGCGCGAGAGAGAATGGCGTCATATTTAGAGTATTATGTCAGTGTCTGCGTGATGACAGAGTTGCCTCTTTTACGTCAACGCCACTGTCTGACTTTCTCTAGAACTAAAGGTTTTTTAGTGTTTTAATTATTTTCTGAAAAGAATTAATTTTTACTAAAAATGTTGAAAGGATACAAAGCTGGCTAACGAAATCATCCAATGTCTTTCTCCAAACTAGCTATATGCAAAAGTTCAAGTAAATATGACAAGAATTACGGACTCTAATCTGGGTCAACTGACTTCCTATAAAATAGTTGTTTTTGTCTTCAATGGGACATTCAATTATAATATGCTCGAAGGCTCTCTTAGCCACCCACTTAAGAAAGTATTTGGCCAAGTTTTAAGCTTGTGTGTACATAGATATCGGAGATTTTCTTGTTTACATACATACGCACACACATACATACGCACATACATACATACAGCCCTTTGCACCAAATGTACATTCAGCAGCGAGGTTAGCGTAACTAGAGATGACGTAATTTTTATCTTGTTACTTCAATTGTTAGAGGTTTAGCCTGCCCACCTTTGACATCATGGACATGCTATTAAATTCGCCCCACCGCGACCCTTCCTAAAAAGTCACTTCTATAAATAGAAGGGACTTAAAAACAATACTGTACTGACCATGCAGCATTCTCATAAGCTAATGGCGTCAGGATCCAGGTTTTCAGTATCTAGCAGTTGATGCCTTGAATCTGCAAAGTTTCGATCAAAGTATGACGACAGAACTGATGTCCATAATCACAAACTTTTGTACATGATATTGGCCACAAATCAAACCTGTAAGTGTCTGGGCTTGATACATGTTATAAAGGAGTGATTTGTTTGCAATATTTCACGCTCTAAAGTTGTTTTTCTGTACTGCCTCTCTTGCAGCTTGGTGATGAAATTGGTTAGGGTGCAATTGTCCGTTTTCAGAGCCCTTATTTCAGGGCTGAAATTGATTTGTCATTCAGTTAACTTCAGATTTACTTCTCAACCAAAGCTGATCCTGTTTGTACTGTCACTTTTTTGGGGACTATTTTTAAGCAACCTCCAAACGCAAGAATGCTGCCTCATGTTTGCAACATATTTTATTTGGCAGTGAAATTACACAACTCTATCTGTGCACACCTTTTGGCACTAAGTCATATACACAAAGTTTTATGTCTAGATTTGGTTTTCATCACTCATTTCTTTGTGTATCATATGAGCAAGTTTTCACATGGTAAGCTGGCCATGTACTGCTCTCATCAGTAGAGCAAACCTGACTGCATGCCCTCACTTTGGTTGGGGGTTTTGTGGCTTTACTTTTTTTTTGGTATTTATTTTCATTGATATTTAAAGCGTTTCTGGGTGTCATTTTTTACATGTATATACCTTGTTTTCCTTGTGTATGTTATTTTGTGTTCTGTGCTTTGTTAGATGTTGGACCGACTTGGTGTTGTTCACTGGATATAAGTTATTTAGGCACTGTTTTGCCGTTCATTACAGGTTGTTTTTTATTTTTTTTTGGGGGGTGTTCTTCCTGTTAGATCATTCTGACATTGTTTTGCTGTTCACTGCAGTTTTTTAGTCATTTCTTGATGGTAGATTATTTCTGGCATTGTTTTGCCATTGATTGTGTTTTTGGTGGGATGTATCTATAGTTTTCTTTCCCATACAGCTTGGAATGGTTCGTCCTGTGAAAGAACTGTGTGTCTTTAAAGACCTTTTCTAAACACATTATGACGTCTCCAAACGTTCCATTGTTCTTGTTGCAATGGTAGATTATTCTGGCATTGTTTTGCCATTCTTTGCGTTTGTTTAAAGGGTTTGAATGTGTAGTTTTTTTTTTTTCCCTACGGTTTAGTTTGGTTTGTCATGTTAAATAAATGTGTGTCTTTTGGAGATGTGTAAACAAATTTAAAGAAGAGAGAGAGCAAAATGAGTTTATAAAAAACAACAACATACAAATGACGCAGTTTTCTTAAATCAAATTTCTGACCCTTTATTATGCCAAGATGGAGGTCTGTGTACCCTCTAACATTTGCACCTGGGGGTCTACAGACCCTTCAAGCTGTTGTGAAAACAGGAGCCCTGCCCTGATTGGCGCATGATACCAATGTGCCACATGTCTTTAACCCATATCATACTGAGACCAAAAGCTTCAAAATTGTACACCGCCATAATTATACGCAAGCAACATTATAGTACTTACAGTTAAGGATATAGACCAACGGCTTTAGTTCAAGGGTGGTGCCAGAATAGCTTGGCGCCTAGAGACGCAAAGCTATTCAGGCACTACCCTTGAACTATTTTAGTCAAACTAAGGGTTGGTAGCACTTTTAGTTGCAATGGTTCCTGCAGGAATCATCACCACTGAACCGCTACCGACACGCAAATATGCAAACTTCATCTGCTGCATATCTGTATGTGGCACATTTTGTGTGAGTTAAAACACACTTGACCTCTGATGGCATCTTCTATAATTTATTGATAATAAGCTGTCTTTAGTTTCTAGTCAGCTTAGCCTTACAGAGAAATTAACCACTTCACTGCCAGTGGATGCAGAAATTGCGCTTTTGAAATTGTATATTCAGTGGCATCGATCCTGAAAGGAACATCTATATAAAGTGGTTTCTGGCATAGATCCTCATGAGCCCCCATAACTGCAGGGGTTCATGAAGATTTATACTTAACCCATATCATACTGAGGCTAAAAGCTTCAAATTTGTACGCTGCCATTGCAAACTACATTGTAGTACTTACAGATAAGGATATAGACCAATGGCTTTAGTTTAAGGGTGGTGCCAGAATAGCTTGGCGCCTAGAGGTGCCAAGCTATTCTGGCACTACCCTTGAACTATTTTAGTCAAACTTATTTCACACACTGGTGTATTCCGAATGATAAGGGCTAATGGAGTTCAGTGCTATTTTTTTTCTCAGCAGTGAACGGGTTAAACTTGTGAATGTATCCCATTTTCCTTCTGTCACAGGTTACAAGGTGATCACTTTCAAGAACCCTTACCTGGGTAACACCTGTGTGCCCTTCCAGCACTGGGCATGCTCCATAGACTGTGCCAAAGCTCTTGAGATCCCGGCACGCATTGAACAGATTGCCGCAGCACAGGAACTTGACCGTCAGTATGAGGAATACATCCTAGAGTGCCATCGTAAATTCAACTCTGCCAACCGAAGTCGCGTTTTGTCATGTCGATCAGGTTCCCCGGAAGGAACAGCAGGACAGAGCCCACGGGAACAACAGTGGAAACGAGCAACAGTTGTACAGATGCAGACTGTTGGGGTAGTGCCCGAAGATGCTACAAGAAGGGGGTGTGAGTGTGTTGTGTCCTGATGCAGACCTGTGGATGGAAACAGGCAATAGCCATGTTTGATTTATACTGAAAGAGTAATGCTTGATGTTGTGACAGGAAGATTTCCCATTCAGACTTTGATGATGGTACAAGAAGTGTGAGTGTGTTGTGTTCTGATGCACACCTAGCTAAGAAACATCAACAGTGGAAAGAAAGAGCAACAGCCATTTCGATTCATACTCTAAGGTTGTGACAGGAACAGGTGTAAGTGCATTATTTCTTGATGCATGCCTGTGCAAAGTGCTTTTTTTGTAACCCTTTGGCTGTTGGTAACAGTTTTTATAAATCATCATGACAAATACTGCTACAAAATACCAATGGTTAATATGTGTGCTGGTCTGTGATTGTGGACCTTACAGCTCTACAACTGTAGGGTCCAAAATTTGCGGACCAGAACAAGGATCTTACAGGCAAGGCCTGTTAAGTGTATAATTACAGACCCATGCACATTTTCATCACAATTAACACAAGAATGATGTGTAATGCCCATTGTAGAACTGAAAATGCTCCAAGAGGTGGAGGGTCTTTGTTGCACCTCCTTGGAATTAAAGTAAGATAAACCTCGTCAAAATGCCTGCTCCATCGTCATTTTGATCATAGATCTGATCCGGTAGACCAGATTGCTCACAGTGAATGGAGGCCTATTAACTCATTCAGCCCGACGGCCCATTTCCCAAATTTTGGAGGCGTCATCTAATGACTATGCACCTGTTGCAGGAGATGGATTGACCATGATAATTCAGGGTAGGCGCCAAGCTAGTCTGGCACTACCCTTGAATTATCATGGTTGACCCATCTCCTGCTGTAGTGCATCAGGGCTGAATGAGTTAACATGCTTTTGTGTGCTGAAATGTATTGATATAGCTACTGCCAAAGTATATGATATAATATGAAACACAACTGGAGATAGTGCAAAACCTTTTTGGACCAACCTTTTTTTAAAGTGGTCTTAAAAGACAGGTGCTCTCTCAAGAGAAGTCTGGAACTAAGTGTCACCTGTCATTAAGGACCTTCATTCAGGTGACTACAGCTATATGTGCAAAGGTCTTTAATGACAGGTTCATAAAGTTTGTTGGTCAAGTCAAAACAGTCTCTGCTGTATGTGTGCTGGCCTGCAAGTTTGGACCCGACAGGTAAGTCATAAGGTCCAAAATCACAGACCAGTACACCCATTATGTCAGACTCATAGTTAGTCATAGGGTGGACCTGTTTGCTGAATCTGAGAAACATGAAGCGCTTCATTAGTGGGTGATTGAATGAACTTGAAGCATAAGGGCTCATTTTCAGACTGAGCAAACCTCTGTTTCTATAATTCAATAATGGAGCAGCGTTTTATAGTGGAAACTTCTGCTTTCTAGTCATATTTTAGTCTCACAGTGTAGAGTCAGTATGTAACACTTTGGACAACTCAGCCTTGATAGATGTGGATTGACCATGATAAATCAAGGGTGGTGACAGAATAGCCTATAGGCCATGAAAGTTCAAGGGTAGTGCCAGAATAGCTTGGCTTCTATAGGCGCCAAGCTATTTTGGCACTACCCTTGAACTTTCATGGTCCACATATCTTCAGAATTGTACTGTATTCTTCAGGGGACAATTTGGGTATATGATCTGAGGTCATAGTGTGTTGACCCCATCATTGCTGCCAGTGCATGCAGCTACCAATACTGTATACACAGGGGCGGATCCAGGAGGGGCTGGGGGGGGGTCTGGACGGAGGGGCCCAAATTCGCCAACAACACCCCACCCCCACCCCCCATCTCCCCCCCCCCCTCCCCCTCCCACCCCACCACATCAAATTTACAGACCTGCACACACGCACGCACACATGTACGCTCGGCACAACGCAACACGATGGACAGGATTGAAACACTTTTATGAAATAAGTCATTAAACTATTCTGAAGCTAAGTACACACACACTATAGTTTTACAACCATAAATTTACAAAAAGGGATGAAATAACAAAGAGACTACAACACTAAAACACCTATTAACCCATAATGGCCAGACATGCTATGACATGATGTGTATCGACCATGACAGTTTAAGGGCGGTGTAAGAATAGCTTGGGGCACATAGGCGCCAAGCTTTTCGGACAAAGTCGGTGAAGTTCAATGACCCTTAACCGTACTCCGCTGTATCGGTAGTCGGGGGCAATTATCCGATTAACAGGTGACGCCAGATGGTCTGCCGCATCCACATAGCCGACCTCTCGCTTTCTTTTTTTGGATAATTGCCTCAGCCGGGTGAGTCATCAGTCGTAGATGACTGCCTCAGTCTGAGGATGGTACGTGTATAGCATATCAAGAGGTATGGCTTTTCAGGAGCCCATTTGCCTTAGGGGCGCATGAAACTCTATGGTTCTACTGAGGAGCCCTAAAGGCCCCGCTACACATGCCCGGTTTTGAGGCCGATTCCCGATCGGTTTCGAATCACGGACTGCAAAAACGTATGCACTGCCACACATTCCCCGACTTTATTTAGCCGACCGGTTTGAACCGAAGATCAAAGTCGTACCTGTTCTGCAAAATGGCTGCTAGTTTTGACAGTGATGATGATGTGCTTGCATTATCAGCAGTTTTGCATCATATTCGGGAAGAGGCGTGCGAAACATCAGCAACGGCGGTGGTTTCTGATCACAACAGGGGTGTTCCGCCATTTGCAAACCGTGCTGAAATGACATGATTTGCGAGACGCGCTCTGATTGGTTGAAGCTTACGATCGGGACCGATTCGGATCGGAAAAATAGAGCAGGTTCTAGACACCTGATTCCCAGCTGATTGGGACCGGATTGGATAATTGACGTCATCCGATCGCAATCGGATCAGAATCAGCTTTAAAATCGGGGCACAACCGGCACGTGTGGCGGGGCCTTAAGTCAGCAGTGTCTGAGTTCTCACCCACATTTGGGTTAGTTAGTTATTTTGGGTTTAATGCCGAGCAGGCAACTAAGGCCATCTCAGCGGCGGACCCACAAATGGGGTGGTCCAACCAACACTCAAGGACTTACATCATATGGCTGACTCGGAGTGAGGATGCGATGCTGTTGATATCGCGCAGACTGCGGAGGCACTTGACATTCTGTTTCTGGCTGAAAGACTATGATGGGGTGCACATATTCAGTGCGAACTGAGGTTATTTGATTAGTCTAAGCCTATTAGGCCCACCCACTGATTCAGTACATAAGAGAGGACAACAAAGGTTAAGAAGACTGTGAGCCGTGATAAAAAGAAATCTCACCAACCAACCGCCACTAAAAATAAATAAATAATTAACAAATTTAAAAAACCTAACCAACCAACACCACCCAAAAAAAAAATAATAATTTTTTTTTTTTAAACTCCCTAGCCAACCATCCACCACTAAAACTTTTTTTAAAAATTAGCAGGACTGAGGTTGGTTAGGTTTATTTTTTATTAATTTATTTATTTTTAGTGGCGGTTGGATCCACCACTGATACAGTACCAGTAGCTTTATTCACAATGCAGTTAAGTTTCAGTAGTGATCATTTTGAAAGGCAGATAAAATCTACTCCATCTGTGTCGTATATTTTTGGTGTGTGTGTGCGAGTGTTTACAGGTGCTGCATAGTCTGAAAGTTGTGTAACTGCTTGATTTTGAATGTTATTGTTAACATTTGTAGACTGTTCCTGTTAATCCTTTGGCTGTCGGTAGCGTTTTTTTTTCTCGATGATTCTTGTAGGACTAATAGTGCTATCAATAGTCTGAGGGTTATCCTGCACCCTCATGTGCATGAGTTTACTGGCACTGTTTACACTAAGGCATGCACAAGGATGTTAGCCTACGTGCGGATTAAGATTCCATTCTGTGGTTTTACTTTTAAGTCTTATAAGAAATATTAGGCTGAGAGAAAAGCACAGCTGAATAAACGTCTAGAGATCTGAAATAGATAATTCATGTATACATACATCAGACAGTGTCCATCATCAGGACGGACATCATGAAAGTGTTGGTCACAAGGTAGCTACAGTCCATTACATACTTTTTGCCTCGGCTGGGTTGTCCAAACACACACACACACACACACACACACACACAGATGATTGACTTAAGTACACAGAGCGAAAGGTTGGGGGTTCGTGTGACTTAAATACACAAAGAGAAAGGGGTGAGGTTCGCGTCATCATGGAACCTTCTGCAAATCGCAACATTCACGTGTACATCCACTATTGTAGGCTCTGTTCTAATGGAAGCTTCTCATTTTGCCGTCCCAATTATGGACGGCCTTTAATTTTTTTCAGTCCTTGTCAGAATGTATACAGATAATTTTCTTTTAATACATGTACAAAACCGGTTAAAATTAAAATGTACAAAACCGGTTAAAATTAAAATGTTTTAACTTATTATTGTTACTGTTAGTGTACAGAATCAATTGCAGTGTTACAGCTGAAGATCACATTACATACAGGTATTGTTTGTGCTATGTACTTTACACTATTCAGTCTGATTAACTCATTCAGCCCGACGCACGTATTTCCCAAATTTTGGAGGCGTCATCTAATGACTATGCACCTGTTGCAGGAGATGGATCGACCATGATAATTCAAGGGTAGTGCCAGATTAGCTTGGCACCTGTCGGCACCAAGCTAATCTGGCACTACCCTTGAATTATCATGGTCGACCCATCTCCTGCTGTAGTGTGTCGGGGCTGAATGGATTAATAGTAAATAGCGCATGTATCACTTTACTCCAATCAGCCCCGACACACACACCCAAAAAATGAATCGACCATTATAGTTCAAGGGTGGTGCCGGAATGCTGGAATACTTTGTCATAACACCGTAACAATTGATACAGGAATGCTCTTGCATGTACGTTATTTTCATTGATAAGCATGGCATTACTTGAACTGTTTTCTTGTTACAAAAGTAAATATGAGAGCAAGAAAAAAAAATCCGTCTGTACTGGCAGGTTTACTGGCAGACCAGATTTCACGCTTGCAGATGATTCAAAACAATGCGGCGCATCTCATCTTGAAGAAACGAAAGAGAGACCACGTTACACCTCTACTGAAGCAGCTGTACTGGCTGCCCGTAAAATTTCGCTGCCAGTACAAAATTGCAATTTTCTCCCCTCAGCATTTTGACGGATCTCTCCCGCCATACCTTTCTGCCAAGCTCGACAGTCTGTTTTTCAGCCATCACGCACCCTCCGTTCCTCCAGTGAGAAACCTTTTTTAAATCTCAAAGCTTAACATGAAAACTGTCGGGGAGCGTTCTTTCACCTTTTTAGCCCCAAGTGTGTGGAACTCATTGCCAATTGAATAAGGTAATCTGCCCACATTGTCACAGTTCAAAGCTCACTTAAAGACTTTTATTTTCTGTCGGGCATTTAACATTTAACTCACCTTTAGCTGCTGACTCGCTGCCTTTTATTCTGATTCTAGAGGGAAGTGGTTGTAAGGTGTTGGAAGGGATGGGGTAGTTTAAAGTAGTGTATAATTGTTGTGTGTCTGAGAGAGAGGGTGTGCTGTTGTGCATGCGCAGTGAATCCAGTGTTTTCTTGGAGAACAGCGCTATACAAAAACTATTTATTATTATTATTGAGTAAGATTTTATACAGTAATGCTTTTATTTTCAATGACAACTTTAGGAAATGGATCCATCGTGATGGTTCAAGGGTAGTGCCAGATAAGCTTGTCACCAAGTTGCTAAGCTTCTCAGACACTATCCTTGAACTATCCTTTTCAGTCTTTAGCTGTTTGCACATAGCAGATCTTCCCTGTGAAGGCAAAAGACAGTAAGCCCACTTTTGTGACAAGCAGAAATCTCATTGTATTACAAAGAAAATCTGTCTTTTAACCCATTACATCCTGAGGCTGAGTTTGTAAGTATTGCTTATTATCCTAAGAAGACTCTATTGCAGATTAGGAGTTAGATCCGCCATTTTAGTTCAAGGGTGGTGTCAGAATAGCTTGGCGCCTGAGACACCTAGCTATTCTGGCACCACACTTGAACTATCATAGATTTATTTCAAGCAAAAGTGTATCGGGATGAAAAGGGTTAAAGAAAATGGACTTGTACATGTACTGTCTTTTGCATTACAGGTTAGAGATGTCCCGAGAATGCGAGTAGTTTGTCTCTGAAGATGAAATCGTGAAAGGGATCATATAAACGCAATGTTGGTTTTCTAGGTTTTCTAGTCTGTCTTTTTGTGTGGTATGATTGCGTTAGTACTTTGCACAGGTGTCCTAAGGTTACACAGAGTTTGTGAATGTTTTTGTGTCTGTGATAGACCATTTTTCATTGGTTTTCTTTGGCTCCAAAGTAATGTGCTCACATGGTTATTTTAATTAATAGGAGTTTGTTTAATCAGAGTTCACAAATAACAATCAGATATAATAACGGTATTATTATTATTATTATTAGATAGGAAAGCAGAAGAAACTTCTTTTTTACAAACTGTATGGATGATATTACTGCAGCCCAATCACACATAATACAGTAAAACCTGTTTTGATCAACAACCTGTTTGCAAGAAAAAGGGGGTCTTAAAAGACAGGTGCTGTCTCAAGAGAAGTCTTGATGGGTAAAAGTTTCACTGTCACCTGCCATAAGGACTATCATTCGTGAGGCTACAGCCACCTAAATGTTGGTGATTTATTTTAACCCATATCATACTGATGCTAAAAGCTTCAAATTTGTACACTGCCATATGCAAGCTACATTATAGTACTTACAGATAAGGATATAGGCCAATGGCTTTAGTTCAAGGGTAGCGCCAGAATAGTTTGGCGCCTAGAGGCGCCAAACTATTCTGGCACTACCCTTGAACTACTTTAGTCAAACTTTTTTCACACACTTGTATATTCCGAATGATAAGGGTTAAGGATGATTGCTCAAAACAGGCTCTGCTGTAGTGACATTTAGAAGCATCTAGTAAGACTGTGCCTGCTGTGTGAGATGGTTCAATCATGATAGTTCATGTGTGGTGCCGTATTGGTTTGGTGCCTGAAAAGGTCTGCATTTCAACCCTTTGGCTATCAATAGGGCTTTCTGGCGCGATGGTTCCTGCAGGAATCATCGCAACAAAAAGCGCTCCCAACAGCCAAAGGGCTATGTGTCTGCATTTTGTTTAGGTAGCCATCATCGGAGATTGTGAACCTTCAGTCCAAGCAATACAGGCCTTCGTTTCCAGCAAGAGCCTCCGCTTGCCAGACAGTAGTTTTTACTTGCCTGCTGGCCTGTGACTTTGTACCTTATGGCTCAAAGCCATAAGGTCCAAAATCACTGACCAGCACACATTTGACAATTTTGAAGCGTATTTGGCCCTAACATCCTTTGTTATAATCCGCTGGTACAGGCATATTATTTGTCATGTTTTTGCTTTTTCCTATCCGATTCTAATTTGACAATGTTGTCTATTGTACAGTGTACAAACATACATGTATGTCATTGTTGTTCACCCCCTATGTACCGGTATACAGCCATTCACAGTAGCAGTCACTGCAGGCACATGGAGGATTTATAACCTGTACTATGTCAGTTTTGTGACAGTGATCAGGCACAAACGCTTTGTGTGCTGCACTGTGATGCTCAACAAGCGTAGGGATTTCTTGCCCGGTAAAGGCGAAAGACAATGAAAATTTTCCTTTTCACAATGGACTTATGTGCATTGTGAAAGGAAGATTTTCATTGTATTACAGTGAAAATCTAGCTTTAAAAAAAAAGGACTGTCTTTTAGCCTTCACAGCAACACGCTCGCAGTATACTCTGTGACACGACATGTCACCTCTGCTTGGCTGCAGCACCCTGTGACAAGCCCCAGGGTGGTCTTGCAACTCCCTCGCAATTTGTTGCCACATGCAACTAAGTCCTTATGCCTGTGTGTATGCTACTGTGAGCCAGACTTGCACTCACAGACCATCACGTTAACTCATTCGCAGCCAGCTGCATCTGGATGCGCGGCTTATGCTGCGCCTCCGGATGCGGCTGGCCACGAATGAGTTGAGGTAGTACAGTCCACTTGAGCACCACTTGCCTCATGTTTTTTTTCCATTTATCTTTTTAACAATACATGTTTCAGGACAACACTAAGAACAAACAAGATGGGATGAACCATAACCCACAAAATCACTTATACATGAGAACTGTCCTCGCTGTCAAGGCTCTCTACGAGTTGTGTTTGACCTGGTTCTGAATTTGATGTTGAAATAATTCCTATAGACAAAGCCTTTCATATTTGCCAATGCCCATTTGAGGTTCATCAGAAGCACAGTGCATACGTGTCATTTGTTTGAAAAACGTCATTGGTCATAACGTAATTTTAGTTGTCATGTAAGATTTTACGTGATATGTGTTTCTCTTTGGCGTCTAGACTTGAATGGTGAAGAAGAAAAAAAATTCACAGTACAATTTCAGGCTTGCTATAATTTTTGTGAGGTGAGGTTGACTTTGTCACGACACGCCTGACGGAGTCAGGGTGCCGTGGACAATATGAGTGCAGACACTCGAGAAAACCCACCCACTCTAAATAAATAACGCAACGCCAGTGATAAACAACAAACAAATCCTTTATTACCTACCCTTACTCTAACTCCCACCCCGACCCACTAACGCCCCACACACTCACACATACCCACACATGCACTCATAACGTATTAACACTTAAAAAAGATTAACATATAAAAAAATGACTAACAAGTGAAAATGACTAACAGGTGAATATGACTAACAGGTGAATATGACTAACAGGTGAATATGACTAACAGATGAATATGACTAACAGGTGATAATGACTAATATGTGAATATGACTAACAGGTGATAATGACTAATATGGCCAACGGCTATACAAGGCGGGTAACTTTGTCTCTGTACAGTGTCCTCTGTCCCACACTAGACAGGGTGGCTCATAACGTACGAGTACTACCCCTGCACCACAGAGCACCGTAGCCGCGCTTGCCCACGCACGCCTGTGACCGACGCTCAGAACGTAGAATCAGCCTGCTGTAGCCCAACGTACTTGTCCAACAGGACCGGCTAGCGAAGGCGTTCCGACTCCCGATGATGCGTCACCGTTGGTCGTGGATGATGAGATCGAAGAACGAAATCTTCGAAGCCAATGATCGAAGCCAGTGATCGAAGCCAATCTTCGAGGCCAATGGTCGAAGCCAATGATGATCGAAGCCAGTGCACTGGAAAAGGGCGCATTGTCAGTCAAAGTGCCAACAGTTAATTCTGGCCTATTTGACACGCACCTACTCACAAACCACGTGAGTTGTGTCTCGTCTCACCCTAATACCTGCCTTGGCCATATTAAATATACAATCATGGATATGAAAGCTTCCTATGTACATTCAACATTCACCAGGTCTGCACTATTCCATTACACTAGCATTAAGCTAGCACAACCACTTTTGTATAATAACATTGCCACTGCTAAAACCAACATTATCAAAATATCCAGATGTACATACAAAGATATGAAATAATCACCAGCAACCCCCCAACGTGACAATCTTATTACATTACATCTAGGACTTAATACCAATATATATTTGAAAGGATACCCACTTTAATTCATTTTACAACATGGCCCTTTAAATATACTCACTCGGCGACAGCCGAACATAAACTAAATCCGACACCCACCACATTACAACCCAACCTAAAAAACATGGTTAAAGACTCAATTAAAACATCACTAAAAAACTAGACGAACATACCCTTCCGCACCTATATACACATTCACACACCCGAGAGCACAGCAGCTAACTGAGAAAAATGGCATGAATAAATACCTGTCACTGGTGAGTCCTCCGGCAGGACGAGACAAACAAGACGAAGACGAACCGGAGGGGTCTTCTGGTGAGTAGCAGCCGTGGTCACAAGTCTCTCGGGACACCCACACCCAGGAACACTGGCCGTGGTCTTCCAGGGAGGGTAAAAGAACCCTCACACAGCTTGTCAAGGGCTCCAAACGAGGCCGCACCCTGACCCAGACTCTCACTTCGCTGGCTAACTCCGCTGACTGACTAATATCCTACTGCTACCTCGCAGGTTAACTTTGCTTCTGAACACTGTTCGGTTTAAAGCTACTTGGCTAAAGCGTGCAACCGCTGTAATCGCTCACTGTTAAGCTTGCTGCACGGCCTTTACGATTACGCTCACACTACGTTTATTAACTTCCCTAAACTAAGGCTATGTACAGAATTCGGCGATCTACATTTATTAACAGAAAAACGACTTGGCGAAAAAAATAAAACAACATGTCACATCCGTTACGTGACAGACTTTACCTGGATACATGACATACTAGAGTACATGTATACGCGCATTTTTTCCGACAAAGTGTCTGTGTGAGAGAGACAGAGATCAGACAGGCAGAGAGAGATCAATTATGTCATATGTAGATTATTGTGTCAATGTCTGCAAGGTGACCAAGTTGCTGCTTTTACATCACTGTCTTCTGTCTGGTTTCCTCCAAAAGTCGAGGTTTTGTACTTTTTAATTTTTTCTGCAAAGAATTAATTTTTTTAAACAAATGTTATGGCATGAGGCTGCATTTTGTGTGATGGTGTATAATCAAACCCGCGAGTGCAGATCGGTCTCAGTTTGACTGTTTGATGCATGAACAGCTGGCCTTTTCAGATCTGTGGCTGACTGTTTGTAACCCTTCAAACACGTGCTTGGTTTTAAGGATGCAGACAAGAGAGCCTATCTTGTCAAATGCAAATGCATACTTACATACTTTAAAACGATAATAATGTGGAGGGTAGGCATTGTGTCTAGTCAAGGGCTGGGACCCTAGGGAACGTAATGAAGTCATTTCTAAAGCATTTTTATGGATTTTAAATCAAAGTGTATCTGGGTGCTTTGACCTGAAGGAGACAACAAATTTTAATATGCTCAGAGGCTGTCTTAGGCACCCCTTGAATAAATCATTTCCTTAATTTTCAAGCTGGTATATTCACGGATATTGGAGATTATCAAGTTTACATACATACTCATACATACACATGCACATATGGAGCTTCACACCAAAAGTGTTCTGCAGTAAGGTTAGCGTAACTAGACATGATGTAATTTTTAATTCTATTACAAATGTTGATGCAATAGGCATTCAATTGAATTCGCTCCATCACGACCCAGCCTAAAAAGTCCCATCTATAAATAAAAGAGACTTCAAAATGATCACTAAACTTGGTCCTAATTTATTTTAAAATTTGGTTCGCTTCAAACGCCTTGCAAAACCAAGCTGTTGAACATTAAGCATGTAGAGCATTTAGAGGAATGAATATTTCAGCGTTCCTGAGTGGGGCTTGATGGGGGTATATTTAAAAGATTTAAATAGGTCAAGTTCAGAATTTCCCAAGGGCTGTGGCTAAGCCATTGTTGGAACTAAAGGGAAATTAAAATAAAGGAGGACCAAGGTTGGTGGTCATCATTTCTTCTAAGAGTTGTCTTAAAATCATCTGCGTTAAAAAGTTATTCGCAAAAAAACACGAGTCAAGCCTTGTTCAAATGGACTATACATGTCTCATTTAATGCCATTGCCAACTGTGGAAGACAGATTGTTACTGCTCAAGGACAGCACCTGATTAGCTTGGTGGCTTTGGCATCAAGCTAATCAGGCGCTACCCTTGAGCAATCGCATTTGTTCCACTTTTTGTAAATTGTACTGTGTGTAGTGCATAGCAGAGAATAAGTTTTTGTTTCCTCAAAACACATTACCGATGACATGACTAACTGGAAATAGTCTACTTGCTTACCAATTTTAGCCTAAGACCCAAAGGGTCCCCCCAGGAGGCTCTCGGGGATCCCTGAAAGGGACGAGAGAGCTATCGGGGATCCCTAACAGGGACGAGAGTAGCCTCCCCTGCCCATCCGGTCAGGCGCCAGGTGGTGTCTCCTTTAGCCAGTTGTCTACTTCGCTGTTAGCGTTCGCACGCGTTTACCTGAGCCTCTGACCCTTGGATAGACTGTGTACGGTTCGACCGTCCTTCCAGCCTGCCTTCGCCTAGCCCTCGTCTACTGGCTCTGACGTGGCCCGTCTTCCCTGCTAGCCCTCGCCTGTGCCTCGTGCAGTTGGCTGGCCCTGGAACCTTCTAGGCTTTCGTCGCGCGGTGGTTTGTACTTCGTCACCCCGCCATTCCGCCATGGACAGGTAAAGTCTCGACCGCTTCCTACGTCTCGCCTGGCGGGGCCGGACGTCGGGCTTCGCTCGAGTGGCTGTTCTTTCTCTCCGCATTTCGGCACTGGCAGTTCACATGTTCTTAAATTCGAAGCTTGTAATGGCGGGGTTCGTTTACCGCCGCCATTCGCCTTCGTGTTGGGGTATGGGTTGCGGTTACTTAGTGCGCCTCTTCCCTCTGCGGCAACTTCCAGTGACTTAGTGGCCGGTGCTTTGTGCTTCGTCACTCGGCCATTCCGCCTTGGGAAGGTAGAGTCTCGGCCGCTTCCTACGTCTGGCCTGGCTGGGCCGGACGTCGGATTTCGCTCGAGCTACTGTTGCTTTCTCTCTGCTTTCACTGTGACCGCCGTGCTTGGCCGTAGTCGCCTGCGCGGCGTTAAACCCGAATAACTATCTAACCATATTTCACTGTGAATTAGCGTGTCTCTCATATTTCGAAGCCTTAAATGGCGGGGTTTGTTGCCCGCTACTGGTCGCCTTTCTTGTTTGGGTTTGGGTTGCAGTTGCCAAGTGCACCGCTCCCCTGTACGGCGACCTCCAGTGACCTAGTGGCCGGTGCCTTGGGCTTCGTCACTGCCGTTCCGCCATGAAAAGGTACAGTCCCGGCCGCTTTCTACGTCTCGCCCCGCTGGGCCGGACGTGGTGCTTGGCTCGGCCTTCTGTGTAATTCTTCTGCATTTCACGGTGAGTTTCGCTTGTTACTTCGGAGCTTTAACTGGCGGTGTTAGCTAACCGCCACCCGTCGCCTTTCATGTATGGGTATGTTTGCAGTTGCCAAGTGCGCCTCTGCCCCGGACGGCGACTTCCCGTGACCCGGTGCCCACCACACGGTATCGACCGGGTGCCTGCTGCTCCTCTGTCATCGCCTGCGCGGGCTGCGCATCTTGACTGGAGGTTCTTGGTCTCTACCCTGGTGTTCCCCGCGGATCGACCCGCGACTGCCCGTCTTCCTCGGGACCTCCTGCAGCACGGTGGGATTGTTCAAGCTCCCCTCGGACTTGGGATAGCACCCAGCTCGCATCCCTGGTAAGTCGTGCCCCGCTCCTTGTGAAGGAGCTCCGTGCACTGCGACCCCTGTCGCCTGTTAGCAGACACGTCGGCCTTCGGCCTCTCCGTCTAGTCGTGCCCCGCTCCTTGTGAAGGAGCTCCGTGCACTGCGACCCCTGTCGCCTGTTAGCAGACACGTCGGCCTTCGGCCTCTCCGTCTAGTCGTGCCCCGCTCCTTGTGAAGGAGCTCCGTGCACTGCGACTCCTGGCGCCTGTTAGCAGACACGTCGGCCTTCGGCCTCTCCGTCTCCTCGTGCCCCGCTCCTTGGGAAGGAGTCCCGAGCACTGCGACCTCTGTCACCTCTTCGCAGACGCGTCAGCCTTCGGCCTCTCCATCTAGTTGTGCCCCGCTCCTTGTGAAGGAGCTCCGTGCACTGCGACCCCGGTCGCCTGTTAGCAGACGCGTCGGCCTTCGGCCTCTCCGTCTAGTCGTGCCCCGCTCCTGGTGAAGGAGCTCCGTGCACTGCGACCCCTGTCGCCTGTTAGCAGACACGTCGGCCTTCGGCCCCTCTGTCTACTCGTGCCCCGCCCCTTGTGAAGGAGCTCCGTGCACTGCGACCCTGTCACCTGTTGGCAGACACGTCGGCCTTCGGCCTCTCCGTCTAGTCGTGCCCCGCTCCTTGTGAGGAGCTCCGTGCACTGCGACCCTGTCGCCTGTTACCAGACACGTCGGCCTTAGGCCCCTCCGTCTACTCGTGCCCCGCTCCTTGCGAAGGAGCTCCGTGCACTGCGACCCTGTCGCCGGTTAGCAGACTCGTCGGCCTTCGGCCTCTCCGTCTACTCGTGCCCCGCTCCGTGTGATGGAGCCCCGAGCGCTGCGCCCTCGGTCACCTCTTTGCAGACGCGTCGGCCTTCGGCCTCTCCGTCTAGTTGTGCCCCGCTCCTTGTGATGGAGCCCCGTGCACTGCGACCCCTGTTGCCTGTTCGCAGACGCGTCGGCCTTTGGCCTCTCCGTCTAAGTCGTGCCCGCTCCTTGAGCCCCGGGCACCGCGACCCTTATCGCCTGTTGGTACCCTAGTCGGTCGTGGGCCCTCCTTCCAACTCGCTGACTCCTTCGTTGAGTCGCCCAGCCAGCTACGGGCCCCCTCCTTGAGCCGCGGGCACTCCTTCGGGATCGTCCTTCTGGTATTCGCCCTTCCACGTTCACCGGTTCTCGTCTGTTCACCGACGTGAAGCTACGTCGCGCTGTTAGCGCTTGGATGGGTGCCCCTAGGGGTACACCCAGTGCAGTGGGGATCGGCGTCCTCGCCCTCGTCGCCTGGATAGTTGCGGCGCCCGCCGTTCGTCGCCCGCCCACTCGACTCCCTCCAGTGTCCCTGTCGACCTTCGCCTTGTGCTCGGCGCTGTCGTTCTCCTCGGGACATCCTCTTCCCCACTCCCTTGCACCCTTCGCCTCCAGCGTCTCCCCGACCCTCTCCGGTGGATGGCTCTGCGTCCGGCGTTCGCCGTTGGCCGGCCGGCGTCTTCGCCTTCGGCTTCCCGGTTCGCTGACCTCTCGCTCCCCTTCGTGCTCGCTGCCTCCGGTGTTCTGCCGGCGCTCGTGCTTGCGGCAACCCTTCCCAGCTCTAGTGGATCTTCCGCTTGGCTTCGAACCCTCCGCCCTTGCCTTCCTTCGTTCGTGGCGGCTTGGCTCCTTCCTGACCATCTCCCCTGATGCGACGTCGCAGCTCTACCGTGCTCCTGTGGGTACCCGCGCCCTTCGGCCCTGCCTGGCAGTCTCTGAAGGAACCCTCCTAGGCCTGTGGGCCCAGCGTCAACCTTGTGGGTTGTGTTCCCGCCCTTCGGACCAAGGCCCTCGCCCTTCGCGTGCAGGTCTCCACTCTTCCGTGGGAAGTTGCGATGCTGCGCCTCGCTCGGTACGGCTCCCCCGCCTCGGACCCTTCGCGTCGCCTTCAGCCCTGGGTCGTCGCCGCCAGCCGGGACCTACCCTTTGCTTCTACACGTCCCCAGGCCTCCCGCCCCCGCCGTTGTCTTCGCTTGCCGTCGACGGGACCATTCCCAGCTCGGCCTCTCTGGTGTGGTCTCCCCCCAGCCCTGGGTCCTTGCGTGGATTGTGGATGCCTTGGTTGCTCGAGACCTTCGATCTTCCGCCAGCCATTCTCTGCCTTGGTGGACCTGCTTCTGCGGTTCACTCAGTGCTCCCTCTTCGTAGGGCAGGGATGCTCTCCTCCTCCGGTTGCTCACCTGGTCGCCCTGGTCAGCGCCTACTGTCCGACCTCTCGCCCTCTCGCCATCTGTTCGCCTGGGATTGGTTGGCGACCGACCGCAACTTGGTGCGTCTTCACGAGCCTCGGATCCAGTTCGTGCCGTTCTAGCCCGTGGGTAGCTGCGGCGCGGCGGGCCCTCCTGACTGCGGCTCCAGCTCCTCCTCCTGATGAGTGCGGCGGCTGATCTCCTTCCCTCGGTCTTCTGTTCTCCGCCTCTGGAGGCCGTCCTCCGGCGATCTCTCTACCCTGGTGCCTATCTCTCCTGTGCTGCGCCACTTCGGCTTCGCTGGACGGACATTCTTGGCTCGGCTCCCGGATTCCCCCTGACCTCGCCACTGCCCGGCTCGCTTGCGTCGTTGCCGGTCTCGCCGGTTGGGGCGCTCTCCCTCTTCCGTATTCTGCTCGTCGGCCGGCCGCTGGCCCGTGAACCTGACTTCGCGGCACGTCAACCCGCTGGGACTGGTTGCATTTGACAGGCCCTCTGTGCTTGGCGATACGATCTTCGGACACAGGACCTCCGCGTCCTTCCGACAACCCCCTTCGTGGCTTGCCTTCAGACGCAGGAGGAACCCGCTCTCCCGACCTCTGCTTCCTCCTCTATCGCCCCCCTTGCTGGCGAGTGGACAGCGACTTCTCCCTCCCAGCCCGCCACAGTCCAGGGCACCTGTTCGTACTGGCAGACTACCGCTTGCGACGGAGGCAGCTTTTTCACACGGTTTGCGCCCTACGCTGGGAAATCCTTCGCTGGTTCTGCGCTCGTGGAAGACTCCCCCCTTGTTCTCTTCGCCACGAAGTGGAGCCTCCGGCTTCCCCTCTTCATCTCCCCGTTCCCGACCTCTGGCCTGGGCAGTCGATGCACTTCGTTCCCTTGGGACAGACCGGTCGTTTACACCTACCCTCTGGCGGTCCTGGTCCTCATGTCCTCAGCCTCCGGGGATGCAACGCAGTCCTTCTCCTGGTGGCCGTTCTCCTGGATCGGATCGTGGACTTCCGACCTTCTCAGTCTCGCCGCGGGCTCACCCTCCCTCTCCCCACCCCCTGCACGATGCTCGAGCTGCGCCGACAGCCGCTCTTCCACCCCTGCCCGAGCGACTTCTCCTACACGCCTGGCGATTGTGCGGCAAGCTCTCTCTGCTGGAGACGTCTCGAGCGCGACAGCGGACGCTAGCGCTTCAGCCCGCTGACCTGCCAGACGTGTCTACGAGGGAAAGTGGCATGTTCGTGCCTGGTCCTCTGACCGCCGCCTCTCCACCGTCGGCCTGACGACTCCTCAGCTCGCGGACTTCTCCTCTGGCTCGTCCAAGACCAAGGTTGGCTCCCCTTGGTGCTCCAGCCCCCCTCTGGATCGCCGACGCCTACTGTCACTTCGGCCGTCCCGGCCCAGCGCCTGCAAGGACCTGCCCGACCTTATCGCGCGTTGGCGTGCAGCATCCGGTCTTCCGCCCCCTTGGCCCGCGCTGGGACCTCCCTGGTCCTCCCCTGACTGCCTTCGGACCATTGAATCGCTCCATCTGGCCCGCTTCGCTGACGTGCCTCGGAGACCTGATTCCTGATGGCCCTCGCCTCGGCGCCCTGCGTCAGCGAGCTCCACACACTCTCGTCTCTCCCCGCCGGCCTGCAGCTCCGAGTGGTTGGCTCCGTTCAGCTACTCCCGGATCCTTCCTTCTCGCTCAGCCTCGGTCTCCCTTGACAGCGCCTCTGGTCTTCGCCACTCGGCCGCTTACACGACCCGGCTTCCTCGGGGGACTCCGCAGCAAGACCCGGTGTAGGCTCTTCGTATCTACCTGCGTCGCTCCAAGTCCGTGCTGAGGGGACGAGCTCGTCTCCTTGCCGCTGGCAGATCCGACTTCTCAGCCCAACGTTCTCCTCCTCGCTCCGCTGGGTTTTTCGGTCCGCCTTCGCGACCTTTCCCACGGGGAGCTGAGACACTCGCGGTCCGCGCCTTGAAGTTCGCGCCTTGGCCGTAAGTCTCGCCTGCGGCCACACCTGTGCGGTGAAGGACTTGGCTGTAGTGGGGTAGGGGGCCGAATCTACCGTCGCCCACTCCTACCTTCCCGCCCTGACGTTCCAGCGCGACAACCTTACGCTGGTGGGCGGCTTCTACGGCGCAACACTCCCTCCAGGCGCCCTCGGCGCTTAGGCGGCACTTCGCTAAAATTGTCGGGAGTGGGTGATCAGGAGTGACGGGCCGTCTTCGTCCCTGACGAGGTTTCTAAAAGGGATTGTGCGGCACCCTCCTCCTCTTTGCCATTCTTCCAGTTAGTCATGTCATCGGTAATGTGTTTTGAGGAAACAAATTAATTTTTCTCTAAAATGTATTTTTTCGAAAAATACTTACCGATGACATGACTAACTGGAAATAGTCTACTTGCTTACCAATTTTAGCCTAAGACCCAAAGGGTCCCCCCAGGAGGCTCTCGGGGATCCCTGAAAGGGACGAGAGAGCTATCGGGGATCCCTAACAGGGACGAGAGTAGCCTCCCCTGCCCATCCGGTCAGGCGCCAGGTGGTGTCTCCTTTAGCCAGTTGTCTACGGAGTTGCAAGCGGGGAGGAGGGAGGGACCTCCGAGTCATGTCATCGGTAAGTATTTTTCGAAAAAATACATTTTAGAGAAAAATTAATTTTTTCTTCTCAAGTGCATAGCTTTGCATTTGCAAGTGAAAGTGCTTATAGATAATTTGTATTTCAATGTCTGCTTGTGTTATTTACTAAATGTGTGTCAAATGCCACCTGACAAAACTTATTCTGGATACTTGTTGAATGAAAATATTGCTGTGTATTTCAAAGCGTTGTGCATTGTACGTTTGTGTTGATCTGTCTTCTTCTTCTTCTTCTTGTCGTTCGCAGTGGGCTATACGGTCAATCCAGCACCGGCGAAAGCGCCATTATTATCAATGCTAGTTGGCCGTATAGTCATGATTGCGGGTTTGCGTGGATCCGTGGTTTATCAGAATGCGCTGTACGGCCCAGGTCCTCCGTCTTCAGCATTCGAGGTTTCTGTCGGGGTTACCTCACCCTTAGCTCCTGGTATGCGACCTTCCCTGGGAACACAGGGTGGCTAGAGCTTTTTGCGGCTCTTGATCGCATGATAAACCCGTCATTGGACACATGGGGAATTTTAGTGGAGGTAGCAGTGCCACCTGCTACCCTGCCCCGTCCTGGTAAGCTCATCGCCATTTGGTCCGCGACTGCTTGCACAGCTAACCTCCATATCTGAAGGCCGTTCCCCTATCCGTCACCCAGGGACACGCTAGGTTGGGGATGATCGCCCCACTGGGTTAAGGAAGTTCAGCATGTCCTAGGTGTTGATCTTTGATTTTGGACCTTACATATTTAGCCCTGAAGCACTTCAGCAGGATCGACCATGATAACTCAAGGGTGGTGCCAGATCTGCTTGGTACCTGATGGTGCCAAGCTAATCTGGCACTACCCTTGCATTATCATGCTGATCCAACTCCAGCTTGTGTTTAGTCAGGTGACACTTCCAAAATGTAGCCATGGGATTAAATAGGTTAAGGTCCAAAATTAAAGTCCAAAATACCTCCTGAATTTGATTTGTTGCCATTCCTTTTCCCCTACATTCCTGTTCTTTTTTTCACTTCTATTCCTGTGTTGGGCGAGATGTGCGTGTGTTTATGTTTACACGCTTACTTTTCCATCTGTGCGTTTGTCAGCTTGCTTTATAACACATGGGGTGTTTCCTGCAATTAGCTACCACCAATTCAGCAGTAGCTAATCATTGGAGACTTAATGTGGCTTTATAATTTCCACACTCTTGATCTGAATAGTATTGTGAAAGTGTACAGCTGTTCAATGGTTATGATGCCTTGTTTTGAACTGTTCATTTGAAACATGTTAATGAATTGTTGCAATAGTGAAGGTCTTGCATGCATTTACAAAATAAAATTAAAAAAAGGTGGTCACAGTCATACTTGGTCAGCATCAGTTTAAGTTTAATAAAACTTTACAAACCTGTTTTTATCAGTTTTGTGTTGTGCATTTCTTCACTTTTAACGCCATCTGTGGGAGACACCGCTTGCAGGTAGCAACCAAAAGCACAAAGTGTGTCGCTGCCAAAAAGTTCAGTTATTGCTAGAGTGTTATAACTTTGCACATAACCTCAAAAGAGCCCCAAGCGCTTTGCATGCAACCAACACAACATAAGATTCAACTAATAGGTTACATACAGCACAAAAAGAACAATATTACAAGGACACCAATTTTTCCACACACACAGAATGTAGGTTAGCAGAACATCATCAATAAACAAAAATCAAAAACAGAATGAACAAGGTAACTTTTAAGGGAATTTCTGAAGAATTCAGATATTAAAAAAAAAGGATTTCTTGGGGCTGTTCTAAAGGTGCTCGTCAACGTTGTTTGTGAATATTTTTTAAACGGTGAAAGTCTTTCAATCTTTAACCTTTATCATTTGAAATATACTAGTAGTGTGTGAAATAAGTTTGACAAAAATAGTTCAAGGGTAGTGCCAGAATAGCTTGGCACCTAGAGGCGCCAAGCTATTCTGGCACCACCCTTGAACTAAAGCTATTGGTGTATATCCTTATATGCAAGTACTATAATGTAGCTTGCATATGGCAGTGTACAAATTTGAAGCTTTAAGCCTCGGTATGGTATGGGTTAAATGAAAATCTTTTCATTTATGTGCAGCTGCTCTTTAAGAACAATATCTCCATAAACCTGCTGTTAGTCCAGGCTCTTGGATATAATTAGATCCAATTGTGAGCCAGAGCATCATAGACAAAAAAGGCGGCACTGATGCAGATGTCAGAGCACGAATCGGTAAAGCCAGAGCAGCCTTTCTCCAGTTGAAAAAAGTGTGGAGTTCCAGAGAGCTGTCACAACACACCAAAGTCCGGATTTTCAACTCCAATGTAAAAGCAGTTCTCCTATATGGAGCAGAGACATGGAGATTGACAAAAACCACAGTCAACAGAGTACAGACCTTCATGAACAGTTGCCTTAGAAGAATTTTGAAAATCCACTGGCCAGAGAAGATCAGCAACGTCAGACTCTGGGAGAGAACAGAGCAGATAACAGCAGAGAATGAAATTGGGCGAAGAAGATGGGGATGGATCGGTCACAGTCTGAGAAAGCCAGCTTCCAGTATCACTAGGCAGGCATTGTCATGGAACCCCCAGGGAAAGAGGAAAAGAGGTAGGCCGAGAAACTCCTGGCGTCGAGACCTCCAAGCAGACATCAAGAGACTGGGAACCACCTGGAGTAGAATCGAAGGAGAAGCACAGGACAGGAGTTGCTGGAGGTCTCTCGTCGACGGCCTATACCCGGGTAGGGGTGACAGGCGTAAGTAAGTAAGTAAGTAATTGTGAGCCAGAAAGTTTCACATATGGAAATCAACTGAAAAACTAACTTTCCTGATCTCTCATCTGTACAATTTCATCGCAGAAAAATGATACAGATCACATATTTTCTGAGGCTGATTTTCTCGTACAGATGTGCATGTGTTAAGAGGAAAGCATTGGTCTGGGTCTGACCCACTTCAGACAGGAACTAAGCGGGTTACAAAAAATGTTAAGTATCCGACTTTGTTCCTGTTACCTGAGTCAGGCATACAGGGTTGGGTAGACAACATTCATGCTCATGAATTTAGTCGCTCATAAGGGTCAGTGAGCACTTTCTCAAAGAAATGTATCAAAATTTTCTTCCCATAGAAATTATTGCAAAAAAAGCATAGTTTATGAGCATTGCTGACACTATATAATGTAAACACCATGGTTGACCAACAGAAGACAAGGACACATTATATATACATGACTGATTTTAATATGTATGGCACTGCAACACAACTCGCAAATATTGTAACGAGTGTTAGCCTGTGATTTTGGACCTTACTGCTCTAGGCTGTATGGTATAAAATCACAGACTAGCATGCTAATATTTTACACAACATTGACTGCTTGGGCCTTTCAGTCATGCAAGCCTTTCTTCTGACAACCCACAGACAAATATAACTGGACTAAATCAGTTGTAATGCCTCCAATTCCCTCCATATTATCCTATATCATACAGAGGCTAAAAGCTTCAAATTTGTACACTGCCATATGCAAGCTACATTATAGTACTTACAGAAAAGGATATAGACTAATGGCTTTAGTTCAAGGATGGTGCCACAATAGCTTGGCGCCTAGAAGCACCAAGCTATTCTGGCACTACCCTTTAACTATTTTAGTCAAATTTATTTCACACACTGGTGTATTCCGAATGATAAGGGTTAAGGATACCATTCAGAAAAGACTCGTCACTGCAGGTCTTTTCCACTGAACGGTGTCCATAGTAGCTGTGAAGGGGTATATCCCTGCTGAATTGCAGTAACACATCTGAATATCTGACAGTCAGATCCAAGCACTGTTACATGTACATGTCAACTTCACTTAATACCCAATCTGAGCCTGCTAATACTACAGGTTTCCATACTCCATCAAATTAGTCTCCCTCCCGCCCCCCCCCCCCCCCCCCCCCCAGCCTTTCCCTTTAGAGGCTGGGCACACGCTACCACAAACATCTATTGCCGGGTGAAATTTCGTGGCAGCAATGTTGCTGCCACACTGCGGGGCGCCAGCAATATTGCCGCCACAACTTGCCACCCGATACAATCCGAGTATATTTTCTTGTGGTAACCCGCAAGGCTAGAGCAATGTTGCCGCCTCTCAGCCAATCAGCGGTGTCCTTGCATCACTTCCCGTTTCTTCATCTTCTGAGCCGAAAAAATGGCGGAGAAGCTGAACGACGGCTTTGAGACTGTTAACTCATTGGAGACGCGCCGCATGTGAAAACGCTGTAAATAGCTGCGTATCCGTATGCAGCATGTATCCAGTGAGTAAATTGATCAACCTTGTCCGAGAGTTCCCATGCATATGGGACTTCCGCAGCTTCAAATATTTCAACCGCGCACGTGAGAGCTGTTCCATATATGGTAATGGCAGGGCAGTCAGTACAAACACATTGTGTGCACATTGAAAGGTGCACCAAGCTATTCTGGCACTACCCTTGAACTATTTTAGTCAAACTTATTTCACACACTGGTGTATTCTGAGTGATAAGCCAAGCTATTCTGGCACTACCCTTGAACTATTTTAGTCAAACTTATTTCACACACTGGTGTATTCCAAATGATAAGGGGTAAACACAGGTATGCAATTTTCTTCCAACTAAACCCTTTTGTGCCTGCAGCAACTGTACTGTTTACAATACCAAAGACTGCATGCACAAGGGAGTCACGACGCACAGAGTGCAGCACAATACAAGAAAATAAACTCTTAACCTATATCATACTGAGGCTAAAAGCTTCAAATTTGTACACTGCCATATGCAAGCTACATTATGGTACTTACAGATAAGGATCTAGACCAAGAGCTTTAGTTCAAGGGTGGTGCCAGAATAGCTTTGCGCCAAGCTATTCTGGCATTACCCTTTAATTGTTTTAGTCAAACTTATTTCACACACTGGTGTATTCCGAATGATAAGGGTTAACCCTCCTGTTCCCTTGTGTATACTGCCACCAGTAACAGTAAACAGTACTACTACTAGTGGCTCCATGCACAAAGAAGTTAACTCTTTGACTGTCAGTAGAGCTTCTTGTTGAGGTGATTCCTGCAAAAAGCCCTACCAACAGCTGCGGCATTAAGACTCAACAGAATAATTTTATATCATTTTATCAAACTGGTCGAGAGGGTAGTGATCTTTATGCTGCGTAACGTGAGCTTTCATAGCCTGGCGTTGTTTTTCTAGGTGTGGGGGGAGAACATCATATACATCTGAAAACATCTCCTCAGGGTTTGGCTTTTTGCGAGCTTCTGCCTCCGCAAACGCCTTCATGACCTGAACAAAGAAATTTAAAAGAAACACATAAAGGTGTATACCCAACCGATGGTTGAGAAAATGAAGAATGAAAATAAGTACCATTTGCATTTTGCCTGGGGTTTTTGAAAATGTATACAAATCATGCGGATTTATGCCTCTTATTAAGTCATAAGACAAGACAGGACAATTCAAGATAAGATAATCAAGATAAAATAAGAATACTTTATTGATCCTGCGAGCGGATACTTCCAGTCTACTCTGATACACTACAAACTGAATACAATACATACTCATCACATACAAAATCATGAACAATTATTGCAAAATTCATTAAATAAAAAGACTTAAAACAAAAACAATCTACTACTTACTTCCAATATCATGCACGTGCAGATAGGCACACATTCTGGCTCACGCACACACCCACACACAATCGCGCACACAACCTAAATCCATTGACTTGTACATTTAGATAAGCAACAAATTAAGATTAAATAAAGATTTTTTTAAAAAGGAGCAAAGTACCCTTGGGCTGCTATCAGCCTTAGCTGGCCCACATGCAGTCTGCTAACATTAGCCTTAGCTGGACTGCACACAGCTGTGAACAGGCTAACTATGGCCAACGCCAGTCTAGTACCTTTTGCTTCCTGGGTGTTTTCTCATTGGAAAAATGTGTAAATTCAGCACCACAGTAACACAAAATGTGTACAACGAAGTCTGATTTATGGCTCCCAAGATATTGTGAAATACCGAGACATCCACCATCTCACCTTTTTTTGCGATCCCAGTTTCCACTCCTGCTCTGCCTTTTCATCCCACCATCCCTTGTTGACCATGAAGTGGCGCAGTCGAGAAATAGGGTTGTCTTGCTGGTCCCAGTAACTGACTTCATCCACCGACCGGTACGCCGAACTGTCATCGGAGGTACTGTGGTGCCCAATCCTGTGTTACAAACAGCAGAAAGGAAAATGATAAAATGGAACCTGATTTGGACAACCACTCTAGTATGAGAGATAACCTTATCCAAGACCTCATTCACGTGCTTTGTAGCCACCTGAACGATGGTCTTTAACCCTTTTCATCCTGATACTCTCATTGCTTGAAATAAATTTGACTGATAGTTCAAGGGTGGTGCCAGCATAGCTTGGCGCCTGAACTAAAACAGTTGATCTGTCTCCTAATCAGTAATGCAGCCTTCATAGGTTACTTAGTTATTTGGGTTTAACGCCGAGCAGGCAACTAAGGCCATCTCACGGCGGGAAGGGTAAAAATCTGGTCAGCCAGACTAAAAGAAAGGTCTTAAGACATGATGTAAATATACCTTAAAAATATGTCAGGCTAAAATGTCGCACAGGTCTTTAAAGAAAACGTCGGAAGACTCTCAAAAAGGTCAAAATAATAGAAACATCATAATCTACAAACGCTCAAATCTTATTAAAAATATGGCACTCTCTCAGAAAACTGAAGATCTTGTCCGGGGGCACATCCCGGAACAAAACCTTCAAGGAGTCTACTGTGAAATGTTTATACCTTGTGTCGATTAGATCAGCACAAGACAACAAAAAGTGTTGAACAGAGTACTGCTCGTCGCAGGCATAACACCATGGACGCTCCTCCTGTTTAAGTAAATAAGAGTGCGGAACATACGTGTGGCCGATGTGGAGGACAGTCTCCTCACGGCGGCTGCTGCAGCGATAAGGTAGACCGTCGGACAACTTAGGAAGGGCTTCATGCAGCTTGTTAGCTTCCTCTTTGTCCCACTCGGACTGCCACTCACGGGCTATGTACGCACTAGCCACATGTCTAAAATCACTATAAACAGTCTGTGTGTCAGGGACACCTCGCGCTGGGACCATATGGCGTTGAGGCGCGTCCCCTGAGTGGTGGATAGGGGGTCCCTCGTGAGAGGGGTGCACCGAATGAAATAAGGTGCCGTGAACCAACATGGTCTAAGGGAAGGTGACCCCGACAGAAAACCCCTGGTCCTCCTAGTAAGGGGGTTGGGCGTGGGGGTAGCTTCCCCACCCTGCAAAAAAGGAAATAGCTACAAAAACGCCGACGAAAAGACTAACAGTAATTCCATTCCTGGAGGAGGAAGGTTCTTCTACCAGAAGACTTATGACGTCCTGTGGTGAAAGCCGGAAGTCTTCGGAAGCCACAGGACCGAGCCGCCTCTCTCTATCCAGGGATACAACCATGGGCACATGGAACATCAAGACCATGTACCAGAGCGGCAAGGCCGCCCAGATAGCAGCGGAAATGCAAAAGTACAACCTTTCCCTGCTAGGTATCAGTGAAGCCAGATGGACGCAGTCTGGCCAGAAAAGGCTGTTAAGTGGGGAGATGATTCTGTATTCAGGTCATGAAGAGGAGAATGCCCCCCATACAGAAGGTGTAGCATTCATGCTGTCACCAGAGGCACAGAGAGCGCTGATGGGCTGGGAACCTCTTGGGCCAAGAATTATCACAGCAGCCTTTAGAACCAAGAAAAAGCTCAAGCTGAATGTCATCCAGTGTTATGCGCCCACTAATGACAGTGATGAGGAAGAGAAACAAGAGTTCTATGACCGACTCCAGAGTGCCTTGGACAAATGTGCGGAGCGAGACATCACCATCGTCATGGGCGATTTTAATGCCAAAATAGGGGAGGACAACACCGGATACGAAGAGGTGATGGGGAGACAGGGACTAGGCTCGGAGATGAGTGAGAACGGGGAGAGGTTTGTAGACTTTTGTGCTCTAAACCGACTTGTCATTGGAGGCAGCATCTTCCCACACAGAAGAATACACAAAGCAACTTGGGTCTCACCTGACCATACAACAGAGAACCAAATAGACCATATCTGCATTAGCAAGAAATTTAGAAGATCCCTTCAAGATGTTCGAGTGAGGAGGGGAGCAGATGTCGCCTCCGACCACCATCTGCTTACCTTAAGAATGAAGCTCAAGCTAAAGAAAAGCCGCACAAAGCCGCACAGAGACAGCAAGAAGACAGCGCTATAATGTTTGCCTCCTGAGAGAAACTGGAGTTAGAGAAGAGTTTAAACTGGTGCTGTCCAACCGGTTTCAAGCGCTACAGGAGCTAGTAAATGAAGAGGAGGCGGTCACCACAGAGCAGCAGTGGAAGGCAGTTAGAGAGGCGCTGAACTCAACATGCAAAGACACTGTAGGGTTCAGGAAACACCATCACAAGGACTGGCTGTCGGCACAGACCTTGAAGAAGATAGAAGTGAGGAAGCAGAAGAAAGCAGTTGTCAACAACAGTCGCACGAGAGCAGCCAAAGTAAGGGCACAGGGGGAATACTCGGAAGCCAACCGCGAGGTGAAGAGTAGTATCAGGGCAGACAAGAGGGCCTACACAGACAGCCTGGCAGCAGAGGCAGAAAAGGCAGCAGGCAGCGGCAACATGAAACAGCTCTACGACATTACCAGAAGATTGTCAGGCAAGTATGGCCATACAGAAAGACCAGTAAAAGACAAAGAAGGCAAGCCTATTGCAGACAGAGCAGACCAACTCGACAGATGGGCCGAGTATTTTGAAGAGTTACTGAATAGACCTAGCCCACCCGACCCCCCAGACATCCAGCCGGCAGAGACCGATCTACCCATCAGCTGTGACAGACCCAGCCGGGAAGAGATCAGAAGAGCAGTGTCATTCTTGAAGAACGGCAAAGCAGCAGGCCCAGATGGCATCCCAGCGGAGTCTCTGAAAGCAGACCTAGAGACAACAGTGGAGATGCTGTACCCACTGTTTGGAAAGATCTGGGAAGAGGAGGTGATGCCGGCTGACTGGAAGGAGGGGTACCTAATCAAGCTTCCCAAGAAAGGCGACCTCAGCAAGTGTTCCAACTACAGAGGAATCACCTTGCTGTCAGTACCAGGAAAGGTCTTCAACAGGATCATCCTGGAGAGAATGAAGAGCTCCGTTGATCCCCAGCTGAGAGACCAGCAAGCAGGATTCAGGAAGAACCGATCATGTACAGACCAGATCGCCACTCTCCGCATCATCGTGGAACAGTCTCTGGAGTGGAGCTCCCCAAACCACAGTCAACAGAGTACAGACCTTCATGAACAGTTGCCTTAGAAGAATTTTGAAAATCCACTGGCCAGAGAAGATCAGCAACGTCAGACTCTGGGAGAGAACAGAGCAGATAACAGCAGAGAATGAAATTGGGCGAAGAAGATGGGGATGGATCGGTCACAGTCTGAGAAAGCCAGCTTCCAGTATCACTAGGCAGGCATTGTCATGGAACCCCCAGGGAAAGAGGAAAAGAGGTTGGCCGAGAAACTCCTGGCGTCGAGACCTCCAAGCAGACATCAAGAGACTGGGAACCACCTGGAGTAGAATCGAAGGAGAAGCACAGGACAGGAGTTGCTGGAGGTCTCTCGTCGACGGCCTATACCCGGGTAGGGGTGACAGGCGTAAGTGAAGTGAGTGTCAGGGACAGGGTCATTGCGGGCATCGTTGGCAGCAGAATCTGCGATCCTGTTGCCTTCGATGCCCACATGCCCTGGCACCCAAATAAAAATGATATCATAATATTCCTTCATCAAGTCCGCGTGGAGCTCTCTGATCTGCACCAGCAGTGGGTGGTCATTTCCCGTGCCCTGAAGGGCCTGCAGGGCAGAAAGAGAGTCAGACAGAATCAGGAAGTTCCTTTCTCTAGATCAATAAGCATGCCTGAGTGCCAGCAGAACCGCCTGCAGTTCCGCACTAAATACAGATGAGTGGTCTGGGAGGCGGTGCTTAAATGGGCTTCTAGGATGGCGAGAGGACACTGCGGCCGCAGCCACTCTCCCATCCTCAGACTTTGACCCATCGGTATAGATGCGACAATAGCCAGGAAAAATTGAAAGCAGTTCATTGAGGCTCTGTTGGTATATGGCTGGTGGAGTAGAGTCTTTCTTGTGGGCAGTCAAGTCCAGCAAGATGTCAGGAACTGGTAAGAGCCAAGGTGGAGTGATGTGTTGCAGGGATTCCGAAACTCTGTCCAGGTCCAATCCGGCCGCCTGCAGATGAGGTCGGACACGGAAAGAAAGTAGACGGACAGCTCCTGGATGGGTATCGTAAATCTCTGCAAACGATGGTTTAAAAACACAATCATAGGCAGGATTGTCTGGATGGGCCTTCAGTTTCAGAACGTAGCTGAGCATGAGGCGGATGCGGCGGAGCTTGAGAGAAGGCTCCCCTGCCTCGGCATACAGACTAGGAACTGGAGACGTCCTGAAGGCCCCAAGACATATCCGCAGACCCTGATGGTGAATTGTGTTCAGACGCTGTAGCACAGACTTGGAAGCTGAGCCATACACCACAGAGCCGTAATCCAGTTTGGACCGAACAAGGGCCCGGTACAGACGAAGTAAGACAGTACGGTCCGCACCCCAGTCAGTACGACCGACGACACGAAGAATGTCGAGAGCCTTCTGACAAGAGGTTCTAAGGTAATTAATATGGTTGCGGAAGGTAAGTCTTTTGTCAAAAATGACCCCCAGAAACTTTGCCTCCTCGGCCACCTTAATTGGCACTCCAGCAATGCTCAGGCTAGGTTCTGGAAAAAATTTCGTCTGGTTAGTAAAATGCACACAAACAGTCTTGGAGGGTGAGAACTTGAATCCATTGAGAGACACCCACCGCTGGATGCGATCAACGCACAGCTGCAAGCACCTCTCAAGGGATGCAAGTCCTCGACCACGTGCGCACAAAGCAAAGTCGTCAACAAACAAAGAGCATTCAGAATCATCCTTGACGGCCTTTACAATGTTATTAATTTTAATACTAAATAAAACAGGAGATAGAATGCTGCCCTGTGGGACACCCATCTCCTGTTCAAAGGAGTCGGAGAGGGTGGAGCCCACACGGACATGGAACGACCGGTTAGTCAAAAAATTGTGAATAAAAACGGGCAGGTGCCCTTTAAAACCCATGTCCAACAAGTCAGACATTATGCCATACTTCCAAGTAGTGTCATACGCCTTCTCAAGATCGAAGAAAATTGCATAGACATGCTGCTTGTTGACAAAAGAATCTCGAATAAATGATTCAAAGCGGACTAAATGGTCAGTTGTACTACGGAAGCGCCTGAAACCGCACTGGAGGTCTGTGAGGAGACCCTGTGACTCAAGATTCCACACCAGGCGGGCGTTGACCAGGCGCTCCATAGTTTTACATAAACATGATGTCAAAGCAATAGGCTGGTAGTTGCCCGGGTCGGAAGGATCCTTACCCGGCTCAGGGATTGGTACAACCACAGCCTGGCGCCAAGACGGCGGAAAATGACCAGTTCTCCAGATATGGTTAAAGGCCTTGAGAAGTACAAGGAGTGACCTCTCAGGCAGATGCGTTAGGAATTGATAGTGGACGGTATCTAGGCCAGCAGCAGAGTCATTACATTTCTGCAAAGCTTGCTGCAATTCTGATAATGTAAATGGGACATTATAGTCTTCTGAGTTATCGGACTAAAAATCACAAATACGAGACTCTCGTTTCTCCTTCTCTCTCTGGAAGAAAGGTGAATAATGCTCCGTTGAAGAATTATGGGCAATGGTGGAGGCAAGCAAATTGGCCACAGCTTTTTTATCTGTAACCAAACTGGCACCATCTCTAAGATGGCCAACAGAAGCCGAGCCACCTCTGCCCCTAATTCTCCGAACAGCCTTCCATACTTTCTGGGACGGAGTCCGAGAAGTTAAAGATGAGACGAAGCGTGTCCAGGAAGCACGGCGTTCACGTTTAAAAATGTAACGGGCTTTCGCCCTCTGTCTTTTAAAGGTTAAAATATTCACTTGCGACGGATTACGGAAAGCACGTCGCTGAGCAGATTTGCGCGCTATTTGGGCCTTGCGGCACTCTTCGTTGAACCATGGTACTCTCGGCTTTCGAGGGACTGATGCGGAAGTTTTAGGGATGGTTTCACCCGCTACGTCCAACAAAATAGTAGTAAAAGAAGAAATAGGTTCTTCAGATGACATAACCGCCTCCTCTGTAATACGAGACTGACAGAGGGAGGCGAACAGAGGCCAGTTAGCTTTCTTAAGATTCCAGCGCCCCACCGGCGGATCCTCCCCACAGCTGACCGATGACAGGACTACTGGGAAGTGGTCACTACCACACAGGTCATCGTGAACCTTCCAGTCAAAGTCCAGCATGAGAGAAGGATCACACACAGTGAGGTCTAGAACAGAACTAGATCCTGAACCTGGGTTAGAGTATGTAGGTGAACCATCGTTAAAGACACATAGGTTAAGTTGAGAAAAAACATCTTCTAACATCTGACCTCTGCCATCATAGTGGTCACTACCCCAAAGGTGAGCGTGACCGTTAAAATCCCCCATGAGAATAAAGTTGATCAACTAAATTAAAAAAATCATTACTACAGACCCGCAGGGATGGTGGCAGGTAAATACTGCATATGGTTATGGTCTTCTTCAAGGTAACCCGAGCTGCGACAGCCTGAAGACAGGTGTCGATGCTAACGGGGCTACATAAAATTTGGCTACTAATGAGAAGAGCCACTCCACCCGAGCGCCTCTCCGAATCAGAGCCTTTATGTATAACGTTAAAACCATTAAAGGACACAGGATCAGAAGTCTTCAGGTAAGTCTCCTGAAGAGATATTACTGAGGGGTTATAGCACTTGACTAAAAGACGTAATTCCTCAAAGTTAGCTTGAAAACCACGACAATTCCACTGAAGCAGAGAGTCCGTGATTATGTCTTATCTGGGGGTGCAGAGTTTTTCCCCCCTTTTTCCTTTGCCTTGGAAGGAGTTGGAGAAACAGAGGGGGGCCGGCTCCCGGGCCTCTTCTGGTTCTTTGGAGATGAAGGGGGTGGAGCTGCCGCAGCATCGGCAACTTCCACTCCCTCCATCTGCTCCTCCAATGCAGCATATTTGTTTTGAAGGGGGACATCAGTGTTCCCCTTCTGGGCCCGTGCGCACGGCGGTCCCATAGATTTTTTAGACTTCTGGTCCTGGGCAGCGGTCCTGCCGCTAGAGTTAGCGGCCTTAGAAGGCTGACCAGAGCCAGAAACCTTTGGCGTTGACAAACTAGCAGGTTTGGGTGGGGGCTGAGGCTTAGGAGCAGCAGAAGGCGGTGCCACCGGACCGGTAGCGTCCGCCCTCTGCGTTCCCTGGCTCCTCGTCACCACCGGAGGAGGGTTACTCTCCAGGGGTGAAAGGATCCGAGGCTCCGCCCCCAACCAAGAAGTTGGGGTTTGACAAGAGAAGTCTTTGGTGGGGCGCTTGCCTGCCACCACAGCACTGAAAGTATACACAAAGTTGTTATTTGAGTTTGGCACAGCCTCAGCTGCACCAGGGCCATCAACCAGTTTTTTGGCGTCCGCAAAGGACAGCCCCTTCTCCATACGCACCTGCTGAATCCTGCACTCGGGAGATCCAACGAGGGCACTTCTTGTCCGAAGCCATATGCGCCCCCTGGCAATTCACACACAGGGGGATGGCTGTGCAGGACTCAGCAGAGTGTCCGGGCTTAGTGCAACGGGCGCATAGAGCCTCTGCCTGGCGGCATGTCTTCTGCCCATGGCCATATTTTTGGCACTTAAAGCACCGGAGGGGGAGAGGGACGTACTTTTTCACTTTTAGGGAGTAGTAACCTCCCCAGATGGTAGTAGGAGCTGTGGGGGTGCCAAACGTCAGGATGATGGTAGGGAGACGGATCTCCCTACCACCTCGTTTGGAAATGAAGCGCCTGACGTAGGTCACCCCCTGTGACTTAAGGTTCCGTACAAGTTCATCTTCAGATAGTTCGGCCAATGCTTGATCTTTAATCACTCCTCTAGAGGAATTCATTGTTTTGTGGGGAGTGACCTCCACTGGAGTGTCTCCGATGGAGGAGAGCCTCAGTAGCCCATTGGAGTGTGCCCGGGTGCGGCACTCTACCAGCAAGTCACCAGACCTGAGGCGCTGGGCCTCAGGCCTGCCAACACGGCTCCTGAGGGTCTCCCCTACCAGGAAAGGGTGCAGCTTGGAAACAGGCTTCTCTTTGACTTTGCTGTGGATAATGAGAAAGCGAGGCCAGGCGGCCGACGCCTGAGGTGTCGCTTCCTCACAGTCAGAGTCACTATCGTTCTCAATGACAATGTCGGCGGCTATGTGCCACTTTGGTGCCAGTTTTGGTTTTTTGATATTTTCCATATTATAGTATGATAGATATTCATCCCCCGGGGGTCCCCGCCCGCCACCGAGCCCAACAAGGGAAAGTGCAATTGTCGGCGGGTCGCCAGCCGACGCACAATGGAGACTGCCCGAAAGATATACTCAAGGGGGTAAGCCCGATTGAACCGTTTGAGCCACCGCCTTCTATCACACTGTTGAATGCAGGGGAATACTGGCGTAAAGCACTTAATCAGCATCAGAGGCTATAGCATGGTGCTCCGTATAACAACCCGCATGTCAACAGGGGGATAGGGCTCGACGTGACAAGAGCCGATTGACTAGGCCGGTACGACTAGCCTCCCGTTTAGGCAAAAGTCAAGGCCAAAGTGGAGTGTTTCAGCCACCAGGATCCTCTTCTCCCCCGACACGGGTCTCCAAGCACGGCAAACACTTGGGATCCAAAGGACCAAAAAGTCACGAGTATTTTTAAGGACCAATCCAACATGGTACGACCTGGGTTAGCACAGCTCCTCAAAAACCGGACCAGTTAAAAAGACTGAACAACATATCTGCTGACATCAAGTCCTAATCCTGGACAAAGATGGCACCCGTCTGCTAGCCCACTCAGTCAGGGACTGAGCGGACTACCCACCCACGCCACGTGGAGGCCGGTGCCGGGTAGGCGCAGCCTTCATAGGACAATAAGCAAATTTTACAAAATAAGCCTCAGGATGTAATGGGTTAATGACAAGTGACACCTTTGTGCCCTTCAAGACTACTCTTGAGAGAGCATGTCTTTTAAAAACCAATTTTTTCCTGCAAAAAAAATGAATTTTTCTCTAAAATGTATTTTTTCAAAAAATACTTACGAATGACATTACTGTATGAAAGTGTATACTAGCTAGTCAATTTCAGCCTAAGAACCTGTTGTGTTACTACACAACCAGGGAGGCACTCAGGGAACTGTAACCAGGGCCGTGAGTAGCTTCCCGTCCCTGCCCATCCGGTCACGCCAGTCAGAATGCTTAGCTTATCAGCGGCAAGTGGGACAGGTGGGAGGGTCATCCGAGTAATGTCATCGGTAAATATTTTTTTTAAAAAATACATTTTAGAGAAAAATTTATTTGTTTCTTCAAAAACATTACCGATGACATTACTGTATGGAAGAATTATGAAAAGGAGAAGGGTGCCGCCCCAGATTACCCCCTGTGTAAGGACTTAGCCAGACCCACTCTCCCACTAGCAAACTCCCGACAATTTCAGATAAGTATTACCTACGGCGCCAGGAGGGAGTGTTGCGCAGCGGCGATGTCCCCCACCAGGGCGAGGTTGTCTCGCTGGCCTGCCAGATCCCGGAGGTAGAAGCGGGCGAAGGTTGAATCAGCCCGCCAGCCCACAACTGCCACGATGTCTCTGACTGCACAGTTGCGGTCGAAGGCGACACTCGTGGCCATGGCTCTAACCTCGTGTGCGCGGATCTTTAGCCTCTTAGCTCCCTCTGGGGAGAGGTCCTGGTAGGCGGACCTAATGACCCAGCATAGCCAGGAATGTCAGTTCTGCCTGGGGCCAATGGCAGAAAGAGGCGGGACCGTCCCCTCCGGACGGGCTTGGCTCTGCGCAGGTAGACTCGCAGGGCGCGCACTGTATCTTGCTGCCTGGTCTCCCGGGGAAAGTTTACTCCTTTCAGCGGCCGTATGGTAATCACCTGGGGCGCAGACAAGGGAAACCTAGTCTTGGTGAGGAAGGAAGGGTCAGTGAGTAGCTGCACGGAGCCATCCGTCCTGAACTGTAGGCAGGCGGGGCGCGCAGAGAGCGCGTGTAGCTTGCTTACTCGGGCCACCGTGGTCAGGGCCAATAGGAAGCAGGTCATCCGAGTCACATCCGCAAACCGGGCCAAGGGGAGCGGTTCAAATCGGTCAGAATTCAGCCACTTCAGTACCCAGGGTAGGTCTCAGCGTGGAATCAGCGAACGTGGGACAGGGCACTGGAGGCCAAAGTGCGTCATAAGGTCGGCGAGGTCTTTGCATTCGCCGGGGTCCGCGTGGCCAAGGTGTCGGTTGGTGTCCGCAATAATGGACAGGTATCTCTGATCATGATGGGGGCAAATCCCTGGTCGCCAAAGAGCCAGAGGAAGAACTCAGCGAGCTGAGGGGTAGTCAGTTCGGTGGGGGAGAGCTGCTGGTCAGCACTCCAGGACCGTAGTACTCGCCACTTTCCCTCGTAGACGCGTTTGGTCGAGGGTCTGCGGGCTGTAGCGATTGCTTCCACTGCTGCACTCGAAAAGCCTCTTGCGGCGAGGGCTTGCCGCACAATCTCCAGGCGTGAAGGAGAAGCCGCTATGGGCACAGGTGGAACAGTGGCGGGCGGGGTTGCTTGAGCATAGAGCTCGGGGTGGGCAGCAGAAGTGGGGGGCCCGTGGCGAGACTGAGTAGGTCGGTGGTCCAGTATCTATTCCAGGATAACGGGGCGACGAGTAACATCACCATATTGCATCCCCTGAGCTCAAGCAGGACTTTGGGGACTAGAACCGTCGGGGGATACATGTAAGCGATGAGACCGTCCCACGGAATGGATAGCGCGTCAACTGCCCAGGTTAGGGGGTCTGGAATCGGGGAGACGAAGAGGGAGAGCTGATGATTCCACCTCGTGGCAAAAGAGGTCGACCAAGGGGGTCTCCCAGTGCACGCAGATCATCCAAAAGATGTCTTGTCATAGCATCCATTCCATATGGAGTAACTGGCCGCGTCGCGAGAGGGAGTCGGCTAGGATGTTCAGGTGTCCCGGAATGTGTTGTGCCTGGAGGGAGATGCCTCGGTCTTCGCACCAGCGCATTAGGCGGTAGAGGAGTATGCATAGGTCGGAGAAGCGCGTCCCGCCCTGTTTCTGAATGTAGGAGCCCACCGTGGCATTGTCCGAGAGGACGAGTAGCCCCTGGTGATGGAGGCGTGACTCCCACGCGATGAGAGCTTGCCAAACCGCGTTCAGTTCCAACCAGTTGATGTGCCTGTCCGCCAGGTCTGGTGGCCAGCAGCCGGACGTCGTGAGGAACCTTGTTAGCAGGTGAGCACACCACCCAGTGAGACTTGCATACACGCATAGTGACAGCTGAGGCAGCGGTGAGGCAAGAGGAACTCCTGAAGCGAGCCACAAAGGGTCTGTCCAGCGCCGCAGATGGGGACGAAGCATCCGAGTAACCGGTACCGGGGCAGTAATGTCGCCGGAGGACGGACGCCAATGGAGGAGGAGGTGCAGCTGGAGCGGCCAGGAGTACAGATGCCCGAGAGGTAGGAGGTCCGCCGCTGCGTTCATCAGGCCGAGAAGCTGACGCCAAACTCTGGCGGGAACTGCATCCTCCTGGGCCACCTGGCCGGCTAGGGCGGCCAGCTTCTGGATCCGGGGCTCTGGCAGCCTCACCCGGTTGAGGTCGGTCGCGATTCCATACCAAGGTGAACGAAGCGGCAGGAAGGGGAGAGGTCCGACTTGCCCGCGTTGATCAGGAAGCCGAGCCGCGTCAACAACCGGATCAGCGCATCCCTGTCCATCACTAGTGTGGACTCCGACTGGTTCCTCAGAAGCACGGCTGTTTCAGTTTGGCCACTTAGTTTGTTCCAGGCAAGCCGAGAAACTGGGTCACAAGTCGCGCTCGCGCGCTGCCTCAGCCAGTCTCTCAGCTGTCTGGCTAGCTGATAAGCGGGCTTCCTGCTAGGCGCAGTTACTTACTTACGCCTGTCACCCCTACCCGGGTATAGGCCGTCGACGAGAGACCTCCAGCAACTCCTGTCCTGTGCTTCTCCTTCGATTCTACTCCAGGTGGTTCCCAGTCTCTTGATGTCTGCTTGGAGGTCTCGACGCCAGGAGTTTCTCGGCCTACCTCTTTTCCTCTTTCCCTGGGGGTTCCATGACAATGCCTGCCTAGTGATACTGGAAGCTGGCTTTCTCAGACTGTGACCGATCCATCCCCATCTTCTTCGCCCAATTTCATTCTCTGCTGTTATCTGCTCTGTTCTCTCCCAGAGTCTGACGTTGCTGATCTTCTCTGGCCAGTGGATTTTCAAAATTCTTCTAAGGCAACTGTTCATGAAGGTCTGTACTCTGTTGACTGTGGTTTTTGTCAATCTCCATGTCTCTGCTCCATATAGGAGAACTGCTTTTACATTGGAGTTGAAAATCCGGACTTTGGTGTGTTGTGACAGCTCTCTGGAACTCCACACTTTTTTCAACTGGAGAAAGGCTGCTCTGGCTTTACTGATTCGTGCTCTGACATCTGCATCAGTGCCGCCTTTTTTGTCTATGATGCTCCCGAGATAGGTGAAGGACTCTCCACCTCCTCCAACGGGGTGCCAGCAAGCAAGACTGGTTCTTCCCTGGTTGCGTTCAGCCTCATTGTCTTTGTTTTCTGTTTGTGAATGGTGAGGCCCACTTGGGACGAGATGTCAGCAAGCCTCGTGGTCTTGTCCTGCATTTGTTGATGAGTGTGGGACAGTAATGCCAAGTCGTCTGCAAAATCGAGGTCGTCAAGCTGTGTCCACAGTGTCCACTGTATTCCACTTCGTCTGTGCTCTGTGGTCATCTTCATGACCCAGTCTATGGCCAGTAGGAAGAGGAACGGAGACAGCAGACACCCCTGCCTGACACCAGTTCTGACCTGGAGCTCTCTGGTGAACTGCCCTTCGTGGATCACGCGACATGTCATGCCATCATAGCTGCTCTTGATCAGGCGGACGAGCTTTGTGGGTACACCGTAGTATCGTAGGAGTTTCCACAGAGTCTCTCGGTCCACGCTGTCAAATGCTTTCTCATAATCCACAAAGTTGACGTACAGCGGGGAGCTCCACTCCAGAGACTGTTCCACGATGATGCGGAGAGTGGCGATCTGGTCTGTACATGATCGGTTCTTCCTGAATCCTGCTTGCTGGTCTCTCAGCTGGGGGTCAACGGAGCTCTTCATTCTCTCTAGGATGATCCTGTTGAAGACCTTTCCTGGTACTGACAGCAAGGTGATTCCTCTGTAGTTGGAACACTTGCTGAGGTCGCCTTTCTTGGGAAGCTTGATTAGGTACCCCTCCTTCCAGTCAGCTGGCATCACCTCCTCTTCCCAGATCTTTCCAAACAGTGGGTACAGCATCTCAACTGTTGTCTCTAGGTCTGCTTTCAGAGACTCCGCTGGTATGCCATCTGGCCCTGCTGCTTTGCCATTCTTCAAAAATGCCACTGCTTTTCTGATCTCTTCCCGGCTGGGTCTGTCACAGCTGATGGGTAGGTCGGTCTCTGCCGGCTGGATGTCGGGGGGGTCGGGTGGCCTAGGTCTGTTCAGTAACTCTTCAAAATACTCGGCCCATCTGTCGAGTTGGTCTGCTCTGTCTGCAATAGGCTTGCCTTCTTTGTCTTTTACTGGTCTTTCTGTATGGCCATACTTACCCGACAATCTTCTGGTAATGTCGTAGAGCTGTTTCATGTTGCCGCTGCCTGCTGCCTTTTCTGCCTCTGCTGCCAGGCTGTCTGTGTAGGCCCTCTTGTCTGCCCTGATACTCCTCTTCACCTCGCGGTTGGCTTCCGAGTATTCCCCCTGTGCCCTTACTTTGGCTGCTCTCGTGCGACTGTTGTTGACCGCTGCTTTCTTCTGCTTCCTCGCTTCTATCTTCTTCAAGGTCTGTGCCGACAGCCAGTCCTTGTGGTGGTGTTTCCTGAACCCTACAGTGTCTTTGCAGGTTGAGTTCAGCGCCTCTCTAACTGCCTTCCACTGCTGCTCTGTGGTGACCGCCTCCTCTTCATTTACTAGCTCCTGTAGCGCTTGAAACCGGTTGGACAGCACCAGTTTGAACTCTTCTCTAACTCCAGTTTCTCTCAGGAGGCCTACATTATAGCGCTGTCTTCTTGTTGTCTCTGTGCGGCTTTTCTTTAGCTTGAGCTTCATTCTTAAGGTAAGCAGATGGTGGTCTGAGGCGACATCTGCTCCCCTCCTCACTCGAACATCTTGAAGGGATCTTCTAAATTTCTTGCTAATGCAGATATGGTCTATTTGGTTCTCTGTTGTATGGTCAGGTGAGACCCAAGTTGCTTTGTGTATTCTTCTGTGTGGGAAGATGCTGCCTCCAATGACAAGTCGGTTTAGAGCACAAAAGTCTACAAACCTCTCCCCGTTCTCACTCATCTCCGAGCCTAGTCCCTGTCTCCCCATCACCTCTTCGTATCCGGTGTTGTCCTCCCCTATTTTGGCATTAAAATCGCCCATGACGATGGTGATGTCTCGCTCCGCACATTTGTCCACGGCACTCTGGAGTCGGTCGTAGAACTCTTGTTTCTCTTCCTCGTCACTGTCATTGGTGGGCGCATAACACTGGATGACGTTCAGCTTGAGCTTTTTCTTGGTTCTAAAGGCTGCTGTTATAATTCTTGGCCCAAGAGGTTCCCAGCCCATCAGCGCTCTCTGTGCCGCTAGGCGCAGTACAGCAGGGAAAATGACTACCTTTTGTTTTTCATGACTTTCTTTTTTACCGTTCAAGTGTGTGATGCAAAACTATGTTTGTTTAAAAGCGGACATTCTGCCCAACACACTGACACCAAACACACTATAGTTGTGACAAACCAGTAGCCAGCAGGATAAGGTGGAAATAAAGAGAAAAAAACAGATTTTACTGTCTGTGTAGTGTTTTTTCACAAAATAGATGAAGTTCCAACAACAATAACACAAATAGGATACAAACTACATCAAAACGGACTTGCATGTGCTAGAAGTAACATGCCTTGAGTAAGTATGACTTACCAGATCAGAGATACCGTGGAAGGGGCCGGAGAGTGGAGGGTCATAATGAGGTCACTGTTAGTGCCAGTACTCTCACAGGCACATAGCAGTAGCACGGATCTGTCAACGCTATACACACAGTTCTTTGGCACTATTTCAGTTTTATTCCAACACCCTATAGCAGGAGATGGATCGACCATGGTATTTCAAGGGTAGTGCCAGATTAGCTTGGTGACAAGCACAAAGCTAATCTGGCACTACCCTTGAATTATCATGGTCAATCCATCTACTACAACTGTTATTCAGTCGTTCAGTAGAGGACACCTCCAAAATTTGGGAAATGCAGCCATGGTATTAAACGGGTTAAAGAAAACTGTTGTGTGGTAAACAAGATGATCTCACTCTTGGATAGTTTCTTAGGACGAAAATGTTTGATCTGGAAAAGTCTGCTTTGACTGAACATGAACGGACCACCACAGAATAAAGAAATTCAATACACCTATGCAAATCAGTCTGTTTGGCACACGAAAACCTCCTCCGACAGCAACGTAGACCAACTTTGTGATTAAGAAATAAAAGATTAGCTTAATTGTCGGTAGAAATTCGATGGTGTGATATTAAAAAAAAAAACACACACACACTGCCGAGCGTGTGTGTAGCGACAGCATAACAATCACCTGCTTCCATTTACTCTTTTCTTTTCTTCACACGTGGCATGACTGAGTACAGCACAGGTGACACTAGTGCCATCAGTGTGTTCTGTTATGAGTAATTTGAGCTTCTCTGCCTCCGTTTGCAAGCCGTATGTCCTGCTCTTTAGAATGTTTATTGTTGCATGTGTCTCTTCGCCTCCCTGCTCACCATCGACTGCCTGTCCAAAGCCACATTGTGCAATAAAGTCTTCACAGTGGCACTCAAGTTTGTGTTGTTTTGGGATTATCTTTACTGCTGGAAAGTTGGTTCTAAAGAAGATCATGTAGTTGTCAATGCTGTTTTTGATTTCTTGGATGCCAACACCTGTTTTGATGATTGGTAGTTTATGTAAAACACTCTTGTGAACTTTGGAATACAGTTCATTAAGCGTTTTGAACTTGGAGGATATATCCTCTGCTTTTGCGTGTAGGTTGTGGTCATCTGTTATCTTTACTGTGTTGGTGAGACTGGATATCACTGTACACATCAGGCCTCAGATAACAATGACAGTGGTTCCCAACAAAAGATCGCCCATGATAGGCCTGCACGTATATGGCCTGTTTTTTGTCAATTTTTTTACCTCCTTCCACATATTCGACACAGAGAATTGAGTCTATATTCATGGACACTGATAGTATGTGAAGTGTCCTCCATTTTCACAATCTACACAATTTAAATTGATGCAAACTTGCACATAAACATACGTTAAGACTGATATTAGGTCCTATAGCTAGAAAGGGACTAAACAAAAAGTCACGTTCATTTAGCAAGCACTCCGACGTCACAAAAGCAGAAAACACACAAGAGAGTATGACACATATTCCCGTGACTGACTGCCTGAATGTTTTTATCCCACTAAAAAACTTACAACAAGAATCTCTAGTTGTGGATGAAACTCAATGCTAATAGCAAGGAATGCTGCTTCTTGGATACCACTTGACTTCTGGCTATCGTCTGTCAGTCTCCTCATTAATTCCGTCTCTGCTCCCACGGGCTTCTCAGGCTCGTACAAACCAAACCAGACCATTAATTAATGTCAGTATGTCTGCAGTCTTGTTAACTTAACTATGTACAAAAAAAATGTAATGTCTGACTAAATGCTTTGCTATAGGAGAACATTATAACAAGACTTAATGAAGTACATGAAAGAAAGGATAACATTGATCCGTGCTACTGCTCCATCCTGTCTGTAACTGAGAGTACTGGCACTAACAGTGACCTCATTATCACCCTCCGCTCTCCGGACCCTTCCACGGTATCTCTGATCTGGTAAGTCATACTTACTCAAGGCATGTTACTTCTAGCACATGCAAGTCCGTTTTGATGTAGTTTGTATCGTATTTTTGTTATTGATGTTGGAACTTCATCTATTTTGTGACAAAACTCAACACAGACAGTGAAATCTGTTTTTTTTTCTCTTTATTTCCACCTTATCCTGCTGGCTACTGGTTTGTCACAACTATAGTGTGTTTGGTGTCAGTGTGTTGGGCAGAATGTCCGCTTTTAAACAAACATAGTTTTGCATCACACACTTGAACGGTAAAAAAGAAAGTCATGAAAAACAAAAGGTAGTCATTTTCCCTGCTGTACTGCGCCTAGCAGGAAGCCCGCTTATCAGCTAGCCTGACAGCCGAGAGACTCGATGGCCTCACCGCGCGAGCACCACATGTGACCCAGTTTCTCGGCTCGCCTGGAACAAACTAAAGGGCCACTTCTAGCGCTGGGCCAAACAGCCGTGGAAGGAGGTCGTCTAAATAGTTCGAGGTCAGGCTGGAAGACGACTGTCTGGCCTTGGCAACGATGGCGTCCATGATGCAGGTGAATACCCAAGAGCTGAGGTTGAGACCGAAGGGGAGCGCCCGAAACTGGTAAACCACGCCTTCGAAGGCAAAGCGCAGGTAACGCCTGGAGGTGGGGTACATGGGGACGTGGAGATACGCGCGGGACAGGTCCAGACTGACAGCGAAATCCATGGGCTGTACGGCGGCCTTGAGGGTCCTGGCTGTCTCCATCCGAAAGGACAGGGCCGCGATGCATCTGTTCAGAGCCGAGAGGTCGATGACGGGTCGCCACTTTCCGCCCAGCTTGGGTACCATGAACAGGCGGCTGTAGAAGGCTGGGGAATCGCGGTGCGAAACTACCTCTGTGGCGGCCTTCTGCAGTAGAGTGGAGACCTCGCCACGAAGAGCGTCGGATTTGAGCTGATCTATCGGCACCTTGGTCCACAGGGGAGAGCGTCGTAGAGGCGGCGGAGATAGGAAGGTGATCAGTAGGCCCTCGGAGATGGTGGAGAGGACCCAGGGGTCGTCCGGGAGCAGCGACCGCCAAACATCACTGCGAAGGGCAAGCCTCCCGCCGACTGGAGACCCCGAGACGAACGGCAGGGGCTGAAGCGGAGCGGAGTCAGGGGGCCCTTCCGCGCCCCGGGCGGCGGGCGGGTTTGGGCCAGACAGAAGCCGGGGTCCTGACAGGTCGGGATCGGCCGAAGGCGGGGTCACGAGTGGGGACCCGGGACGAGAGGCGGGAGGAAGGGTGGCGGGTCTGCCGGACCGCAGGGCGCGACCCAAGGCTTTGCGGGCTGTCTGAAAGCAGGGTGGAGAGGCGCTGCTGGGCCAGAAGTCCTTGTTAGCATCCTTCACTGACTGCCAGGTGGGTCCGAAGAGGAGGGGGCCACCAAGGGGGGCACAATGAAGCTGCGACTTCAGTTCCGCAGGGAGGCTACGGCAGCCCTGGAGCAGGGCAACCCGACGCAACAGGTCACAGTTTGTGGCGGCGGCCATGGCGTTGATAGAGGAGTGGTACGATGCCCGGTTAGCTGCCACCTCCAGGGCGAGGAAGTTTCCCAACAGATGCGAAATGGACGGGTGCCAGGTGTCCTCGATGCGACGGACGAACGCTTGAGTCAGGAGTTCCAAAAAAACGAGCAGGACAAGGAGTTGCGAACCAGGGAAGGCGTCTTTTTCAAGCCGCGGGAGACGTTACGCCGAGCCAGTCCTTTTCCGCCTGCCAACAGTAGCGCCAGAGGATCCACCTCAGGGAGGGGACAGGAGAAGGCCTGGGAATGTCCGGCATACCACTCCTGACAGAAGGCGATGTCCAAGCCAGCAGGCCACTTACTGTCAGAGAAGAAGACGGCCTCGTGTGAGGAAGGCTGAAGCAGATGCGCTGAAAAGGCGTCGGCCAGGTCCTTAAAGCCTGGGGGCTGGGGAAGCATCTTCCACCAAATCAATTTTAATTATTCTATCATCCTTCTTCCTCCAACAATCTTCTTTTTATTTTTAAATTATTCCTTCTTTCCATATCCCAACCTACCCTTAACCTTCCCTCCTCTACAATCCATTCCCTCTATTTCACTTTCTCTCATTTTTTCTTATCTTTTCTACCTCTCCACATACCCCCCTTTCTCCCCTTCTCTTTCTACAATTTTCATCCTCACTTTTACCCAATCTCCTTACACACTATTCATGTATTCATAGATGTGTCTTTATTTACATCTCTCTATATTCTTCCTCTCGATTGATTTTGTCCCTCATTCTTTATCATTGTTGTCTCCCATTAAAAAGTCCCCCCCATCTCAAAATCTTATTTTTTACTCTACGACTACTTTAACACCTTTTATATCACTCCTTATGCCTCTCCTCTCCAGCATCTACGGCACTCTTACCCCTTTCTTCCTATTCTATATCATAGATGTAGAGATAGATAGAGACCCCCCATTTAATCACATCTTCCTCCTTACTATAATTTCTTCACATCCTAAACATCTTCTTACTCTTACTACTATTCTGTCTCTCTCCCAGCTCTCATTCTCTATTATTCCCGAAGGACTATTAGATATGTATGATACCGGTCACGACGCACGCACCGCGCAGGAGACTTTTTTTTCATCCATCCAAATTAAATATTTAATTGTATATGACCACATTCGATATATAGATATATTATTCATATTCATATATAATATATACAACATAGAGATATAGATTTCTACTTACTATAGAGACATCTCTCATTACTCATATTTTCACTGTGTGATTTCTTCTCTCCACCTTCCCACCCCTCCATGTTATCACCCCCAATTTCTCTACAAAACCTCCCCAGCACACCGCGCTCAATAACCCCCTCACCTTTTACATAATCCTATAAAAAATTTCATATCTTCTTTCTTTTTTTTTATATAAACATAATCCTCTTTATTTTTTTATTACTACACATCACAAACAAAACTATACCCTAATATAAAAACCCCCAACAACCACCCCCCCCCCCCCCCCCCCCCACAGATTCAACCAAAAATTAATTCCTCCTCCCATCAAAATCATACTTGTATTATCCCCCCCCAATTCCACCATTTTTAAATCTCCCCCCCCCCCCCCCCCCCCCCCCCCCCTAACCTACAACCCTATACCCCCCCTTCCCCCCCCTCCCCAACACACAACCCCCCCCCCCAAATAAAAAAAAATTATAAATCAAACACTATCCCACAAATATTACCCACCCACCAACACCCACTAACAAACACAATAAACACCAAACACCCAAAAACAAACACCACAACAAAACCCCCCCCCATTAACACCCACCAAACAACACCAACCACCCCCCCCCCACACACAAAACACACTACCAAATATAACCCACACACAACACATAAAACACACCATTCATCACCAAACCACACAAAAACCTCCCCCAACTAAAACACACCACCCCCAACACCACACCCACCCCACCAACACCCACCAACCACCCCACACCACACCACCCCCACACCCCACCACCCCCAAACCACCACCCACCACCACACCCCCACCCAACACCCCCACCCACACCACCCCACAACCACCACCCACAACACACCCACAACACACCCACCCCCACCAACCCACACACCCAACACCACACCACCACCCACACCCCCACACCACCCACAACCACCCACCACCCACCCCCAACACCACACACCCCCACCCCCACACCACCCCCACCCCCACCCCCCAACACCACCCCCAACCCACCCACACCCCCCCCACCACACACCACAACCCCCCACCACACCCCACCCACCACCCCCACCCCCACCCACCAACACCCACACAACACACCACCACCCAACACCCCACCACACCCAACCACCCCCACCCACACCCACCCCACAACCCAACCACCCCACCCCACCCACCCCCCACCCAACCCACCCACCCCACCACCAACACACACCCCCCCCCCCCCCACACCCCCCACCACCCCCCCACTCACCAACCCACCCAACACCCACCCCAACCACACACCCCACCACCCCCCCACCCCCAACCCACCTCCACCCCCCCCACCCCCACCCACCCACAACCCCCACACCACACCAACCACACCCCACCCAACCACCCCCCAAACACCCCACAACACCCCACCCACCCAAACCCCAACCCCCACCCCCCAACCCCCCACCCACACCCTCCCACTCATCCCACCCCACTTCTCACCCCCCCCCACCCCATCAGAGATATATATATATATAGACTAAACCCACTATCTACTGAAGACACTACTCAACTCACCCCCCCTCTCCACATACTACCCCACCACACCAAATAAACCTCTCCTAACGCACTCCTCTCTTCATACTCTAACCCCCCCCACACACTACGCTCAACATCACCCCAAACTCCTTCTCTCTGCGCTCTACTCCACTCCCCCTCCTCATGTCACAACACATCTGTTAATAGTATCACACCCACCAACTCCCCTATCAATCATCACGCACGCCTCGCTTCATATATCATACCCCAATACCTCACCCTTATATGAGAGTAGAGTGAGAGATATATCATTACCCACCATACCCCTAAATCTACCCTTATCCAATCCAATATATATGATTTTCTTGTTCTGCATGTGTCACTCGCCGCCACACACTCAAACTCACTTACCTCCAATCCCCCCCCCATCACTACCAATCCCTTACTCCTCTCTCTTCCACAGTCCTATCATCCCCCAACCCCCCCCACCTTATCTCAGTGCAATAGTATTTCACCGACGCTATATGGAAGCCCCCAGATTCACGTCATGGTGTGTGTGACCGTTAAACCCCTCCCCGCTCGCCACCAGCAACTTGACACTATCTTGTTTAGTAATTGAGTCTATGTTTGGGATCGTTGGTGTAGTTATACATGTTGCGCATACCACTCCAGAGAGATATATATAAGTGTGTATGTGTGTGTTGTGGCACTAATATAGTCCATCAGCACCCTTTTGGTATTTTTTTAACCCCCCCCCCCCCCCCCCCCCCCCCCCCCCCCCCCCCCACCCCCCCCCCCATATTTTTATATTTGGTTTGCCATAGTGGTTTATTCGTGGATTTGCTTTGAGAAAGGAGCTGGACACCCCCCCCCCCCCCCCCCCCCCCCCACAGGTGACTGGTTGTTTGTGTGCTTTTGTATGTTAGTTGTTGGCCACCCTGCCTTGAGCTATCATGGTCTATCTATACATTGTTGTGATGTGTCAGAGATCAAACCCATTGTAAACATAATATTGGTGGCTGCATGCACAAGGGAATAAAATGGGTGAAACATTTGTCGCGCCAAAAGCACTTCACTCACATTACCTGTAAGTCATGGCCTCAATGAGGACGGGGCGGTTCTGTGCAAGACAGATCTCTCTGCCTGCCTTGGTGGCGTTGTACACAGCAAAGACGTCATTGCCATCCACTCGCACTGTGGGAATCCCATACCCTGGCCCCCTCGCCGCTGAAAACAACAGAAATCTGATTAGTCTAGGAAACACTCGACAGACTCATATCCTCCTGACCCATTTAGCCCCGAGTCCCTACAGCAGGAGATGGATTGAACATGACAATCCAAGGGCAGTGCCAGATTAGCTTGGGCGCCAAGCTAATCTGGCACTACCCTTGAATTATCGTGGTCAATCCATCTCCTGCAACTGGTACATAGTCATTAGGCAACACCTCCAAAATTTCAGAAATGGGACCCTGGGGCTTAAAGGGTTAACCCCCCTGTTCACGCAGCCACTGGTACAGCAGAACCTGTTTTGAGCAAACACCTTTTCTGCAAGAAAACTGTGGTTGCTCAGCAGAAGTCAAGAAAGTGACACATGTTACTAAAGTGCATCAATGATGGTCGTCAATGACAGGTGATCTCTCATAAGGTTGACTGCTCAAAACGCATTGTGATGTACTGTTTACACTACTGGTGATTGCATGCCCAATGGGGATTAACCATTTAGCCCCGAGTTCCTCCAGCGGGAGACCGACTGACCATGATAATTCAAAGGCAGTGCCAGATTAGCTTAGCGCCTGAAGGCGCCAAGCTAATCTGGTAGTACCCTTGAATTATCATGGTCAGTCCACCTCCTGCAACTGGTACACAGTCGTTAAATAACACTTCCAAAATTTGGGAAATGCACCCATGGCGCTAAAAGGGTTAAGACCACTTACCAACAGCCAAAGATGAATTGACCTTGACAGTTCAGAGTCACAGGTCATCAGATGATGCCCTTGGAAATGTCATGCCATGGAGTTTGACAGGGCAAAATGAATGCATCATTCTAATTTTATGTATAAATCATGAGACTATGCACAATGAAGCATGCAGGAGTTTACAAAGTTAAAACTTTTATTTCTTTTAGGTAAATGAAAAGAGAAAACTCTTTATTTACACAGCTCAAAATTACATTGTCATATTTTGGGGGGTAACATACCAATGCCATCTCCCCTGTACTGATCTTTTGTTGGTGTTGAAATTGCGTAGCCATTGTTGCGACTGGAAAAGAAAAAAATATCAGTGAAGGTTTAATAGGTGATAATGGTAACCTTTGTACTGATAATAACATATGGGAACAGGAGTGAGGTATAAGATATAATACATAAACAAACACTAGCAAACGAAACAATGACAACATCCTAATTTGGGAGGCACCTATAAAGACTGTACCAGCTTTAGGAGATAACTAAAGCATGATAGTTCAAGGGTAATGCCAGTTTAGCTCAGCACCTAAGATGCCAAGCTAATTTGGCACTACCCTTGAACTCTCAGGGCTGATCCTTTTGCTGCTTTGGTATCTGACAGGCGAATATGACATAAATAGTTCATACTGTCATCAGAGAATCAGAGAAACAGAGAAAAATTCATTTTTCTCTAAACAGTAAAAGGTATTTTTTCGAAAAATACTTACCGATGAGATGACTAACTGGAAGTGTCTACTTACTCACACAATTTTAGCCTAAGAACCTGTTGTGCCCCTGCACAACCCAGGAGGCACTCGGGGAACCCCAGAGGGGCCGAGAGTTGTCTACCGTGCCTGCCCATCCGGTTCCGAGTCATACGATGATTCCTCAGTCAGGATACTTAGCTCACCAGCGGCAAGCGGGGCAGGTGGGAGGGTCCTCCGAGTCATGTCATCGGCAAGTATTTTTCGAAAAAATACCTTTAGAGAAAAATGAATTTATTTCCTCAAAAACATTACCGATGACATGACTAACTGGAAGAATAGCGAGAAGGAGGAGGGTGCCGCTACCCCAAACACCCCCACGGGGCCAATGCAGGACCATCCTCCCTGTCGCACACTCCCGACAATTTTAGCTAAGTGCGTACCTACGGCGCCCGCGGCGCCGGGAGGGAGTGTTGAGCCGCCGCGATGTCCCCCACCAGAGCGAGGTTGTCTCGCTGGCCTGCCAGATCCCGGAGGTAGAAGCGGGCGAAGGTTGATTCAGCTCGCCAGCTCACGGCTGCCACAATGTCCTTGACCGCGCAGTTCCGGTCGAATGCAAGACTCGTGGCCCTGGCTCGTACCTCGTGTGCGCGTATCTTGAGCCTCTTTGCTCCCTGTGGGGAGAGGTCCTGGTAGGCGGACCTAATGACCCAGCATAGCCAGGAAGATGTCGTCTGGGCTGTTATGTCAGTTCTGCTGGGTTTTAGAGGCAGGAAGAGGCGTGAACGTCCTCTCCGGACAGATTTGGTACGGCGTATGTAAACGCGTAGGGCGCACACAGGATCTTGTTGCCTGGTGTCCCGGGGAAAGTTCATCCCACGCAGCGGCAGTAGGGCGATGACCTGTGGCGCGGTCAGTGAAGACCTGGTCTTGGCAAGGAAAGCAGGGTCCATGAGCCATCCGCACGAAACTGTAGGCCGGCAGGGCGCGCTGACAGCGCGTGTAGCTCGCTGACTCGGGTCGCGGTGGCAAGGGCTAACAGGAAGCATGTCTTACGAGTCACGTCCGTGAAGCGGGCCAACGGCAGCGGTTCAAATCTGGCGGAGTTTAGCCACGTCAGTACCCAGGGGAGGTCCCAGCGAGGAATGAGTGAGCGGGGCACTGGACGCTGCAGGCCAAAGTGAGTCATAAGGTCGGCGATGTCTCTACAGGCGCCGGGGTCCGGGCGGCCGAGGTGCCGGTAGGTGTGGGCAAATCATGACAGTTACCCCCGGATGGTGATGGGGGCCAAACCTTGGTCTCCGAAGAGGCAGAGGAAAAGTTTGCGAGCTGGGGATTCTCAAGTTTGGTGGGGGAGAGGCGTTGGTCCTCGCACCAGGAACACAGTACTCGCCACTTTCCCTCGTAGACGCGCCACGTCGAGGGTCTACGGGCGGAAGAGATCGCTTCCACTGCTGCACTTGAGAAGCCTCTAGTGGTGAGGGCGTGCCGCACAATCTCCAGGCGTAAAGGAGGAGACGCTCCGGGCATGGGTGGAAGAGTGATTGGCGAGGCTGCTTGAGCATGGTCCCCGGCATGGGTAGCCGCAGAGTGGGGGGGGGGGGGGGGGGGGTCGGTGGCGAGGCTGAGGAGGTCGGTGGTCCAAGACCGGTTCCAGGAGAATGGGGAGACCAGCAAGATGACTGCATTGCATCCCCAAAGCTTGAGGAGGACTTTGGGGACAAGGACCGTCGGGGGGGGGGGGGGGGGGGGGTGGGGGGGGGTAAGCATAAGCTATTAGTCCGTCCCAGGGGATGGAGAGTGCGTCGATTGCCCAGGCCAGAGGGTCCAGGATCGGGGAGACGAAGAGGGGAAGCTGGTAGTTCCACCTCGTGGCGAACAAGTCGATCATAGGGGTCTCCCAGTGCGTAAGAACATCTGGAAGATGTCTTGGCGAAGAGTCCACTCCATGTGTAGCAGTTGGCCGCGACGAGAGAGAGACTCGGCCAAGACGTTCAGGTGACCAGGAATGTGTCGCGCCCGGAGTGAAATGCCACAGTCCTGGCACCAGAGCATCAGACCGCAGAGGAGCATGCACAGGTCGGGGGAGCAAGTACCTCCTTGCTTCTGAATGTACGCCACCACTGTCATGTTGTCGGAGAGGACCAGCAGTTCCTGGTGACCGAGTCGGGTCTCCCAAGCGTTGAGGGCTTGCCAAACTGCTTGCAGCTCCAAACAGTTGATATGCCGGAAGGCCAGCTCTGGGGGCCAGGAGCCGGACATCATGCTGAAGTCCGGTAGTAGGTGGGCACCCCAACCTGAGAGACTTGCGTCGACACACAGGGATAACCGGGGGGGAGGAGACGCCAGGGAAACTCCGATAGCCAGCTACGCAGGATCCATCCAACCCTGCAGGTGGGGGCGAAGCATCAGAGTGACCGGTACCAGGGCTATCAAATCGGCGGAGGAAGGGCGCCAGTGAAGCAGGAGATGCAGCTGTATCGGCCGGGAGTAGAGATCCCAAAGGGGGAGGAGATCCGCGCCGCATTCATCACGCCGAGGAGCTGAAGCCAGACTCTGGCGGGGGCTGCGTCCTGCTGTTCTAACTCGCCGACCAAGGCGGCTAACTTCTGAATCCGTTGCTCCGGCAAGCGTACTCTGTTGAGGTTGGTGGCGAACTCCATGCCTAGGTGGACGAACTGGCGAGAGGGCGTGCATCAGGTCTGACTTGCCCACGTTGATCAGAAAGCCCAACTGAGCAAAAAAACGCATCAGCGCATCCCTGTCTGCTGCTAGGACAGCCACGGACTGGTTGCGTAAGAGGTCATCGAGGTAGTTGGACGTCGGACTGGACGATGACTGCCGAGCCTTGGCCACCACTGCGTCCATCAGGCGGGTAAAAAACCCATGGGCTGAGGTTGAGACCAAACAGCAGGGACCAGAACTGGTAGACTACCCCGTCGCAGGCGAAGCGGAGGTACCTCCTCGAAGCGGGGTGAATGGGGACATGCAGATACGCGTCGGATAGATCCAGGCTCACCGCGAAGTCCAAAGGCTGGATGGAGGCTCTGAGGGCTCTGGCCATCTCCATGTGGAAGGATGGTGCGGCGATAAAGGTGCTCAGCGCCAAAAGGTTGATGACTGGTCGCCACTTGCCGCCCAGCTTGGGTACAAGAAAGAGGCGGCTGTAGAAGGCTAGAGTGTCGGGGCGCACAACCACCTCCGTGGCGGCCTTCTGCAGGAGGGAGGAGACTTCTGCACGTAGAGTGCTGGCCTTCCACGCGTCGGACGACACGGGGGTCCACCAAGGGGAGCGACAAAACAGCAGAGGAGAGCGGAAGGAGATCCGGAGGCCGTCAGTAACGGTGGTCCGGATTAAGGGGTCGTCTGGGAACAGCGACCGCCAAACTTCGCTGTACTGTGAAAGCCTCCAGCCGACTGGAGACCCCGGGGCGGCTGGCGGGGGTGGAGGAGCGCCGGAGTCAGGCGGCCCACCCGCGCCCTGGGTGACGGGCAGGGCGGGGCCGGGTGGGGGCAAAGGAGCCAACTTGGCCAAGGCGGCCGAAGGTGGGGCGGCGGCGGGGAGTGCCCAGAGGTGTGGGACCAGAGGACGCAGGGGGGTCTGGGGACCCGCAGGACGCGACCCGTAGCCTTGCGGGCCGGACGAAAGCGAAGGGGAGCAGTCTTGCCAGGCCACCGATCCGCATTTGCCGTCTTCACCGAGTTCCAGGTGTCGCCGAAGAGGAGGGGACCCCCAGGGGGGCACGGCGAAGCTGGTTACGCAGGTCCGGAGGCATACCCTGACAGGCCAGCAGAATGGCATCCCGACGCATGAGGTCACAGTTGGAGAAAGCCGCCATGGCATTGACGAACGAGTGGTAGGCTGCCTGATTGGCCGCTTCCACGAGAGCGAGGAGGTCTCTGAGGAGGGGAGTCAAGGAGGGATGCCAGGCGTCCTTGATCCGGCACACAAAGGCTTGGGTGAGCAGCTCCAGGAAGCCCAAGCAGGCGAGGGTGTTGCGAACGAGTGTAGCAGTACTCTCCAAGCCACGGGGAATCGTCCGCTTTAGGGGGGTGAGGCCGCCAGCCTGAAGGATGGCCGCCAAGTCCACTGTGGGAAGGGTGCAGGAGAAGGCCTGGGAGTGTCCGGAATACCATCCCTGACGAAAGGCGATGTCAAGGCCGGGGGGCCACCTACGGTTGGAGAAGAAATCGGTCTCCTGAGGGGCGGCAAGCAGATGAGCGGAGAAGGCGTCCCGCATGTCGCGAAATCCGGGGGGCTGAGGGAGCGACTTGAACTTCTTGGTCTGCCTGCCAGCGTCGACGAAGGCAGAGCGGCCACGATGAGGTGGCCCGCCTCATCTAGGGTGAGTAAGGTGTCCGCACGCGAGGTCGCAGCCAGCGGCGAAGGGCCCGAGACGTCGGAGACGGCCGAGCGAGAAGCGGAGGAACACCTAGGGGGGCCAAGCAGTGCGGAGACGGAGTCCTCAGGAAGAAGACTCATGGCCTCATCATCCTGGGAGGGGGGGCGGCGGGGGAGAGGGACGCTAGAGGAAGACAAACCGCGCCGAGAGTCCGAACGGGGGCTGCGGCGAGACCGGGCGGAGACCGGGGAGAGCCCCGCCGGGAACGGCGAGGGGAGCGGCTGCAATGACGGGAACCACGTCCAAGATCCCGACAACGAGGGCTCCTGCCTGAGCGGTGCCGAGGGGAGGCACGGCTGCTGGTCGTCTGCTGCACGCGGCGGTCCTTCCGACGAGCGTCCAAGGAGAGCGGGATCACCGGGAATAGGACGCTCAAGAGGGCTTCAAAGGTTCTGAGGTCCTCAGACGCGTGGCACTTCGTCTCTGAGAGCCGGGCTCAGTGAGGCGGGCTCCCTGCCGGCATATGGACTCCCCAGAAGAGTCCGCGAGCGTGAGAGACGAGCGAGAACTGATAGCGGACAAGGGGCGGCGCTCGACCCCATAGGACGGGCTCCGTGAGGCGGGCGCTGTGTGTCCGCGCATTGACTTCAGTTCTCCGAGCAGTGCTGGGTGTTCCACAGGGTCGGCACAATAGCGTTTGGTCACTGCTCCGGGCACAGTAGGGGGGCCTGGATGGGAGGGTCACTCACAGGGGACAGCCGGTCCTGCCTGTAGAAGCTCCATAACTGAGACCACCTCAGTTCAGGCCAGGGGGAGCAGATGTCACAGGCTCGGTCCAAGGCGCAGCCGGAGCAGGGAAGGCAGACCTTGTGGTTGTCCGTTGGCCACTGGAAATCGCCACACAGTGTGCAGGTCCTCACCTGGCAACTGCAACACATAATACACATGCAAGCGTACGAGCGAGAGCACATGGCTCCGCCCAGCTAAGGTGAACATTCGAGGCCATGGCTACACTAGTAACCTAACGTATATGGGTTAGGCCCTACAATGGCGACCCTAACGTGTGAAGGAGCGGGAGCGAGGGGCCCCGCCAAGCTAAGCGTAGCCTAAGCTATCAAGGAACAAAGCACAACGCAGTAAGCGCCCAGCCACACCACACTCGAACCGCCAGCGAAGAGCACGGGCGCCGGCCCCAGGAGCCGGGCCAAGCTAAGACGAAGTCCGGCGCAAATGGCAGTCAGATATAACACATGAAGCCAAGGGCTCCAACGAACCGGCGTCCTGTCCGGAGGCCGGCCAAAGACCATAACAGCTACCTTACCTCTCCGCAGCAGCGGGAACGGGGGAAGGCACCTCCATACCACCATCAGCGATGGAAGGCGGGAGCACAGGAAGAAGTGACGAAAAGCGACCGCAGGCAGCAGCGCAACCGGAGATAACTAGGAAGCGCAGCACAAAGCCAGGGCCAGCACAGCAGAAGTAGCAGGGCCAAGAACAGTCACGAGCAAAGTCCAGTACGGGTTCCAAACCGGTCACACACAGGCAAGACCGGAAGCTAAGGAAACACGTCTGAACGGCGCGAGCTAAGTAGACTGACTGAGGAATCATCATATGACTCGGAACCGGATGGGCAGGCACGGGAGACAACTCTCGGCCCCTCTGAGGGTTCCCTGAGTGCCTCCTGGGTTGTGCAGGGGCACAACGGGTTCTTAGGCTAAAATTGTGTGAGTAAGTAGACACTTCCAGTGAGTCATGTCATCGGTAATGTTTTTGAGGAAATAAAGAGAGTGAACTGAACATCTTTTCTTGTACTGTTTTGCTTGCAGGTGCTTTAGTTTTATCACTATCAACCCCTCTGAACCTCTTCTTAAAAATGCTTTATGTAACAATACAAATTATTATAATCATTATTATCATTATCAAATTACCAGAAGAAGATAATGGGACAGTCAAGCACAGCAGCAAAGTTGAAGGCAGCATGGGCGTCCCCCTCTGAAGCTGCTCCCTCCCCGAAGTAGCAAATTACCACCAGCTTTTTCTGCTGTATCTTGAAAGCATATGCCGCCCCTGCAGCTGTAACAGATAAGAGACAGATATTTCAGTAAAACAATCACCCCAAAGACAGCAGGAGACAGATCAGCCATGACAGTTAACACTGTGGCTGACAGTAGCAATTTTTGCTGACGTGAATCTCCCAGGAATCATTTTGACAAAAAGAATTACTGACAGCTAAGGGGTTAACTTTAACTCTTTAGAGACGTGCCGCATCCGGATTCGCGGCATAAAACAGCGATTCCGGATGCGGCACGTCTCGAAAGAGTTAACTCTTTGGCTGTGACTAGCTGTTTTGTCATGATGATTCCTGTAGGAATCATTACAACAAAAACCGCTACTGACAGCCAAAGGGTGAAAGTGTACAAGATAGGACCAGAAAGTAATGATAGTTGGGCCGCCATTTGTAAACAACTTAAGTCACATAAATAAAAATAATCAAAACAAATTTCAGCCTTTGCCCTTTATTATGAAGCTGGTATCTTCAGCCATGCCGCTGTGCGACGTCAGTGAAAAAGTGATGTAAACAGCTGTGCTTGAAAACAGTGGACCCTCCAAAATAATAAATTTATTTCTACATTTTTAAAAGAGTGTTACAGTCCTGTCAAAGTCCAAACACACTTGAAAGTTGTTTGATATGGTACTTGTGTATTGTCTGGCACTGTCTGCAAGTGGACTGTGAAATTTAACACTGAAAGAGAGGACTTTGAAGACAAATCCTGGTCTGGTTGACAAATTTCAGATGAGAATGAGCAAAGTTTGCTCTTTATTTACACACTGATAGGGAAATAAGCATATACATATATTTTATTTTGAGAAATATCTTAAACTTCCGCTCTTTCTCTTGGAACAGTTCAAAGAATAGTGTACAATGACCGTAACCTCCAAAACCCATCTGCAAAAAGGATACCACATTTCTTGACAGAGGCTCAGATGCAACAGAAAGTTGATTGCTTCAATTAACTGCTCAAACGTTTAGCATAAATGGCCTGTAACAAATGTGTGATGTCATCACTGAAGATGATACTTGCTTGTCTTGTAACAGTATCTCCAGCAAACAGTCCAATCAGTAGTGGTTGGCCTCCAATGAGAGGAGGCTAGGGACACTTTTGTCAGATATTCAGAATTCATGGCAATATTTTCTCTATATTTAAAAAAAAAAATTATTGTCTATGTCATTGTTCATAGTTACCAGTGGAGGGCACAGTCAATGCAAAATATCCTGTAAGAAATTCTTTATTCAACAGTGCTGAAGTCTGTTCATGAGCTGCGGCCAACTCTCTGTGGCCAGAACATCTTGTTTTTTCTTGAAAATGCCATTGACCACAAAGCCAAGGTCACTGTGTCCTATACAGAGGAGCAAATCATTTGTGCTCTTCCTCAACCATCATACAGTCCTTGCCACAACTAATGAGACTTTTGGTTCTTCCCTAAACTGAAAAAGAGGCTGGCAGGATGGAGTTTTCCCACACCCAGGACCTAGCAGAGGCCGTAAATTCACAAGTCTGACCCTGACCTTCATCAAATACCAGATCGCCTTTGAATTGCGCCCAAAGTAGCTTAAATTTTGCATAAATGGTGGAGTATAGTGCTATTACAAAATGTGAAAATATCAAGTAGATTGGGCCCAGTTTTGGTTTTACGGCACAACTATCAATGCATTAGTTTTTTTTAAATCATACCTTGCAGCAATATTAGATAGTTTTGTAACACTAACATATATTCACTCTTAGGACGCCACAGTGAGTAATAGATCAGTGATGACAGTTCAAAGGTAGTAACTTCTGAAATGTTTAGGTATCTCTAAAGACTTTAAACATGCTATGGGTATGATAGCACCAAGTTAATCTTGCATTACCCTTGTAACATTGGACGCCAAGCTGGACAAGGAGCTGGACAACAGGCTGGCAAAAGCAAACAGTGCTTTCGGGCAACTATTCAAGCGGGTGAGGAACAATCAACAGCTGAAAAAAGGCACCAAGATCAGCGTGCACAGAGCTGTCATCCTCACCACCCTGCTGTATGGTTCCGAGTCTTGGGCCCTCTACCGCAGCCAACTACGACTCCTCGAACGCTTCCACCAGCGCTGCCTGCGTACCATCCTCAGCATTCACTGGAGTGACTATGTCACCAACGTCGAGGTCCTTGAACAGGTGGAAACTGTGAGCATCGAGGCTTTGCTGCTGCGGACACAGCTTTGCTGGGCAGGGCACGTCTCCAGGATGGAGGATCATCGTCTACCCAACATCACTCTTTTCGGCGAGCTCGCCACTGGACACCGAGACACAGGGGCACCAAAAAAGAGATACAAAGACGGTCTCAAGAAGTCACTTAGTGCCTGCCAAATCGACCACTGCCAGTGGTCTTTGCTTGCTGCGGACCGCGACACCTGGCGCTCCACCATTTACAAGGCAGCCGTCTCCTTTGAGGACTCTCGCAGAGCTAACCTTAAGGACAAGCGGCTCAGGAGAAAAAACAGAGTTGTCGTAACTCGGAACCCTGACCAGACCTTCCCCTGCAGGGACTGCGGTCAAACCTGCCTGTCCCGGATTGGCCTCCGCAGCCACGAACATGCCCGCAGACGACATGGGCAAGCCCTATAGAATCTTCGTTCGCGAAGTCAAACCAAGAGAAACCCTTGAACTATCATGGCCAAGCAATCTGTCTCCTAAAACTGCCACAAGTTTTCCATAATCCCTGAACTGTCACTGCTGGTATATAATGTACTTGTATAAACACTGAGAACAACAAAAGCCAAGTAATTTTGAACCTGTGCTCGGTGAGTAAACTGCATGTATTCTCAACCAGACCCACTATGAGTTCGCCAACTATAGTTTTGTGTATTCAAGTTCAGCTAATTTGCATTTCAGGTAGGTATGCACTAAGCAAATAGTTTGTGGTGCCCCTGTTTATAGAAATGCGATGCAGATGACCTCAGGTGTGTTGGCACAATGTAACATGGCTGAATCAATGATTTCTACATGATTATGCATATGAACCATGGGTGACAGTCTACAATTTTCAAAAAGCTGAAAGTTGGCCAGGGCTAAGGGTCTACAGTGGAGTGCTGGGGCAATGCCCCTACCGGGAGCCTAGGTGGGTGAAGCATCCTCTGCTGAAAATGATTCTATCATTTTTTTTTTTTTTAACCCATAAATGGACTCTCAACATCTGAGGGTAAAAAATACAAAACTAAAGCTGTATTATAGGTGTGTTATTGCATATATTTTAGAGTACACTTTTCCACATGAACTGATGCAACATATGCATGTCCTGAAGCTCAGTAATTCTGCTGCTGTCACTAGTGTCTGTGAAACAATCTGACATCAACACTAGTGACAGCAGCAGAATTACTCAGCCTTAGGGCATGTGTTGACTTGCTGCTCGTATACATAGCTCATTTGTTTCTAAAAGGGTTGAAATGTTTAAAACATTTAAACTGAATTTGAATTTGCAAAGTACTACAGATAACACTCTTTGGCATAGGGTTAGTTAGTTATTTGGGTTTAAAGCCGACCAGGCAACTAATGCCATCTCACAGCGGCTTTGGCAAAGGGAACCTTCTCTATTGATTGAGAGAAAATGTTTCTGTCATTCAAAGGAGTGGATGCATCATTTTTTTGTCTACCGTGTTGAAAATATGGTAGACTTTAGGATGGGCTGGTCAGAACACGTTCCGTAGCATGCAAATGATGAACATAGGCGGGCACACATCAGACTCTGACAGTGAAGTAACATGATAAAAATTATGTCATGCCTATCTACGCTAACCACGCTGTTGAATGTACATATGGTGGGAAACGCAGTGTGTATGTGTGTGTCTCTGTGTATGTATGTACCCACGAGTATCTCCGATGTTTGTGTACGTACAGGCCTGAAACTTTAGAAAATGCTTTGATCGAGATGTATTTTGGAGAACCTCCAAGCATATTTTAAATGGTAGACTCGTTAAAGAGAAAAATTTCCGTTTATATAAAGTCAGTTGACCCGCATTTGAGTCCGTAATTTTCATTCTATTCACTCGAAATTTTGGATATAGCTAGCTTGGAGATAGACATTGGATGAGTTCGTTAGCCAGCTTTGTACCGTTTGAAATTTTTTGTTAAAAGTAATTCATTGCAGAGAAAAATTAAAAAGTAAGAATTCTCGACTTCTAGAGAATGATCAGACAGTGACGGTGACGTAAAGGCACCAAAACACATCAGTGTCACACAGACAATGTTCCTAAATTGTGGCAAAAGTGTCAGTGTTATGCAATGTTCTGAACTGACACCAAATTCGTCACTGTGTACACTGTGTCGTGGGACTAACGATGCCATGATGTGAAGTTTATAGTGACATCATTTCGCTATTCTTCCTCTTCAGAATTCCTGTCTCTACTCCAGCCCAAAGAGCATACTAATGGCGGGAAGCGCCATGTGTGCGTCTTTATTTGTTTGCACCGGTGTGTTTTGATCAGATGTTAGGTTAGAGAGGAGGGAAATGGATCAGAAGGATAAGCTTAAAAATATAAACATGAACTCTGAATGCTCCTAAAAGAAAAACGCATATGAGCTCCAAACAATAAAATAGACTTTGGGATGAAATCCTCATCTTGTTGTTTTTCCTATTTAAAAATAGGAACAACTTTGAAATGGGGCTCGTCAGAGTGTGTGCCATAGCATATACATGACGTGCTGGGCGGGCAGACCCCGCATTCTGGCAAAGAAGTAATAAGATAAAAATGACGTCACATCTAGCTATGCAAACCTTGCTGGAGAACATCTTTTTGACGCCAAGCGCTGTGTGTGTGTGTGTGTGTGTGTGTGTGTGTGTGTGTGTGTGTGTGTGTGTGTGTGTGTGTGTGTGTGTGTGACAGTGACTAGAGCCCACATTTGCGGACGGAAAAGCTTGAAAATGTAGGATACTGTCCATAAAAGAATTATGTCGAGGTAGTTTAATATGTTTTTTTTAAATCACACTGGCGAGAAAATGACCTTTCACAAAAACTGGTTGATCCGCATTGGAGTCTGTAATTTTTCTTATTTTTACCAGATATTTTGCATATAGTATGATATAGCTAGATTAAAGGAAGAACTGAATGGGTTCGTTAACCAGAATTGTACCTCTTCAACATTCTGAGTGATAATTAAATATTTCTGAAGAAAAAAAATATTTTCACATTTTTCTGGAATTATTTAGGATTGTTCTTCAAATAATTGAATCTTTTTACAAAAAAAGCAATCTTCTCATTAATACCCTTGTGCATGTGATTTTTCATGAACGGTATTTACAGAAGACTACAGTTTGTCTAGGCTGTTGGGTATGACTAGGATAAATTGTGATTTTTCAGCACCACTATTTCAGAGTTATTTTTAAAATAGCTAACATAACTTTGGCTTTTCTTTTATGACAAAACTGTCTTCTCATTAATATCCGCAGGAGTTTTCATAAACAGCATTTGCATAAGCCTGCTGTTTGTCCCAGCTCTCAAGTAGGATTAGGTCAAATTGCGACCTGTAAGCCCTTGGTGTGAAAATCAGCTAGAAAATTGCCAAGTTTGACCCTCTAATCACCACACAAAAAAAAAGCCATCTATTCAGATCGTCCACTTTCGTGGTCTCTTTTAGCCATTCCCATTGCCAACACTAGTTTGTTGTGTATGCGTCTTTGTCAAGTTGTAATGCAGCAGCATCACCAGCCTTGAGAAATGGCATTATTAACTGGATCCACTTTGCTGAACTTTTGTTGTTGTGTCCGCAAGCAACTCAACCACATGAAACAAAAAGTGAAATGAAAATAGCGGCGCTTCCAACTGATCCCGTCCAAAACATGGATTAGCGTATGAAAACTTGGATAGGATTAACAGATTTCTGTGTGTGTGTGAAACACAGAATTTCTGCGTTTCAGCATTTTAAAATAGCGGAATCGGCCCCCAGAGCGGACAACTGCCACCTATGTATAACACTGATCATACTATCAGCACTAAGATCTTCTGAGTTAAAGTCAGCCATTTGTAACTAAAAATTCCACAGACATCACAGTCTCAGTCAATCAGACAAAAGTTACGCTGAATCCAGTGAAAAGTTCCCAGAAAAAGTCCAGCAAATAATATGTTTGAAGTCAGAACTTATTGTGTTTCAGTATTTGGGAGTTGTCCTCCGAAAACTGCGTAACAATTCAGGAGACAGATTGACCAAGATGGTTCAAGGGTGGTGCCAGAATAGCTTGGCGCTGTAGGCGCCAAGCTATTCTGGCACCACTCTTTAACTATCATGGTCGAACTATATCTCACTGTGGTTGTAAGGACTAAATGAGTTAAGGCAACAGAATCTTCCCACAAATGAAATCGGTCACTAGTACAGGCAAGGAAGAATTTCTAACAGACAAACATTAACAGGCAAAACATAAACTGTCTAACCTTGGGGCATCTGAGTAGCTAGGGGAGATGATATTGTGACAAAGTGCAGATCCCGTGAGCCATAGTGCACTGGCATTTGCCTCCCCTTGCCCAGATCCATTGTGTTACCATAACACTGGTTCATGAACTGGTCCAGCGTAAAGCCACGCCACATCAACACACCTGAAAAAGAAAGCATAAAGCATGTGGTAAGAAATGATCTACAACAGTATGAGAGCTGGTTCGCGATTTCACACCTTACAGCTCTAAGCCATTAGGCTCAAAATCACTGACCAGCACACATGTAAACAATACAGAAAATGCAAGACATGAATCAGCCATGATAGTTCAAGGGTGGTGCCAAAATTAGCTTGGTGCCTCTACATGCCAAGCTATTCTGGTACCACCCTTGAACTCTTACCATCAATCTGTCTCCTACATGCACCAAAAGGTGAAATCCGAGTCTGTCTCTGTGTGATTTTGTACCTTAGAGCTTACAGTATTATCCTCTTCTTAAAAAAAATTATTGGCTACCTGCCTGCTTCTCTGTATTGGCCAAAAACAAGATCCTCAGGATCCAGGGCTGCTGCTGATCCCATGTGAGTGCCCTCCTCTCCGTAGTTTGTCATGTAGAAAGAAATACGGCCCTGGCGTTGCGATTCATATAGCACCCGGTCCATTGTGTTGAGCAGTGTCATGTCTTTATACATCTTCAATACAGTCTCTTTGTCAAGCTGCAAAGAGGCATTCTGATAATATTTTGATTTAAATGTAGCTGATAATATCACTCAATAAATAAGCAAATGAGCAAGTAAGAAAGTAAACAAATGCACACACAAAATAAGTGAACATTCTGAAAGTGTTCTAAAAATTATTTTAAAGTGAAATATTGTTTGGTGAACATAGATGGGAAGATAATTTGAAATTGTATATAATGTATCTCTGCATGTGTGTGTATGCGTGTTTAGAGAAAGGGTGTGTGGGGATGGCACAGAAAAAAAGTTGAATCCTGAAGCAGGGGACTGGGGGCCTCAGAAGGCTCCCAGTAGGGGTCATTGAGGGGGAAAAAAAAAAAAAAAAAGGCAATTTTTTAAAATCCGGAATTTCGGCTGTAGCCAGAAAAGTCCCATCTATGGTGTGTCTGTGTGTGTGTGTGAGGGCAGGGGGGGGGGAGTGGGTGGGGAGGGGGGGGGGAGGCAAGAAACAGTAGCAGTGATTTAAACTGGAGCACTTTTTAAACAAGAAAGGCAAAGCCATTATGGCTCACATATATGACTTATTTACACACGTGACCTTTGCGACAATAAGTAAAGGACTGGCTTCTGCACAGGCAAAATCCACGTTTTCTCAAAATGTAAGCATTTCTCACACATCTGTCCACCCCCCACGACCCTTGACCTTTGCGATCAGTCAACTAAATTAGTACGCATAGGAAGGTCGCCAAATTTGATTGTAAACTTTTTGCTTGATAAAACCTACAATTTTATCAAACATTTGCCGGCCTCTTGTGACCCTTGACCTTTCCAAGGGGTCATCCAAATTAGTACGCATAGAAAGGTCTTACCGCATTAGGTATCTCTATACCAAATTTGAGTTTTTAGTTGTGAATAGTACTTGAGAAAAAACATCTTTTGTCAAAATATGGCTATTTTGGACCTATTTCCTGAGGTCTTGTGACCCTTGATCTTTCCGAGGGATCAACCAAATTAGTATGCATAGAATGGTCTTACCATCAGGTATCTTTGTACCAAGTTTGGGCTTGAAGTTGTGAATAGTAGTTGAGAAAAAATAAATATGTCAAAATATAGCAATTTTTTGTACCTATTTCCTGATCCCCCGTGACCTTGACCTTTGTGAGAGGTCACTCAGATTGGTATGTTTAGAAAGGTCTTGACACAAAGTATCCTTCAGCCAAGTTTGAAGACTGTGACATGAATAGTCTCCGAGAAAATGCTAACGTTAAAGTTTACCACAGATGACAGACGGACGCTGGACGGACGACCACTGGCCCAAAACATACTTTTGCTTCACATGTGAGCCAAAAATTCTACTAATTTCTACAAACCATATCACTCATGGATACCTTGGGATCTTGTGTGTCATCAATAATTTTCCCCTCTCTATTAAGCACCCTGTACACAGGCACTCCCTCTTGTGAATCCGGCTCGATGTATTCCAGTTTGTGAACATAGCGTGACCGAGACCCAGGGAACTCTGGCTTGTCTTCGAATCTTGCTGTAGACTGGGAAGAAAATCTGATGACCTGAGTAAAACACAAACAGTGTGCCCTATAATTACTAAAATTGTATAGCATGATCTTGACCTCCAAAGTACCGCTGCAGCTTTTGAAAGAAAACATCTGCATCATAAGGCTACAAAACGCTATACACCAGGGGCAGATCTGGGGGTGTTACACCAGGGGCAGATCTGGGGGTGTTACACCAGGGGCGGATCTGGGGGTGGTGACTCAGCTGCGATTCAGACTTTTTGTTGCATCCCGCACATGTCTTTAAAATACTCAGTTACGGCCCTGAGCTCACAAACTGAGTTTGCAGAGTTTAAACTCCATTAGCCAAGGGCCTATATACGGCACACAGTATCTGTAGAGTCCAGTCTAGTGCACACAATGGACAGAACATGAGATATACTGAAGTCACAAGGGAACTCGTATCAGTTTTACCTAGGCGTACACAGGAAATAATCCTGTAGCAGACAAATAACTGCAGCCAGAACATTTGAGAGCCACAGTGCCTGCATCAGAATTCCATAACAGCAGTTGTCACAGCCCTATTCCACAGGTGCACATGGATTGTGGCTGTCATATGTGTTGTCCAGTTATTTTTCAGGATCATCTGCTACTGAATAAGTTTGTGTGCAGCCCTAGGTAATCACAAACCAGATAGGTGAGGCTAGCGCTGGCAGAATTGTCAGTACTCAAACCAAGGGGAATCACAGCGCTGGACAGACAACAGTTAGATCCCCTGCCCCCGCCTATCAGGCACCCAATCGCCAGCCCACAGAGAAATACGCAGGTATAGAATAAGACAATCATTTCCATTCCTAAAAGAATGGATCAGGTCTCTTATATAACCCATGTCTTTCTCCGGAACTTAGGAAGTAGGCAGGAGAAACATACATACACAAACATGAAGGTGCGCTACTATATGTGGTCGGGTAAATACCCTGATTTCCCACAGTAGATGCAGAGAACATTACACAACAATGTAACGATACAAATTTTGCCTCGAGTTATACATGATACTCACAAACCAGATAGGTGAGGCTAGCGCTGGCAGAATTGTCAGTACTCAAACCAAGGGGAATCACAGCACTGGACAGACAACAGTTAGATCCCCTGCCCCCGCCTATCAGGCACCCAATCGCCAGCCCACAGAGAAATACGCAGGTATAGAATAAGACAATCATTTCCATTCCTAAAAGAATGGATCAGGTCTCTTATATAACCCATGTCTTTCTCCGGAACTTAGGAAGTAGGCAGGAGAAACATACATACACAAACATGAAGGTGCGCTACTATATGTGGTCGGGTAAATACCCTGATTTCCCACAGTAGATGCAGAGAACATTACACAACAATGTAACGATACAAATTTTGCCTCGAGTTATACATGATACTCACAAACCAGATAGGTGAGGCTAGCGCTGGCAGAATTGTCAGTACTCAAACCAAGGGGAATCACAGCGCTGGACAGACAACAGTTAGATCCCCTGCCCCCGCCTATCAGGCACCCAATCGCCAGCCCACAGAGAAATACGCAGGTATAGAATAAGACAATCATTTCCATTCCTAAAAGAATGGATCAGGTCTCTTATATAACCCATGTCTTTCTCCGGAACTTAGGAAGTAGGCAGGAGAAACATACATACACAAACATGAAGGTGCGCTACTATATGTGGTCGGGTAAATACCCTGATTTCCCACAGTAGATGCACAGAACATTACACAACAATGTAACGATACAAATTTTGCCTCGAGTTATACATGATACTCACAAAACCAGATAGGTGAGGCTAGCGCTGGCAGAATTGTCAGTACTCAAACCAAGGGGAATCACAGCGCTGGACAGACAACAGTTAGATCCCCTGCCCCCGCCTATCAGGCACCCAATCGCCAGCCCACAGAGAAATACGCAGGTATAGAATAAGACAATCATTTCCATTCCTAAAAGAATGGATCAGGTCTCTTATATAACCCATGTCTTTCTCCGGAACTTAGGAAGTAGGCAGGAGAAACATACATACACAAACATGAAGGTGCGCTACTATATGTGGTCGGGTAAATACCCTGATTTCCCACAGTAGATGCACAGAACATTACACAACAATGTAACGATACAAATTTTGCCTCGAGTTATACATGATACTCACAAACCAGATAGGTGAGGCTAGCGCTGGCAGAATTGTCAGTACTCAAACCAAGGGGAATCACAGCGCTGGACAGACAACAGTTAGATCCCCTGCCCCCGCCTATCAGGCACCCAATCGCCAGCCCACAGAGAAATACGCAGGTATAAAATAAGACAATCATTTCCATTCCTAAAAGAATGGATCAGGTCTCTTATACAACCCATGTCTTTCTCCGGAACTTAGGAAGTAGGCAGGAGAAACATACATACACAAACATGAAGTTGGTTTGAGTACTGACAATTCTGCCAGCGCTAGCCTCACCTATCTGGTTTGTGAGTATCATGTATAACTCGAGGCAAAATTTGTATCGTTACATTGTTGTGTAATGTTCTGTGCATCTACTGTGGGAAATCAGGGTATTTACCCGACCACATATAGTAGCGCACCTTCATGTTTGTGTATGTATGTTTCTCCTGCCTACTTCCTAAGTTCCGGAGAAAGACATGGGTTATATAAGAGACCTGATCCATTCTTTTAGGAATGGAAATGACTGTCTTATTCTATACCTGCGTATTTCTCTGTGGGCTGGCGATTGGGTGCCTGATAGGCGGGGGCAGGGGATCTAACTGTTGTCTGTCCAGCGCTGTGATTCCCCTTGGTTTGAGTACTGACAATTCTGCCAGCGCTAGCCTCACCTATCTGGTTTGTGAGTATCATGTATAACTCGAGGCAAAATTTGTATCGTTACATTGTTGTGTAATGTTCTGTGCATCTACTGTGGGAAATCAGGGTATTTACCCGACCACATATAGTAGCGCACCTTCATGTTTGTGTATGTATGTTTCTCCTGCCTACTTCCTAAGTTCCGGAGAAAGACATGGGTTATATGAGAGACCTGATCCATTCTTTTAGGAATGGAAATGATTGTCTTATTCTATACCTGCGTATTTCTCTGTGGGCTGGCGTTTGGGTGCCTGATAGGCGGGGGCAGGGGATCTAACTGTTGTCTGTCCAGCGCTGTGATTCCCCTTGGTTTGAGTACTGACAATTCTGCCAGCGCTAGCCTCACCTATCTGGTTTGTGAGTATCATGTATAACTCGAGGCAAAATTTGTATCGTTACATTGTTGTGTAATGTTCTGTGCATCTACTGTGGGAAATCAGGGTATTTACCCGACCACATATAGTAGCGCACCTTCATGTTTGTGTATGTATGTTTCTCCTGCCTACTTCCTAAGTTCCGGAGAAAGACATGGGTTATATAAGAGACCTGATCCATTCTTTTAGGAATGGAAATGATTGTCTTATTCTATACCTGCGTATTTCTCTGTGGGCTGGCGATTGGGTGCCTGATAGGCGGGGGCAGGGGATCTAACTGTTGTCTGTCCAGCGCTGTGATTCCCCTTGGTTTGAGTACTGACAATTCTGCCAGCGCTAGCCTCACCTATCTGGTTTGTGAGTATCATGTATAACTCGAGGCAAAATTTGTATCGTTACATTGTTGTGTAATGTTCTGTGCATCTACTGTGGGAAATCAGGGTATTTACCCGACCACATATAGTAGCGCACCTTCATGTTTGTGTATGTATGTTTCTCCTGCCTACTTCCTAAGTTCCGGAGAAAGACATGGGTTATATAAGAGACCTGATCCATTCTTTTAGGAATGGAAATGATTGTCTTATTCTATACCTGCGTATTTCTCTGTGGGCTGGCGATTGGGTGCCTGATAGGCGGGGGCAGGGGATCTAACTGTTGTCTGTCCAGCGCTGTGATTCCCCTTGGTTTGAGTACTGACAATTCTGCCAGCGCTAGCCTCACCTATCTGGTTTGTGAGTATCATGTATAACTCGAGGCAAAATTTGTATCGTTACATTGTTGTGTAATGTTCTGTGCATCTACTGTGGGAAATCAGGGTATTTACCCGACCACATATAGTAGCGCACCTTCATGTTTGTGTATGTATGTTTCTCCTGCCTACTTCCTAAGTTCCGGAGAAAGACATGGGTTATATAAGAGACCTGATCCATTCTTTTAGGAATGGAAATGATTGTCTTATTCTATACCTGCGTATTTCTCTGTGGGCTGGCGATTGGGTGCCTGATAGGCGGGGGCAGGGGATCTAACTGTTGTCTGTCCAGCGCTGTGATTCCCCTTGGTTTGAGTACTAGCCCTAGGTAAATCTGACAGGTGTTCACTTGTGACTACAGTGTATCTCACATTCTGTGTACACTAGCACTGGATATGACCGAGTGCCTTATATAGAGGCCCAGAGCTGATGGAGTTCAAACTGCACCAACTCAGTGTGCGGTTTGACCAAATTCTAGCTGGGCCTTGGAAACACGTTTGGGACGAAACTAAAAGACTCAACCTCAGCTTTACGTTACAATGTATGTGTTTCATCAGGTTACTTCATCAATTTTCTTTTTGCCTGCCTTGCATATATGCGGAATACATGTTGTTGACATGTCTCTTGCACTGTCCAGCACGACCTGAAACCCATTTTTTAACCTGATACTTTTTGGTTCTGTACGGTACGGCACCAGTGCTAATCAAGGCTACTTGGACGACTTTCAAGAAGGGTCATAGCTACTCAACCAAAACAAAGAGTAATGTTCGCATTGTTTCGTGTTGTGCATACTCTTTTACTCACACTTGTGTGATGAAGACAACACGCTGCAGTCCTCCGGACATTTTCTGAGCTGCATACAGCGATGCGGAGGGCAACGCCTGCTAAACTCAACATTTTGGACGCAAGTATACGAGCTCGACGAGCTTGGACCAATCACTTGCGCTCTACGTCACCAACTTGTGTAGTTCGGTGTCCTGCAGAGATTAACAACAATTAAAATCTTTTTTTTTTCAAATAGCTGACAGTAACAACGTGTATTCTAGGACTAATTACACATTTATAACGGAACAGTACACTATAAAAAGCCGGTTTTACGACAACTGTGCAAAAATAACTTTTGCCTTGGCAAATTTTTTGTGTTATCAAAGCAGGAAGTGATGTTTTACACAGAAGCGTAACTGCTGATGATCCTTGATTCTCTGATGATTCATGACAGACAGAAGAGAATCCGTTGCTGCTGCTCTCTTTTTGTTCTGGCCATTTGTAAGTATTGAAAATACCACAAAGCGTGTAGTATGTGTTTTGTAAAAGTTGTTTTTTTACGTTGCCTTTTCGGCTTGGTCTGTTGAATCAATATGGCCCGATGTCGAACAGGTTTAGGAGCCATTGTCACTATGCTAAAGTAAATTACACTGTAATCAACAGTGCGATCGCCTTCATGTCGAGCGTTTCATGCAGTAAGCTGCAGTTTATACATATTACGTTTCAAGTCAGTAAGCTTGTTGTGTCTGCCGCGTTTTGCTCTGTAGAGTGTGAAATCTCTCGTGCGTGTTTTATCTTTCGTTTATAATACAAAGTGCTCCAAAGTAAATGCTTTCCCCCGCCTCATTTTGCCCACAGGTTAAATCTGCGTCAGGGTGGAAAGTGAGTGTGTGAATGGGGAAGGGTGAATTGTGTGTGGAACTTTGAGTGACTGAGAAAATGGGAAACATAAGAGGGGGAGGGGGTGGGGGGGGTGTTCAGATTTCATGATGGAAAGGGATGATGAGTATTGCTTAAAACTTTTTAACTGGCTGAAAGTCTAAAAGTGGGGGGAGGGGGCGGCTATGTGTGTGATGTTGGTGGTGCACTGTTTTCTCAGCAACAGGGGGAGGGGGAGAATTTTTACTAGAATTTACATCCAGACAGCAAACTCACTTTCATGAAATAACTACATTGTAGTGCTTTTTCTTAAGTCGTAAACATCTTTTGACTTTCACATTTCACAATGACCCCTTCTTTAACAGATTACGAGGATGGAAAAATTGCAATCACAAATCACGAGAACCAAAAAAGCCTATCACAAAGCAAATCACTCACCTCGGCAACTAAATTTTGTTCCAGGCAATTTTTATATAATTGTCACAGTCACCAGTGGTTTGTATTGGTAAATTTTACTAAAAATTTGTTATCCATTTTAAATGTGGGAATATAGTAAAGCAGAGAATTGCTACACATTCTCATATATTCATAGTGTTTGCTGTTTATGATGGTCAATGTTTTGCAAAGTTCAAATCTGTTACAGAAAGCGACATTACTGCCATAATTGTAAAGTCTCCAACAAAAAGTTGCATGATAGATCCTGTTCCGACTTGTTTCCAAAAGCAGTGCATCAGCGATCTTGCACCGTTGATTGCTGCTATTGTAAACAAGTCTCTGTCAGCTGGATCTGTTCCAAAATCTTTCAAACTGGCTATTGTTAAAAACAGGCTTGGACAGAAATACCCTGAAAAACTACAGACCTGTATCCGACCTACCATTCATTTCTAAGGTACTGGAGAAAGTTGTCTTACAACAGCTCCTGGAACACTTAGAGATGAATAGTCTGTTGGAAGTGTATCAGCCCGCCTATAGGAAAGGTCACAGCGTGGAGACAGCAGTGCTGAGTGTTCTAAATGACTTGCTTTGTAAAGCAGATGAGAGAATTGTCTCCCTTGTGGCCCTGTTGGATCTCAGCACTGCTTTCGATACACTGGACCATTCCATTCTCATGAAGATGCTTGAAACCACTTTTGGCCTGCGTGAAACGGTTCTCTCTTGGTTTGAATCTTACGTTTCCGATCGTTACCAGTTTGTAGGTGTAAAAGACAGTGTCTCTAGACTTTCCATTCTGGAGTTTGGAGTGCCTCAGGGCTCTGTCTTAGGCTCTGTATTGTTTCAGTTGTATTCACAACCGCTGTCAGATGTTATTTCCAGCCATCAGTGTTCTTGTCATAAGCATGCAGATGACACCAAAATCTCTCAGAGTAGTCCACCTGGGGAATTTCAGTCTGTTGAAACTGGCATCAAGTCTTGTGTTGAGGATGCCACGACATGGATGGACAGTAACAAACTTATGTTAAACCCAGAAAAAACAGAGTTACTGCCCGTTGACTCAGCATCCCAGCTTCAACAAATTCACACTGAGTCTTTACGCATAGATGACACTGATGTTTCATTTCAGTCTTCGGTCAAATATCTTGGTGTCAAGCTCCATAAGACTTTGAGTATGCAGGATCACGTTGGTGAAATCTGTCGTGGTGCTTCATACTCTCTGAGACACATCGCATCTGTCCGACACAGTCTTTCTGAATCTGCCACTGCAATGTTAGTGAATGCTTTAGTCACGAGCCGTCTTGATTACTGCAATAGTCTGCTTTTTGGTCTTCCATCTGAGCAGGTTAGCCGCCTTCAGCGAGTTCAAAATAACGCCTCAAGGCTTGTGAAGCGCAGGCGAAAACGAGACCACGTAACCCTTACACTGAAAGACCTTCACTGGCTTCCAATCCAATCCTGCATACAGTTTAAGATAGCGACCCTTGCATACCGCCACTTTGATGGCAGTCTTCCGTCATACCTTTCCTCCAGTCTAATTACTTGCCAGCCCTCTCGCTCACTGCGTTCATCGGGAGAGAAACTTCTCAAAGTTCCAAAGTACCATCTCAAATCTGCCAGTGAACGCTCTTTCAGATGTACTGCTCCTTTAATTTGGAATTCCTTACCGACTGAGCTGAGAAATGCCTCCCCCCTTACACAGTTCAAAGCAAAGTTAAAAACTTACCTTTTCTCGCAGACTTTCATGTAATCTCTACGGCTTTCTGTACCCCCCCTGCAGACTCTGTGTGTGTGTGTGTCGTTTTTGCCTGCGCATTGAGTTATATTATAAATATGAGAAATGCGCCATATAAATACCATGTATTATTATTATTATTATTATTATGTGTCAACAGTGCACCATGACAATTACTCATGCAGAAAGTTTTGGAATGTGACAATACACAATCAGAACACGGACTCATTCCGAAGGGCTGCAAAACATATAAACAAAAGTGAGACTATCAGTGTTCTTAAAGACTGAGAAACGCCTTACTTAAAAGGTTGGCTCACAAAGGCACATCAGAGATAATAGATAAGAGATTACAGCCCCACCCATTTAATAATCAATAGATTTATTTGATTAGCTTGGTAATTAGACCAACGACCTCCAGCAATATCAATGCTGACACAGCCTTACCTTCTCCAATGCATTCTCTCACCGTGCACACACAACACAACTCACACAGCTGTTACCTACACATAACACACAAGGCTAGTCAGGCCACCCGACCCCTTGCAATGTCTGTGTCATTGACCTCAGTAAGGTCTTTTAACAGGGTAGGTTGCACCTTCCAATACAGTTAAACCTGTCTTCGTTTAGACAGGCACACTCAAATATTCGACATACATGGCACACGCGGCATGTGTATCAAACATATGCGCAACACACGCGCCATACTCAAAATACATGGCATACGTGGCACACGCACCATACTCAAATTAACTGCACTATTGACTTAAAACATGTCTGACTGGGGTGGTCAGATTTCAGCACAGGTATACTGTTCCCGTTCTGCACACAGCTAAGTGCGTAACGCCCCATGATCACCTACATCCCACCCCCACACCTCGCCCACCCCACACTCTATACACCCCCCCCCCCCACAAAGCCCCCACACACACACACATGCACATGCCACACACAAACATATCAGGCCAAATTATTCCGTTCTGTGTCATTAAAGCCTTGTTGCTGTCGGGACGTTAAGCAATGTACAATCAATCAATCTGTGTCAACACAAATGTATGTCATTTGTAAAATATAGGGCGAATTTAAAATATGGAGCGTTCACCAAATGTATGTCACTATGTCATTCTTGAGATAATGGGTTACACCAAGTCTTGCCTAAGAGTCGACAAAACGAATTTTGTTTTCTGTTTCAAACCCAAGCACTCGAACACGTCATAGGTGACGAGTCACTGAATTGAAAGACAAATCCCATTACTCTACCCCCAGTGAGAAACATGATTCAAAGTCAGTATACACCCGCCTTGTTTTACGAGTGTTTTAAGTCAACAAGACACGTGAGGAGAAATTGGGTATGTCTGAGTGGGTTCCTATTTCTGAGGAATCCCATTACTCTACCCCCAGTGAGAGACCTGATTCAAAATCAGTATACACCCACCCTGTTTTACGAGTGTTTTAAGTCAACAAGACACGCGAGGAGAAATGGGGTCCTATTTCTGAGGAATCCGCAGCTCGTTTACTATATTCATTTACAGGCACATGATAACACACTTACAAAAGGCTAGATAGGATACTAACTTTCCCAGTGAACAGTATCTGTGGTGAAATCGGATGCCTGTTTATGCTGAGTGGGGACGACATAAAACGCTGTACTATACGCCTTTCATGCCCAGTTTAGTTTATTAGTCTGAGTTTACCGCACAAGCGTGACGTGCCTGCTAACACGTTCGGATTTTATCGTGATTTGGTGCATTTCTTATTCCAAATGGGCTGCCAAAGATATAACGGAAACAACTCAAAAGCTAAGTGATTTTTTTTAATACACCTGTCCACTAAGTCAGCACTCTTGTGTTAGGTACTGGCAGGTCAAAATTCCAGTATCACATAAGCAATAAAGTATCTATATATTGTTATAGTGGAGAACAAACAGAACACAACACACAAAAAATTATCTTTCTATCTTTATTGGTTCAAAAGTTATTTGTAAAAAACATACGGCAAATATTCCACAGATTTTACCCAAAATCAGTCAAAAGTAAGATTTTGCCAAGTTTAGGCCAGCCTAACACAAAAGATATTGAACAAAAACATTCCAGAATTGGAGAATTGTATTTCTATATAATATAGAAGAAGCCCAATTTTTTTCAGGTCCATAAGCCTCTAACTTTTACAACACTGCTGCCCTAAAAAGGCTGAAAAGTGAGTTTTACGAGGCGGCCGAATGGCCGGATGAGTGTAAAAACTTAAAATAGCAGATCTCTGTCATTTCGTGTCCGATTTTGAAAATTCAAACTGTGTTTTGGTACGTTTTTGAAGCTCTTTCAAGTAAGTGAGGAAGGCAATTAATTGAAAACACCTTATTCCCCCCCCCCCCCCCCCCCCCCCAAAAAAAAAAAAAAAAAAAGTACTGGCAAACGCATGACTGGAGTTACTTTCTGCAAATCATTCATCAGTAAGCCAATATCTACACATCACATACAGTACTGCTCTTTGTATGAAGTGTGCCTTGCTGCCCAGGGCGACGCTTCTCCCTGACGAAGATGCAGGAGAAACAGTAAGGTTACCCGCAACCACAAAATTTCTGTGGGCCAATGAAATACATTTTTTTCTTTATGGCTAGTCGCTCCAAAAAGTTCACTCGTCCCTCCATCGGAGAAATTATTTTCTCAACCTCACCGATGAAGAACTCCTCTTCCAAATCATAGTGAACTGCTATGATTTCTCCAAGGCGAGTGAACTCAAAGGGCTCAGGCACCACTGCTCCCTGATAAAGAGATTCCTCATCAAGAGATTCATCATCATGATGTTCCTCATCACTGGGTCCATCATCATCATGAGATTCCTCCTGATCAGCTTCATCACTGGAATCGGGTGTAGAGGACAATCTGCTGTGTTTCCTGCTTGGGGCAGCAGGAACAGTGACAGCAGCTGGATCAGCACCCAAGAACACCTTGAGGTTGCGGATCAGCTCTGGCAACCGCCCTGTCACACGGAGCAGAGGGGACTCCACAAGAAGGACCAGTTTGTGATAACTCAGCTCTGCTTTAACAGCCAGCAAACAATCTTTGGCCAAAGGATACCGTTCTAACATCATATCCAAATCTTCTGGCAGCAGGCAAGGTCCTTTGTGATATCGGAGACGTGTCATCACCTGTCAATACACAAAATCAATAGATCACATCATAAAATGTGTTTTTCTGTTTAAAGTTTAACAGAATGAAATAACAATTAACAAGTAACATTACAAAACTGTTTTTCTCACAAAAGACCTGAGGCCCTTTGACTACATGTGATTTTGCTAGCAAAGGGTTAAACCTACACAGTACAGAAGAAATTACCTCCCCAAAAGACCAAACTAAGCAAAAAGAGTTTATCACCTGCTCTATCTTGTTTCTCCTTCTGGCAACAGTCTGGAGCTTCTTTTGATGGTCCTCTTCAAGGATGATTTGCCTTCGTGCCACAGCATCCTGAAACAAGATCATATACAAATTACAATTGAACATAAGGGTGCCTTCAGCATCAGTATGCCGAAACTGATACTAGAGTGTTTTGCAAGAATGCTTCATCTTTTTTCCCCCTTTCTTTTTTACACTAGCTGGTGCTGAAGGCTGAAGTGCACATTAAATTTACCACTGTACAGCCATATTTAAAGTAACCCTGAAGATGGCTTCAACATTTTAGAACGAAATACCTTTTCTTCCATCACATGCTTGCGCCGCAGCCCAGGAGCTTTTTTTGCAGAAAGGTCCAACAACCTTTTTTGTTCACTGGGGTCCTTCAGGTCCAGCCAGGCAGAGATGGAGCGGTTCCACTTAAGTATGTGAACAGTCAAGTGGTGATGGAGAGAAGCATGTCTGAAACAAATAAAAAATGTAGTTTTTCTTACTAAAACTTAAAACATTTGCTTTAAAGAACATTTGTCTGTTCCAGTCTTCCAAACCTGCACACAATATTATTCATTTATCAAATTCATTTACGTAAATCATTATATCTGTCAGAATACTAACCTGCGCTTGAATAGGCTGAAGTCAAGGTCACCAAATGCCTTCTCTCCTATCAAATTTGTCTGTGGCATCCTCCAACTGTCGTCGAACAGCAGCCATCTGTGACATTTTCTGGTGTGCATGTTCTGAGGGGGCAAAGTTCTCACCGCTTGACAGTGGTCGCTGTGCTATGGCTGTTGATGTGCATCCTCCAAACAAGCCTGGAGCAACAAAAGGGGCATTTATGAAAGACTGAAGGACATATGCTCCACCAGGCTTTCCTTTGTTTGACTGTAGCCGCTTTAGATCTTTCTCGACCTCCCCAACATGTTTCTTGAAAGAAATGGCAGTTCTGTCAGGTTCAGCGACTTAATGCCCTGTCAACCGGCAATACCAGCTGAGGAGTTTCACAGGTGGCAGTTTATGCTTTGCTTGAAAGCGTGAAAGTTCTACCAAGAGTACATTTGACGCGCAGAATCGAACACAACAATGTTCGAAATGCAGCAGCTGAGTTTTTGACAGTCCGGCCTTCGTGAGAATATCTCCTATGCTGTCAATGTCTACAGTATCTGCCAAGAATGAGCTAGTCACATCTGAACTCTGTTTTTTAATCTCCCTGACAGCTCTCTCCATCAGTGTTCTTATTCTGCCATTAGGGATGTCATCTCGTCGAAGAATACGATGGACGAACTCCTCTGTCTCGCTCCATGATCTCTTATGTCGCATCTTCAAGAGGTGTATCTGGAGCATATGTTTGTTGTTCACTGATACCTCTATGTTCTTTCTTCTTCCTTTACCAGTCTGGGTAAACACTCTCTCCAAATTTAAAAACTCTGGAGAACTTTCTGCAATTTGGAAACAACACAGGATTAAAAACAATTGATACAACACCTAGACAGTTAACAATGATGTGTGTGTACTGTGTGTCACTGAGAGAGAGAGAGATAGTAGAGCGATGAGTGGGGTAATATTTCACCATATTTGCTTATTTGGTCTTTTCCAACATCCGAAGGGGCTGTCTCAAGCAGTATCTGCTACAAGAAATAAATAATGCTAAAGCGAAACATCTTTTCAAGCAGATGACGGTCCCACTTCCGGTCTAGACTCTCATTCAACACATCATTTTTGATCGCTACTTTACCTGTTTTAAGACCACCATATACCCATGGAATTAATTGAGCATGTATAGAAAACCCCACTTTATTACCTACATTCGTGTTTTGTCTCTTGATTTAAACATACGCCTACAGTTGTGACCAATCTCTCACACACCGCACGCGGTCGTGGCTTCGGACAAAACCGACCACGGCTGGTGTGGAAATATGCACACTACGTCAAACTATCGCACAAACATTACCCAAATCTTAGGTTAAGTCACAATAACACATTGTAGAACCATTATCAAGCAAACAAAACCGCATTTCTTACCTAGATCCCCCCACCCGGGTCTGCCCTGGGGGACTTGGGTGGGGTTAGGTACTTTTTAGTTCCCAGGGTCACCCTGGTCAGCCCCACAGTGTGAGTTTTCTCTCTATTCTGGGGCATGTGTTTCTGTCTACCTGAGGTCCATTCACCTGTATTTGCCTTTTTAAAACTCTCCCTACTGTCTGCACTGCCTGTAGCTCTTGATATTGGATGTGTGTTGCTAAATGGTCTTAGCTTTATTTAGGCCCCATGTGTTAGGTTTATTTAATGTATTTGACCGGCTGGCGACATACATTCAATGTTCTGTTTAGTTGTTTTTTTTCACAAGCAGTGCAGGCACGTCCTGAGAAAGCCTTGTTGCTGTCGGGACGTTAAGCAATGTACAATCAATCAAATCAATCTTACCTAGATCACGCTGGGGATTGCTCAAAACCATCGTGTGTTCGTCGCACGCCATGGCTGCCATTGTGAATAACACGAAAGCGAAATGGCCAATGAGAGGGCTCGCTTTTTGACAAAGCTACTCTTCTCTGTTGAAGCTATCGCGTTTCTGATTGGTCAAAATTAAAGAGAAAAATATGGGCTTTCCCAAAAGTATAGCCTTCTAGGGGTTATTTTTTGAAAATAATATTGAAAATTGCATTTATTTTTTTTAAAAAATCTATTACTGGGCTAAATTTAAGAAAATATTACACTTCTTTATATCAATGTGTAGGTCTGAACTCGGTCAATGGCATTGTGCTATTTTTAGATGTGTAATTTGCATGGAGAGGAGTAGCAAGTCGTTTTCCCAAGGGGGTTGATTTTCGGTTCGCGCGGTACAGTTGCCAACACAGCGCGTTCAGGCCTGAGGGTGCGTTTTTTTAAAAATCGCTGAAAATGATCGGCTGCACTCCCAATAATAAGAAAGATATTTTTAAAAAGAGAAATAGCTCAGTTTTATTGTTGTATGCTTTTGACTGCAATACGCGAGCATTTTGTTACTGTTAGTACAATCGCTGTTTCAAAGATGAGTAAAATGCGTGTTGCGGCACCACTGCGGACGGTCAGCGGCGAGTCCTGCCAGTACCTACTTGTATGTTTAACTGCGCATCATAAATCAGATATAGATATATATTTATGACACCAGCTGTTTCAACCTTTTTTTGTATATAGATTGTGATCCCGTCACTGCCGTTTTCAACAGTACGACCTGACCCGTGTAGGTAGTCGTCATCTGTACTACGCAGGTCTAACCAAAGTGCATACTTGTTTGTCAGGTCTCTGTCACGACACGCCTGACGGGGTCAGGGCGCCGTGGACAATATGAGTGCAGACACTCGAGAAAACCCACCCACTCTAAATAAATAACGCAACGCCAGTGATAAACAAACAAATCCTTTATCACCTACCCTTACTCTAACTCCCACCCCAACCCACTAACGCCCCACACACTCACACATACCCACACATGCACTCATAACGTATTAACACTTAAAAAAGATTAACATATAAAAAATGACTAACAAGTGAAAATGACTAACAGGTGAATATGACTAACAGGTGAATATGACTAACAGACGAAAATGACTAACAGGTGAATATGACTAACAGACGAAAATGACTAACATGTGAATATGACTAACAGACGAAAATGACTAACAGGTGAATATGACTAATACGGCCAACGGCTATACAAGGCGGGTAACTTTGTCTCTGTACAGTGTCCTCTGTCCCACACTAGACAGGGTGGCTCATAACGTAAGAGTACTACCCCTACACCACAGCGCACCGTAGCCGCGCTTGCCCACGCACGCCTGTGACCGACGCTCAGAACGTAGAATCAGCCTGCTGTAGCCCAACGTACTTGTCCAACAGGACCGGCTAGCGAAGGCGTTCCGACTCCCGATGATGCGTCACCGTTGGTCGTGGATGATGAGATCGAAGAACGAAATCTTCGAAGCCAATGATCGAAGCCAATGATCGAAGCCAATGATCGAAGCCAGTGATCGAAGCCAGTGCACTGGAAAAGGGCGCATTGTCAGTCAAAGTGCCAACACAGTTAATTCTGGCCTATTTGACACGCACCTACTCACAAACCACGTGAGTTGTGTCTCGTCTCACCCTAATACCTGCCTTGGCCATATTAAATATACAATCATGGATATGAAAGCTTCCTATGTACATTCAACATTCACCAGGTCCGCACTATTCTATTACACTAGCATTAAGCTAGCACAACCACTTTTGTATAATAACATTGCCACTGCTAAAACCAACATTATCAAAATATCCAGATGTACATACAAAGATATGAAATAATCACCAGCAACCACCCCACGTGACAATCTTATTACATTACATCTAGGACTTAATACCAATATATTTGAAAGGATACCCACTTTAATTCATTTTACAACATGGCCCTTTAAATATACTCACTCGGCGACAGCCGACATAAACTAAATCCGACACCCACCACATTACAACCCAACCTAAAAAACATGGTTAAAGACTCAATTAAAACATTACTAAAAAACTAGACGAACATACCCTTCCGCCCCTATGTACACATTCATACACCCGAGAGCACAGCAGCTAACTGAGAAAAATGGCATGAATTTACCTGTCACTGGTGAGTCCTCCGGCAGGACGAGACAAAACAAGACGAAGACGAACCGGAGGGGTCTTCTGGTGAGTAGCAGCCGTGGTCACAAGTCTCTCGGGACACCCACACCCAGGAACACTGGCCGTGGTCTTGCAGGGAGGGTAAAAGAACCCTCACACAGCTTGTCAAGGGCTCCAAACGAGGCCGCACCCTGACCCAGACTCTCACTTTGCTGGCTAACTCCGCTGACTGACTAATATCCTACTGCTACCTCGCAGGTTAACTTTGCTTCTGAACACTGTTCGGTTTAAAGCTACTTGGCTAAAGCGTGCAACTGCTGTACTCGCTCACTGTTAAGCTTGCTGCACGGGCTTTACGATTACGCTCACACTACGTTTATTAACTTCCCTAAACTAAGGCTATGTACAGAATTCGGCGATCTACATTTATTAACAGAAAAACGACTTGGCGAAAAAAATAAAACAACATGTCACATCCGTTACGTGACATACCCCCCTCCCAGATCAAACACCCGGGTTTGATTACTATATGACTGTCCCAATACTGCTTCCACATTTACGGTTTCTACCACCCTGTCCTACTCAAAAAGTCAGCAGGAACATTTACTTTACCGGCTATGCTTTCCACTCTAATGGAAAATGGCTGCAACTGCAAAGCCCACCTCATCAGTCGACTGCTTGTGGATTTAGCTTGTTGCAAGTACTACAATGGTCTATGGTCTGTCTGTACGACGAATGTCCTACCATACAGATACTGACGGAATTTTTGAATTCCCCACACGATTGCAAGACACTCCTTTTCGATGGTGGAGTAGTTACGCTCTGCTTTGGATAGTTTCTTGCTCGCGCATGCAACAGGCTGTAAACCGTTACCATGGTCCTGACATAATACGGCCCCTACCCCCCCTTCGGACGCATCTGTCTGCAACACGAAGAGACGATCGAAGTCTGGCAACGAGCACACAGGACCTGAACACAGTCGCGCCTTCAGCGTCTCAAATGCTGTCTCACATGCATCGTTCCAACCGATCTGTCCAGTCTTTCCTCCCTTGGTCAGGTCGGTTAGTGGGGCTGCTATGGCCGCGAAGTTAGGAACGAACCGGGGGTAATAATTTGCCAACCCAAGAAACGATCTCACTTGTTTCTTTGTTTGTGGTCGCGGCGCGTCTTTTATCCGCTGCATCTTGTCTCCCTCTGGTTTTATCTGACCGTTACCCACTGTATGCCCCAGATATTCCAATTGCTTGAACCCCAAGTAACACTTAGTAGGTCTGGCCGCCAACTGGACCTCTCTTAGCCTACCAAAGAGCTGGGCAATACACTGTAAGTGACGTTCTTTAGTGGAGGAAGCAATCATGACATCGTCCATGAAATTGCTAACTTCTGTCAATCGCAAAGGTTCTAGTAACCTCCTCATCATTCGGGAAAAGATTGCCCCTGCCGTCTTTAACCCGAAAGGCATTACCTTCCACTGGAATTGTCCTGCCGGTGTGGTGAAAGCAGTTTTCGGTTTGTCGCTCTCTAACATGGGTACCTGCCAGTAGCCTTTAGCTAGGTCTAACTTACTCAAGTACTTAGCCTTGGACAGTAAGGAAAATAGGTACTCCACGTCAGGCATTGGCTCAGCATCGAACACGACCTTTTGATTCAGTTTCCTAAAATCTACACAAAACCTAACAGTGCCATCCTTCTTCTTCACCAAGACGATCGGTGAGATGTATGGGGAATTGGCTCTCCCGATTACTCCCATCTCTAGCATAGCATCCACTTCGGCTTTGACTACCTCTAGCTGAGAATGAGGTAGAGGATATTGCTTCGTTCTCACCGGCACTTCATCAGTCAAGTGGATTTCACACGAGTCTAGTGTCGTCCTCAACGGATAATCTGTCAAAATATCCTTAAACTGGACAGTCAGAGCTTGTATACTAGAATGGATTTCTGGACAGTTAGGATCAAGATGGACGTCGGAGGGTCCTTCAGACACTACCAAAGGAATGGTGGGTACTCCCTTTACCACCATGAATGCCTCTCCCCCCTCATCTTCGTCCTCCTCATCTATCACTACTGTAGCTACTGACACTCGTTCTTGGAACTTTTTCAACAGATTTGCATGGTACAGTTTATTTTTACTGCCCACCCGTACCCTGTAGTCACACTCTCCGACTCTCTCTAGAACTCCGAATGGTCCCTGCCAAGCCATCTCCAGCTTGTTGTGTTTAACTGGAAGTAACAACAAAACCTTGTCTCCTGCACTAAAACTGCGTGGTTTGGCTCTGCGGTCAAAGTGCTGTTTCTGCTTTTTCGAAGCTAGCTTCAAATTCTGTTGGGCTAACCTGCACGTCTCTTCAATGCGATTCCGTAAATCTACTACGTACTGGCTTGCATCTCTCACCTCTTCTCCCATCTGCTCTTTCGCCCTGCAAAATTCTATCAGACTTTCCCCTGACGGAATTGCTCGGCCCTCTTCGGCCAACTTCCTAGCGCGAGCTAGAGTTTCGTCCTGGTTTTGCCACTCTATCAGCTGGGCAGGAGTCACATTGAGATCGGCCTGCTTAACGACTTTCAGCGCGCTCTCTCCTCCCTTTTCTCTCTGAATCTGAGCTCGAGTTTGGACTGCTGCTGCCATAGCACACTCACTGGCATCAATGGATACGGGACTACGTTTCCCATCTGAAAAAGTCACCCAGTTCCCTAGGATTACGTCCGGTCCCATGCGCTCCATTACGATAAGCTCGATCGTCCCTCGCACGAATGGGGAATCGATTTCAACCCATGCAGTCGGATACTTATCGGACTTAGTATGGTCGACGGGATTGACGTCTATGAACCGACCTGTAAGATCCCTGGGTTCTATCCACTTGGCGGCGATCGCACTCATATCCGCGCCGGTATCACGCATGATACGAACTTCCTTTCCCTTGGCTAATCCCCTACTCCACGGGTCGTAGGGCCGGATCGTCCGCATCCCTACGGTCACGGGCTCTGTCATTACGGCTACTGTCTCAGGAGCAATGGTGACTTGGTTAACTGACGCCTTACTCTGACAGTTCCTTGCTAAGTGCCCTGGTTTATTACACTTGAAACACAGCCGTTCCCCAGTCCCCCTGCCTGAACTAGCTGGTTCTGCCCTATGTTCTGCTTTGGTCTCAGGGGGTTTATTCGACCCTTTGTCCTTCTTGAACGGCGGACGAATCGGCCCCCCACCCAATGGACGCGAGACTGCCCGTTTGGTGTCGATATGGAGCTGCGCTAGCTCCGCGGCCTCTTCACCATTCCTAGGACGTTTTTCCCTAACGAACATTTCCAGGTCTGCATTCATAATAGCATAAAGTTGCTCAGACAGAAACATGTCTAGCACTTGTTCTACGTCCTCTATGTTCTTATGGGCTAAAGTGAACCAACGCTTGACTGAGGTCTTCAACCTAACGAACAACTGTGGAAACGTTTCGAGACTCTCCTTTTTGGCTTCGCGAAACTGGCGCCTGTAATATTCAGCGTCACGCCTGAATCTTCTCAATAAGGTCTCCCTCACCACCTCAAAATCTTTCCCTTGCTCTACGGTCAGCCTAAGGTATGCATCACGGGCCTCCCCCTGCAATAGAGGTGCTAACCTGATCCCCCATACCTCTTTCGGCCACCCCTGGGTTTCGGCTACTCTCTCAAAGAGCTGAAGGTAAGATTCCACATCTTCCTTATCCTCTAACGGACGCATCTTGAGCGAGTAATGCTGACTAGACTCCGTAACTGACTTCTTTTCCGATGCTGCTAACTGTAATCTAAGCCGCGTCTCGGCCGCGACGAGCTCTTCTTTCCGTGCTTGTTCCGCGGCGGCTAGCTCCTCTCTCCGTGCTTGCTCCGCGGCAGCTAGCTTACGTTCGGTCAATGCTAAGTCATCCCGCCTAGCTTGCTATGCGGCCTCACGGTCCATCTGGAGCCGTCTCTCGGCTGCCTCGCGGTCCATCTGACGCTGCTTCTCTACTGCCTCGCGGTCCATCTGGAGCCGTCTCTCTACCGCCTCACGGTCCATCTGGAGCTGCCTCTCTAACGCCCTACGCTCTAGGTCACGTTCCCGTTTTTCTTCCTCTCTCCTAACTTCGGACAGGATGAACTGGGTTAGAGCTCCCCCACTAAGTCCTAGGCCCTCTCCTAGCACTTTATACTGCTCATATGGGTTTACCATCACCCCTAACCCCTCTTTACTTTCCTGATCCCTACTGGGTGTCAGTCCTGCTGCAGTGAGAGTACGGGTAAGGGTACTCACCACCGTTTCCTTCCGAGAGGGAGTGGCCAAAGTGGCTCCTCTCTCTCCTGGACCCTCATCCCCTGCACCACCACCCTCGGACTCAGGGTCGTGCCCCGACGTGGCACGGGTGGCCCTGGTATCCCGTTTAGGGGGCATCCTGGTGTGGGTGTCACGGAGGCAGCGACGACAACTGCTCCCCAGCAGGACCCCTGACAAAGAAAAAACAAAACAAATAAATACACAGAATACAAACAACGAATAAGGACTAGACAGTGACAAGAGCCGAAGGGTCCTCACCACTCGGTACCTGAGTAATGAGAGGCAACCACTCATGCCACCCCTCGTTTATGCGCACTGCACTCTCTGGCCGTGGCCCCCTGGCGCAATACGCCCCCACTCCCGCCAACCGCCCGCTAAATCTTACTCGTACCACAACACGAACAAACGGTCACTGGCGCACAAAAATACCCTAATCTACCTAACCTGTTACCTCCCCCTAATCCTTATCCCACCTAATCCTTATCCCACCGCTGCCACCAAATATGTCACGACACGCCTGACGGGGTCAGGGCGCCGTGGACAATATGAGTGCAGACACTCGAGAAAACCCACCCACTCTAAATAAATAACGCAACGCCAGTGATAAACAAACAAATCCTTTATCACCTACCCTTACTCTAACTCCCACCCCAACCCACTAACGCCCCACACACTCACACATACCCACACATGCACTCATAACGTATTAACACTTAAAAAAGATTAACATATAAAAAATGACTAACAAGTGAAAATGACTAACAGGTGAATATGACTAACAGGTGAATATGACTAACAGACGAAAATGACTAACAGGTGAATATGACTAACAGACGAAAATGACTAACATGTGAATATGACTAACAGACGAAAATGACTAACAGGTGAATATGACTAATACGGCCAACGGCTATACAAGGCGGGTAACTTTGTCTCTGTACAGTGTCCTCTGTCCCACACTAGACAGGGTGGCTCATAACGTAAGAGTACTACCCCTACACCACAGCGCACCGTAGCCGCGCTTGCCCACGCACGCCTGTGACCGACGCTCAGAACGTAGAATCAGCCTGCTGTAGCCCAACGTACTTGTCCAACAGGACCGGCTAGCGAAGGCGTTCCGACTCCCGATGATGCGTCACCGTTGGTCGTGGATGATGAGATCGAAGAACGAAATCTTCGAAGCCAATGATCGAAGCCAATGATCGAAGCCAATGATCGAAGCCAGTGATCGAAGCCAGTGATCGAAGCCAGTGCACTGGAAAAGGGCGCATTGTCAGTCAAAGTGCCAACACAGTTAATTCTGGCCTATTTGACACGCACCTACTCACAAACCACGTGAGTTGTGTCTCGTCTCACCCTAATACCTGCCTTGGCCATATTAAATATACAATCATGGATATGAAAGCTTCCTATGTACATTCAACATTCACCAGGTCCGCACTATTCTATTACACTAGCATTAAGCTAGCACAACCACTTTTGTATAATAACATTGCCACTGCTAAAACCAACATTATCAAAATATCCAGATGTACATACAAAGATATGAAATAATCACCAGCAACCACCCCACGTGACAATCTTATTACATTACATCTAGGACTTAATACCAATATATTTGAAAGGATACCCACTTTAATTCATTTTACAACATGGCCCTTTAAATATACTCACTCGGCGACAGCCGACATAAACTAAATCCGACACCCACCACATTACAACCCAACCTAAAAAACATGGTTAAAGACTCAATTAAAACATTACTAAAAAACTAGACGAACATACCCTTCCGCCCCTATGTACACATTCATACACCCGAGAGCACAGCAGCTAACTGAGAAAAATGGCATGAATTTACCTGTCACTGGTGAGTCCTCCGGCAGGACGAGACAAAACAAGACGAAGACGAACCGGCGGGGTCTTCTGGTGAGTAGCAGCCGTGGTCACAAGTCTCTCGGGACACCCACACCCAGGAACACTGGCCGTGGTCTTGCAGGGAGGGTAAAAGAACCCTCACACAGCTTGTCAAGGGCTCCAAACGAGGCCGCACCCTGACCCAGACTCTCACTTCGCTGGCTAACTCCGCTGACTGACTAATATCCTACTGCTACCTCGCAGGTTAACTTTGCTTCTGAACACTGTTCGGTTTAAAGCTACTTGGCTAAAGCGTGCAACTGCTGTACTCGCTCACTGTTAAGCTTGCTGCACGGGCTTTACGATTACGCTCACACTACGTTTATTAACTTCCCTAAACTAAGGCTATGTACAGAATTCGGCGATCTACATTTATTAACAGAAAAACGACTTGGCGAAAAAAATAAAACAACATGTCACATCCGTTACGTGACAGTCTCTTGGCTTGATTTCGCGAACGAAGATTTTATAGGAGTTGCCCACGACGTCTGCAGGCTTGTTCGTGGCTGCGGAGGCCAATCCGAGACAGGCAGGCTCGACCGCAGTGGCTGCAGGGGAAGGTATGGCCAGGGTTCTGAGCTGCGGCATCTCTGTTTTTTCTCCTGAGCCGCTTGTCCTTAAGGCTAGCTCTGTGAGAGTCCTCAAAAGAGACAGCTGCCTTGTAAATGGTGGAGCGCCAGGTGTCACGGTCCGCAGCAAGCGAAGACCACTGGTGGTGGTCGATTTGGCAGGCACTAAGTGACTTCTTGAGACAGTCTTTGTATCTCTTCTTTGGTGCCCCTCTGTCACGGTGTCCAGTAGCAAGCTCGCCGAACAGGGTGATCTTTGGTTGGCGATGATCCTCCATCCTGGAGACATGCCCCGCCCAGCGGAGCTGTGTCCGCAGCAGCAAAGCCTCGATGCTCACAGTTTCAGCCTGTTCAAGGACCTCGACGTTGGTGACAAGTCACTCCAGGTTAAGCCTTGCAGGCCTGGCCGCTTGGCTGCGGAAAGGCTAAGGGAGGAAACCCCTGACATCAAAGCCCCCGTGTCTCCGGGGAAGGCTTTTGAGCCAGAGACTAGGACAAGGATAGTCTGATATAAAACCTACGACCCAAGGACCTCGATGCCATCGTCCCAGCTTGCTAGGCCATGGCAGATGAACCAAGGGTTTAAAGGGTGGGGCCAGTACTGCGCACACTGCACTGTTTGTCAGGTATTAATAATAATAATTACGGTATTTATAATGCGCTTATCTTATAATAATTATAACTCTAAGCGCGCACTCACAACTCACCCACGCATGCGCACGCTTAGACAACAGCTCGCGTACCACAAAAAGTGAAATACATTACGACAGTCGACTTGGGGTGGGGAGTGTGGTGATGTAGTGCTAGAACTGTTGAAAGAGGTGAGTTTTGAGGGCAGACCGGAAGGAGGAGAGAGAGTGTTTCTGACGGTGGGAGAGTGTTCCAGGTGGATGGACTGTATACAGAGAAGGAGCGGGGGCCGAAAGTGCTGAGTTTGGTGCGGGGGATGTGGAGGCGGAGCAGAGGGAGCGGGGAGGAGTGTAGGGGTGAAGTAAGTTTGAGAGATAGGCAGGAGCGCAGCTGTTCAGGGATTTGTAGCAGAGAGACAGAATCTTGTATTGGATGCGTTGGGGGATGGGAAGCCAGTGAAGGAGTTTGAGCAGGGGAGTGATGTGGTCGGATTTTTTCTTTCTGAGGACGAGGCGGGCAGCATTGTTCTGGACACGCTGGAGGGTAAAAGTGGCGGAGTGAGGGAGGCCGGAAAGGAGAGAGTTGCAGTAGTCGATGCGAGATAGGATGAGAGAGACAGCAAGTTTGGTGGCAGCTTCGGTAGTGAGGTATTTTCGGATCTGACTGATGCGGCGGAGGTGGAAATAGCATGCCTGTGCCGTGGCAGAGACAAAGCTGGTCATGGAAAGAGAGGAATTGAGGATAACGCCGAGGTTTTTGGCCGAGTCAGGGAGGGAGACGGGGGTGCTGTCGAGTTAAAGGTGGAGAGAGGAAGAGAGCTGGGAAAGTTTCTGGCGAGTGCCTACCAGCATTGCTTCCGTTTTGTCGTCGTCCAGTTTAAGCTTGTTTGCTGTCATCCAGTTTTTCACGTCTTCGTAGCACTCAGCCGTGCGAGTCAGTAGTGACTGAGTGTTGTCGAGTTTGTCTTTGTCTAGTAGTTGTGAATCGTCAGTGTAGAGGTGGTGGTTTATGTGGTGAGACTGGATGATGTTGGACAGGGGAGAGGTGAAAAGGACCGGGCCCAGGACGGACCCCTGTGGAACTCCGCAGGAGTGTGTGACTGGGTAGGAGGAGACGCCGTCGATGGTGACGGACTGCTGTCTGTCGGAGAGGTAGGAGAGAAACCAGGATTGAGCAGAGTCAGTGATTCCAAAGGAGTGGTGAAGGCGGTGGAGGAGGATAGAGTGGTCTATAGTGTCGAAGGCAGCAGAGAGGTCAAGTATCATAAGAAGGGAGATGAGTCGGTGGAGAGAAGCAGGTCGTTTAGGATATGTAGAAGGGCTGTTTCAGTGCTGTGATGTTTGCGATAGGCGGACTGGAAGGGACTGAGGAGGTTGTTGTCAGTGAGGTAAAGGTTGAGCTGGTTGAGAACAACCTTCTGAAGAAGCTTGGACAGGAAAGAGAGATTGGAGACTGGGCGATAGTTTTTGAGTTCGTTTGGGTCGAGGTTGTGTTTTTTTAGGAGAGGACGGCGGGCTTGAAGATATCGGGGACGGAGCCGTTCTCTAGAGATGTGTTGATGATGTCGGTAATGAAGGGCAGAAGTTTCAGAAGGCCGTCCCGGTAAAGAGAAGCTGGGAGGGGATCTAGTTCGCAGGTTTTGAAATGCATGGACTTTATGGTCTTGAAGACTTCATCCTGAGAGACGGGGCGAAAGGACGAGAGGGAGGTGCCGGAAAAGGGGGGGTCGGGAGGGCAAGGCGGAGAAGGCAGAGTGTCGAGTGTGTTGCGCAGTTTGGATTTTGTCGGAAAAATAGGTGGAAAAAGCGGACAGAAGTTCTTCTTTGTTGTGTGTGCTGGGGAGAGGAGAGTCTTTAGAAGTGCCTAGGAGTGTATTCATGGTGGCGTAGAGGGTTTTGGAAGAAGTGGATTCCAGGATTTTGTTTTGAAGATGTTTACGTTTGGAGTCGGAGATCATTCTGCAGACTTTTGATCTAGTTGTTTGGAAGATATGTCTGTGAACGGTGAGGTCGGATGAGCGCCAGCGGTGTTCCGCTTGTCAGCGTTCGTGCTTGGCCTCAGCTATGTCATCAGTGAGCCAGGGGGAGGGGGGTCGGTTGGGTATGGAGCAGGTGGTGACAGGGGCATGGGTGTCTAGAAGTTTTCGAAGGGAGGAGTCGAGATGGGATGCAAGATTGGGAGAGGAGGCGGGGTCCAAGAGAAGCTCGACAGCTTCGTCGAAGAAGCTCTCTCGGTTGACAGATTTTAGTTTGCGACGAGAGACAAGGAGCTTGGTTTTTTTGGGGGGAGGTAGGTTGAGGGAGACGAGAATAGCGAGGTGGTCAGAGGGAAGCACAGAGGTGGTGTCAGAGTTGAGAAAGAGTTGATCGGAGGTGCGGGTGATGATCCAGTCGAGGGTGTGGCCGAGTCGGTGGGTGGGTTTGGTGATGTGTTGCGTAAGATTGTGGTTTGAAAGTGATGTGCGAAGGCGTTTTGTGTCAGGGTGGTCGGGTTTGTCGAAATGGAAGTTAAAGTCGCCAAGAAGGATGTGTTTTCCGGGTCGTGTGGTGTAGTAGTCGAGGAGGAGGTCGAACTCGGTGAGGAACATGGAGTTTGTGAGTTTGTTTTGAGAGCTTGGAGGGGGGCGATAGATACATGAGAAGATGAGGGACTGGCCAGGGAGTGTTGCTACGGCCTCGACGGATTCAATGGAGGGATGAGCAAAAGGGAGGGACTGAGAGTGAGAGAAGGAGAGGTGAGCGGAAAGACAGTCCCTGTAGATGATGGCAATGCCGCCCCCTCTGGAAGCACGCGGGAAGGAGGCCAGGCGGTAGCCACTCAGAGTGACGCTGGTGATGATGGGTTCATCGCCAGCTGAGCGGAGCCACGTTTCAGTGATCACAACAACATCTAGATCATTGTCTAGAATGAAATCTGAAATCACGTCGGCTTTGCCATCTTTGCAGACAGACTGTGCATTGAACAGACACAGTTTTAGGTTGGATGAAGCCAGAGGTGCCTACCTTACGCGCTGGCTCGTAATTTTACGCATTTTCGGTTCAAGTTACGCGAATACGACTAGCTCCTCCAAAATACGCAATTTACGTGGGGGGGGGGGGGGCGGGGGCCTTTTTTTGTGAAGATCGACCGCTTTATATAGGCTTCTCAGCCTCTGGAGCCAGAGACTATGTCACTGGGCTTTGGCGTGTAGTCCGCTAGACACTGACTAGCCAAGGCAGCAAGAATACTCGCACACAGCGCGCCAAGCGTGCACTGAAACTCTGAAGTCTGACTCGCGGGTAGTAACTAGCGATAGCAGGGGGCTCCTCTGCTACAAATGCATGCAACGTGTGCAGAAAGGACTTTGGTGTTGCTCACAGTGGCGCGTACAAAAGTATGATATTCAAAGACATTTGGAACCCGCTGGGCATAAGGCCAAGGCAGTAGTACATCCCAAAGCTGACATAAAGCACTTTTTCGTTAACCCGTTCGGCCCGGCAAACTGCTGTACTGGTTGGCGGTCTCGTATACCGTGCAGCCCAGAAAACCGCTAGGTGTTTTATATCGCGCACCCGGTGATACGCGAGCCTCGCCGCGCGTGTGGTGACCTCGCCCGTCGCACTGACACATCATGTTTAAATTGCAGGGTCCTGACAGTGCGTGCATACTTTTGTACATGGTATGCAGTCAGCTTTGCAGTGCTAGCATACGCATTACGGTCAAAATGGCGAGTGAATGTGTAGATATTCGGAGTGATAATATTTTGTGTTTGGAGACATGGTTTCAAAAGCAGATAGCTTTGATGTATTGGGACACGTGTGCCCACCTACCGCGTGGCAGCATTACCACGTGTTGGCAGTGTCAGCTGGAGCGATCGACGGTTGAGGCACTGACAAAGGCAATGACGTACGGCTTGATTCTAAAGCTGAATTTGGAGGTTCTACTTGATATTCCGTTTCTCTGATGCTACACCTTGGTGCACCTGTAGGCGACTCTGTAGACACTGACACACATTGGTCACACGTGTAGTACATGCATTGTCTTTACAACACTGATACTTCCATCCGATCGTGTATGAGACACAACATCGTTCAATGCCGCTTATTACATGTTGTCTAGACTGTGGATATACCGTACAGTGGCAGGTGTAAACATTGACATCTGGCGACCAGGTAGGAGACTTACAGTGTATCGGCATACTGGAAATGCATGGACACTAATGTGTCGCAGTAACAGATCCCCTTTTTACTGATGCATGTTTATTGTTAAGTAACAGCTACCTGTCGTGCACGAAAGACATTTTTGGCTCACGTGCGAAGTAAAAGTGAGTATGTTCTGAGACTTTAACTTTGGCATTTTCTCGGAGAATATTGAAGCTACAGTCTTCAAACTTGGCCCAAGGATACTTTGTGGCAAGACCTTTCTAAACATGCAGTTTTAGTGACAGTTTCTCACAAAGGTCAAGGTCATAGAGGATCAGGACATATATAAATAGCTATTTTGGGACATGTTCTCAAATACTATTCACAACTTCAAACCCAAACTTGGTACAAAGATACCTGATGAAAAGACCGTTATATGAACACTAATTTCGTTGATCCCTCGGAAAAGTCGAGGGGTCACAAGAGCTGAAGAAATATGTCTAAAATGACCATATTTCCCCCCCCCCCCCCCCCCCAAAAAAAAAAAAAAAAAAAAAATTTTTTTTTTCGCAAATACTAATACTATTCACAACTTCAAACCCAAACTTGCTGCAGCGATACCTGATATTGTGTGAATAAAATAACTAACAGTATGGATAAATGTCTTTATTTTTAATTTGTTTGCTGTGGTGTATTTTTTTCGTTGCGTGTTGCGCTGAAATGATTACACAAAATACACATTTTTAAGCAGCCCATTACACAAAATGGTCTAAGAGGGGTAGGCACCTCTGTGAAGCAGAAGAGGAAGAAGGAGAAGAAGAGGATGAAGGAGGAGGGGGGAAAGAGGAGGGGAGGGTGGAGGAGGAAAAGGGGAAGGAGAACCGGGCATGAAAGAGGATGCGAGAGGAGGGGGGAGGGGAAAGGGGGAGAAAGGAGAGGAGGAAAAGATGAGGGGGGGGGGGGTGAAGGGGAGGAGAAAGGGGGGGAGGGGACGAGGAGGAGAAAGCAGGTGAGGGAAGAGGGTGGGGGAAGAGGCGGCCGAGGAAAGCAGGGAGCGGTAGATGAGGAAGAGAGGAGAAGAAATGGGAGAAGAAGGAAGGGATGGAGAGAAGACTAGGAGGCGGAAGGGCATAGGAAAGGGGAAAGAAGTGTGTGGTGGTGAGTCGTGCCTTCTGCTGATTCCACCCCTGCGGCCTCTCTTTCGCAATCGGATGCCATGTAAGGCATCTGCAACACTGTCGTAGGCACCGGCTCCCCACCCGGGTCTGCCCTGGGGGACTTGGGTGGGGTTAGGTATTTTTTAGTTCCCAGGGTCACCCTGGTCAGCCCCACAGGGTGGGTTTTTCTCTCTATTCTGGGGCATGTGTTTCTGTCTACCCTTTGTCCATTCACCTGTATTTGCCTTTTTAAAACTCTCCCTACTGTCTGCACTGCCTGTAGCTCTTGATATTGGATGTGTGTTGCTAAATGGTCTTAGCTTTATTTAGGCCCCATGTGTTAGGTTTATTTAATGTATTTGACCGGCTGGTGTCATACATTCAATGTTCTGTTTATTTTTTTTTTTTTCACAAGCAGTGCAGGCACGTCCTGAGAAAGCCTTGTTGCTGTCGGGACGTTAAGCAATGTACAATCAATGTACAATCGTAGGCACCGGCCACGCAGTAGGTGGCGTGGCGACGTAAAGATAGCAGTTGTTGGCGTGTGTATCTGATGAGCATGATTGTTTGTGAGGACAAGAAAGAGAAAGACGGGACGAGGGTGCAGTAGGGTGTGGGTAAGAGTGTGTCTCTCGGTGTGTGTTTGAGCGGTGTGGTAAGGGAGCGACCTGAAATACGCAAGGGAGATCAAGTACAGTAGGTGTGTGTGTGTGTGTATTGACCAATCCTTTTGTCATACAGATGTAGATCTTTGCAAGCCATGTTTGCAGGTTTTTCCCTAAGTCTCCCACCAGCAAAATACTTTGTGATCTCATCGTAGTGCTGATAACGTTGCATTCCTGAAGCAAAGACTTGATTAGGGCGGCCTTCGATTGTACAGGACAAATGTGTACTTTTCAGATTGTAGAATTTTTCTGAATCTCTTTTGTATGGACTTCCTGGTTCAACGAACAACATGAGTATGCCTTTCAGTGACCTAGCAGGTGTGTTTAGGTTGATGTTCCACATTGGATCGCTTTTGTCTTTATGAATCAAACTGTGCCTTATAACATGATCATAATAAATCGGCAGTCTTGACTGGTACTGATTTTGAATAAGAGTAACTAGATGAGCATGTGTGACAATTTCATATTCCAAAGAGATGTTAGATATCTTATATGTTGCGTCTGTGTCAGTTGATTTAATAACTTTTGAGTACTTACTTACTTACGCCTGTCACCCCTACCCGGGTACCCCACCCGGGTCTGCCCTGGGGGACTTGGGTGGGGTTAGGTATTTTTTAGTTCCCAGGGTCACCCTGGTCAGCCCCACAGGGTGGGTTTTTCTCTCTATTCTGGGGCATGTGTTTCTGTCTACCCTTTGTCCATTCACCTGTATTTGCCTTTTTAAAACTCTCCCTACTGTCTGCACTGCCTGTAGCTCTTGATATTGGATGTGTGTTGCTAAATGGTCTTAGCTTTATTTAGGCCCCATGTGTTAGGTTTATTTAATATATTTGACCGGCTGGCGACATACATTCAATGTTCTGTTTATTTTTTTTCACAAGCAGTGCAGGCACGTCCTGAGAAAGCCTTGTTGCTGTCGGGACGTTAAGCAATGTACAATCAATCAATCAACCTACCCGGGTATAGGCCGTCGACGAGAGACCTCCAGCAACTCCTGTCCTGTGCTTCTCCTTCAATTCTACTCCAGGTGGTTCCCAGTCTCTTGATGTCTGCTTGGAGGAACTTCTGAGTAGTCATTGAAAATTAGTTCAAAACTCAGACGGTCATTCAGTGCTCCTTGATAATAAGACAAATGTGCTGTTACGATTTCGAATTCAAGTGGAATGCAAAACCTATTTCCGTATGTTTTGGCCACAATAACGTCCTTGACTTCTGTTGTTGATTTATCATCTGAATCGATTCTCAGTTTAGCAACGTTAGCAGACTGTATGCCTTGATAAATACAATCTTCTTGTTCTTCACTTGTGAGCCAAAGATCTTTGTAACAGTAGAACACATCAGCGTCATCCAGGCTAAACACTTCCTGGCTTTAACTTTATTAGTCTTAATAATTGCTCTGCCTAGGTTGTCAACTAGTGTTCTGTTTGCGTCGTCTGACGAAAGTTCAATATTAAAAGCAAGGCGTGCAGTACCAGGAACAATAACGTCATTGGGACCTAGGTTCGGAAACTTTACAGCAAGAGTTTGGTTCTGGTCTATGGTGCTAGGATTGTTTGTGATGACAATTGATTGCCTAATGCTCTTAACACCAAGAGGTTCATGTAGTTTTCTATATGGGTCTAACTTCGATCCGTAAGACGATGTCATTTTATTATGCAAAAATCAAAAAAATTAAATTAATAGAAACAATGGCAGCGGGAGGATTTGATCATGATATTGAAATGGATGTCATGGATGGCTATGATACTAGTGCAACAGATATGACTGGAATGGTAAATACTTCTAGTATGTATCACAAACTGTTAAAAGAAAAGTAAACTCATTTTATGATAGTGTTGGTGTGCGCCCAGATGTTATAGATCCTAATCAGTTTGAACTTGATAAAGGCCACTTATTTGTAAATACAGACAAAGGAAAAGTACAATTGACTTATAAAAAAGATCAAGTGAAGTTTAGAGCGTTAAGTACAGTCAAAACTGATGTAGGTGGTGAGGCAGCACTACAGCGTTACCTTGGTGTTGGTAGTAAGAAGTTACCACCACAAATTGCTAGTGCTCTTCATGACATGCAAACAGGGTTGCCAACAGGACAAGAAATTGAAATGACAGAATTAAAAAGACTGCAAACAAGGTAATACAAGAAATTTAATTTACAGAAGGACAAATAAATGAGGCTATGAAAACAATTGGTGACTCTCCTTTAACCATGCGAGAGTTAGTGGGATTGGATAAAACACTGCAGTCAATAAGAGGTGAGCTTGTCAATAATGTAGCCAAACTAGGCGAGCTTGATAATCACATAGAAAGAGAAAAAGAAAAACTGGCTGAAGCAGACATTGGGAATGATGCTATTGAAATAAAAGAAAGAATACAACACAGATTAAATGATTTGCAGATAGAAAGATCAGTGCGACTAGAAGTGATTGAAATTGGGAAAGAAAAACTGAAAACACAGGTCAACATGATTAGAAAAACTATTCAGAAAATACTTCACGAGGCCACAACTTTGGCTGAGAGATTGAAAACACTTTTCAGAGAGCAGGGTATCACTATTGCAAGTTTAATTACTGCTCTTGGATTTATTATCAGTATTGTAGTATTAGCTGTAGCTGGAGGTGGCGGGGGTGGTGGTGCGCCTCCTCCACCAGCACCTCCAGCTCCGACTAACCCAAAAGATCTACAGGTATGGGTAAAAAAACAGTTGTCTCATATATCAGACTTGCTTAAGAAATTGGCTGTGAAAACAATGGATGCTTTGCCAGGCATAATAGGAAGTGTTGTCAGTTGACTGATCAGTACAGCAGCAAAGGTAGTAGGGTTTATGGCTGAGCATGTGTGGGTCTTTTTGGTGACAGTAGGAGGGTTAATAGTGGGTTATTTAATGAAACAGGTAAAGAAATAATATCCCTAATCCAGTAAGGCCTATTACCGAAAGGACCGGAGCTGAAGGGGCTGTTGTTTCTGCCTGTACAGGTGTAGGTGTCTGAGCTGGTGTGGGCGCCGGGTCGGTGTTGTTACTGTCTGTACAGGTGATGGTGTGACTGGCGTTATTAATGGATTTAATGGTTGTAGATGTGTGGTTGTTGGACTCAAGTTTACTGATTGAGTCCTAATTTCTGATCACATCCTGCAACAATTATTTCATTATTATAATTTGTTATTGTCCCCATTTGGAGTTGAAGGTCAGATGGCAACATATATAACCCAATGCCAACTACAAAGTCAACTTTTGATCTAGCATATCTGAGAACGTCTTGGTAGCGTTGTATGCTTGATGGGAGATCTACTACTGAGTTTACCGAGTCTTCAAGGTTTGCAAGAAACTGTTTTTGTGCTTCAAATTTTCCACTCCCGTTTAAAATGTTTGATTTTGTTTGAGCTTGAGCGTCTAGTATACATCACATATACGTTCTGATAGACTCATTAATGCGTTCGACTCCTGCTTGTGTAAACCCATCACTCCTGTCTAAGACGAATGTGGTCCAGGCATTAGACAGTTTCTGTTCAATTGATCCTAACCAGACTTCAGATTTTTGTGAAAATGAAGTGTAACCAGGGTAGTAATCTTGGGGGTATTGTCCGTGACTCATAGCATAATATAATGTTCCCATGCCGTTGTGATCATCAAGTTTTTGTGCAAAGTCATACTTTGTACTGATGTTAAATTCATTGCAGATGCGTTCAAATGCTTTCAAATCCTTTGGGTTGTTAAAACAGTTAAAACTGGATTCAGTAGGCAAAGGGGCATGGAGTTCCGACAGTATTCATCTAAGCTGGTAATACGTGTAAAAATGATACACAGACCTAATTGGTTTGTTTGAGTGATTTAAATGGTCTGTAAAAGAAACACCGCAGCCAGTAGTTGAACACAGTATAGCAAAGTTAAGCTAGTTTTGAAACATCTGTAGTGGGCTTGAGGACCACTTTCTTGCAGTTGCATCATCTGTTATTGGTGGGTTTAGGTAATGGTCATACGGATTCGGCACTTTCACTTGAAATAAATCTCCTTCAGACAAAACTATATCGAGCTGATTTAGCTGAATTATTTTCTGATCATAAGTTCGCGCGACATTTTACTTGGCATCTACATTAAATTGAAACGCATTTGTAGTAACAATTGTTGGTGATTTAAATTCCATTATGGTTTTTTATGTGATAATAAATTTTTTTATAACCTTAACAAATCTTGACACAAGCAAACCAGTGATGTTAACTAATGAGATTGATAATTGTGATGGTAGCAAGGCTGTAGCTATCTATGAAATGTTCTACACTGTAAAGTGGTTTAATGTAACAGATGATAACAAGTTTTCATGTAAGTTATAGCATCACTGGTAATATTGGAAAGCCTTTGACTTTCTTGAGATGCATACTGGCTGGAACTGCTCCCTATTGTGAGAGTGAAGTTATTAGATTTCCTAATTTACAGTTTAAAAAATTAGGTGCCAGTTTCTTTGAATCACTGTGTATATATCTGTAACTAATCAAGATGGTAAACATGTTCAGATGCATGATTTTAGTGTTGTGTTGGAACTTACGCCTGTCACCCCTCCCCGGGTATAGGCCATCGACCAGAGACCTCCAGGGACTCCTGTCATGTGCTTCTCCTTCGATTTTACTCCAGGTGGTTCCCAGTCTCTTGATGTCTGCTTGGAGGTCTCGACGCCAGGTGTTTCTTGGCCTGCCTCTTTTCCTCTTTCCCTGGGGGTTCCATGACAATGCCTGCCTAGTGATACTGGAAGCTGTCTTTCTCAGACTGTGACCAATCCATCCCCATCTTCTTCGCCCAATTCCATTCTCTTCTGTTATCTGCTCTGTTCTCTCCCAGAGTCTGACGTTGCTGATCTTCTCTGGCCAGTGGATTTTCAGTTGTGTTGGAAGTTAAATAAATTTTATTTTTGCTGAATAAAAAATGAGTGCTGGTCCAAAGACAAGAATTATTCCAGTTGCGTGTCCAGTAACAGAGTTAAAGGATTTGGCTGACGTACATGATTTTGATAAAGAAGGAGAGGTAGGAGAAGTGTAGTGTCTTCAACTTGATTTCTTCAGATTGTACAGACGAAAGGTAATTGACGATGTGAAAGATGGCGCTGAGAGACCGTTTCCTAAACTTAGTCAGATTCGTGATGTTACTGTACCTACTCCTGTAAATAATGTGCTCTACAACTTAAAACATGTGGGAAATAAGTGGGTAGTTATTCCTGCTCCTTCTCCGCTTTTGCCTGAACTCATTGACTGGGATGTAAAGTTTGTATTTATCAGTCCTTATGTATATTATACTGATGAAGGAGCCTTAGTATTTAGAAAAGTTGTTAACTCTGAGCCAATGCTTGCGAGTCTTGTGCCGAGCTATTTCGTAGACACCAATAGCAGAGAAAAAATAAAACTGCAGGAGTATGGAGTTAGTTATTTGGGTTTAACACCGAGCAGACGACTAAGGCCATCTCACGGCAGGGGGAGTATGGAAAATGAAGGTATCTTATTACAAATAGAAAGGGTAGATCAGATACTACTATTGTGTTTGTACTAGCAAACTTTACCATAGCTAGAGAAGCGACAATAGTTTTTGGAATTACCATGAGATCTGTGGATGCTGCAAAAGAAGCAGATATCGCACAGGGAATCAAACTTACGTGGGATAGCACAGCAGCAGAGTCAACAAAGGTTATTGCTATTCGAAAAAGCATAGATATAGAAGTTTTGAGTAGTATCCCCACTGTTAAGGTAGTGATCGATAAACAACTCTAGTTTTTCTAAGTTACATAAAACTGGAACACATAGATCTTGTTTCGTTTTATTACGCTAGCAAATTGTATCACTTTGAAGAGTTGCAAAATGCATTCAATGATTAAATTTTAAACAAATATTTGCCATTAAAAAATGCCACCACTGTATCCACAAATAACGTCTGAGCCGATTGTGTATGATGAAAGATTACAGGCAGATTCATTCCGTTTAATGAATATTACAGAAGTGTTGAAGTATTTGGAAGGAGAACAGGCAAAATACTCCAGGTGCAAAAGACGATATAAAACAGTTTTCAATTCTGTACACAACACATCAATGGCGGTGGGTGTGGTTTCAGTTGGATTATCTGTCACTGGTTTAGCTCTGTTTGCGACGGGAGTGGGTAGTGTTATAGGAATTGCTGTTGAAGGTGTTAGCGTTGCCACAAACCTGGCATGCTTTGGTATGGAAGCCCTTAACAAAAGATTTCATACAAAGTTGCAGAAGCATGAAGCATCGAGTACGCTCGCAGGAGCTAAGCTGAGCAGTATGAAACTTATTATCAGTAAAGCATTAGGTGATAATAAAATTGACGATCATGAATTTAAGAGAGTGCAGGATGATTTGGCCAATTACAAACAACAAAAGTCTGAAATTCAGAATAAGATGTGTAGTCAACCCGTGAATGTTGAAGAACTAAAGAAATCTTTTTTAGAAGAAGGGAAAAAGATAGGGGTAGAAGAAACAATAAAAAAAAGTTCAAAGACTTTTAAGCAAGTAAAGATCAGTTTTGGTAATCATTCATTAATTCTGAAATATTCTTCACAAAGAGATGTCATGCCTTTCACGTCTGCCCATTTGACGCCATCCGCCCCACCACCAGAGTATTACTGAGAAAAAAAGTTTTTTTATTGTCTTTGTAACTTGGGAAATCTGTCCGAGTAAGTTGTTGACTGGAGTCAAGAACTTATAAGAACTTATGTTAAGACACTTATAAGAACTTGTTTTAAGTCACTTATATGAACTTGTGACAACTAACTTCAAAGTTAACTTCAAAGTTGCTTGTAAGTTGTAGGTAACTTTGAAATTAGATATCAAGTAAGATCACGTTATTCTAGAAAGTTACATGAACAGTAACTTCATAAGTTTACTTCACTCAGTTATTCACAGGTCCAAGCAAGGCTGTTATTTTTTTTTTTTTTTTTTTTTTTTTTCATTATAAAATGAACCAAGACGAATTACTTATTCTAAGCGATATCTGTGCTTTAGAGAACAAAGACTTAGACTCTTAAAAAACAGCATCTTCTCTCTGTAGTTGTTTCCGGAAAATCAAAAGCTTTTCTCGGAAAACAATACATGACAGAAGATATAGAATCTCTCACTGCTGACGAGCTAATCAAACTACATGCTAAATATGAAAATCACATTGCTTCACTAATGACCCGTGATTTGAGTCGATCTCTCGTCCGTCTATATACAAAAGCTCTAAGTCACTTCCTACCTGTTATAACCCCACCCGGGTCTGCCTTGGGGGACTTGGGTGGGGTTAGGTATTTTTTAGTTCCCACGGTCACCCTGGTCAGCCCCACAGGGTGGGTTTTTCTCTCTATTCTGGGGCATGTGTTTCTGTCTACCCTTTGTCCATTCACCTGTATTTGCCTTTTTAAAACTCTCCCTACTGTCTGCACTGCCTGTATGGATGTGTGTTGCTAAATGGTCTTAGCTTTATTTAGGCCCCATGTTGTAGGTTTATTTAACGTATTTGACCGGCTGGCGACATACATTCAATTTTCTGTTTAGTTTTTTTTTTCACAAGCAGTGCAGGCACGTCCTGAGAAAGCCTTGTTGCTGTCGGGACGTTAAGCAATGTACAATCAATCAATCCTACCTGTTATACTGACAGTCTGTCACACGATCTTGAAAGCAACCCCATAGTTTCAATTGGCAAATTAGCATGTCTTATGTTTTTTCAAGTTTGGGAATTACCTTGCACCTGTGGTAACCTTGCTTGTTACTGGGAGTCATATTGATTTTTCTAAAATAAATTTTAAAGAAGAAGAAAATGGACGAGATCCAGACAACTCCACAACCGAGTCCTGTCTTGACTCAGGTTCAAATGGTGACTAAGGTTAAAAGCCCAGGTCGGATAGAGGCCGGAAAAAGATTAGCTGAATATAACAGACAAAAAAGATACAGCTTCAGGCATTAACAGAAAAGGCTTGTGTAACTGACCCACCGTCAGGACCACCAACAACACCAGTTCCAGCACAGGTGTCACTACCATCAGGACCAACACCTTCAGACCCTCAGCAAAGTGAGAGACTATCAACTGAGTCTAAACCTCAAATAACAAAATATATAGTTGCTGGATTTGTTGTCAGATTTGGTTACGTAGGTTACCAATTATGGAAAAAATACAAACCACAGACTCGAACAGTGTCCAAAAAATCAGACACTCCATCATCAAAACCAAAAGTCGCCACATTACCAGCAACACCCAAAGCCGTTGACCCATTTCTTATGCAGTAAATAAATTTATTATTTTAATTTTTGTGGCATAAAAAAAAAATGAGCGACGCAAAGAACATAATGAACCTCATCTATCACTCTGCCGTAATCAGTGGGCTAACCGTTGCTTATTGTATGCTGGGAAAATTTTTTCTCAAAATGAAATCGGCAGACCTTGGTAGATTAGACTTTGAAGACAGTGCTAAACTAGTAGCAGTTGTAACAGCGTCAATTGTAACAAAAGACTTTCTTGTCAAGCAAGGAATTATTCCAGAAAATGTTTCTATGTAATAAAAAATATGGCAACTATAGCTATTATGATTGGCGGTGCAGTTGTTAATGCATTGGCATTTGGCGGATCAAACTATCTCTTTTCAAAAATGGGTAGAGAGGAATCTGCAGAAGAAATGAAGCGTCACAATGAGGCATCTGAAAAACTTGCACAAGAGCAACAAGTTTATGAAAAGCAAAGAATAGAAAAACTTGATTTCATCAATGAAAAACTCAGGCTTGAAGGTCACGCACAGCATACATTTTCTAACGTTGATGACACGATCAAAGAATATTTTCTTGTTACTGGCGAAGACATGACCATCCCACAGCCAAAACTTAGCGACTATTACCAGCCAAGCTAAGAACAAAGAAACGGAGAAGTAATATTTGTTCTAGTAGGAATGACATTTGTATATTTTACTGGGGTTTTTATTGCTAGAAAAAATGACCGACATCGGAGCCAAAGCCATTGCTAAACTATCAAAAATATATTACTCTCCAATTGGGTACTGGAAAAGAAAAACCGCAATAGAAAAATTATATGCCGCTGTGGGTGGAGATGTTACACTCGAACAAATAAGACAGTGGCTGCAAAAACAAGCAATTTGTCAAATATATTTACTTGCTCCAAGAAAAATAAGACCTCATTTTGAAAATACTACCCCTGATGTATTACGATTGTGGTTGTGTGTTCTGTGAGAGCATGCATGTGTTAATCATAGGAAACGATCCGATATTTATTTGAGCTATCATGGTTACATATCACGTACCTTTTCAGTAAGATTCTCTATTTTTCCCGCAGATAGCGGAATTGGTTTTGTTATGATACGCTAAGTTTAGTCCGGAAGCTTCTAGCAAAGTCGCACGGAGGATAGCGGTAGTAGAGCTGCTCTATTTTTAGCCATAGTTGTTCTCTGTGCGCGTGAATTTAGCAGCCGTTTTTTGTGTGTTATGAAAGGTCGTGAACGGTGTGACATACTTTTGTGTGACGTCTTTTCACACCAGGATTTGGGGCTGAAATGAGCAGTCAGATTTTTGTAGACTATTGTAGTTATTCTAGAAAGTTCATTTTTTATTAACATTTATGAGTTTCGGTTACGTGTTCCGTTCTGATTGGTTGCGTTGTGTAAATTCGGCAGATTGTTCTGGAAAATTGTTTTACTATAAAAGTTGGTGCTAAGAAGCACGTCTGTACATTGTCATGCATTGTCAGTTGTAGGGACACACAGTTTATCGTAGGTACGTGGCCCGTATAGGGTGTACATTGTGAGAGACGCGGCGTAGCGGGGGTGTACGTTGTGTGAAGAACTTTGGGTCGCCAGTGTTGAAATTTGCAGAAGAGAAGACATTGTATCAGTGTTGGTGCATTTGGGAATGCATTATGTGGAGATCGCATCGCTGAATTAAAATATTGTTGGAACTGTTACTCCAGTGTAGCCTACATCCTTAAGCCACGTGTGATGGGTTGCAGCTGAACGAAGTTTATTTAAAAGAATCTTATGTGCGTGTGTCTGGTGTGTTTATCATACTACGACTACGACTCCATCACGTAACAACCCCACCCGGGTCTGCCCTGGGGGACTTGGGTGGGGTTAGGTATTTTTTAGTTCCCAGGGTCACCCTGGTCAGCCCCACAGGGTGGGGTTTTCTCTCTATTTTGGGGCATGTGTTTCTGTCTACCCGAGGTCCATTCACCTGTATTTGCCTTTTTTAAACTCTCCCTACTGTCTGCACTGCCTGTAGCTCTTGATATTGGATGTGTGTTGCTAAATGGTCTTAGCTTTATTTAGGCCCCATGTGTTAGGTTTATTTAATGTGTTTGACCGGCTGGCGACATACATTCAATGTTCTGTTTAGTTGGTTGTTTTTTTTTCACAAGCAGTGCAGGCACGTCCTGAGAAAGCCTTGTTGCTGTCGGGACGTTAAGCAATGTACAATCAATCAATCAATCCATCACGTAACATAATGACACCCATCAAATGGATCTTCTGTTCTTGCCGCATGATACAATAAGAAAGAAACAATACAAGTATGCATTAACTGTTGTAGATGTAGCTTCACGGTACAAGGATGCCGAGCCCATAACTGACAGGAATGCTACCGTGGTAACCACAGCGTTAACAAAAATATATAGTCGAGGCCCTTTGAAATACCCTAGACTTGTTCAAGTCGATGACGGATCTGAATTCAAGGGCGCTGTTAATCAGTTATTTGCAAAGCATGGAGTGCTAGTGAGTCAAGGCATACCTGGCATGCACAGATCACAGGCAATTGTTGCCTTATCAGAGAGACTTTTCAGCTATCAGTATTCAAAGGAACTCATGCATGACGCACGTAACACTGAGTGGGTTAAGAGATTACCATCTGTGATAAAAGCAATGAATAACGAGGGACATCCAAAACCCACCGATGCTATTAAATTAAAAACAATACCGCCTGCGTCAGAAATAAAAACAACACCGCCTGACACAAGTTTGTTTACAAAACAGGTAATATATCTATATCAACCCAGCGAGACCGAGAATGACATCAGACACAGGGCAACTGATCCAATATGGTCCACGTCTGTTCACAATATATAAAAAAATAGTCCCTGGCTCTAACGCGTCAATTTATTATCTATATGAGCCTGCCCCTCAGAGGGCATTTGTCAGAGAAGAATTACAGATTATTCCCCCAGACACTGTTACTCATTTCACTAACTAATTCATCGATTAGTTCGTCAACTAATTGATCAGCTAATTTTTTGCAGATAACTTGAGCCTGTAATGCCCAGGTGCATAAGCCCGTTTCCTTAGTGTGAAACACACGTTTTGTGTCCCCAACTGCAAGTGACTTTTTATGTGTTTGGATCATTTCAAGATTATGTTTGTTTGATCTCAGTGACTTGTTTGGATAATCCGGCATTAGTTCTCCATCCAAAACTTGCTTGTAATGCTCATGTCGGATATCTTTATTTTTTATCACTGTTTTTTTGATACCTTTGGCTTTGGACTGACTGCCTTTCTGGTGCAGTATGGAATACATTTTTGATCTCAGTCCAACGTACTCAACTATAGGCACTCCATTTAGTTCATCCTTAAACTTTCCAGACACTTTCTTGTTTTGTGTGCTGAACAGTGGGTGATCCTTAGGGTAGTCAGACGTGTCATACATATGCAACTCTGTTTTCATGTCTTCATAAAAGTCTTCAGTAGGCACGTCTGTGATCATAGAGTCAGTGTCCGTGTATAGCAGTCGACACTCAGGATACTTTGGTTTGAAGTAATCATAGTAGAATTCAAGTATTAATAATTTTGATAACTCAAGTATTGCCATACCAATGAATACTGGCTTGTCCATTTTAACAATCTTTTTTTTAAGTGACACTGCATACAATGACGGATGAAACTCTTTATACCCTGTGTATTGTGGCTTGCCTGTAAGCTTAATTGCACCTGATTCAGTTGTGACCAGTCTCACATCTTTGCGGTGATGAGGATTTTCCATTGTCTTACCAAAAAAGGCATTGTTCATCAGCTTAAAGAAGACTTTGTCAAATGCAGTGTTGCCGTCTCTTGCACGAAGGGTTGTGTTTTTCATTATGTAATCTTTCATAAAAGCACTTTGGTCAAATTCAATGCCTCTGTGAACTTTCTTTAGCACTAACCCATGCCTGATGTAAAACTGTAGTAAGCGATAGTGACAAACGTAATTGAATTTGTCATTCAAATTTGGCACAAGTTTAGTGTCTTCTTTTTTCCCAGTCATACTCATTTTCTCAACAGCTAATGGATAATCATTGTGGTAATCATGTAGGTGGTGCGGGTACTCCAGGTCGACTTCAAAGATCCAACCTTTTACATCATTCTGGTCTTTGACAAATCATGCAGACTAAAGATTTTCAAGGGCAATAATTCACACATCGCGAATCCATACAAATTATTGGCGTCAAGGTACGTAATAAATGACCTTGACCTTGCGGGGTCAAAGTTCCGGTCATCAAGATATTTGTTGTTGGCTTTGGCATAGTTGTTTGCGGCTATACTAATGCCTCTCCTCAATCCACGTTCCACCATTTCGTCCATCATACGATCAGACAACAGGTCTATAGTTATCTTACTAGATTTCAAAATGCATCCAATGTCATGCCAGGACTAGTTATGTAACAGGCTGGGTCAAGACCATAGTGCAATAGACCCTTTTCACGATAACTTTCAAATACGTCTGCTAGCAAGCAAACATCAGCTTTCAAGTACTGGTCATGGTAGTCACCAATCGTTTCACACCCTAGTTTACCGCATGCATCGAGAGCATGTAGGTATTCAGCATCAGAAATACCTTTACCATTTAGTGTAGAATAAAATTTCTCTTTTGGAGGTAGTCTCCTTTCCTCAAACACAACCCAGTGATTAATGTACTCGTAGGGGTAGACCCCTTTCTTGATCAACTGAGGCTCAAAATATTTACTTGTTATTGGAAACTCAGTCAGACCATCTGCCAGAGTAGCAAGCCCTAAAGACAAATGTTGCATGGAGTCATAAAGTGCTAATTTGTTGTCCAGCCTAAAAGTCAAGTATTTCTCAGTTGTCTGAGCAATACAACTAATTTTTTTGTCAGACTCATCCACAGCCTTTTCCAGATACAGTACTACCTGACTATACAGTTTCTGTTAAAAACTCAGCTGCTGCATTTTTGCCTCTGGAGATAACAGGTTCTGTATGCTGACCATCTGACCTAACAAGAATGTAACCAAAAGAACACACCACTGGTCACTCAATTTTACAGTCTTTGGTAATGATTCTGGAACAGCATACACTACAAACGGCAGCTTTTGCTGATTAACATAGTTTTTGAAATATACCTTGCTACCAGGATCTGGATACCTAAGTATTGTTTGAATGTCATCAGGTGACCTATAGTGCTGGACATGTTTATGTGCTACTTTAATACCTTTGTAAACATCTTTTACACACTTACTGTTTGCCATTGTGTTTTGATACATGATCATGAATTAGTTGTGACATACTCCTGATAATTGTGACCCCACCCGGGTCTGCCCTGGGGGACTTGGGTGGGGTTAGGTACTTTTTAGTTCCCAGGGTCACCCTGGTCAGCCCCACAGGGTGAGTTTTTCTCTCTATTCTGGGGCATGTGTTTCTGTCTACCCGAGGTCCATTCACCTGTATTTGCCTTTTTAAAACTCTCCCTACTGTCTGCACTGCCTGTAGCTCTTGATATTGGATGTGTGTTGCTAAATGGTCTTAGCTTTATTTAGGCCCCATGTGTTAGGTTTATTTAATGTATTTGACCGGCTGGCGACATACATTCAATGTTCTGTTTAGTTGGGTTTTTTTCACAAGCAGTGCAGGCACGTCCTGAGAAAGCCTTGTTGCTGTCGGGACGTTAAGCAACGTACAATCAATCAATCAATCAATCCTGATAATTGTGTAGTGAAAGGTATCACCTGAGCCAGAGCTTATTAGTAGCATGTCAACATGCTTATCTTCTGACTGACCATAGGTTGGGGCAATTGGTGATACTCTAATTGGTTGTAACTTGTTCGCAGACTCATTATCTCATACATACACATTCACAGATATACCAGGATTTAGTTTTTCAAACAAATTATCCTATGTCATCCACCTTAACAGGAAAATCTATGCCACTGAAGTTGAGTTCATTTACAAATTTGGTATAGTTAGATACACGCTCAGGTTTTGTTTTTACAAAGTGTAGTTTAGCAAGCACACACCACATAAAACAGAAATTATCATTGTTCTGAATATTGACCACAGTTTTTTTTGTCTACAACCTCAGCCATGATTTGCCTAATATAGGATGATATCTTGACTGCTTCAGTTGCAGTTCATGAACACGACCTTCATGCCAACTAGACCCTTTCATTTTTGCTCTGTCGATTGCTTCGAGAAAGTCGGGCAACAGTCTTTCTCTAAACACATTTTCCAATTCCCTTCTTGAATTGACTGTGTGTTGTCTTGTCGAGATATATGATACAATCACTTCACCATCTACCCTAGTAAATTCTATTTTCGCAACAATCTGAATCTTTACACTAGAAGATTTTCTTGTATGACAGAAAAAGATCTTTCTATCGATTCATAAACACTGTAAGTGTTGGATATAGGCAAGTCTGTTGTGTGAAACACGTTTCTTAAGCTTGATGGGCTTGACGAGCTTTGGGCATTGTCCGTCATTTTTATTTGATCGACAAAATAATAAATAGAAAAATTTACATCTTGTGTAATACCACTTTATTGACTGTAATCCCTACAATAAACAGATTCAGTTCACATAGTTGTCTGAATATTTGTTCACACACTGTATCAAACCAGCCATCATCAACTTCAAACGTATGTGTCTTAAGATCAACAGGCATGTATTCTACAAATGGTAGCTCCTCAAATATTTCTAAAGTCATTTGATATGACACATAAAATATAGCATCGATGGTGTTGATATTGGTGTTTTGTCCGTTTGTTTGAAATCTGTTCTTAACTGATCAAAGTGTTGGATATATCTGAAGCAGTTGCTTACATCGATCGCTTTGTCTGTCATTTTTATTTGTCTGACAAAATATTAAATAACAAATATTACTGCTGGCTCTGTATGTGTAATACCATTTCATTAACTGTAACATGTTCAATATAATCATTCCAGACCAAAAAGGTGACTGCCAAGCGTGTAATATGCAAAGAATTACCCAACGGAGAAAGAAACACGCTTAGAAAAGACGGGTACAACACAATTTATTAATATTTCGGGTAAATACCCTTTGTCAAAATAGACAAACAAACAGAGAGATTAGCCGCTACTTATCTTCATTGGCAGAAAGAATGTGGCAACTGAAGGAGGTGATGTAAAAGAAAGAAAAGGAAGAACAAAAGTGCGGAAAAAGTAAAAATGACGTCAACGAAAAATCGTAAGAGAGAGACTCGGAAAGAACCTGAACACGAGAGACAAGAGTGTGTGCAAGCACGTGCAGGAGCGAGCGAAAGAAAAGGCGTGTAGATGAGGCCAGAGAGAGAGAGAGAGAGAGACGGAGAGAGAGAAAGAGAAGGAAAACGAACGGGGAGTACCCTTGGGCACGAAGTAGGCGGAGTGTCTTAATACACAAAGCCTGCTAAACACCAACCCGAAGGCAAACTTTATATCACCTTCAAGTTGAGGACTACCTCGGGGAAAAAACGGGAGGACCCCGGGAAAAAAAACCCAGCATTTAGCACGGTACACAACAAGTAAAAACAAAGCAAATAATCAAATTCAGTAAGAGAATATTGGTATAAGTGGAGAGTAGGTAGTTGTGAAACCGTCTTCAAGGGTAACTCAAAAAATAGGGGGGGGGGGGGGGGGGGGGGAGAGAGAGAGAGAGAAGGGGGCGGGGGCGGGGGGAAAGGAGGAAGGGGAATAAGAGAAAAGGAAAAAGCGTAAAGAGAGAAAGAGGGCTAGAGAGAAGTGGTAAAGGGGGTAGGGGGGGGGGGGGGAGAAAGAGGGAGAGAGGTAGAAGGAGAGAGGAAAAAAAAAAAAAAAAAAAAAGCCAGAGCCACCAACCCCACCCAACAGGCACCCACCAGCACACAGAAAAACACACAGGCACGCAACAAGACGACCACGCACATCCCCAAGGGATGCACACGATCGCCCCGCCCCAAAACCGCGTATCTAACCGTGAGCCGGAGACCCGGCGCCCGACAGGGAAGGGCAAGGGATCCAACTAAACGTTCGGCCAGCGCTGAGAAAGTCCCCAAGGGAAATGTACATATCAACCAGCGCCAACCTCCCCTAACTGGTTAGTGAGTAGTAAAACAGTGAGGTAAAGTAGCAGACACAAGCAGACACAATATAATCATGTAGTTTACTTAGTTGTCTGAATGTGTTCACACAGTGCCCCAAACCAGTCTCAGTTAGCCAGGGTTGATAGTCATTACTTTTTTTCTTTAATGAAATAACTTTTCTTTAATTCTGGTAAAAGGTTAAAGAAATACATTTTCTTTACTTTTTTTTGAAAATTAAAGAAATAAATTTTCTTTAATTTTTCTTTTTAATGAAATAAATTTGCGTTAAATACATCAATGATCATTTATTGTTCAGCTCAGACAAAAAAAAGTGGCATGCAGTTGAAAAGTGACATGCCACCAGATTTCCTTCTCAACCCACTATCTAAAACACTATCTGGCCAGATACATGCAGTAGTTATGAGAATGGGGAAGAAAGAACAAAAAAACCTCGGAAAACTGCACAGCGCAAGAAAAAGTCATGCGGCTAAAAATGGAACAATTCAGGCTTGTTTGATCTTATTTTGCGCTGCTGACAAATCCACTCATCTGCAAGAGCCATAGATCCTCAAGAACCCCAGCAGTCTTGGGGGGGGGGGGGCGGGGGGTTGATGGGTTAATGACGATCTATGCCTACTACTATTAAAAATGTATGCATGCACCCGTTCAGGTTTCAGGTTTTCACCTGTGCTGTCCAATCGTTGCTGTACCATCTGCCTTCTCACTCCTGAAACGAAACCCACCCAACTGCAAGAGGCATAGATCCTCATGAGCCCCCGCAACTGCGGGGGCTCATGAGGATCTATGCCTCTTGCTGGGATAATCTGCGCTCTTGTTTCGCTCAAGCAAAGTGGATCCCTTAAGTTTTTCACCTGTCCAATCGTTGCTGTACCATCTGCTTTTTTACTCCTGACTGAACGAAAACCACCCAACTGAAAAAGGTATAGATCATCATGAGCCCCCGCAACTGCGGGGGCTGGTGAGGATCTATGCCTCTTGCTGGGATAATCTACGCTCATGATTTTCTCAAGCAAAGGGGATCCGTTAAGTTTTTCACCTGTCCAATCTTTGCTGTACGAGTGCCATCTGCCTTCTCACTCCTGAAACGAAAACCACCCAACTGAAAGAGGCATAGATCCTCATGAGCCCCCACAACTGCAGGGGCTTGTTAGGATCTACTATGCCTCTTCCTGGGATAATCTACACTCGTGATCTTCTCAAGCAAAGGGGATCCGTTAAGTTTTTCACCCAAAGGCATAGATCCTCCAAACGCCTCAAACCGGCTGCAACTGGGTCAAACTGGCTTTGCGCATAGGCACCTGTTAGTGGCGGAAAAACGAACTGAAGTAACGAAATTTTTAACAAAAGAAATCGATAATCATTACTTTTATTTTTTAATTCTTAGAATTTTCTTTAACTTTTTAAAAACATTAATGCGTTAAATTTTCTTTAACCAAAAATTTAATTTGTTAAATCGTTATATCGTTAAATCTTCCAACCCTGCAGTTAGCATCATTAACTCTAAAGGTATGTGTCCTAAGATCAACAGTCTCGTCCTCATAGCATAGTGGATCATCAGAATACCCCAAAGTCACATTATATGTCATGTATATCACTGTTGGTGTTGAGAGTTTTATACCGAGCTCAAACGGCTGTTTAACATCTGTTTTTAAGTCATAAAATAGCTCAACATCTTTGAAATAGCCTGTGATGTCAATGGTTTGTCCATCCATCATTTTTCATGGACAAACCAAAAGGCTAAATTAATTTACTAATTCATACCCAGTGGGCTGATCTGTCTTTAAAATAAGCTTTAGATGCTTAGTCGATTTCAGTTTGTTTTTTACAATGTCTTGTTCATGTTTGTTAGGTATTACATCGTTTTCTCTGAGACAGTCTTCAAAGCTGTCGCGATCCTTATAGTAAAACAAACAGGTAAACTTTAGTTGCTCTCGAAAATCTTTCAGTACAGCATTATATTTTGGAGTGAGAATCCATACACTGACATTTGCGTGTCTGCTACTAAAGGCAAGTTCTGCCAGTGCGTTTCTCTTCTTAACAATATCCTTCTCTGCAGAGCAGTCATCGACTATGAACAGGGTTGGCTGTCCTTCAAATTGCTTGTAAAAATACTGCAGGTAGTCGTTCATTTTTTTCTCAGGGTCGACTAAATAGATGTTATGATCAGTCCAAATGAATAAACGGTTGTGATAAGCTTTGTTGTGTTTGATAGAATGACAAAATATAAAAATGTTTTCAGAATGGTGGATGTATCATGTTTGTAAGAGACTAAGAACAAATTCTGTTTTTCCAGAGCCTGCACCACCACAAAATAAGCCACAGTGTGGGTCGGGTGTCATCAAGTTCATTTTAAAACACAATATATAAACTGCGAATACAAAAACTAAGCATGCCTATCTGGTCATGAAAGGGGCGCAATGTAATAAACACCCACTCGGCAGCAGGTGTTATATAATGACTACGCAAAAGCTTGTCTTGCCTGATTCTCCCACTGCGCTGATCAGGTTGCAAACTCAGACAGCGCAAATGAATACAGGCATTCGATTTCACCACCATACTGTTCACTGGGAAACAGTATCCTATCTAGCCTTTTTGTAAGCGTGTTATCATGTGCCTGTAAATAAATATTGTAAACGAGACGCGCATTCCTCAGAAATAGGATCCCACTCAGACATAACCAATTTCTCCTCGCGTGTCTTGTTGACTTAAAACACTCGTAAAACAGGGTGGGTGTATACTGACTTTGAATCAGGTCTCTCACTGGGGGTAGAGTAATAGGATTTGTCTTTCAATTCAGTGACTCATCACCCACGACGTGTTCGAGTGCTTGGGTTCGAAACAAAACAAAATTTGTTTTGTCGACTCTAGGCAAGACATGGTGTAACCCATTATCTCAAGAATGACATAGTGACATACATTTGGCGAACGCTCCTTTTTAAAAGTTTGCTCCATATTCTGTGAATGCTCCATATTTTAAATTCGCCCTATATTTTACAAATGACATACATTTTGCGTTGACACAGAATGGAATAATTTGGCCTGATATGTTTGTGTGTGGCATGTGCGTGTGTGTTTGGGGGGAGGGGGGGGGGGCTTTGTGGGGTGGGGTAGGGGGCTGGGTGTGAGGTGTGTGTGTGGGGGGGTGTATAGGGTATGGGGTGGGGGGGGGGGGTGGTAGGTGATCATGGGGCGTTATGCACACTTAGCTGTGTGCAGAACGGGAATCGTATACCTGTGCTGATATCTGACCACCCCAGTCAGGCCTGTTTTAAGTCAAGAGTGCAGTTAATTTGAGTATGGTGCATGTGCCGCGTATGCCACGTGTGCCGCGTATGTCACATATGCTGCGTGTGCCGCGTATTTTGAGTATGGCGCATGTGCCGCGTATGCCACGTGTGTCGAATTTTTAGTGTGCCTGTCTAAACGAAGACAGGTTTAACTGTATTGGAAGGTGCAACCTACCCTGTTAAAAGACCTTACTGAGGTCAATGACACAGACATCGCAAGGGGTCGGGTGGCCTGACTAGCCTTGTGTGTTATGTGTAGGTAACAGCTGTGTGAGTTGTGTTGTGTGTGCGCAGTGAGAGAATGCATTGGAGAAGGTAAGGCTGTGTCAGCATTGATATTGCTGGAGGTCGTTGGTCTAATTACCAAGTTAATCAAATAAATCTATTGATTATTAAATGGGTGGGGCTGTAATCTATTATCTCTTACATCTTCAGCTACAGATGTAGTGGCTCTATGCTTTCGCGCTCACAGCTATAATTCAAAATAATGTCACTGAAGTGAATCGGTAATCAGTTGCTGAATCCTAGCTTGTCTGGCTTCGAGTTTCCTAGAGGCAGCTGATTCCCTAACTGATCTACACATTTAAGGTTGCTGTTGGGCTGTGTAGCTTTGACAGTAATAATTTTTATCAACTGGCAACTTTAAGTGACAGGCCAGTCTGACAGACCACATCAAGAATGACAGGTTGACGATATGAAAAAGACACTCAAGTTCAGGCTATCTTCTCTGTCACAATTGTTAAACAAATTCAGGAGAATAACACAAAACCATAGTAGTATTCCCAGATAATGGTCAGTCAGTGCAGTCCAACTATTGGAATTATGGAAGACATAAAAGTAACACAGTGTCATAAGAATATTTGATTACTGGTACCTGTAAATCTGAAGATAAATTTCAGCATCATTTGTGTTTGTTATGCCTTGTAGTTGTAGACAGACCTAATGAACATCTATGGAAGGTTGGACACACAGCAAATGCACATGATGCATAACTTGATCACACTTATTTATTCTGCTCGGCCGTTAGTGTGTCAATCTATTTTTAGCGGTTGCTCAGTCATACAGATAGTGATGTATTTATAATACAGAGCAAGGTCATTTTCAAATTACTGCAATAAATATAATTAAGATGACGTATGCTGAGCTGGATTCTCTTGTGTTTGATTGAACCATAGCTAGACCTGTATGTAGCATTTTGTAACCATCTATGATCTGTTGCAGAAGTGTTTCTTTAAACAGTTAAGCGGTAGTGGACTTTAAAATATAAATAACATGATTTTGCAATGTACTCAACATTAATGCAAGAAGGCTGAGAAAAAACGCATAGTGACATGATGGGAAACTATAAACACATTTAGATTACAGGAAAAGCAGCAATTACTTTACTTTCTTACTTTCGCCTGTCACCCCTCCCCGGGTAAAGGCCGTCAACGAGAGACCTCCAGCGACTCCTGTCCTGTGCTTCTCCTTCAATTTTACTCCAGGTGGTTCCCAGTCTCTTGATGTCTGCTTGGAGGTCTCGACGCCAGGTGTTTCTTGGCCTGCCTCTTTTCCTCTTTCCCTGGGGGTTCCATGACAATGCCTGCCTAGTGATACTGGAAGCTGGCTTTCTCAGACTGACCAATCCATCCCCATCTTCTTCACCCAATTTCATTCTCTGTTGTTATCTGCTCTGTTCTCTCCCAGAGTCTGACGTTGCTGATCTTCTCTGGCCAGTGGATTTTCAAAATTCTTCCAAAGCAACTGTTTATGAAGATCTGTACTCTGTTGACTGTCGTTTTTGTCAATCTCCAAGTCTCTGCTACGTATAGGAGAACTGCTTTTACGTTGGAGTTGAAAATCCTGACTTTGATGTGTTGTGACAGCTCTCTGGAACTCCACACTTTTTTCAACTGGAGAAAGGCTGCTCTGGCTTTACTGATTCGTGCTCTGACATCTGCATCAGTGCCACCTTTTTGGTCTATGCTGCTCCGGAGATAGGTGAAGGACTCCACTTCCTCCAACGGGGTACCAGCAAGCAAGACTGGTTCTTCCCTGGTTGCGTTCAGCCTCATTGTCTTTGTTTTCTGTTTGTGGATGGTGAGGCCCACTTGGGATGAGATGTCAGCAAGCCTCGTGGTCTTGTCCTGCATTTGTTGAGTGTGGGACAGTAAAGCCAAGTCGTCTACAAAATCGAGGTCGTCAAGCTGTGTCCACAGTGTCTACTGTATTCCACTTCGTCTGTGCTCTGTGGTCCTCTTCATGACACAGTCTATGGCCAGTAGGAAGAGGAACGGAGTCAGCAATTACCCCTGCCTGACACAGGTTCTGACCTGGAGCTCCCTGGTGAACTGCCCTTCGTGGATCACGCGACATGTCATGCCATTGTAGCTGCTCTTGATCAGGCGGACGAGCTTTGTGGGTACACCGTAGTGTCGTAGGAGTTACACAGATTCTCTTGGTCCACGCTGTCAAATGCTTTCTCGTAATCCACAAAATTGACGTACAGCGGGGAGCTCCACTCCAGAGACTGTTCCACGATGATGCGGAGAGTGGTGATGTGGTCTGTACATGATCGGTTTTTCCTGAATCCTGCTTGCTGGTCTCTCAGCTGGTGGTCAACGGAGCTCTTCATTCTCTCCAGGATGATCCTGTTGAAGACCTTTCCTGGTACTGACAGCAAGGTGATTCCTCTGTAGTTGGAACACTTGCTGAGGTCGCCTTTCTTTGGAAGCTTGATTAGGTACCCCTCCTTCCAGTCAGCCGGCATCATCTCCTCTTCCCAGATCTTTCCAAACAGTGGGTACAGCAGCTCTACTGTTGTCTCTAGGTCTGCTTTCAGAGACTCTGCTGGGATGCCATCTGGCCCTGCTGCTTTGCCGTTCTTCAAAAATGCCACTGCTCTTCTGATCTCTTCCCGGCTGGGTCTGTCACAGCTGATGGGTAGGTCGGTCTCTGCTGGCTGGATGTCTGGCAGGTCGGGTGGGCTGGGTCTGTTCAGTAACTCTTCAAAATACTCAGCCCATCTGTCGAGTTGGTCTGCTCTGTCTGCAATAGGCTTGCCTTCTTTGTCTTTTACTGGTCTTTCTGTATGGCCATACTTGCCCGACAATCTTCTGGTAATGTCGTAGAGCTGTTTCATGTTGCCGCTGCATGCTGCCTTTTCTGCCTCTCCTGCCAGGCTGTCTGTGTAGGCCCTATTGTCTGCCCTGATACTCCTCTTCACCTCGCGGTTGGCTTCCCAGTATTAGGAAAAGCAGCAATAATACATTGATAAAGAAAAGAAAATGGACGATCTTACTGGCTTATATCATCTATGCAGCCAGTGTATTTTGGCCTGCCTTTATGTATTTTCACAATTGTCAATTTTCTCCATGATGACGGGGTACACTATGTGTTATCTATCATCAAGCAAGGACACCTCACCAAGCTGGAGATTGTATTAAACAAATGTCCAGTTGATTACAGGTGCAAACCACAAGTTCATGCAGTAAAAGAGCCACAGACAGTACATGTAGGACTGAAAAAGAATAATGGAACAAGTATATCATGTACAATGGAAATCTTTTGCCACACTTGTTGATTGCCTCAATTCACTACCACCGAGTTCCAAGTGGTAGCAAATCGAGAAAGACAACCAATGTGATCTTTTCTTGGAACAATTTCCACTTAGGCTGATCTTTGTTTTATTTTTCACATATGTTTTCATAACTACAATTTTACAAAGACATTACAAGGCAGAATGTGTCGGTGGCGCTGTCAGCAAAATTTGTCAGTTTAAGGCATCAGGGGGCTGTTGCATGAGTGAGCAAGCCACAAAGCAAAGTGCTCTGCTATAGTGGAACACCTTGCTTAGTAGCGCAGGACTAAGCACACCGTGCAATTGACCCCAGGTGTGTTTGCTTGCAAGCATTAATTACAGACCAAAGCTAGTTGATAGTATCAACTCTGTATGAGTATAATCCATTCCAAAGAAATCCAGACCCAAAAGGTGACTGCCAAGCGTGTAATATGCAAAGAAGTACCCAACGGAGAAAGAAACACGCTTAGAAAAGACGGGTACAACACAATTTATTAATATTTCGGGTAAATACCCTTTGTCAAAATAGACAAACAAACAAACAGAGAGATTAGCCGCTACTTATCTTCATTGGCAGAAGGAATGTTCACGTTCCTTCTGCCAATGAAGATAAGTAGCGGCTAATCTCTCTGTTCACATTCCTTCTGCCAATGAAGATAAGTAGCGGCTAATCTCTCTGTTTGTTTGTCTATTTTGACACAGGGTATTTACCCGAAATATTAATAAATTGTGTTGTACCCGTCTTTTCTAAGCGTGTTTCTTTCTCCGTTGGGTACTTCATTCCAAAGAAGAACAAAATAACCAGCGTTGTAGTCCAGAAATTATGATAAGTACTGCTAATTGCTGATTTGTCTAATTGTAATCATAATCATGACAATATGGAGAGAAAGATAATAGGAGACCCGTAAGACAATGAATTCAATAGAGCCGCATCAGTCATTAATTTACGCCATTTTTAATATCAAAATTTTGACCCCAATTTTACCCCCGTTAATTCTGAATCAACCCTTTGATTTTTAAAAAGTGACGAGCATGACGGATGCGGCCTTATTGATCTGATTATCTTACGGGTCTCCTATTATCTTTCTCTATAACTATTGTCTCTGTCAATACCTAATCATTTACCTGATCAAGTGATGCCAAGTGAAACTTAATACTTATTAACAAGTTGCAACTAACTTTTAGGAACCAGCAGAGGTAACCTTTAAGTGTGTTGCCATAAGAACTTATTAATTACTTACCCCCCACCCGGGTCTGCCCTGGGGGACTTGGGTGGGGTTAGGTACTTTTTAGTTCCCAGGGTCACCCTGGTCAGCCCCACAGGGTGAGTTTTTCTCTCTATTCTGGGGCATGTGTTTCTGTCTACCCTTTGTCCATTCACCTGTATTTGCCTTTTTAAAACTCTCCCTACTGTCTGCACTGCCTGTAGCTCTTGATATTGGATGTGTGTTGCTAAATGGTCTTAGCTTTATTTAGGCCCCATGTGTTAGGTTTATTTAATGTATTTGACCGGCTGGCGACATACATTCAATGTTCTGTTTAGGTTTTTTTTTTTTTTTCACAAGCAGTGCAGGCACGTCCTGAGAAAGCCTTGTTGCTGTCGGGACGTTAAGCAATGTACAATTATTAATTACTTACCCTAAGTTCTTATAAGTACTTACCCTAAGTTCTTACAAGTACTTACCCTAAGTTCTTACAACAACTTGACTTAAGTCACAACTTAATCGGTCAGATTTGTCAAGATACAAGGACAACAAAAAAACTTTTTTTTCTCAGTAGTACTCTGGTGGTGGTGCTGATGGGGTTAAATAATCAGGCACAAGTGGTGTAAGTGGCATGGCATTTTTCTGTGAAGTGTATGACATTAATAAACGATTACCAAATCTGATTTTTATTTGTTTAAAAGATTGTGTAGTTTTTCTGTGGTTTCCTGAACACCGATCCTTTTTCCCTCTGCTAAAAAACTAGCCTTTAGTTCTTCAACATTCACGGGAGATTGACTACGCATCTTATTCTGTATTTCAGATTTTTGTTTCTTGTAGTTATTTAAATCATCCTGGACTCGCTTAAATTCTTCATCATCAATAAAATTATCATTCAATGCCTTACTGATAATAAGTTTCATACTGCTCAGCTTTGCACCAGCAAGCGTACTCAATGCTTCATGTTTCTGTAATTTTGTGTGAAACCTTTTGTTCAAGGCCTCCAAACCAAAGCAAGCCAGGCATGTAGCAACGCTAACACCCTCAACTGCTATTCCAGCCAAACTCCCAATTCCTGTGGCGAACAGAACGATACCCCCTACAGAACATGAAGCTGAAACTGCACCAATAGCCATAGATGTGTTTTGTACAGAATTGAAAACGGTTTTATACCGTCTTTTGCACCGTGAATATTTCGCTTCTTCTCCTTCCAAATATTTCAAAGCTTCTGTAATATTATTTAATCTGAATGCGTCTGCCTGTAATGTTTTATCTGATGCAATTGGCACAGCTGTCACCTGTGTATCAGGCACAAGTGTTGTTTTAGTCATCACATTTGTTTCAGTCGGCTCAAGCGTCGGTAGTTGCGGATAGAAGTTTACCATTTTTTTATTGACAAATATTTTTTTTTATTTAATCAGCAATTACATTTTGCAACTCTTCAAAAGTATACAATTTGCTGGCATAATAAAATGCAACAAGATCAATGTGTTCAAGGTTTATGTAAGTTAGACGAACAAAAGTTGTTTTGTCAACCACCACCTTGACAGCGGGAATACTGCTTGAAACATTAATAACATCATTATTTTTTTGTAATGGCAATAAAGACCTTTGATGATTCTGTTACTGTTTCATTCCATGTAAGTTTAATTCCTTGTGCTATATTTGCCTCTTTTGCAGAAGCAACAGATTTCATGATAATTTCAAATACTATTGTCACTTCTCTAGCCACGACTAAGCTTGCTGGCATAAACACAACAGAAGTATCTGATCTACCCTTTCTAGTTGTAAGAAGATACCGCCGTCTCTCATAATTTTCAACTTTCAGTTTTTCTCTGCTATTGTTGTCTGGGGCAAAACTTGGAACAAGGCTTACAATAAGCGGCCCAGAATTAACAACCTTCCTAAACACTAAGGCACCTTCGTCATCAGTGTATACATAAGGACTAATAAATTCAATCTTTATGTCCCAGTCAATTGTGGGTGGTGGTGCCGGTACAGGTGAAACCACCCACTTACTACCTACATGTATTAAGTTGTAGGGCACATTATTTACAGGTGGAGTAGGTACAGTAACATCACGAAGCTGACCAAGTTTAGGAATCTGTCTTTCACCATCTTTCATGTCGACAATTACTTTCCTCTTGTACATACCAGTTGAATCAAGTTCAAAACCATATATTTCTCCAATTTCCCCTTCCTTCTCAAAATCCTGGACGTCTGCCAAATCTTTCAACTCTGTAACCGGACACGCAACTGGTATGATTCTCGGCTTTGGACCAAGACCACTCATTTTTATAAACAAAAATAAAATTATTTAATTTCCAACACAACACTAAAATCATGCATAAGAACTGGTTTGTCATCCTGATTAGTTACAGATATACTCAGTGACTCGAAGAAACTAGAACCTAATTTCTTAAACTGCAAATTAGGAAATCTAACAACTACACTTTCACAATACGGAGCAGTTCCAGTAGGTAAGCATCTCAACAAAGTTGAAGGCTTTCCATTGTGAACATTCTCAGATGTGTTTAGTTCTTTCAAATAAACATTTAGTACTGTGTGTACTGACAAATTGACAGGGCGTTTTCCAGTTATTTTAAGTTTTTTTGTCTTCATTGTTATAATACCAGACATAGCTTCATCTAAATCATCTGATCTCCACCAATCTTCGTCAATATAAAATCCAAGTAAATATGCAAATCTTGTTTCAGAAATTCTAATGTAACAAGTAGGTTAGCTGGATTTAAAGTTGCTTTAATTTTAAATTTACTTTGAAACCATTCAGCTATAGTACAAAAGTCATAATACCCAGGTGGTATAGCTTCAGTCTTACCATCAAAAATTACTTTATTATATATATTATCTTCTACATTAAACCATTTTACTGTATAGAACATTTCATGGATAGCTGCAGCCTTGCTACCATCACGATTATCAATCCCATTAGTTAACCACACTGGTTTGCTTGTGTCAAGATTTGTTAAGGTAATAAACATTTTTATTATCTCATAAAAAAGAAGCATGGAATTTAAATCACCAACCATTACCACTACAAACGCATTTCAATTTAATGTGGATGCCAAATATAATGTTGCACCTACTTATGAACAGAAAATAATTCAACTAAACCAGCTTGACATAGCTGTGTCTGAACAAGATCTATTCCAAGTCAAAGTACCGAATCCATTTGATCATTACCTAAACCCTCCAATAACAGATGACTCAACTGCAAGAAAGTGGTCTTCAAGTCCACTTACAGATGTTTCAAAACCAACTCAACTTTGCAATACTATGCTCAACTACAGGCTGTGGTGTTTCATTCACAGACCACTTGAATCACTCAAACAAACTGATTAGGTCTGTGTATCGTTTCCATGTTTATTACCAGCTTAGACGTATACTGTCAGAACTGCATACACCTCTACCCACTGAATCCAGTTTCAACAGGTATAACAACCCCATGGATATGAAAGCATTTGAACGCATCTGTAATGAATTTAACATAAGCACTAAGTATGACTTCACACAAAAACTTGATGATCACAAAGGCATGGGCACATTGTATTATGCTATGAGTCACAGACAATACCCTCAAGATTACTACCCTGGTTACACTTCATTCTCATCAAAATCACAAGTCTGGTTAGGATCAATAGAACAGAAACAGTCAAACGCCTGGACCACATTTGTCTTAGATAAATCTGACGGGTTTACTCAAGCAGGAGTCGAGCGCGTCAATGAGTCTATCAGAACATATGTCTGGTGTATACTAGGTGCACAATCACTAACAAAATCGAATATTTTGAATGGAAGTGGAATATTTGAATCTCAAAAACAGTTTCTCGCTAATCTTGAAGATTCAATAAATTCATCAGTTGATCTCCCATCTAGCATACAGCGCTACCAAAACGTACTCAGATATGCCAGATCGAAAGTTGACTTTGTAGTTGGCACTGGGTTATACATGTTACCATCTGATCTTCAACTCCAAATGGGGACAATCACAAATTATAACAATGAAATCATTGTTGCAGGTGTTGGTCAAAAACTCGGTCTCAATCATTCTGTAAACTTAGGAGCAACAACCACACATGTACAGTCATTAAAATCATTACAGACGGTAACACCCCCGGCCCCGGCCCCGGCCCCAGCCCCATCACCGGCACCCATACAACCAGTACAGTCAACACCAACCCCTGACACACATGAGTCAGAAAGAACTGCATTGGTAATAGGTCTAACAGGATTAGGGGTTTTACTTCTTTATCTGTTTCATTAAATAACCCACCATCAACCCACCTACTGTAACCAAAAATACCCACACATGCTCTGCCATAAACCCTACTGCCTTTGCTGTAGTAGTAATCAGCCAACTGACAACAGTGCCTATAATGCCAGGCAACGCGTCCACTGCTTTCACAGCCAATTTCTTAAGCAAGTCTGATATGTGAGACAACTGTTTCTTTACCCATGACTGTAAATCTTTTGGGTCTGTGGGGGCCGGGGGGCCAGGGGTTGGTGGTGCTGGTGCCAGGGGTGCTCCACCACCACTGCCGGAGACAGCCAACACAACAGTGCTGATAATAAACCCAAGAGCAGTAATTAAACTAGCAATTGTAATACCCTGTTCTCTGAAAAGTGTTTTTAGTCTCTCAGCCAGAGTAGTGTCTTCGTGAAGTATTTTCTGAATAGTTTCTCTAATCCTGTTGACCTGTGTTTTCAGTTTTTGTCTTCCAATACTAATTGTTTCTAACCGTCCTGATCTTTCTATCTGCAAATCATTTAATCTGTGCTGTATTCTTTCTTTTATTTCTGTGTCAAGATTTCCATTGTCAGCAGTAGCTAGTTTCTCTTTTTCACGTTCTATGTGTTTATCAAGCTCACCTAGTTTGGCAACATTATTAACCATCTCACCTCTTATTGTCTGCAGTGATTTATCCAATCCCATAATCTCCCTCATTGACAAAGGTGGATCATCTATTGTTTTCATAGCATCATTTAATTGACCTTCAGTAAATGAAGTTTCTTGTATCACTGTGTTTGCTATTTCTGGTAGGCTTGTTACTGGTGCCATTTCAATCTCTTGCTCTGTTGGCAACTTTGTTTGCGTGTCGTGAAGAACACTAGCCAGTCTTCGCGTGACAGGAGACCCACCAATACCAAGTTGACGCAAGGCACCAACACCACCTTCATTTTTTATTGTACTTAAAGCCCTAAACCTACTAGGGTCTTTTTTGTTAGTCAATAGTACTTTTCCTTTGTCAACAGTATTTAAATATAAATGACCCTTGCCATCAAGTTCAAACTGGTTAGGGTCTACGTTGTCTGGGCGGCCACCAACATGATCATAAAACGAGTTCACTTTGGTTTCTAAAAGTTTGTGACGTAAACTGTAAATATTTCTTGTACCAGTCATATCTGCCATATCTGTCATATCTGTTGTATTACCAAAATCATACGGGTCATCCATTTCAAAATCCCCCACCCGGGTCTGCCCTGGGGGACTTGGGTGGGGTTAGGTATTTTTTAGTTCCCAGGGTCACCCTGGTCAGCCCCACAGGGTGGGTTTTTCTCTCTATTCTGGGGCATGTGTTTCTGTCTACCCTTTGTCCATTCACCTGTATTTGCCTTTTTAAAACTCTCCCTACTGTCTGCACTGCCTGTCGCTCTTGATATTGGATGTGTGTTGCTAAATGATCTTAGCTTTATTTAGGCCCCATGTGTTAGGTTTATTTAATGTATTTGACCGGCTGGCAACATACATTCAATGTTCTGTTTATTTTTTTTTTTCACAAGCAGTGCAGGCACGTCCTGAGAAAGCCTTGTTGCTGTCGGGACGTTAAGCAATGTACAATCAACCATTTCAAAATCTTCATGATTAAATCCTCCCGCTGCCATTGTTTTATTAATTTATTATTTTTTATTGTGCATAATAAAAATGACACAGTCTTACGGATCAAAGTTAGACCCATACAGAAAACTACGTGAGCCTCTGGGTGTTAAGGGCATAAGACAATCAATCGTCATCACAAACAATCCAAGTACTATAGACCAGAACCAAACACTTACAGTCAAGTTTCCAAACCTAGGTCCCAGTGACGTTATTGTTCCTGGCACTGCACGCCTTGCATTTAATATTGAACTATCATCAGATGCAGATGTGAACAGAACACTAGTTAACAATCTTGGCAGAGCAATTGTTAGAACTATTAAAGTAAAACTTGAAGGACAGGAAGTGTTTAGTCTTGATGACTCAGATGTGTTCTACTGTTATAAAGATCTTTGGCTCACAAGAGAAGAACGAGAAGACCGTATTTACCAAGGCATACAGCCAGATAATGTTGGTAAACTTCGAATCAATGCCGGAGACAAAACAACTACTGGGGTACCAAAGGAAGTTATTATAGCAGAAACATATGGAACTAGATTTTACATTCCACTTGAGTTTGAAATCCTAACAGCTCATCTGCCTTATTATCAAGGGGCACTGAATGACCGTCTGAGCTTTGAACTAACTTTCAATGACTACTCCAAAGTTATTAAATCATCTGCCACAGATGCAACATACAAGATCTCTAACATTTCCTTGGAATATGAAATTGTCACACACACTGATCTAGCCAGACTCATTCAAAATCAGTATCAGTCAAGACTTCCAATTTATTATGACAGGGTGATTAGACATAGTTTAATACCCAAAGACAAGAGTGACCCAATGTGGAACGTAAACTTAAACACGCCTGCTAGGTCACTGAAAGGTATTCTTATGTTGTTTGTTGAACCAGCAGAACCATACAAACGGGATTCAGAAAAATTCTACAATCCTAAGATTACACACTTGTCCTGCACAATTGAAGGCCGTCCTAATCAAGTGTACGCTTCAGGTTTGTTACCTTATCAACACTATGACGAAATCACAAAGTATTTTGCGGGTGGAAGGATTAGAGATAAACCTGCAAACATTGCGTGCAAAGATCTACATCTGTATGATGTTAGGATCGGACAATACCTGACAAACAAGTATGCACTGTGGCTAGACCTTCGTAGTACAGATGATGACTATCTTCATGGGTCAGGACGAACTGTCGAGAATGGTAGTGATGGAATAACAATTCAGATACAAAAGAAGGTTGAAACTGCTGCAGCCATAAACATATATTTGTACCTGATATATGACGCACAACTCAATATACAAGACAGTAGACTAAGTGGTCACATATATTAAAATTATATTGTGTATTAAAATGAACCGGAGCTTGATGACCCTTGACCCACACTGTGGATTGTTTTGTGGCGCCACAGGGTGTGGTAAAACTGAATTTGTTCTTAACCTATTACAAACAAGATACATACACCACTTTGAAAACATTGTAATATTTTGTCCAACAATAAAACACAACAAAGCTTATCACAACCGTTTATTCATTTGGACTGACAGCAACATATACTTAGTCGACCCTGAGAAAAAACTGAATGACTACCTACAATATTTTTACAAGCAATTTGAAGGACAGCCAACATTGTTTATTGTTGATGACTGCTCAGCAGAGAAAGACATTGTCAAGAAGAGAAACACTCTAGCAGAACTTGCTTTCAGTGGCAGACACGCAAATGTAAGTGTATGGATTCTCACTCAGAAATATAATGCTGTACTGAAAGATTTTCGAGAACAGTTAAAGTTTATTTGTTTGTTTTACTGTAAAGACCGTGACAGCTTTGAAGACTGTCTCAGAGAGAATGATGTCATCCCAAATAAGCATGAACGTGATGATGTAAAAAATAAACTGAAATCAACTAAGCATCTAAAGCTCATTTTAAAGACAGATCAGCCCACAGGGTATGAGTTAGTAAATTAATTTTTGTTTTTTAAAATAACAATATAAATGAACCCTGATGAAATCCTTCTATTGAATGATATCAATGCTGTAGAGAACAAAGACTTAGACTCCAAAAAACAGCGGCTTTTGTCTGTAATTGTCTCAGGCAAGTCAAAGACTTATCTCGGAAAACAATACATGACAGAGGATATTGAATCTTTAACCTCTGACGAACTAATCAAGCTTTATTTAAAATATGAAAACCACATCGCTTCACTAATGACTCGTGATTTGAGTCGATCTCTTGTATGCCTATACACAAAAGCAGTGAGTCACTTTCTACCTGTGGATTGTGACAGTCTTTCACACGACCTTGAAAGCAATCCTATTGTTTCAAGTTCAATTGGCAAATTAGCATGTGTCATGTTTTACAAGTTTGGAAATTACCTTGCACCTGTCGTAACCCTTCTTGTTACTGGGAGTCATATTGATTTCTCAAAAATAAATTTTACTGCAGAAGAAAATGGACGAAACCCAGACGACTCCACAACCGAACCCCAGTCCAGTTTTGACACAGGTTCAAACTGTGACGAAGACTAAAAGTCCAGGCAGGGTTGAGGCTGGAAAAAGATTAGCTGAATATAATAGGCAAAAAAAATTACAGCTTAAGGCACAAACAGAAAAGACTCATGTGACTGACCAGGCGTCAGGATCGTCAGGACCGTCACTACCATCAGGACTGACACCGACAGGACACCTTCATCAAAGTGAGAGACAAACAACTAAGTCTGACCCTGAAACAACAAAATATATAGTTGCCGGATTTGTTGTCGGATTTGGTTACGTAGGGTATCAATTATACAAAAAATACAAACCACAGACTCGTACAGTGACCAAAAAATCAGACACTCCAAAAACAAAACCAGAAGTCGCCACATTACCAGTAACACCCAAAGCCGTTGACCCATTTTATATGCAGTAAATAAAAATATTATTTTAATTTTTCTTGCCTTAGAAAATGAATGACTCAAAGAACATGATGAACCTTGTGTATCACTCTGCCGTAATCAGCGGATTAGCAGTAGCTTATTCTATGCTGGGGAAAAGTCTACTCAAAATGAAATCAGCAGACCTCAGTAGACTCGATTTCGAAGACAGTGCTAAGCTAATTGTAGTTGTCACAGCGTCGATTGCGACAAAAGATTTTCTTGTCAAGCAGGGAATTATTCCCGAAAATGTTTCTATGTAAATAAAATAAATATGGCGACGATAGCTATTATGATTGGTGGGGCAGTTGTTAACGCATTGGCATTCAGTGGTTCAAACTATCTCTTTTCAAAAATGGGTAGAGAAGAATCTGCTCTGGAGATGAGACGACACAATGAGGCGTCAGAAAAATTAGCACAAGCCCAGCAAGATTATGAAAAGAATAGAATTGAGAAACTTGATTTCATCAATGAAAAACTCAGGCTTGAAGGTCACGCACAACATACGTTTTCAAATACAGACGAAGCAATCAGGGAATATTTTCTTGTCACAGGTGAAGACATGTCTATCCCAAAACCAAAACTAAGTGACTATTACAAACCAAGCACACAACAAAGAAACGGGGAGATAATCTTTGTTCTAGTGGGAATGACATTTGTTTATTTTACAGGAGTTTTCATTGCTAGAAAAAATGGCAGCCGAAAATAAACTATCAAAAATATATTACTCCCCATCAGGCTATTGGAAAGGAGCAACAGCTATTCAGAAATTACATGCTGCTGTGGGCGGAGATATAACACTCAATCAGGTCAAACAATGGTTACAGAGACAGGCAATTTGGCAGATATATCTTCCTGCTCCAAGAAAGATAACAAGGCCTCATTTTGAAAACACTACCCCCAATGACACACACCAAATGGACCTTTTGTTCTTACCACATGACACAATAAGAAAGAAACGATACAAGTATGCATTAACTGTTGTAGACATAGCTTCAAGATATAAAGACGCTGAACCCATATCTGACAAAACAGCCAGTACAGTTGCGACTGCTTTATCAAAAATATATAGTCGAGGCCCTTTAAGATACCCCAGACTTGTACAAGTTGATGATGGATCAGAATTCAAAGGTGCTGTTAATCAGTTATTTGCTAAGCATGGTGTACTGGTCAGACGAGGCATTCCAGGTGTGCACAGATCACAGGCAATTGTAGAGAACTTTAACAAACAGTTGTCAGAAAGACTTTTCAGTTACCAGTATTCTAAGGAACTCATGCATGACACCCGTAACACTGAGTGGGTTAAGCGATTACCACATGTGATAAAAGCAATGAACAATGAAGGACACCCAAAGCCTGCTGATGCTATTAAATTGAAAACAATTACAGAGCCAAAAACAACCCCAACCCCACCTCCAGACACAAGCTTGTTTACTAAACAGGTGAGATATTTATATCAACCAGGGGAGGCTGAGAACGACGACAGACGCAGGGCAACAGACCCCATCTGGTCAACATCCGTTCATAATATAAAAAAAATAATTCCCGGCGCAGACGCATCAATATATTATCTGTATGACCCTGCACCCCAGAGGGCATTTGTCAGAGAAGAATTACAGATTATTCCCTCAGACACCGTTACTCATTTCAGTAACTAACTCATCAATTAATTCATCAACCAGTTCATCACAAATGTCTTCAGATAACTTGAGCCTGTAATGACCTGGTGCATAAGCTTTTTCCTTACTGTGAAACACTCTTTTCGTGTCTCCAACTGCAAGTGATTTCTTATGTGTTTGAATTATTTCAAGATTATGTTTGTTTGATCTCAGTGACTTGTTTGGATAATCAGGCATCAATGCACCGTCTAACACTTGCTTGTAATGTTCATGACGTATGTCTTTATTTTTTATTGCTGTTTTTTTAATTCCTTTGGCTTTCGACTGACTACCTTTCTGGTGCAGTATAGAATACATTTTTGATCTCAGTCCAACATACTCAACTATTGGCACACCATTTAGTTCATCTTTAAACTTACCAGGCACTTTCTTGTTTTGTGTGCTGAACAGTGGATGGTCTTTAGGGTAGTCAGACGTGTCATACATGTGTAGTTCTGTTTTCATGTCTTCATAAAAGTCTTCAGTACACACATCAATGATCATAGAGTCAGTGTCAGTGTATAGCAGACGACACTCAGGATATTTTGGTTTGAAGTAATCATAATAAAATTCAAGCATCAACAGTTTTGACAACTCAAGAATTGCCATACCAATAAATACTGGCTTGTCCAGTTTGACAATCTTTTTTTTGAGTGACACAGCATACAATGATGAATGAAACTCTTTGTACCCCGTGTACTGTGGCTTGCCTGTAAGTTTAATAGCACCCAATTCAGTTGTGACCAGTCTCACATCTTTTCTGTGATGAGGATTTTCCATCGTCTTGCCAAAACAGGCATTGTTCATAAGCTTAAAGAAGTCTTTGTCAAATGCAGTGTTGCCGTCTCTGGCACGAAGGGTTGTGTTCTTCATTATGTAATCTTTCATGAAAGCACTCTGATCAAATTGAATTCCTCTGTGAACTTTCTTTAGTACTAACCCATGTCTGATGTAAAACTGTAACAAGCGATAGTGGCAAACGTAATTGAATTTGTCATTCAAATTTGGCACAAGTTTAGTGTCTTCTTTTTTTCCTGTCATACTCATTTTCTCAACAGCTAATGGATAATCATTATGGTAATCGTGTAGGTGGTGTGGATACTCCAGGTCAACTTCAAAGATCCAACCCTTCGCGTCGTTTCGGTCAAGAGTCATAATATTGTTAGTTAACCCTGACTCTGTTACATCATACTGTGACAAATCATACAGACAAAAGTTTTTCAAGGGCAATAATTCACACATTGCCCAGCCATAAAGGTTATTAGCGTCTACATACGTAATGAATGACCTTGACCTCGAGGGGTCAAACCCCCGGCCAAGGTCACCATGGGCGTCCAGATATTTATTGTTGGCTCTGGCATAGTTGTTTGAAGCTATACTAATGCCTCCCCTCAATCCACGTTCCACCATTTCACCCATCGTACGATCAGACAACAGGTCAATAAATATCTTACTGGATTTCAAAAATGCATCCCATGTCATGCCAGGACTAGTTATGTAACAAGCAGGGTCAAGCTTGTAGTGTAACAAACCCTTTTCACGGTAACTTTCAAATACGTCTGCTAGCAAACAAACGTCTGCTTTCAAGTACTGGTCATGGTAGTCACCAATTGTCTGACACCCCAACTTCCCCCACGCATCAAGTGCATGTTGATATTCAGAGTCGGAAATGCCTTTTCCAGTTAGTGTGGAATAAAATTTCTCTTTTGGTGGCAGTCTCCTTTCTTCAAACACAACCCAGTGATCAATGTACTCATATGGATAGACACCTTTCTTAATCAAGTCTGGCTCAAAATATTTACTCGTTATTGGATACTCAGTCAGTCCTTCTGCCAGACTAGCAAGACCTAAAGACAAATGTTGCATGGAGTCATAAAATGCTAATTTATCTAACCTAAAAGTCAAGTATTTCTCAGTTGTCTGGGCAATACAACTAATGTTTTTGTACGACTCATCTACAGCCTGCATGATAATGTGTGAATCATATCCTTTGAGATTGTGGAAAAAGATTGGTAACTTATATGTCTTAGGATCTGTTTTTAATTTCAAGTTACAATCACCATGTGCAGCACCTCTGTAACACCCAGTTATGTGATCGTGGTCACGAACTTTGTCACCACCTAAAGGCTGTTCACAAATCCAACACGTCTCAACTGTATCAAATTTTAATTTGTCTTCTTCTGTCATCACCAAAGGCATCTGACATGTTGTGAGATACTGTACTACCTGACTATACAGTTGTCTCATTTCTGTTAAAAACAGACATGCTGCATTTTCACCTCTGTAGATAACAGGTTCTGAATGAAGACCGTCTGACCTAACAATAATGTATCCAAAAGAACACACCACTTGGTCACTCAATTTTATAGTCTTTGGTAATGACTCTGGAACAGGACCGTCATACGGAACAACTAATGATTCAAAATCAGCATACACTACAAACGGCAACTTTTGCTGATTCCCATAGTTCTTAAAATACACTTGACTACCAGGATCTGGGTACTTAAGTACAGTCTGTATATCATCAGGTGACCTGCAGTGTAAAACGTGTTTGTGCGCTACGTTTATGGAGGAGAATCTTTGTAAACATCTTTTACACACTTCCTGTTTGCCATTGTGTTTTGTTGTATGTCCGTGAATTAGACGTGACATATTCCTGATAATTGTGTAGTGAAAGTTATTGTCATCTCCGATTAGCAACATGTCAACATGTTTATCTTCTGACTGACCGTAGGTTGGAGCCAGAGGTGATACTCTAATTGGCTGTAACTTGTTCTCAGACACATTATCCCACACAAACACATTCACGGATATACCAGGATTTAGTTTTTCAAACAAGTCTATGTCCTCTATTTTAACAGGGAACTCAATGCCACTGAAGTTGAGTTCATTTACAAATTTGGTGTAGTTAGATACACGTTCAGGTTTTGATTTTACAAAGTGTAGTTTAGCAAGCACACACCACATGAAACAATAGTTGTCATTGTTCTGTATGTTGACGACAGCCTTTTTGTTTACTACTTCTGTTGGCAGTGGCAACCATGATTTACCTAATATAGGATGATACCTAGACTGCTTTAGTTGTAGTTCATGTACATGACCTTCGTGCCAGCCAGACCCCTTCATTCTTGCACTGTCAATTGCTTGTAGAAAGTCTGGTAATAGTCTGTCTCTGAACACGTTCTCCACCTCCGGTTCCCCCCACCCGGGTCTGCCCTGGGGGAGTTGGGTGGGGTTAGGTATTTTTTAGTTCCCAGGGTCACCCTGGTCAGCCCCACAGGGTGGGTTTTTCTCTCTATTCTGGGGCATGTGTTTCTGTCTACCCTTTGTCCATTCACCTGTATTTGCCTTTTTAAAACTCTCCCTACTGTCTGCACTGCCTGTAGCTCTTGATATTGGATGTGTGTTGCTAAATGGTCTTAGCTTTATTTAGGCCCCATGTGTTAGGTTTATTTAATGTATTTGACCGGCTGGCGACATACATTCAATGTTCTGTTTAGTTTTTTTTTCACAAGCAGTGCAGGCACGTCCTGAGAAAGCCTTGTTGCTGTCGGGACGTTAAGCAATGTACAATCAATCAATCCACCTCCGGTTCTCTTCTTGTGTTAACTGTGTGTTGTCTTGTTGATATATACGATACAATTACCTCACCGTCCACCCTAGTGAATTCGATTTTAGCAACAATCTGAATCTTCACACTGCCTGTAAGGAGATTTTGTTGTATGACAGAAAAAGAGTTTTCTATTGATTGATAGACATTATTAGTATTGCTTATAGGCAAGTTTGTTGTGTGAAACACATTTCTTAAACTAGATGAGCCAGGGTTTTGAACATTGTCCGTCATTTTTATTTGTCCGACAAAATAATAAATGAAAAAATATTACTGCTGGCTCACCTTGTGTAATACCACTTTATTAATTGTAACACTGTCAATATAAACATTTAGTTTGCGTAGTTGTTTAAATATGCTATAACAAATTTCCCCTAACCAACCATAGTCGGTATCATTAACTTTAAAAGTAGGTGTCTTTAAATCAACTGTCATGCACTCCACATCTGGATGCTCATCGACATAATCCAAAGTCACACTATATGTAGCATATATTTCTGATGGTGCTGAAAGGCTTATGTAAGTCTGGGTGATATTAAGTCAGTAAAGTGCATAACATCTTTGAAACAGTGTGAGATATCAAGCACTTGTATGATTTGTCCGTCTGTCATTTTTATTGGACAAACAAATGTATAAATTGTTATCAAGCAGAATCATGTTTCTAGAAAATTACACTGAGCAGTAACCTTTTACGTTTGCATCACTCCAGCAATATTGTCAGTAACGTTTTACATTTACACTGTGTTACTGCTTCTATGTAAGCTAGATAGATTTAGATTCAAACCACAGATACATTCACTCAGGGATAAAACACTATGTATGGTCAATGACTTAAGGGACATAATCACTTGGAAGATTGAACCACTATACAGAGTTGTCTCCCATAGACTATATGTGGCATACCCCAAGAAGACCTTGGCTGTCCAGTAGGCATAAAGCTGGTTACAGCTGGAATACAGCATGCGCTAAAATCATGCTTTTCCTGCTGCCTTTCTACTGTATTCCAGCTGTATTCATGCTGGGCTATTAAATGATTTGGGTGGGTTTATGAATGGCTTGCTTCACAGATTTCAATTGCAGTGTCATGTACATTGACCCTGTCCCTTAAAGTGAACAGACCTGGCACAGTATTGGCGATTATTGGCTTTGCAGTAAATTATAAATCACACTCTGGTCAAGTGAGAGCCAAATGAAACATCAGACGTTACATACAGGTTGCCGCACCATACGCGGCATGTGCCGCACCATACGCGGCATGTGTGCGGCATACGCGGCATGTGCCGCACCATACGCGGCATGTGTGCGGCATACGCGGCATGTGTGCGGCATGTACGCGGCATACGCGGCATGTGCCGCACCATACGCGGCATGTGTGCGGCATATGTGCGACATGTGTGCGGCATACGCGACATGTGTGGCATTATGGCAACATGTGCCACACATTTACAGTGTGGCGCGTTGCAAAGATTTTTTCAGAACTCAACTACCAGCAAACTCTTTTGCCTCAAGGTGGGTAAACAAGTCTCGTCAACAAGTCTAGAGTGTCGTCAAAAAGAGGAAAGTGCGACCTAACTGTCGTTAACGTGACACACTTAATAGGGAGTTCCGAGGAGTGCTACGTTAGGTTATGCCATGACAAGTTGTAAATGTTCATAGTAAAGTCTAGTCAACCTACTCAAAAGAGAGACCAGAAAGTAGAGCTGAATAAAACGTTGTAAACGGGAGTCAAGCCCGGGCTCGGGGCTCTTGAGGATCTGTTGTTTATGTACTCAGTCGGGTGTCTGTTTAAAGCATTATGATTTTAATGTGCCTTTCACAGACACCCACCAGTCTAAACATGTACACCAGATCGACTCACAGGTGAGCTTACAAATTGCACGCATCAGACATGTTTAATCAGGTATGCTCCCGAAAGGAATATCTTACAATGATATTGCATTGATGTGAGGCCGTACTTAAAGACCTTGTGTGTTTGGCGACAGGTGTCATGTTGGGTAAGATTGTGTTAGTGTGTGTGTGTGTGCGTGTCTGTATATGTGTGTCTGTGTGTGTGTGTCAGTGCGTGTGTTTGCGTGCGTGTGCGTGCGTGCGTTACCACCTCTAACAAAATCTGTTTTGTTCAAGATATAACATATGTCATTTATTTCAAAGTGACGGCTGACACACACATGACAGTTGACTTGAAATGTCTTACGAAACGATTACAGTGGTGCAGTGTCCCACCCCCCTAGCAACTAAAAACCAATAACACGCTACGCACTACACAATGGAAGCCTATATAATAATACATACAGTTTTGTTAAGACTGAGATCGCACCACTGATTTAGGCTTGTACAAAATCAGATGAGATGTTATAATTGTATATGTGTGTGTATGTATGTCTGTTTATGTGTATATGTGTCTGTTCATGTGTGTGTGTGTGTCTGTGTGTGTGTGTGTGTGTGCATGTGTGTGTCAGTGCGTGCGTGTGTGTGTAAGATATCACTTGTTAGTTTTCCAACTGGCTGTTTTTAGTGCAGAGTATGACCTCCGTTTTGATTTCTCGGGAACCAGTCATAAGTATATATAAAGTCGACTTCACAAAGCCTTAGAGCCTGCTTATTCATAGAGTGTCAGGTCTCGCGGCGCGCTACTGTGCCAGCGCGTAGCAACGATAAGGCAACACAGGTGAGCTGGCTTGCAACGCGTCGTGTCCTGCCTAGAGTGCTGGCGACGGGCTGTGTTTACGTATATAGTGGCATTGCGACATCGGTCATATGTGCTAATTAAGAGAGATATAAATACTGAGTGGTCTGAAGTATTATTAACACAATGACTGAGTTAACCCCTTAAGTATTATTTTTGATTTTCATAAAAATGTGGCTGTTTAAATAATAATGATTTAGGGAGTAACTTCCAATGGTATTTACTCTGTGCGGGAGACATGGAAAATGAAGGGTCAAAAACTTATAATCAAGGGGGTTAACTCAGTCATTGTGTTAATGCTGGTTCAGACCACTCAGTATTTATATCTCTTATGGATCTTTTTCTTTTGCAGATTTGAACAAGGAAACAAAAACAAACACCATGATTTCCAGAGGATTCAGATAAAAAGACTTTTTCCAGGGCAAGACACTCCGTTTCACGTGTTTCTTAAGGCCGTGTTTCAGAAATTGTAAATAGAAGAGAAAACTATAAAGTGACAAAACATTTTATGAATTTTTTTCGCTTTAAGAAGCAAATCATTTGGGGGGATTTTTTATGCGCACGTGTGCATGTTGACCAGAAATTAGGTAGCAGCAGCAGCAAAAGTAGTAACAACTAAAACTTTCCAGCGCAGGCTGCTTTCTCAGCTTAGTGTAGGATTTCGTCAAAATCAACAGCTTTTATAACAGGCATAGAATGTCAGATGGCTGGTTGATATTTGCACAAGCATCCACACAGTTGCAGTCCTGTCAGTGTGACGAGTAAACAGACTCAGCTGAAGCACTCCAGCAGGCAGAGCCTTTGAAGTGCGAACCTGTCACTTGGAGAGTCAGCTGTCAGCTGTCACAGGTGTTTAGTTCATTCAGGGAAGACCACAAGTGAGAAGAATAGGGGTGGTGTAATCAAGCACCAAGAAAATGGCACAGGAGCCAGTCCTTGTTAATGTCTATGACATGGTGAGCACATCTGGTTATTTATTAGATTTGTTGTGACACCCTCTTGTGTGCTTTTATGTCTTCTCATTTTATGTTTATTATCATTTTATCACTTCATTGTTATCCGATTGTCAGCAAGGTTTCCTTTGATCTTTACACATCTTTTCTTTGTGGTAATAAGCTGAGTCAATTTGTGTCACCTGTGTGTCAGATATATGTCAAAAGTTCTTTATCAGTTTCTGCAACTATGTCCTACATTCGGGGATGGCCTGCCGAACCCTACACTCATACCAGGACTACACTGGATGTAAATTCAAGCACAGCATTGCAGCTGAACATAGTAGAACATTGTTGATGCCACAACAGAACTTGATAAATAATTATTGTTGTGTTATTCTAGCTCTTTCACAGTATCAGGTTATTATGAGAAAAAACAAAGCAAAATGCTTCTGTAGGCTCTGTCATGTCTTTCTAACCATCAAGCCAACATGATGTGAAACAGGGATCACATGACAGTGGAATAAATACATATAATATACGTTAATCCATGGGTGCTGATGATTTACGAGCCTCAGCTTGCTTTTGACACACAGTTCTGGCTCCTCAGCAGAGCCTCAGAGCCAGAAAAATCAAGTCTTGTCTCAAAAATCATCACCACTCATGGTTTAACGTACAGTGTATTACTTATGTGCTGCATGAACTTTGTGAAGGTACAGCATACTCTACACTTTTTCTACAGTTTGAGTTATGTATGGTGTGATATTTCTTCTGTTACGTGGTAGTCGTAGTATGATGCAATCTTACCAGACGCACGCACATAGGGTTTTTGTAAAGAAACTTCACTCAGCTGCAACTCGTCACACATGGCATAAGGTTGTAGACCACACAGGAGTAACAGTTCCAACAATATTTTATTGCAGCGATGCGATCTCCATACAATACATCCACAAATGCATTCACACTGATACACTGTCTCCTCTACAATGCGTCAACACTTTTGACATACTGCATCTCTCATACAATGTACACACATATTTCCTAACATGGTCTTTTATACTTTTACAGATTTCCAGAACAATCCAGCAAATGTTCCCAACACAACCAATCAGAAAAGAAAATGTAACCAAAACTCATTAATATTCATTGAAAAAAAAAAACTCTAGAAATTTCTACAAATTTACACTACCCTCTAAGCACCTTTGATACAATGTTACGAAATGTTGCCGACAACTTTGATATCATATATGAGGTCACTAAAAAGATTGCGACCCTGCTCGAACCTTCCAGTCTAATATATAATAATAATAATGAGTACTTGTATAGCGCCTAACCTTGGATTTTATCTCTAGGCACTTAACAAAAACTAATTGTACAAAAATCGTTAATTACAAAAACACAAATTACAAACAGTATTTAAAAAAATAAATACAACGCACACTATAAACAGTCTATAAAGTCACCATTCAAAAATGCTTCGCTGATGCACTCATTCTCGCACACGTGCACGCACACACTACTAATAGAGATAGAGATGACTTTAGCATGACAGGTCAAATGTAGGTCAAAATTTACAACATCATAGCAAAACTAAGCGTCACAACAAAAATTGATCGCAATTCTCCTGCAAAAGAAAATGAATCCTGCTAAAAAGGTACATAATTCTTATCCCAAATAACTCAAATGAATATCGGTTCTTTCCTGTTATTAGCACACATATATGCTCTCAAAGAATAACACAACCACAAACGTAACATCTTCCTTAAAATTTCTTGATACATGGATCATGATTTATATAATGCATGTTAGGCATATAGTTCTGCAAGTGTGATCTGAAAGCTGGAAGCCTGAATCCCGCAGACTTAGAAGCCACCACCGCACTTCGTGCCAGCTGGCGGCTCGCAGTGAAGACCAGCATAAAGCTGAGCGAAGAAAGGAGAGAAAACCAGTGGGAGGAGAAGAGGCAGCGCAGACAAAAAAAAGAAGAGCCAGTGCCCACAGCAACAGTCACAGGCTTGACCTGTAGCAAATGCAACAGACACTGCCGCTCTCGCATTATACTGATTAGTCGCAGCAGGCACTGCAAATCTTAAAAAAACGGACTGACCCAGCAAGCGCATAGACTCCATTGTCTTCCGAGACAGAAGGATGCCAACAACAACTGATATATAGTTGGGTTGGTAGTGTGTGATCTGATGCATTTCTGCTGTTCATGTATATTGTACAGTACTTAACCCCTTCACTGCAAAGAAAAAAAAATATGCAACTGCAAGAGAGATCCTCATGAGCTCCTACAACTGAGAGGCCCATGATGAGGATCTGTGCCTCTTGCTGACACACATTTGTGCAATGTTGTACCCATGTTCCACGGGTGGTTGGAGGTTTTGACATTGAGTTCACAAAGATTTCAGAAACACAATCTACGACCTTTGGTGGTGAAGGGTTAAACCCCTTGTGTTGTGTGTGCAGCCACTAGTGCTGTGAACAGTATTGGTGGCTGCTTGCACCAGGTGGTTAAAATTGAATATTTCTGTGTTTCAGTACTGGATTAATGAATACACATCATCACTTGGCTTTGGTGTGTTTCACTCAGGCGTGGAGATCTATGGCACAGGTATGCATCTCAATCTCTTTAACTCATTTGTGTATGCATCTTCTGGTACTGTTTACAATACTGGTGTCTGCATGCACAGATGGGTTAATTACAGTGATCACAGTGTTCAGCAATGATAACGTGTTGCTCCTTTCAAGTTTATTTGTAAAATATGGAGTGAAATTAAGCTACCTCTGATAGCCAGCGGACCAAAGTTCGTGAATCCTAGAGATTCACTACTTCAGTCTGTTGTCTGTCAGAAAAACCATACATGTGTTTTTATGTTCTCTTATTTGCAGAGTATGCATATGGCGGTCACCCATTTCCATTTTCTGGTGTGTTTGAAATTGAACCTCGAGATGCAGATGACCTGGGAGAACAGTTTAAATTCAAGTAAGTGATTACATTTGTTGGAAAAATATCCATAAGAAGTTAAATCTCATTTGGTGATTTAGACACTTTATTTTGTTAAGCTGCTATTTCGCATGTTATCATTTGTAGATGTTATAAAAATGTACAGATTTTGTTGTTTTATGGCATCTTTCTCAGAATATGTTACAAGAGCCAAATCAAAGCAAGAATGGCAAAGTCCTAATAGCATGCTGAACTCAGCTGAACCCAACCCTTCCTTTCCTACCACATATAAACAAAAGCTGCCCTGACATTAGCAGCGATAACTTTTGTCCCCTTGGGAAGGGGAGAGCTTGGGTTAATTAGAGGTCATGTTTCCCGGGTAAAATTCATAGCTTGTTTGGCGTGCATTAAGTTTCACATGCATGACCGATCCACATAATTAATCTGACTTGGTGACCTTGACCATTCCAACAGGTCATTGAAAAAAACGTTAAACGTTTAGGGCTTAACGTCTTTTGTCCACCACGAAGGTGATTTCAAAGACGGGGCACCGAAATAGGGTCTGAACAAATTTTGACCCAAGCTGGATATGAACCTGGGACCTTTCAGTCGAGAGACCAGCACTCTACCACCGAGTCACCCAGCTCCCCCCAACAGGTCATTGGAATGAGCAAGGGTTCAAGTGTCCTAACATAAGTAAAGGGTTGAATTTTGTACCTTCGAATTTCATGTTTTCTCAAAATGTATGCAGCTTTCACAGTTTTGTCAGCCTTCCGTGACCCTTGCCCTTAGCTCAGGGTCAACCAAATTAGCTTGCATAGAATTAATAGAAAGGTCTTATCAAATGCCTTTGTGCCTAAATTGATTGAACAGTTTGCAGAGATGCTGATGAAAACTAATGTCTGCTAAACGTTGGCATTTTTTCACATTGCTGATCTCTTGTGACTTTTTGGGTCATCCAAATTACTAAGCATAAGGTCTTACAAACAGGTATCTGTGGCAATTTTGGGTTTGAAGAGAATTTGAGATAAAACAATTTTTATAAAAATGTGGCTGTTTTGTACCTATTTCCGGATCATGTTTGGGTTGAAGTTGTGTATAGTATTTGAGAAAACAAAAATTCAAAATGTCTATTGTTTACCTGTTTCTGGGGTATATTTTTACATAATTTATTTTTTTCAAATACTATTCACAACTTCAAACCCAAACTTGGTACAACGATACCTGATGGTAACACCTTTCTATGCATACTAATTTGGTTGATCCCTCAGAAAGGTCAAGGGTCACAAGAGCTCAGGAAATAGGTGAAAAATAGCCATATTTTGACAAAAGATGTTTTTTTCTCAAATACTATTCACAACTTCAAACCCAAACTTTATACAGAAAGACCTGACGGTAAGACCTAACTATGCATACTAATTTGGATGACCCCTCGGAAAGGTCAAGGGTCACAAGAGCTCAGGAAATAGTTAAAAATAGCCATAATTTGACAAAAGATGTTTTTTTCTCAAGAGCTATTCACAACTTCAAACCTAAACTTGGTACAGAGACACTGATGGCAAGACCTATCCATGCATACTAATTTGGATGACCCCTTCGAGAAGGTCAATGGTCACAAGAGGTCAACAAACGTGTCTAAAATGCCATTTGCTTCCTCAAAATACATTACTATTTAGCTTACCGATTTCAGCCTAAGAATCCGTTGTGTATACATACACAACCAGGGAGGCACTCTAGGGAGTCATTACCAAGAAACGCTGAGTAGCCTCCCTTCCCTGCCTATCCGGTCACGTGAGCAGTGGTGCCACGCCAGTCAAACGCTTAGCTTCGTGGTGGTAAGATGTATCGTGCCGTTTGCTCAACCTTGGATACTTTGGATACCTTTGGATTACCTTTGGTGTGTTGTGCTTCATCTTGGGCTACCTGTGGTTTCAAAACCTTGGTTGGTGTCCCTCCTTGCTTGCCTTCCGTCGCTCTGGACATGGCCAGGTAAGGTCTCGGGCATGCCTCTGTCGGTCTGGTTCTCCTGACCAGCCGTGGTATTTCCTCGGTTAGCGGCGGTGTTTGTAATGGTGCGGCACCGGTCGTAAGTTTTCTCTCACGTGGCCCTCCGTTAGCACGGGCCACGTGCCGTTGCCTCTCATGTGTTCCGCTCTCTGTTGCAGTGCACAGTTACATACTTGTCGTTGATGCAAGGAGCTTCAGTAGCCGACGGATACCCACACGCTGTGTCTCCCTTGTTCGGGCTGCTCCTCCGCACGGCCATGTGAGAGATGCACAACATGGAAGGTGCAACTTTGGTCTCAGTTGTGGCAGTTCTACCGGCGTGTCCACCCGTCTGCCTCCTGGGAACCCCCTAGGCCCTTGGCCTCCCCGCCCCTTTGGCGGACGACCTCGGACATCGTGGGGCTCTCCTCCCGCCACGCGCTTCTCGTTGCGTCTGTCGTGGCCCCCACAACCATGCCCCCCACCCCCCGGCTGGACTACTTTGCCGGGCTGTGAGGACTCCTCTCAGTGCTCGGGTCGTCCAGACCGCCGGCCGTCAGTCTCACCGGACCCTCGCCACTCGAGTCTCGGATCTGGTGGACGAGGACGCTTCCCGACCCCCCCTCCCTCTCGGGTGCGCGGCATTCGAGGGCAGTGCGTGCAGGCGGCAGTCTCGGGACGGAGGTACACTCGCGTCGACGCGCATGCTCTCCGCCAGCTTCCGAGTCTCGTTCCCTGGGTTGCGGATCTGTGGGTCGATGACGTCTTTGGACCCTCCCTCCCTACTGCGTGCTCGGCACACGGCGGCAGGGGCTCTGCCCTGCGCTCGGCGCAGCTCAACCAGGCGGAGGGATTCTCTGGCTTCTTGTCAGGATCCAGGCCCCCCTCGGGGTCGCGCTCTACCTCTCAGCGCCGCGTGGCTTCCGGGTCTCTCGCCGCTTTACACAGTCTGGATTCACGAGACCAGCGGTACCCAGCCTGTCTACAGCACAGGTCAGATTCCCGAGATCAGCACCCTTCAGGGCGCCGCCATGGCCGGCATGACTTCCCTAGCGTAATCCTTCCCTGCCTTGTGCGTCTACGTTCCCCCCATTGTACGAGTTCTTCCGCCCCGGGCCGCATTCGCAATCCCTGCATTCCCTGCTCTGGTGGCCGGCCCCGGAGGACGCCGACGACGCGCTTAGTCTCTGCGTCTGCTATCTTCTCTCCCTGCCCTCCCTCCTTGGGCCAGCATTGGTCCCCCTGGTCAAAGTCTCGTGGCAGTGCCCGGTCCCGTTCCCCCTTGCGCAGCCATTCCCCTGCGTCGGCCCCCCCTCGCTGGCTCGGAGACGACTCGAGCTCTTGACTACACGTCTCACTTGATTCCTCGTTTCCTACCTCCAGACGTCTGCCATCCTTCCCCGCCGATGAAAAGGAAGGCCTCTGCTCTTGTGGACGCGCCACGCCAGGCCAAGAAGTTTAAGTCCCTCCCTTAACCCCCTCGGTTTCGGGACCTGACAGAGGCCTTCAACACCCAGCTCCAGCAGGATCGACTGACAGAGAGGGGCTTCTTCTCCAACGCACATTGGCCAGCGGGCGTAGATATCAGGCTCCAGCAGAGCTCTTACTCGGGTCATTCTCAGTCGTTCGTCTGCCCTCTTTCTCCTGTGGACCTCGCTGTGGAGACGCTGCTTGGAGTTCGGCGGGCCCTACGGCGTTGCACCCCCTTCAGGCTCTCCATCGCGGTGATCTTGATCCGCAACTCCCTGGCCTGTGGAGCTGGCGACCCAGGCTGTCCTCGCGCTGGGACCATATGGCGTTGAGGCGCGTCCCCTGGGTGGTGGATAGGGGGTCCCTCGCGAGAGGGGTGCACCGAATGAAATAAGGTGCCGTGAATCAACATGGTCTAAGGGAAGGTGACCCCGACAGAAAACCCCTGGTCCTCCTAGTAAGGGGGTTGGGCGTGGGGGTAGCTTCCCCACCCTGCAAATAAAGAAAAATCAACAAAAACGCTGATGAAAAGACAAACAGCAATTTCTTTCTGGGAGGATGAAGGTTCTTCTACCAGAAGATTTATGACGTCCTGTGATGAAAGCTGGAAGTCTTCGGAAGCCACAGGACCGAGCCGCCTCTCTCTATCCAGGGACACAACCATGGGCACATGGAATGTCAAGACCATGTACCAGAGCGGCAAGGCCGCCCAGATAGCAGCGGAAATGCAAAAGTACAACCTTTCCCTGCTAGGTATCAGTGAAGCCAGATGGACACAGTCTGGCCAGAAAAGGCTGTTAAGTGGGGAGATGATTCTGTATTCAGGTCATGAAGAGGAGAATGCCCCCCATACGGAAGGAGTAGCATTCATGCTGTCACCGGTGGCACAGAGAGCGCTGATGGGCTGGGAACCTCTTGGGCCAAGAATTATCACAGCAGCCTTTAGAACCAAGAAAAAGCTCAAGTTGAACGTCATCCACTGTTATGCGCCCACTAATGACAGTGACGAGGAAGAGAAACAAGAGTTCTACGACCGACTCCAGAGTGCTGTGGACAAATGTGCGGAGCGAGACATCACCATCGTCATGGGCGATTTTAATGCCAAAATAGGGGAGGACAACACCGGATACGAAGAGGTGATGGGGAGACAGGGACTAGGGGAGATGAGTGAGAACAGGGAGAGGTTTGTAGACTTTTGTGCTCTAAACAGACTTGTCATTGGAGGCAGCGTCTTCCCACACAGAAGAATACACAAAGCAACTTGGGTCTCACCTGACCATACTACAGAGAACCAAATAGACCATATCTGCATTAGCAAGAAATTTAGAAGATCCCTTCAAGATGTTCGAGTGAGGAGGGGAGCAGATGCCGCCTCCGACCACCATCTGCTTACCTTAAGAATGAAGCTCAAGCTAAAGAAAATCCGCACAGAGACATCAAGAAGACAGCGCTATAATGTAGCCCTCCTGAGAGAGACTGGAGTGAGAGAAGAGTTCAAACTGGTGCTGTCCAACCGGTTTCAAGCGCTACAGGAGCTAGTAAATGAAGAGGAGGCGGTCACCACAGAGCAGCAGTGGAAGGCAGTTAGAGAGGCGCTGAACTCAACCTGCAAAGGCACTGTAGGGTTCAGGAAACACCATCACAAGGACTGGCTGTCGGCACAGACCTTGAAGAAGATAGAAGTGAGGAAGCAGAAGAAATCAGTTGTCAACAAAAGTCGCATGAGAGCAGCCAAAGCAAGGGCACAGGAGAAATACTCGGAAGCCAACCACGAGGTGAAGAGGAGTATCAGGGCAGACAAGAGGGCCTACACAGACAGCCTGGCAGCAGAGGCAGAAAAGGCAGCAGGCAGCGGCAACATGAAACAGCTCTATGACATTACCAGAAGATTGTCGGGCAAGTATGGCCATACATAAAGACCAGTAAAAGACAAAGAAGGCAAGCCTATTGCAGACAGAGCAGACCAACTCGACAGATGGGCCGAGTATTTTGAAGAGTTACTGAACAGACCCAGCCCACCCGACCCCCCAGACATCCAGCCAGCAGAGACTGACCTACCCATCAGCTGTGACATACCCAGCCGGTAGAGATCAGAAGAGCAGTGGCATTTTTGAAGAACGGCAAAGCAGCAGGGCCAGATGGCGGAGTCTCTGAAAGCAGACCTAGAGACAACAGTAGAGCTGCTGTACCCACTGTTTGGAAAGATCTGGGAAGAGGAGGTGATGCCGGCTGACTGGAAGGAGGGGTACCTAATCAAGCTTCCCAAGAAAGGCGACCTCAGCAAGTGTTCCAACTACAGAAGAATCACCTTGCTGTCAGTACCAGGAAAGGTCTTCAACAGGATCATCCTGGAGAGAATGAAGAGCTCCGTTGACCCCCAGCTGAGAGACCAGCAAGCAGGATTCAGGAAAAAACGATCATGTACAGACCAGATCGCCACTCTCCGCATCATCGTGGAACAGTCTCTGGAGTGGAGCTCCCCGCTGCAGCCCTGAAAGTCTAAAATTTTGCCCAAATGTTACTAGCCAAAACTGAAAATTTTACTGCTGAAAATAGCCCCCCAACTCAACAATATAATGTACCACAAGTGTTTGACGCCCAATGTTAGAGAGTGTTTTCTGCCCAGAGACATTGAAAACAAATATTTGAACAGACAATCATAACCAAGTTAATGTTTATGTCCTGACTTCAGGCTTTTGATAGTATCAAGTGGAGAAATAACTGACAAAGTCCCCATGTGAACTGTGGTGGGATTTTTTTTTTAATTTATTTTTTGTAAGCAGAGCTGGGCTTCTGTTTGCACAACAGGTTAAAGGGTCTGTAGACTCCCAGGTATAAATTTTAGAGGGTACACAGACCCCCATCCTAGCATTATAGAGGGTCCTCAGATTTATTTAAGAAAAACTGCATCTGTATGTTCCTTAAAATAAATTATCCCCACCCGGGTCTGCCCTGGGGGACTTGGGTGGGGTTAACTACATTTAGTTCCCAGGGTCACACGGTCAGCCCCACAGGGTGGGTTTTTCCCTATATTCGGGGGCATGTGTTTCTGTCTACCCTTGGTCCATTCACCTGTATTTGTCTTTTTAAAACTCTCCCAACTGTCTGCACTGCCTGTAGCTCTTGATATTGGATGTGTGTTGCTAAATGGTCTTAGCTATATTTTGGCCCCATGGCGTTGGTTTATTTAACGTATTGGACCGGCTGGCGACATACATTCAATATTCTGTTAGTTTTTTCTTTCACAAGCAGTGCTGGCACGTCCTGAGAAAGCCTTGTTGCTGTCGGAACGATAAACAATGTACATCAATCATTAAAATAAATTATCTCATTTCGCTCTCTCCTCTTTAAATGTGTTGTGACAGTGTGTGTGTGTCCTTTCCATGATACTGATTCTTTAACTGGTGAGCTATCACGCAAAAACCTGTCTCCCTTGCTCTCTCACACACAGAAAAACATATATCTATTTATTTATTTGTATGATCGTTTGATAATGTATTGTAACAGAGAATATAGCGTTTTCTGCTGAACGCGGCAGATTGACAACCAAAGTGTGACTTGTCTAAACTCTCTGTGTGTGTATGTGTGTGTGTGTGTGTGTGTAAACTGATGTACTTCAAAGTTTGTTTCAACCCGTTTAACCACTCAGAAAGACGTGTTTCTCCAATTTTTGGCTAATAACTGTGTACCAGAAGATGGATCGACCACGATTTTAAAAAACTGACAAACTTATTTCTGTTCAAATTTCTGGACTTGCTTTTTGAGTTTGCCTCGGTGCTCATTGCGCATGCCATTCGAGTGCCGTCGTGCTTTAGCCATGGAAATACACTCAGCACAGCCATGGACTCTGAAAACTGTGTCGTAGCGGCGGTGCCACACGCGGCCCAGGGGTAGCATTTCTGGTACTGTCGCTTGTCGATGGAGATGGCGATGTCGAAGTGCAACTTTCTTCTTAGCGATTATCAAGATCAGACGGTGCCGGATTGAAGAATCCGAAGCATTCCAGCTCTTCCTTAGCTTTTTCTCAGCCATGTACAACTTTGTTCTAGATCGAAAGCGAAACGCACGATGCCGTATCCCATAATAGTATGTATGGTGACGTCACAGCAAGTAACGCGTTCAACATGTAGCGCGCACTTTGTAATAACATGCTGACACCACACAAAAACTAACAGTTTGCCCGCCCTGTTACACTCGCACGGACCCCGACGTCGGGTCGATTCTGAATGCAGCCGCAACTGAGCGAGCCGCTAAACTAAAAATAGAACGGCCCACTGGGCACTGGCCTCCACGTGGTGTGGGTGGGTAGTCTCTCCAGTCACTGACTGAGGGGGCTAGCAGAGTGGTGCCATCATTGTCCAGGATAGGACTTGACGTCGGCAGATATGTTGTTTAGTCTTTTTCTCTGGTCCGGTTTTTAAGGAGCTGTACTAACCCAGGTCTTACCATGTTGGATTGGTCCTTAGAAATACTCATTATTTTTTGGTCCTTTGGATCCCAAGTGTTTGCCGTGCTTGGAGACCCGTGTCGGGGGAGAAGAGGATCCTGGTGGCTGAAACACTCCACTTTGGCCTTGACTTCTGCCTAAACGGGAGGCTAGTCGTACCGGCCTAGTCAATCGGCTCTTGTCACGTTGAGCCCTATCCCATTGTTGACATGCGGGCTGATATACGGAGCACCATGCTACAGCCGCCGCTGCTGATTAGGTGCTTTACGCCTGTATTCCCCTGCATTCAACGGTGTAATAATAATAATTAATAATAATTACGGTATTTATAATGCGCTTATCTTATAATAATTATAACTCTAAGCGCGCACTCACAACTCGCACACGCATGCGCACGCTTTAGACAATGACTCACGTAACACAAATAGTGAAGATAGATTAGGACGGTCAGCTTGGGCTGGGGAGTGTGGTGATATAGTGCTAGAACTGTTGAAAGAGATGAGTTTTGAGGGCAGACTGGAAGGAGGAGAGCGAGTGTTTCTGACGGAGAGAGAGTGGGAGAGTGTTCCAGGTGGTTGGACCATATACTGAGAAAGAGCGGGAGCCGAAAGTGCTGAGTTTGGTGCGGGGGATGAGGAGGGTCAGAGGCGGAGCGGAGGGAGCGGGGAGGAGTGTAGGGGTGAAGTAAGTTGGAGAGATACGCAGGAGCGTAGTTTTTCAGGGATTTGTAGCAGAGAGACAGAATCTTGTATTGGATGCGTTGGGGGATGGGGAGCCAGTGAAGGAGCTTGAGCAGGGGAGTGATGTGGTCGGATTTTTTCTTTCTGAGGACGAGGCGGGCAGCATTGTTCTGGACGCGCTGGAGAGTGAGAGTGGTGGAGTGAGGAAGGCCAGAAAGGAGAGAGTTGCAGTAGTCGATGCGAGATAAGATGAGAGAGACAGCGAGTTTGGTGGCAGCTTCGGTAGTGAGGTATTTTCTGATCTGACTGATGCGGCGGAGGTGGAAATAACATGTCTGGGCCGTGGCGGAGACGAAGCTGGTCATGGAAAGAGAGGAATCGAGGATAACGCCAAGGTTCTTGACCGAGTCAGAGAGGGAGATGGGGGTGCTGTCGAGTTGAAGGTGGAGAGATGGAGAGAGCTGGGAAAGTTTCTGGCGAGTGCCTACCAGCATGGCTTCCGTTTTGTCGTCGTTCAGTTTGAGCTTGTTTGCTGTCATCCAGTTTTTCACGTCCTCATAGCAGTCAGCCGTGCGAGTCAGTAGTGTCTGAGTGTTGTCGAGTTTGTCTTTGTCTAATAGTTGTGAGTCGTCAGCGTAGAGGTGGTGGTGTATGTGGTGAGACTGGATGATGTTGGACAGTGGGGAGATGTAGAGTGTAAAAAGGACCGGGCCCAGGACGGACCCCTGAGGAACGCCGCAGGAGAGCCTGACTGGGTTGGAGGAGACGCCGTCGATGGTGACGGACTGCTGTCTGTCAGAGAGGTAGGAGAGAAACCAGGAGTGAGCTGAGTCAGTGATGCCAAAGGAGTGGTGGAGGCGGTGGAGGAGGATAGAGTGGTCTATGGTGTCGAAGGCGGCAGAGAGATCGAGTAGCGTAAGAAGGGAGATGATGCCCGAGTCAGTGGAGAGAAGCAGGTCGTTTAGGATATGTAGAAGGACAGTTTCAGTGCTGTGATGTTTGCGATAGGCAGACTGGAAGGGACTGAGGAGGTTGTTGTCGGCGAGGTGGAGGTTGAGTTGGTTGAGGACGACCTTCTCAAGAAGCTTGGACAGGAAAGAGAGATTGGAGACTGGGCGGTAGTTCTTGAGTTCGTTTGGGTCGAGGTTGTGTTTTTTGAGGAGAGGACGGACGATGGCGGACTTAAAGATATCGGGGACGGAGCCATTTTCTAGAGACGTGTTGATGATGTCCGTAATGAAGGGCAAAAGTTTTGGGAGGCCGTCCTGGTAGAGGGAAGCTGGGAGGGGGTCTAGTTCGCAGGTTTTGAAAGGCATGGACTTTATGGTCTTGAGGACTTCATCCTGAGAGACGGGGCGGAAGGACGAGAGGGGAGTGCCAGAAAAGGGGGTGTCAGGGAGGCAAGGCGAAAAAGGCAGAGTGTCGAGTGTGTTGCGCAGAGTTTGGATTTTGTCGGAGAAATAGGAGGAAAAGGCGGACGGAAGTTCTTCTTTGCTGTGTGTGTTGGGAAGAGGAGAGTCTTTAGAAGTGCCTAGGAGTGTGTTCATGGTAGCGTAGAGGGTTTTGGAAGAAGTGGATTCCAGGATTTTGTTTTGAAGGTGTTTGCGTTTGGAGTCGGAGATCATTCTGCAGACTTTGGATCTGGTGGTTTGGAAGATCTCTCTGTGAACGGTGAGGTCGGATGAGCGCCAGCGGCGTTCCGCTTGTCGACGCTCGCGCTTGGCCTCGGCTATGTCGTCAGTGAGCCAGATGGAGGGGAGTCGGTTGGGTATGGAGCAGGTGGTGACAGGGGCATGGGTGTCTAGAAGTTTTCGAAGGGAGGAATCGAAATGGGATGCAAGATCGGGAGAGGAGGCGGGGTCCAAGAGAAGGTCGACAGCTTCATCGAAAAAGTTATCTCGGTTGACAGATTTTAGTTTGCGACGAGAGACAAAGAGCTTGGGCTTTTTCGGGGGAGGTAGGTTGAGGGCAACGAGAATAGCGAGGTGGTCGGAGGGAAGCACAGAGGAGGTGTCAAAATCGAGGAAGAGTTGATCGGAGGTGTGATAGAAGGCGGTGGCTCAAACGGTTCAGTCGGGCTTGCCCCCTTGAGTATATCTTTCGGGCAGTCTCCATTGTGCGTCGGCTGCAGACCCGCCGACAAATGCACTTTCCCTTGTTGGGCTCGGTGGCGGGCGGGGACCCCCGGGGATGAATATCTAACATACTATAATATGGAAAACCAAAAAAAACCAAAGCGGCACATAGCCGCCGACATTTTATTGAGAACGATAGTGACTCTGACTGTAAGGAAGCGACGCCTCAGGCGTCGGCCGCCTGGCCTCGCTTTCTCATTATCCACGGCAAAGTTAAAGAGAAGCCTGTTTGCAAGCTGCACCCTTTCCTGGTAGGGGAGACCCTCAGGAGCCGTGATGGCAGGCCTGAGGCCCAGCGCCTCAGGTCTGGTGACTTGCTGGTAGAGTGGCGTACCAGGGCACACTCCAATGGGCTACTGAGGCTCTCCTCTATCGGAGACACTCCACTGGAGGTCACTCCCCACAAAACGATGAATTCTTCGAGAGGAGTGATTAAAGATCAAGCATTGGCCAAACTGTCTGAAGATGAACTTGTACGGAACCTTAAGTCACAGGGGGTGACCTATGTCAGGCACTTCGTTTCCAAACGAGGTGGTAGGGAGATCTGTCTCCCTACCATCATCCTGACGTTTGGTACCTCCACCGCCCCTACTACCATCTGGGGAGGTTACTACTCCCTAAAAGTGAAAAAGTACGTCCCTCTCCCCCTCCGGTGCTTTAAGTGCCAAAAGTATGGCCATGGGCAGAAGACATGCCGCCAGGCAGAGGCTCTATGCGCCCGCTGCACTAAGCCCGGACACTCTGCTGAGTCCTGCACAGCCATCCCCCTGTGTGGTGAATTGCCAGGGGGCGCATATGGCTTCGGACAAGAAGTGCCCTTGTTGGATCTCCGAGTGCAGGATTCAGAGGTGCGTGTGGAGAAGGGGCAGTCCTTCGCGGACGCCAAAAAACTGGTTGATGGCCCTGGTGCAGCTGAGGCTGCGCCAAACTCAAATAACAACTTTGTGTATACTTTCAGTGCTGCGGTGGCAGGCAAGCGCTCCACCAAAGACTTCTCTTGTCAAACCCCAACTTCTTGGTTGGGGGCGGAGCCTCGGATCCTCTCGCCCTTGGAGAGTAACCCTCCTCCGGTGGTGACGAGGAGCCAGGGAACGCAGAAGGCGGACGCTGCCGGTCCGGTGGCACCGCCTTCTGCTGCCCCTAAGCCTCAGCCCCCACCCAAACCTGTCAATCTTACTACAAAGGCTTCTGGATCTGGTCAGCCTTCTAAGGCCGCCAACTCTGGCGGTAGGAACACTGCCCCAGCCCAGAAGTCTAAGAAAGTTACGGGACCGCAATGCGTACGGGCCCAGAAGGGGGGCACTGATGTCCCCCTTCAAAACAAATATGCTGCATTGGAGGAGCAGATGAGGGGGGGGGAGGTTGTCGTAGCTGGTGCTGCAGCAGCTTCTCCCCCCTCATCTCCGAGGAACCAGAGGAGGCCCGGGAGTCGACCCCCCCCTCTGTTTCTTCGACTCCTTCCAAGGCACAGGAAAAGGGGGGAAGGAACTCTTCTCCTACACATAAAACCTAACCATGTACTCTCTGCTTCAGTGGAATTGTCGTGGTTTTCACACCAACTTTGAAGAATTACGCCTTCTAGTCAAGCCCTATAACCCCTCGGTAATATCTCTTCAGGAGACTTACCTGAAGACTTCTGACCCTGTCTCCTTTAATGGTTTTAATGCTATCCATAAAGGTTCTGATTTGGAGAGACTCTCGGGTGGAGTGGCTCTTCTCATTAGCAACCAGTTTTTATGTAGCCCCGTTAGTGTTGACACCTGTCTTCAGGCTGTCGCAGCTTGGGTTACCTTAAAGAAGACTATAACCATATGCAGTATTTATCTGCCACCATCCCTGCGGGTCTGTTGTAATGATTTTTTTAATTTAGTAGATCAACTGCCCCCTCCCTTTATTCTCATGGGGGATTTTAACGGTCATGCTCACCTTTGGGGTAGTGACCACTATGATGGCAGAGGTCAGATGTTAGAAGATGTTTTTTCTCAACTTAACCTATGTGTCTTTAACGATGGTTCACCTACATACTCTAACCCAGGTTCAGGATCTAGTTCTGTTCTAGACCTCACTGTGTGTGATCCTTCTCTCATGTTGGATTTTGACTGGAAGGTTCACGACGACCTGTGTGGTAGTGACCACTTCCCAGTAGTCCTGTCATCGGTCAGCTGTGGGGAGGATCCACCGGTGGGGCGCTGGAATCTCAAGAAAGCTAACTGGCCTCTGTTCGCCTCCCTCTGTCAGTGTCGTATTACAGTGGAGGTGGTCATGTCAGCTGAAGAACCTGTTTCTTCTTTTACTACTATTTTGTTGGACTTAGCCGGTGAAACCATCCGTATCAGTCCCTCGGAAGCCGAGAGTACCATGGTTCAATGAGGAGTTCCGCAAGGCCCAAAAAGCGCGCAAATCTGCTCAGCGACGTGCTTTCCGTAATCCGTTGCAAGTGAATATTTTAACCTTTAAAAGACAGAGTGCGAAAGCCCGTTACATTTTTTAACGTGAACGCCGCACTTCCTGGAGACGCTTCATCTTATCTTTAACTTCTCGGACTCCGTCCCAGAAAGTCTGGAGGGCTGTTCGAAGAATTAGGGGCAGGGGTGGCTCAGCTTCTGTCGGCCATCTTAGAGATGGTGCCAGCTTGGTCACAGATAAATAAGCTGTGGCCAATTTGCTTGCCTCCACCATTGCCCATAATTCTTCAACAGAGCATTATTCACCCTTCTTCCAAAGAGAGAAGGAGAAGCGAGAGTCTCGTATTTGTGATTTTAAGTCCGATAACTCAGAAGACTATAATGCCCCTTTTACATTATCCGAATTGCAGCAAGCCTTGCAGAAATGTAATGACTCTGCTGCTGGCCTAGATAACATCCACTATCAATTCCTAACGCATCTGCCTGAGAGGTCACTCCTTGTACTTCTCAAGGCCTTTAACCATATCTGGAGAACTGGTCATTTTCCGCCATCTTGGCACCAGGCTGTGGTTGTACCGATCCCTAAGCCGGGTAAGGATCCTTCCGACCCGGGCAACTACCGGCCTATTGCTTTGACATCATGTTTATGTAAAACTATGGAGTGCCTGGTCAACGCCCGCCTGGTGTGGCATCTTGAGTCACAGGGTCTCCTCACAGATCTCCAGTGTGGTTTATGGCGCTTCCGTAGTACAACTGACCATTTAGTCCGCTTTGAATCATTTATTCAAGATGCTTTTGTCAACAAGCAGCATATCTATGCAATTTTCTTCGATCTTGAAGTATGGCATAATGTCCGACTTGTTGGACATGGGTTTTAAAGGGCAGCCGCCCGTTTTTATTCACAATTTTTTGACTAACCGGTCGTTCCATGTCCGTGTGGGCTCCACCCTCTCCGACTCCTTTGAACAGGAGATGGGTGTCCCACAGGGCAGCATTCTATCTCCTGTTTTATTTAGTATTAAAATTAATAACATTGTAAAGGCCGTCAAGGATGATTCTGAATGCTCGCTCTTTGTTGACGACTTTGCTTTGTGCGCACGTGGTCGAGGACTTGCGTCCCTTGAGAGGCGCTTGCAGCTGTGCGTTGATCGCATCCAGTGGTGGGTGTCTCTCAATGGATTCAAGTTCTCGCCCTCCAAGACTGTCTGTGTGCATTTTACTAACCAGACGAAATTTTTTCCAGAACCTAGCCTGAGCATTGCTGGAGTGCCAATTAAGGTGGCCGAGGAGGCAAAGTTTCTGGGGGTCATTTTTGACAAAAGACTTACCTTCCGCAACCATATTAATTACCTTCGAACCTCTTGTCAGAAGGCTCTCGACATTCTTCGTGTCGTCGGTCGTACTGACTGGGGTGCGGACCGTACTGTCTTACTTCGTCTGTACCGGGCCCTTGTTCGGTCCAAACTGGATTACGGCTCTGTGGTGTATGGCTCAGCTTCCAAGTCTGTGCTACAGCGTCTGAACACAATTCACCATCAGGGTCTGCGGATATGTCTTGGGGCCTTCAGGACGTCTCCAGTTCCTAGTCTGTATGCCGAGGCAGGGGAGCCTTCTCTCAAGCTCCGCCACATCCGCCTCGTGCTCAGCTACGTTCTGAAACTGAAGGCCCATCCAGACAATCCTGCCTATCATTGTGTTTTTAAACCATACCCATTTACGATACCCATCCGGGAGCTGTCCGTCCACTTTCTTTCCGTGTCCGACCTCATCTGCAGGCAGCCGGATTGGACCTGGACAGAGTTTCGGAATCCCTGCAACACATCACTCCACCTTGGCTCTTACCAGTTCCTGACATCTTGCTGGACTTGACTGCCCACAAGAAAGACTCTACTCCACCAGTCATATGCCAACAGAGCCTCAATGAACTGCTTTTAATTTTTCCTGGCTATTGTCGTATCTATACCGATGGGTCAAAGTCTGAGGATGGGAGAGTGGCTGCGGCCGCAGTGTCCTCTCGCCATCCTAGACGCCCATTTAAGCACCGCCTCCCAGACCACTCATCTGTATTTAGTGCGGAACTGCAGGCGGTTTTGCTGGCACTCAGGCATGCTTATCGATCTAGAGAAAGGAACTTCCTGATTCTGTCTGACTCTCTTTCTGCCCTGCAGGCCCTTCAGGGCACGGGAAATGAAATAACTAACTAAAAATAGAACGACTGTCACCGACCACAGTTCGAGTGACGTGTTCGGCTACTGCCGCAAAGTGATTTTGGAGGCGACTCGCGGTGTGGTCAGGTCACGCGCCAGCGTACCTGATGTTCGGCTGGCGGTCAGCCATTGGATTGGAAAACGCATGATCGCACTTGCATTTGGCGAGTGGGTATTTTTTTTAACTCGCCAAAAAAAAAATTCACTCGCCATGGCGAGTAAATTACTCGCCTTTTTCAGGGCTGCGCTGTACGTCAACTTTGTGGATTATGAGAAAGCATTTGACAGCGTGGACCGAGAGACTCTGTGTAACCTCCTACGACACTACAGTGTACCCACAAAGCTCGTCGCCCACTCGGCACCAGCCTCCACGTGGCATGGGTGGGTAGTCTCCTCAGTCACTGACTGAGTGGGCTAGCAGAGGGGTGCCATCTTTGTCCAGGATTAGGACTTGATGTCAGCAGATATGTTGTTCAGTCTTTTTCACTGCTCCGGTTTAAGGAGCTGTACTAACCCAGGTTGTACCATGCTGGATTGGTCCTTAAAAATACTTGTGAGCTTTTGGTCCTTTGGATCCCAAGTGTTTTCCATGCTTGGAGACCCGTGTCGGGGGAGAAGAGGATCCTGATGGCTGAAACACTCCACTTTGGCCTTGACTACTGCCTAAACGGGAGGCTAGTCGTACCGGCCTAGTCAATCGGCTCTTGTCACGTTGAGCCCTATCCCACTGTTGACATGCGGGTTGCTATACGGAGCACCATGCTATAGCCTCTGCTGCTGATTAGGTGCTTTACGCCAGTAATCCCCTGCATTCAACCGTGTGATAGAAGGCGGTGGCTCAAACGGTTCAATCGGGCTTACCCCTTTGAGTATATCTTTCGGGCAGTCTCCATTGTGCGTCGGCTGGAGACCCGCCGACATTTGCACTTTCCCTTGTTGGGCTCAGTGGCGGGCGGGGACCACCGGGGGATGAATATCTCTACTATTATAATATGGGAAAAAAAAAAAAAAACTTGCACAGAAGCGGCACATAGCCACTAACATTGAACATGACAGTGACTCGGACAGTGAGGAAGCGACGCCTCAGGCGTCGGCTTCCTCATTGTCCATAGCAAGGTGAAGGAGAAACCTGTTACCAAGCTGCATCCTTTTCTGGTGGGGGAGACCCTCAGGAGCTGTGTTGGCAGGCCTGACGCCCAGCGCCTCAGGTCCGGTGACTTGCTGGTGGAGTGCCGTACCCGGGCACACTCCAGCGGGCTACTGAGGCTCTCTTCCATCAGAGACACTCCAGTGGAGGTCACACCCCACAAAACTATGAATCCGTCAAGAGGCGTAATCAAATATCAAGCTTTGGCAGAACTGTCAGAAGATGAACTTGTATGGAACCTTAAGTCTCAGGAGTGACTTACGTCAGGTGCTTCGCTTCCAAGCGAGGTGGTGGGGAGATCCGTCTCCCTACCATCATCCTGACGTTTGGCACCCCCACCCCTCCTACTGGGGAGGTTACTACTCCTTGAAAGTAAAAAAGTACGTCCCTCTCCCCCTCCGGTGCTTTAAGTGCCAAAAGTATGGCCATGGGCAGAAGACATGCCGCCAGGCAGAGGCTTCATGCGCCCGTTGCACTCAGCCCGGACACTCTGCTGAATCCTGCACAGCCACCCCCCTGTGTGTGAAATGCCAGGGGGCGCATATGGCTTCGGACAAGAAATGCCCTCGTTGGATATCCGAGTGCAAGATTCAGCAGGGGCGTCTGGAGAAGGGGCTGTCCTTTCTGGACGCCAAAAAACTGGTTGAAGGCCCTGGTGCAGCTGCGGCTGCCCCATCCTCTAACACCTCTGTGTATACTTTCAGTGCAGCGGTGGCAGGCAAGCGCCCCACCAAAGACTTTTCATGTCAAACCCCAACTTCTTGGTTGGGGGCAGAGCCTCAACTCCTCTCGCCCTTGGAGAGTAACCCTCCTCCAGTGGTGACGAGGAGCCAGGGAACGCAGAAGGCGGACACTGCCGGTCCGGTAGTGCCGCCTTCTGTTGCCCCTAAGCCTCAGCACCCACCCAGACCTGCTAGTTTGTTAACGCCAAAGGCTTCTGGCTCTGGTCAGCCTTCTAAGGCCGCTAACTCTAGTGGCAGGAACGCTGCCCAGGACCAGAAGTCTTAAGAAATCTATGGGACCGCTGTGCGCACGGGCCCAGAAGGGGAACACTGATGTCCCCCTTCAAACAAATATGCTGCATTGGAGGAGCGGATGGAGGGGGTGGAAGTTGTCGTTGCTGATGCTGTGGCAGCTCCACCCACTTCATCTCCGAAGAACCACAGGAGGCCCAGGAGCCGGCCCCCCTCTGTTTCTTCAACTCCTTCCAAGGTAAAGGAAAAAGGGAGGAAAAAATCCTTACCCCCAGATAAGACCTAATCATGTACTCTTTGCTTCAGTGGAATTGTCGTGGTTTTAACGCTGACTTTGAGGAATTACGTCTTTTAGTCAAATTCTATAACCCCTCAGTAATATCTCTTCAGGAGACTTACCTGAAGACTTCTGACCCTGTGTCCTTTAATGGTTTTAATGTCATACATAAAGGCTCTGATTCGGAGAGGCGCTCGGGTGGAGTGGCTCTTTTCATTAGTAGCCAAATTTTATGTAGCCCCGTTTGCATCGACACCTGTCTTCAGGCTGTCGCAGCTCGGGTTACCTTGAAGAAGACCATAACCATATGCAGTATTTACCTGCCACCATCACTGCGGGTCTGTAGTAATGATATTTTTAATTTAGTAGATCAACTGCCCCCTCCCTTTATTCTCATGGGGGATTTTAACGGTCACGCTCACCTTTGGGGTAGTGACCACTATGACGGCAGAGGTCAGATGTTAGAAGATGTTTTTTCTCAACTTAACCTATGTGTCTTTAACGATGGCTCACCTACATACTCTAACTCAGGTTCAGGATCTAGTTCTGTTCTAGACCTCACTGTGTGTGATCCTTCTCTCATGCTGGACTTTGACTGGAAGGTTCACGATGACCTGTGTGGTAGTGACCACTTCCCAGTAGTCCTGTCATCGGTCAGCTGTGAGGAGGATTCGCCAGTGGGGCGCTGCAATCTCAAGAAAGCTAACTGGCCTCTGTTCGCCTCCCTCTGTCAGTCTCGTCTTACAGAGAAGGTGGTTATGTCAGCTGAAGAACCTGTTTCTTGTTTCACTTCTATTTTGTTGGACATAGCAGGTGACACCATCCCTAGAACTTCCACATCAGTCCCTTGGAAGCCGAGAGTACCATGGTTTAATGAAGAGTGCCGCAAGGCCCCAAAAATGCGCAAATCTGCTCAGTGACGTGCTTTTCGTAATCCGTCGCAAGCGAATATTTTAACATTTAAAAGACAGCAGGCGAAAACCCATTCAATTTTTAAACGTGAATGCCGTGCTTCCTGGAGACGCTTCGTCTCCTCTTTATCTTCTAGGACTCCATCCCAAAACGGCTGGAAGGCTGTTCGAAGAATTAGGGGCAGGTGGCGGCTCGGCTTCTGTCGGCCATCTTGGAGATGGTGCCAGTTTGGTCACGGATAAAAAGGGTGTGGCCAATTTGCTTGCCTCCACCATTGCCCATACTTCTTCCACAGGGCATTATTCACCTTTCTTCCACAGAGAGAAGGAGAAGCGACAGTCTTGTACTTGTGATTTTATATCGGATAACTCGGAAGACTATAATGCCCCTTTTACATTTTCAGAATTGCAGTAAGCCATGCAGAAATGTACTGACTCTGCTGCTGGACTAGATACCATCCACTATCAGCTCCTAACACATCTGCCTGAGGATTCACTCCTTGTACTTCTTAAGGCCTTTAACCATATCTGGATAACCGGTCATTTTCCGCCATCTTGGCGCCAGGCTGTGGTTGTGCCAATCCCCAAGCTGGGTAAGGGCCTACCCGGCACCGGCCTCCACGTGGCGTAGGTGGGTAGTCCGCTCAGTCCCTGACTGAGTGGGCTAGCGGATGGGTGCCATCTTTGTCCAGGATTAGGACTTGATGTCAGCAGATATGTTGTTCAGCCTTTTCACTGGTCCGGTTTTTAAGGAGCTGTGCTAACCTAGGTCGTACCATGTTGGATTGGTCCTTAAAAATACTCGTGACTTTTTGGTCCTTTGGATCCCAAGTGTTTGCCGTGCTTGGAGACCCGTGTCGGGGGAGAAGAGGATCCTGGTGGCTGAGGTTCCCTTTGGGCTGCGGCTCACTGGTGCCAACACTCCACTTCGGCCTTGACTTCTACCTAAACGGGAGGCTAGTCGTACCGGCCTAGTCAATCGGCTCTTGTCACGTTGAGCCCTATCCCACTGTTGACATGCGGGTTGCTATACGGAGCACCATGCTATAGCTTCTGCTGCTGATTAGGTGCTTTACGCCAGTATTCCCCTGCATTCAACGGTGTGATAGAAGGCGGTGGCTCAAACGGTTCAATCGGGCTTACCCCCTTGAGTATATCTTTCGGGCAGTCTCCATTGTGCGTCGGCTGGAGACCCGCCGACAGTTGCACTTTCCCTTGTTGGGCTCGGTGGCGGGCGGGGACCCCCGGGGGATGAATATCTCTACTAATATAATATGGATAAAACCAAAAAAACAAAACTAGCACAGAAACGGCGCATAGACACCGACATTGCACATGACAGTGATTCAGACTGTGAGGAAGCGACGCCTCAGGCGTCGGCCGTATGGCCTCGCTTCCTCATTGTCCATAGCAAGGTGAAGGAGAAACCAGTTACCAAGCTGCATCCTTTTCTGGTGGGGGAGACCCTCAGGAGCCGTGTTGGCAGGCCTGACGCCCAGCGCCTCAGGTCTGGTGACTTGCTGGTGGAGTGCCGTACTCGGGCACACTCCAGCGGGCTACTGGGGCTCTCTTCCATCGGAGACACTCCTGTGGAAGTCACACCCCGCAAAACTATGAATTCGTCAAGAGGCGTAATCAAAGATCAAGCTTTGGCAGAACTGTCAGAAGATGAACTTGTAAGGAACCTTAAGTCTCAGGGGGTGACTTGCGTCAGGCGCTTCGCTTCCAAGCGAGGTGGTGGGGAGATCCGTCTCCCTACCATCATCCTGACGTTTGGCACCCCCACCCCTCCTACTACCATCTGGGGAGGTTACTACTCCCTGAGAGTGAAAAAGTACGTCCCTCTTCCCCTCCGGTGCTTTAAGTGCCAAAAGTATGGCCATGGGCAGAAGACATGCCGTCAGGCAGAGGCTTCATGCGCCCGTTGCACTAGGCCCGGACACTCTGCTGAGTCCTGCACAGCCACCCCCCTGTGTGTGAATTGCCAGGGGGCGCATATGGCTTCGGATAAGAAATGCCCTCGTTGGATATCCGAGTGCAAGATTCAGCAGGTGCGTGTGGAGAAGGGGCTGTCCTTTCTGGATGCCAAAAAACTGGTTGAAGGCCCTGGTGCAGCTGCGGCTGCCCCAACCTCAGTGTATACTTTTAGTGCAGCGGTGGCAGGCAAGCGCCCCACCAAAGACTTTTCATGTCAGACCCCAACTTCTTGGTTGGGGGCGGAGCCTCGGCTCATCTCGCCCCTAGAGAGTAACCCTCCTCCGGTGGTGACAAGGAGCCAGGGAACGCAGAAGGCGGACACTGCCGGTCCGGTTGTGCCGCCTTCTGTTGCCCCTAAGCCTCAGCCCCCACCCAAACCTGTTAGTCAGTCAACTCCAAAGGCTTCTGGCTCTGGTCAGCCTTCTAAGGCCGCTAACTCTAGCGGCAGGAACGCTGCCCAGGACCAGAAGTCTAAGAAATCTATGGGACCGCTGTGCGCACGGGCCCAGAAGGGGAACACAGATGTCCCCCTTCAAAACAAATATGCTGCACTGGAGGAGCGGATGGAGGGAGTGGAAGTTGTTGTTGCTGATGCTGCGGCAGCTCCACCCCCTTCCTCTCCGAAGAACCAGAGGAGGCCCGGGAGCCGGCCCCCCTCTGTTTCTTCAACTCCTTCCAAGGTAAAGGAAAAAGGGGGGAAAAACTCCTTACCCCCAGATCAGACTTAATCATGGACTCTTTGCTTCAGTGGAATTGTCGTGGTTTTCGAGCTAACTTTGAGGAATTACGTCTTTTAGTCAAGTTCTATAACCCCTCAGTCATATCTCTTCAGGAGACTTACCTGAAGACTTCTGACCCTGTGTCTTTTAATGGTTTTAATGTTATACATAAAGGCTCTGATTCGGAGAGGCGCTCGGGTGGAGCGGCTCTTCTCATTAGTAGCCAAATTTTATGTAGCCCCGTTAGCATCGACACCTGTCTTCAGGCTGTCGCTGCTCGGGTTACCTTAAAAAAGACCATAACCATATGCAGTATTTACCTGCCACCATCACTGCGGGTCTGTAGCAATGATATTTTTCACTTAGTAGATCAACTGCCCCCTCCCTTTATTCTCATGGGGGATTTTAACGGTCATGCTCACCTTTGGGGTAGTGACCACTATGATGGCAGAGGTCAGATGTTAGAAGATGTTTTTTTCTCAACTTAACCTATGTGTCTTTAACGATGGCTCACCTACATACTCTAACTCAGGTTCCGGATCTAGTTCTGTTCTAGACCTCACTGTGTGTGATCCTTCTCTCATGCTGGACTTTGACTGGAAGGTTCACGACGACCTGTGTGGTAGTGACCACTTCCCAGTAGTCCTGTCATCGGTCAGCTGTGAGGAGGATTCGCCGGTGGGGCGCTGGAATCTCAAGAAAGCTAACTGGTCTCTGTTTGCCTCTCTCTGTCAGTCTCGTCTTACAGAGGAGGTGGTCATGTCAGCTGAAGAACCTGTTTCTTGTTTTACTTCTATTTTGTTGGAGGTTGCAGGTGAAACCATCCCTAGAACTTCCACATCACTCCCTCGGAAGCCAAGAGTACCATGGTTCAATGAAGAGTGCCGCAAGGCCCAAACAATGCGCAAATCTGCTCGGCGACGTGCATTTCGTAATCCGTCGCAAGCAAATATTTTAACCTTTAAAAGACAGCGGGCGAAAGCCCGTTATATTTTTAAACGTGAACGCCGTGCTTCCTGGAGACGCTTCGTCTCATCTTTATCTTCTAGGACTCCGTCCCAAAAAGTCTGGAAGGCTGTTCGAAGAATTAGGGGCAGGGGTGGCTCGGCTTCTGTCGGCCATCTTAGAGATGGTGCCAGTTTGGTCACAGATAAAAAGGCTGTGGCCAATTTGCTTGCCTCCACCATTGCCCATAATTCTTCAACAGAGCATTATTCACCTTTCTTCCAGAGAGAGAAGGAGAAGCGAGAATCTTGTGCTTGTGATTTTATATCGGATAACTTGGAAGACTATAATGCCCCTTTTACGTTTTCAGAATTGCAGCAAGCCATGCAGAAATGTACTGACTCTGCTGCTGGATTAGATACCATCCATTATCAGCTCATAACACATCTGCCTGAGGATTCACTCCTTGTACTTCTCTAGGCCTTTAACCATATCTGGATAACCGGTCATTTTCCGCCATCTTGGCGCCAGGCTGTGGTTGTGCCAATTCCCAAGCCGGGTAAGGATCCTTCCGACCCGGGCAACTACCGGCCAATAGCTTTGACATCATGTTTATGTAAAACTATGGAACGCTTGGTCAACGCCCGACTGGTGTGGCATCTTGAGTCACAGGGTCTCATCACAGACCTCCAGTGCGGTTTCCGGCGCTTCCGTAGTACAACTGACCATCTAGTCCGCTTTGAGTCTTTTATCCGAGATGCTTTTGTCAACAAGCAGCATGTCTATGCAATTTTCTTTGATCTTGAAAAGGCATATGACACGACCTGGAAGCATGGTATAATGTCTGATTTGTCGGACATGGGTTTTAAAGGGCATCTGCCCGTTTTTATTCACAATTTTTTGTCCAACAGGTCGTTCCATGTCCGTGTGGGCTCCACCCTCTCCGACTCCTTTGAACAGGAGATGGGTGTCCCGCAGGGCAGTATTCTATCTCCTGTTTTATTTAGCATTAAAATAAATAACATTGTAAAGGCCGTCAAGGATGATTCTGAATGCTCTTTGTTTGTGGACGACTTTGCTTTGTGTGCACGAGGTCGAGGACTTGCGTCCCTTGAGAGGCACTTGCAGCTGTGCGTTGATCGCATCCAGGGGTGGGTGTCTCTCAATGGATTCAGATTCTCGCCCTCCAAGACAGTCTGTGTGCATTTTACTAACCAGACGAAATTTTTTCCAGAACCTAGCCTGAGCATTGCTGGAGTGCCAATTAAGGTGGCTGAAGAAGCTAAGTTTTTGGGGGTCATCTTTGACAAAAGATTGATTTTCTGCAACCATGTTAACTACCTTAGAACCTCTTGTCGGAAGGCCCTCGACATTCTTCGTGTCGTTGGTCGTACTGACTGGGGTGCAGACCGCATCGTCTTACTTCGACTGTATCGGGCCCTTGTTCGGTCCAAACTGGATTACGGCTCTGTGGTATATGGCTCGGCTTCCAAGTCTGTTCTGCAGCGTCTGAACACAATTCACCATCAAGGTCTGCGCATATGTCTGGGAGCCTTCAGGACATCTCCAGTTCCTAGTCTGTATGCAGAGGCAGGGGAGCCTTCTCTCAGGCTCCGCCGCATCCGCCTCATGCTCAGCTACGTTCTGAAGCTGAAGGCCCATCCAGAAAATCCTGCCTATGATTGTGTTTTTAACCCGTCGTTTGCAGAGATTTACGATGCCCATCCGGGAGCTGTCCGTCCACTTTCCTTCCGTGTCCGACCTCATCTGCAGGCGGCCGGAGTGGACCTGGACAAAGTTTCGGAATCTCTGCAACACGTCACTCCACCCTGGCTACTACCAGTTCCTGACATCTTGCTGGACTTGACTGCCCACAAGAAGGATTGTACTCCACCAGCCATATACCAACAGAGCCTCAATGAACTCCTTTCAATTTTTCCTGGCTATTGTCGTCTTTATACGGATGGGTCCAAGTCTGAGGATGGAAGAGTGGCTGCGGCTGCAGTGTCCTCTCGCCATCCTAGACGCCCATTTAAGCTCCGTCTCCCTGACCATTCCTCTGTATTTAGTGCAGAACTGCAGGCCATTCTGCTAGCACTCAAGCATGCCTATCAGTCTCGGGAAAGGAACTTCCTGATTCTGTCTGACTCTCTTTCTGCCCTGCAGGCCCTTCAGGGCGCGGGAACAGACCATCCACTGCTGGTGCAGATTAGAGAGCTCTACGCGGACTTGATGAAGGAATATTATGACATCATTTTTATTTGGGTCCCAGGCCATGTGGGCATCGAAGGCAACAGAATCGCAGATTCTGCTGCCAACAGTGCCCGCAGTGACCCTGTCCCTGACACACAGACTGTCTATAGTGATTTTAAACCTGTTATTAGTGCGTACATAGCCCGCGAGTGGCAGTCCGAGTGGGACAAAGAGGAAGGGAACAAGCTTCATGAAGCTCTTCCTAAGTTGTCTGACAGTCTACCTTTCCGCTGCGGCAGCCGCCGTGAGGAGACTGTCCTTGCTCGGCTCCACATCGGGCACACATATGTTACGCACTCTTACTTACTTAAACAGGATGAGCGTCCATGGTGTTTTGCCTGTGATGAGCAGTTTTCTGTTCGACACTTTTTGCTGTATTGTACTGACCTAATTGACACCAGATATAAACACTTCACAGCAGACTCCTTGAAGGTTTTGTTCCGGGATGTTCCCCCGGACAAAATCTTCAATTTTTTGAGAGAATGCAATATTTTTAACAAGATCTGAGCATTCATAGACTATGTGAATTTTTTTATTTGCCCTTTTTGAGAGTCTGTAGACGTTTCTTTTCCAGACATGTGCGACATTTTAGCCTGAGATTTTTAATCTATATTTACATCTTGTCTTAAGACCTTGCTTTTAGTCTGGCTGACCAGATTTTTACCCATCCCGCCGTGAGATGGCCTTAGTCGCCTGCTCGGCGTTAAACCCAAATAACTAACTAACTAACCAAGCTGGGTAAGGATCCTTCCGACCCAGGCAACTACGGGCCAATCGCTTTGACATCATGTTTATGTAAGACTATAGAACGCTTGGTCAACGCCCGCCTGGTGTGGCATCTTGAGTCACAGGGTCTCATCACAGACCTCCAGTGCGGTTTCCGGCGCTTCCGTAGTACAACTGACCATCTAGGCCGCTTTGAGTCTTTTATACGAGATGCTTTTGTCAACAAGCAACATGTCTATGCAATTTTCTTTGATCTTGAGAAGGCATATGACACTACCTGGAAGTATGGTATAATGTCTGATTTGTCGGACATGGGTTTTAAAGGGCACCTGCCCGTTTTTATTCACAATTTTTTGTCCAACAGGTCGTTCCATGTCCGTGTGGGCTCCACCCTCTCCGACTCCTTTGAACAGGAGATCGGTGTCCCGCAGGGCAGCATTTTGTCTCCTGTTTTATTTAGCATTAAAATAAATAACATTGTAAAGGCCGTCAAGGATGATTCTGAATGCTCTTTGTTTGAGGACGACTTTGCTTTGTGTGCACGAGGTCGAGGACTTGCGTCCCTTGAGAGGCGCTTGCAGCTGTGCGTTGATCGCATCCAGGGGTGGGTGTCTCGACGGATTCAGGTTCTCGCCCTCCAAGACAGTCTGTGTGCATTTTACTAACCAGACGAAATTTTTTCCAGAACCTAGCCTGAGCATTGCTGGAGTGCCAATTAAGGTGGCCGAAGAGGCAACGTTTTTGGGGGTCATCTTTGACAAAATATTGACCTTCTGCAAACATATTAATTACCTTAGAACCTCTTTACGGAAGGCCCTCAACATTCTTCGTGTCGTTGGTCGTACTGACTGGGGTGCAGACCGCATTGTCTTACTTCGACTGTACCGGGCCCTTGTTCGGTCCAAACTGGATTACGGCTCTGTGGTATATGGTTCGGCTTCTAAGTTTGTTCTACAGCGTCTGAACACAATTCACCATCAAGGTCTGCAAATATGTCTGGGAGCCTTCAGGACATCTCCAGTTCCTAGTCTGTATGCCGAGGCAGGGGAGCCTTCTCTCAGGCTCCGCCCGCATCCGCCTCATGCTCAGCTACGTTATGAAGCTGAAGGCCCATCCAGACAATCCTGCCTATGATTGTGTTTTTAACCCGTCGTTTGCAGAGGTTTACGATGCCCGTCTGGGAGCTGTCCGTCCACTTTCCTTCCGTGTCCGACCTTATCTGCAGGCAGCCGGAGTGGACCTGGACAAAGTTTCAGAATCTCTGCAACACGTCACTCCACCCTGGCTACTACCAGTTCCTGGCATCTTGCTGGACTTGACCGCCCACAAGAAGGATTGTACTCCACCAGCCATATACCAACAGAGCCTCAATGAACTCCTTTCAATTTTTCCTGGCTATTGTCGTCTTTATACGGATGGGTCCAAGTCTGAGGATGGGAGAGTGGCTGCGGCTGCAGTGTCCTCTCGCCATCCTAGACGCCCATTTAAGCTCTGCCTCCCTGACCATTCCTCTGTATTTAATGCAGAACTGCAGGCAATTCTGCTGGCACTCAAGCATGCCTATCAGTCTCGGGAAAGGAACTTCCTGATTGTGTCTGACTCTCTTTCTGCCCTGCAGGCCCTTCAGGGCGTGGGAACAGAGCACCCACTGCTGGTGCAGATTAGAGAGCTCTACGCAGACTTGATGAAGGAATATTATGACATCATTTTTATTTGGGTCCCAGGCCATGTGGGCATCGAAGGCAACAGAATTGCAGATTCTGCTGCCAACAGTGCCCGCAGTGACCCTGTCCCTGACACACAGACTGTTTATAGTGATTTTAAACCTGTGATTGTACATAGCCCGCGAGTGGCAGTCCGAGTGGGACAAAGAGGAAGGGAACAAGCTGCATGAAGCTCTTCCTACGGTGTCCGACAGTATATCTTTCCGCTGCGGCAGCTGCCGCGAGGAGACTGTCCTTACTCGGCTCCACATCGGGCACACGTATGTTACGCACTCTTACTTACTTAAACAGGATGAGCGTCCATGGTGTTTTGCCTGTGATGAGCAGTTTTCTGTTTGACACTTTTTGCTGTATTGTGCTGATCTAATTGACGCGAGATATAAACACTTCACAGCAGACTCCTTGAAGGTTTTGTTCCGGGATGTTCCCCTGGACAAAATCTTCAATTTCTTGAGAGAATGCAATATTTTTAACAAGATCTGAGCATTCATAGACTATGTGAATTTTTTAATTTGCCCTTTTTGAGAGTCTGTAGACGTTTCTTTTAAAGACACGTGCGACATTTTAGCCTGACATTTTAAAGCTATATTTACATCTTGTTTTAAGACCTTAAACTTTTAGTCTGGCTGACCAGATTTTTACCCATCCCGCCATGAGATGGCCTTAGTAGCCTGCTCGGCATTAAACCCAAATAACTAACTAACTAACAAAGCTCGTCCACCTGATCAAGAGCAGCTACGATGGCATGACATGGCGTGTGATCCATGAAGGGCAGTTCACCAGGGAGCTCCAGGTCAGAACCGGTGTCAGGCAGGGGTGTTTGCTGTCTCCGTTCCTCTTCCTACTGGCCATAGACTGGGTCATAAAGAGGACCACAGAGCACAGACGAAGTGGAATACAGTGGACACAGCTTGACGACCTCGATTTTGCAGACAACTTGGCTTTACTGTCCCACCTCATCATCAAATGCAGGACAAGACCACGAGGCTTGTTGACATCTCGTCCCAAGTGGGCCTCACCATCCACAAACAGAAAACAAAGACAATGAGGCTGAACACAACCAGGAAAGAAGCAGTCTTGCTTGCTGGCACCCCGTTGGAGGAGGTGGAGTCCTTCACCTATCTCGGGAGCATCATAGACAAAAAAGGTGGCACTGATGCAGATGTCAGAGCACGAATCGGTAAGGCGAGAGCAGCCTTTCTCCAGTTGAAAAAAGTGTGGAGTTTCAGAGAGCTGTCACAACACACCAAAGTGCGGATTTTCAACTCTAACGTAAAAGCAGTTCTACTATATGTAGCAGAGACTTGACAAAAACCACAGTCAACAGAGTACAGATCTTCATAAACAGTTGCTTTAGAAGAATTTTGAAAATCCACTGGCCAGAGATCAACAACGTCAGACTCTGGGAGAGAACAGAGCAGATAAGAGCAGAGAATGAAATTGGGCGAAGAAGATGGGGATGGATCGGTCAGTCTGAGAAAGCCAGCTTCCAGTATCACTAGGCAGGCATTGTCATGGAACCCCCAGGGAAAGAGGAAAAGAGGCAGGCCAAGAAACACCTGGCTTCGAGACCTCCAAGCAAACATCAAGAGACTGGGAACCACCTGGAGTAAAATCGAAGGAGAAGCACAGGACAGGAGTCCCTGGAGGTCTCTCATCGACGGCCTATACCCTGGGAGGGGTGACAGGCGTAAGTAAGTAAGACTCAGGCTGTGCTCCAGTGTGTGGAGGAATCCTTGGAGCGTCCCGCCGCGGATCCCCGTTGTGGCATCCACGCGTTGGCGGTCGCGGCCAACCGAGCGGCTTACCATGCTTCCACCAACACCCTCTCAGCAGCTGCGAACTGTGACCTGATGCGCCGGGATGCTTGTTGGACCAGTGCTCGCGCCTCCCTGCGGCCATCCGCTCTCAGCTCCGCCGATCGGGGGCCCCCCTGCTCTTCAGTCCCACCTGGCAGGCAGTGCAAGAGGCCTCCAAGGACCCCTGGCTGGGCGCGCCCCGGCTACCCTCCGCTCGCTTTCAGGCCAACCGTCGGTTGTCCTTCAGACCCTACTCCCCGCCAGTTTTCAGGGATGCCCACGGCCCCATGGGCCAGCCTCCTTCCAGTCGCCCTCGCGGCCCCTTCCTCCGCCTGGCCCAGACCCGCCCGCTGCCTCGAGCCCCCTGTCGGCTAGCCCTGCACAGCGAAGAGTGGCAGTCGCTGCTGCTGGATGACACTTGGTTGCTAAATGTGCAGATCCACTGTCCGTTCGTGTTGTGCAACTGTGCGGGACGGTCGGCCGCCTGATTGGATGTCTGACGGGATGGAGCGCTCCACGTTCCCGCATAGCCCGACCCTCAGATACCACTACCTGCTGGAAATTCCAGACGGGGTCAAGGTCTCTGCTTCGGTAAACAATGGCAGATTCACATGGCAGCAGCGCCATTTTTCAAAAGAGAGGGGTGTGCGCAAAACTCGCAATGTGATTGGTCATCCGGTGCCAGTCGTCAGACTCTGCGGGATGAAAAGTAGCGCCAGCCACTACTCATCCAGCAGCCCGTGCGATCCAATGGTGACATCAGAAATCTGATGGTTGCCCTGGAAACCCATCAGATCGCGCACAATCGCAAGACACGAACGGACCGTGGATCTGCGCCTTTACTGCCGTTTCGGAGGGCCTGCGGGTTTCTTTCGACTCCCCCTCCTCTCTGCCACTCGCCTGTCTGGACCCGTGTCCCACCCGACCAGCTGAAGGCGGATGCTGTGCGGGATGAGATCTCTGGCTTGCTACTCAAGGCCGCAATGGAGGTAGTCGCGTGGCACGACTCCCCAGCCTTTACAGCCTACACTTCCTAGTGTGGAGGGCAGGTGGCCGGTGGTGCCCTATCATCGACCTATCAGCTTTAGACAGGTTTATTTCCGCTCCCCCATTTCGGATGGAGACGGTGCAGACCCTGAAGGCTGCTGTGCGGCCCTTGCACAGTGCCGTCAGCCTTGATCTGGCAGACACGTACCTGCACGTCCCCGTTCACCCGGCCTCCTGGCGTTTTCAGCATTTCGCCTATTGTGGGGTGGTCTACCAGTTCCGTGCTCTCCCCTTTGGCCTCAACCTCAGCCCCTGGGTGTTCACCCGGATAATGGATGCAGTGGTCGCCAGGGCGTGCGTCACACAGTTGGTGGAGTTTCCCCGCCAGATGTCCTTCGCGGACGTTGTCTCGGCCTAGGTTTGGTTGCAGCTGTTAGGCCTTATGAACACTGCTGCGGACCTCTTGCCCCTGGGCTGGCTCTACTTGCGCCCGTTCAAGCTCCATCTCCTGGCCCATTGGTGCCTGTCCTCCCACCACCTCATGGCTCCAGTCCCTGTCCTACCGCTCATCCGCGCTCACCTCCTGCTGTGGGCGGACCCCGTCTGGCTTGCCTCGGGAGTCCCCCTCTTCTCTCCCCCACTGCAGTTCTCCCTCTGCACCGATGCAAGCCGCTCGGGCATCCACCTCCTTCCGGATGTCACCGCAGTCTCGGGGCCGTCGCCTCCGGGCCTCTCCGGCAGGCACATCAACTGACTGGAGCTGAAGGCGGTGTGGCGGCTCTCGACCGTTGACAGACCCGTCTCCTCCACCAAGAGGTCCTGTAATGTCCGACATTGCGACGGACGTCACATACATCCAGAAGCAAGGTGGCACGCGCTCCCCGACCCCCTGCATGCTGCTGTACCAGCTGCGTCTATGGTGCAGGCATCGCGGCATCTCCCTCGGGGCTCGCCACATCCCAGGCCGGCTGAACGTCCTCGCGGAATCCCTCTTGCTGCAGGGTCAGCCCCTGCACACCGAGTGGTCACTGAGTCTGGGGTTCTTCCATTTGATCTGCGCGCACTGGGAGACCCTGCTGATCAACCTGTTCACGGCGCAATGGAACAGGTAGCTGCCCGTTTTTGTCTCCCCCTTCCCGGACTCACTCGTGTGGGCCGTGGACGCGCTCTCCGTCTCTCCAACAGTGCTAGTGCCCAAGGTCTTGCTGAAGCTGAGGGGCTGCAGCGTGGTCCTTCTCATCACGCCAGCCATCCAGCTGGGGCAGGAGCTGGACCACCGATCTCCTCAGCCTCGCCATGGACCCTCCTCTACCGTTACTCGCCCCTCGCACAATGCTGCAGCAGCCCAAGCAGACGCTCTTTCTCCTGTGCCCAGAGCGGCTCCTCTTACATGCCTGGTGGTTGTGTGGCAGGCCCTCGCTGCAAGAGACTTCTCACGTGCAGTGGTGGAGGCTATCGCTGCAGCCCGCGTATCTTCCACCCGCTGGGTGTACAAGGTGAAGTGGCGAGTTTTCCAGAGATGGTGCGAGTCAGCGCGTCTCCCCCTCTCGGCTCTGACATCACCCCAGCTAGCCGAATTTTTCCTGTGGCTATTTCTGGAGCAGAGCTTGGCTCCCGTCTCCATCTGGGGGTCCCTGTCCATGGTTGCACACACGTACCGCTATTTGGGGCACGCAGACCCTGGGGCGTGCTCGGACCTGATGCGCCATTTCTAGCTCTACCAACTAGTCACACACTCGCTGGGACCTCCCCTGGGTCCTTACCTGGCTGAATTTAAGCAGGGTTGAGCCTCTGCCTTGGCCAACCTGGCGGACGTAACCCAGAAGACCTGCTTCCTGCTGGCACTTGCTACAGCGTCCAGTCAGCGAGCTGCACCCGCTCTCAGTGGGCCCGGCCTGTCTACAGCACAGGTCGGATGGCTCTGTGCATCACTTGACGAGCTCCGCCTTCTTGGCGAAGAATCGGCTCCCCTTGGCCAGGGCCCCAGTGATTATCCTGCGCCCTTTCAGGGGACGTGACCAGACCCAGGACTCCCGCCTTCAGCACCCGGTCCAGGCGCTGAGCAATTTCCACGAGCGTCGTGTTTGACCAAAACTGCGCCGTGCGAGATGTTGTGGCGGCTGTCGGGTGGCGGGCAGTTTCCACCTTTGCCCGCTTCTACCTCAGGGACCTCTTGGGCCAGTGGGAGAACCTGGCCCTGGTGGGGGGCATCACTGCAACACTCCTCCCCCCCAGCCACCCTCCCCCCCCCCCCAGCCACCCTCCCCCCCCCCCAGCCAGCCAGCCTCCCCCCCCCCTTTAGCCACCCTCCCCCCCCCCCCCTAGCCACCCTCCCCCCCTCCCAGCGCCAGAGGTCCGCTTAGCTAAAATCTTCAGGAGATTGCTCCTGTTCGCGATCGCTGAGCACAAGCAGTGGCGGGACTTAGTGGGCGCCACCCACCTCCTTTTCGCTATTCTTCCATATAGTAATGCCATCGGTAATGTATTTTTTCTAAAGATACTTACCGATGGCATTACTCGGATGCCCCCCCCACCCCCCCTTCCCACCCCGCTTGCCGCCGGAGCGCTCAGCGTTCGACTGGCGTGGCACCACTGCACACGTGACCGGATAGGGAGGGAAGGGAGGCTACTCAGGGTTTCTTGGTAATTACTCCCTTGAGTCGCCTCCCTGGTTGTGTGTTTATACACAACAGATTCTTAGGCTGAAATCGGTAAGCTAAGCGTACCTTCCATATAATAATGCCATCGGTAAGTATTTTCGAAAAAATACATTTTAGAGAAAAATACATGTTTTGATAAAATTGTAGTTGCATGTATTGTCAGCATTTTTGCAAACTTTTCAATCAAATTTGACACAAAGGTAGCTGATGATAAGACCTTTCTACTAATTTAGTCAACTCATCGCAGAGGTCAAGGTTCAAAGGGGTTTGGCAGCTGTGTGAAAACTGATTAAATTTTGAGAAAACATGGATTTTGTTGGTGCAGAAGCCATCCCTTTACTTATTCTCACACGTGTGGATTGGTCATACACGTAAGCCATAAGGGCTTTGCCTTTCTTGTTGTTAGATGTGCTGTGCAAGTTGTTATGTAAATTACTTCACTTGGAGATACTCTGAATATATATGTAACAACAAAAAATGTTGGGTTCCTCCGCAAATTTTTATATTTAAAGTTCTCTGTACTTTTCGTCAAAGAGCGCACCACCCTCAAATCCACACCACCCCACACACTCATTCAACCCCCCTACAAACATGCATAACCCCCCCCCCCCTCCCCCCCGCCCTCCGCCCCCCCCCTCCCCGCCCTCTCCCCCACCCACCCCCCGTCCCCCCAACCCCCAAAAGAAAAAAAAAAGGTGAAAGGCGGGGGGGGGGGGGGGGGGGATTAAGAGAAGTACCGTTAATTTCCAACTTTCTTCTCATCTTACAGACAGACCATAGTGTTGGGATATACCGATTTCTCCTTGGACGACATCCGTCGCATCACTGAGCAGCTCGGCAAAGAGTTTCGTGGGGACCAGTACCATCTGCTCAACAAAAACTGCAATCATTTCACATCAGCACTCACTCAGGTAGGTACTTAGTGCAGGACTGTTTTCAGACCCTTACACACTGCAGTAGGACAGTGATTGACTGTGATAGTTAAGGGTGGTGCAAGCTTGGCGCAGGCACCAAGCTATTTTGACACTAGGCTTGACCTGTCATGGTCATTGTAATGAGGCACTAAGCTATTCTGGCACCACCCCTTTACTTTGCAGTCAGTCTGTCTCCTATGCTTGTAATCTTCAGAGGGCAACTCGCAGATTTGGAAATTCGACAAAAGGGCTGAATGTGTTAAAACTTTAATATACCATAGTATGCTCCTGAAAATTGGGGGGGGGGGGGGGGGAAGGAGGGGGGATGGAGGATGCTGTCAAAGACAGGTGAGGATCCCATAGTGTTTTCCAGGAATTAAAACAGGGATCAACAAAGTTGCTGTAAGCCCTTGACAGTTACAAGACATATAAGATATGGCGGTACTTTGCTATTCTGAGACGCTTAGCGATGTATGTGATACTGCGGAGTTTCTTCATTAATTTTTGCTATGGGAAAGAATTTCAGATTTGAACCTGACATTGAGAAAAGTGTGGAAATTATAGAGTTGTATCTCTTTGACCATTAATTTGGCTTTTTACTCTGAGATTAGCCAACACAAACAAAAATGTGTTTCAGAATGGCATCACCCATTGTGTAAGTCTTTTGTGTAGTCTTCAGCCAGTTTTCAAATGACTGACAAAGCATAAATGAATATCTGACATAAACAAAAGTGTTTTTCTGGGTTTCTGTTTATATTTTCTTGTCTCTCAGCTCTGTAATGTGTTTATGCTTATGCACTGCTGGGCCACCATTTTCAATAAATATCCTTTATTTGGGTCATTCCATGAAAAGAGGTACCACCTAGGGTCATCCACTTCAACATGTAGTATTTAGTGTGTTTATTTGTGAGTTTAATAAAATTGCTGCTGTAATAACAAAGAAATAGCAGTAACAAGCACATTTGTTTGTATTGTGGCTATGTTGTGTTTTGGAGCACATGTTTACATGATCGAGTAGTTTTTAAAGAGAGCTCGTTTGTGACGTACACAGTGGTGCACGGAAGTGTGAGCAAATGCCACAAAAAGACCAATTATAGCATATTAATAACATGCTTATTGCATTAAATGATGAAATAATGAAATGCACTATTTAGCCTTACTGTCAGTGATATTGGTTAGATGTTTGTTACATTGTAGTCATAGTCGTAGTATGATGCAATCACACCCAACACACTCGCATAGGGTTCTTGTAGAAAAACCTCACTCAATTGCAACTCGTCACATGTGGCACAAGGTTGTAGACCACACTGGAGTAACAGTTTCAATAGTACTTTATTCTCATGGTGCACTCTTAACACAATGCATCCACACTTTGATGCACAATCTCACAAATGCATCCACACTTTTGATACACTGTCTCCTATACAATGCATCCACACTTTGATACACAGTCTCCTATACAATGCATCCACACTTTGATACACTGTCTCATGCAATGCATGCACATTTGTTTCCTCAAAAACATTACCGATGACATGACTAACAGGAATTGTCTACTTCTTGCTCAATTTTAGCCTAAGAACCCGTTGTATTACAACACAACCCGGGAGGCACTCGGGGGAACCCCCAGAGGGGCCGAGAGTTGTCTCCCGTCCCTGCCCTACCGGTTCCGGATCACGTGGTATCTGGACCAACCAGTTGTCCTACTTAGCTCGCGCTGTGAAGACATGTTCAGCATTAGCCTGGGACTCTACCTGTGTTGCTTCGACCGGTGACCGGTCGTCTTGCTTACGCTCGACTTCGGACTTCGTGTTCTCCTCTGCCTGTGCGGCAGTGCTTCTCTCCTGCCTGTTTCCTGCTGAGAGGGCTTCGTTTGCCTGGGCTACTGTTGCCTTTTCTGCGCCTGCCTGGTGTGGCCCGCCTTTCCCGCCTTGCTCCCCCCCCCCCCCCCCCCCCCCCCCCCCCCCCCCGTCCCCGCTTTATCGGAGAGGTAAGGTGGCGGTAACAGCCCTCGGCTGGGCCCCAAGCCGGGCCCCAGCTGCACCTGGGGCACCTTGTTTCTCTTTCTACGTCGTTTATTCTGACACCCGACACTCGTCTTAGCTTGGCGGGGCCCGTCGTGCCCTCGCCGTTAGCGGATGGCTAGCACCGGTTGTTCAGCGGCACTATGTTTTCCTTGTACTTTGTTGTACCATTGCGCGCCTGACGCTTGTCTTAGTTTGGCGGAGCCCCTCATGCCCTCGCCGTTTACGGGTGGGTAGTGCCACCGTTGGTCAGCGGCGCTTTGTTTCGTTTGTACTTTGTTGTACCATTTGATTGTGCGCCTGACGTTCGTCTTAGCTTGGCGTGGCCCCTTGTACCCTCGCCTTTTTAGCGTGTTGTGTCGGACTGTGTCGCAGTTGATTCGACCATAGGCTCCGCTTTGTCATTTGTATTATGCTCTCAGGTGCCCACGCTGTGTCACCTAGCATGCCTAATCATTTATCCTTGAGAAATAAAGTTTCATTTCTCTCTCTCTCTCTCTCTCTCTCTCTCTCTCTCTCTCTCTCTCTCTCTCTCTCTCTCTCTCTCTCTCTCTCTCTCTCTCTCTCTCTCTCTCTCTCCCCCCAGCCTCCCCTTGTATTTATTTTAGGTTAAATGTTGTTTGCCCCTTTCAGGACTAAAATGTGGTAGAAGTAAGGCTACTGCAGTTATGAAGGACATGGCTGCACAAGTTTTGTTTGATCTGCAAGACAGAATGAGGTCTAGCCCCTACACCTTGTCAACAGATGGGTCTAATGACGTGGAGGCAAAGCACTTTCCACTTGTTATCAGGACTGTGAATGCTGACAGTGGCCTGGTGACATCAGAAGTACTGAGTGTACCTATTTGTGAAGGATCAGCCACTGGTATGAACCAACTTTCACTTAATTGGTATTTTACTGCATGTCATGGGAGATAATTCTGAGGCATTGTGAACTTGTCACATTTACTGTAATTGTCATGTTTACTGTAATATTGAAATTGAATGAAGTTCACAACTAGACTGACACTACTGACAGATTGTTGCCTTTTGTTTCAAACACATTCGGTGCCACAATTAGTCTTCATTGCTTACAGTTACATGGTGTTTTAAGTCCTTAATTCCACCGACTTGAAGTTCAACCACATTTGTTTACAATTGCAACTTAATACAGGTTTGGCGCATGCATTCTTTCAGGTGAAAATATATTCAACCTGATCCAAGTAGAATTCCAGGCTCGCCGAATCCCATGGAGGAACTGTCTCAGTTTGGGCTGTGACAACGCTAATGTGATGACTGGACGGCACAAAGGGGTGTTTGCTTTTATGAAGGAGCAGCAGCCTCAGGTAATTCAGTTCCCAGTAGTAGCAGTGAAGGCATTGTTTAGTTTATTTTTTTATTTTATACACCTTAGGCTTGTTGATTTCAAGAATAATTGATAAAGGGAATGTAAAAGAATAATGTGCAGAACAAATACAATACTATTACAGGTTTTTTAGGTAACCTTTTATTTTATTTATTTTAATCTAGCTTATCTTTTCTTGAATTATTTATATATTTGATTTTTTTTAAAAAATCTTATTGTTTTACAGATATTCCTTGCTGGGTGCACTCTGCACATTGTTCACAATGCTGCCAAGAAAGCTGCAACCCACATGCCTCCCTTTGAGGCCGTTCTTGTCGACATCTTCCACTTCTTTGATAAGAGCTGTGAACGCAAAGGCAGGTTCCAGCAGATGCAAGCCCTGTTTGATGTGGAACATAAAAAAGTCATCAAGCATGTTCCTACACGATGGCTCAGTATTTCAAGGTCGGTTTTGATCTTTGGTTCTCACTGAGGCATGTGTGTGTTGTGTGTGTGTGTGTGTGTGTGGGGGGGGGGGGGGGGGAATAAGCTATCCTTTCTTTATAAGGTTTCTCATGGTCAACTTGGTTAATACCTTCGCTGTATTTTTATGCATAGAATGACGTTATTTGTTTTCGGATTTATGTGTTTCAGATGCTTGCAGAGGCTTCTTGAGCACTGGGACGCCCTGAAGGTCTTTTTCCCTGAGGAGAAAGAGTCTCTCAAGAAAAAGTCAGCAAGTTCTTCGTATGCTGTATCCAATGTCCACACCATCTTTGAGTTTGTGTGGTCACCTACCAATAAGCTCTACCTCCTATTTCTTCTGCATTCTGTAAGCGCCTTCAATGAGTTTCTGCTGGTCTACCAGTCAGAGGCACCCCACATCCACAAGCTGAGGAGAGGAATGGAAAAGATGTTGACTGGTATCATGAGCCGCCTTGTGAAGCCTGCTGCCAGGAGAGGCAAGAGCATTCTCGATGTTGACTTCCAGAACCCGGAGAACATCTACAGCAATGAGGACCTTGGAATTGGAGAGGATGCCCGCAGGTTCATAGAGAACAAAGACAGCAACCACTTGAGAGATTCTAGGATCCCTGAGTTCTTTGTCAGTGTCAGGAAATACTTTGTCGAACTTGTTGGACACCTCAAGAGCCGCCTACCTCTGTCAGATCCGCTTCTTCAGCATGCAGAGGTGGCTGATGTCAACCTGCAGGACTCATCCAGCCTGCAGAGTGTCAGATTCTTCTTGAACAGGTTTCCTTGTCTTCTGCCACCTGGTACAGATGTAAACACAGTTCTGCAGCAGTTCAGTGAGTATCAAGGCACTGATGTCAGCAAGATGAAGGCAGAGCGTGAAGACGAGACATGGCTCAACATCAGCAGGATAACAGAAAATGATGCCAACTTCCAGCACCTGTCACTCGTCATGAGAGGAATCCTTACCATCCCCCATGGCAGTGCCCACTGTGAGAGGATTTTCTCCTGTGTCCGCAAGATTAAGAGGCCTGAGAGAAGCTGTCTTAGTGATGACACATTGGAGAGCATTCTCATTCTCAAGTCTTCCTCTCTTGGACCTGTGGAGGCTGTCAGAAAGATGACAAGTGAACAGTTAGATGCTATCAAGAGGGCATATGCCAAAAGCTTGAAGAAAGTGTGAATCATCATCTGTCTTCCTTCTATTGTGTTCCCCTCCATATGACACTTGAGAGTTTATTGACTTATTGTCTTGTTTGTGTGCATATAGTTTAATGTTTGAGAATATGTCAAATTCTGAGTAAAATGTCGAGCAAAAACGTCTCACAACTATCCAGTTCATGTTATTAAGTGCCTGGTTCCAATTGAATTTTTGCATTATTATATATGTGTGTGAGTAGCATGCCACATTAACCTTGCCAAGTTTCAGTTGAAACTACTCATTTGCCTGAAAAACTACACATTTGGTCCGGAACACTACACATTTCAAATGTAAAGGGTAGGCAGCCCCTCAACGAGGCCGCTCAGATCATCGCCACGACCCTTCCTGCAGACGCCTGCCCTGCATCCCCCCCCCCCCCCCCCTCAAGAGGAAGGTCTCCGCCTTCGTCGAGGCGGGGCGTCAAGTGAAGAAGTTCAAGTCCCTCCCCCCGGCCACCCAGCTTCAAAGATCTGCGAGATGGCTTCTCCTCCCACCTCCAACAAGCCTCCGGTCGCGATGCCGTTTACTTTTTGGACCGTAGGTGGCCAGCCTTCCGCCGCGACTGGTACGCGGGCCATTCCCAGTCATTCTCCGCTACTCTCCCTCCGGTGGATCCTCCGGCCTTGGCACCCTGCTCAGATGTTGGTTCCTCCGCGGGCTGGATAGGACAGCTACCGTCATCTGTAACACCTTGGCTTGTTCGGGATTCCTGGAGCTCCTGACCCAAGCCTTCGTTCGCCGCATTGAGGACGCCTGGCATCCTTCAATCGCACCCTTACTGGGAGACCTCCTCACTCTCACGGTAGTGGCCAAACGGGCGGCATACCATTCTTCGGTCAACGCCATGGCAGCCGCTGTCAATTGCGACTTGATTCGTCAGGATTCCTTGCTTCAAGCCTGCTGTGGGATGCCTACTGTTCTGCGTACTCAGCTGCGTCGTTCCCCCCTTGGAGGTACTCTGCTCTTCGGCGACTCGTGGCAATCGGTGAAGGACGCCAACTCCGACCGCTGGCCCAGCAACGCTGCCCCCCTGCGCTTTCCAGCTGCCCGCAAGGCTGTGGGTCGCACCCTGCGGACGTCAAGACCCTTCTCCGCTTCCGCCCCTGCGCCCCCTCGGGGCCCCCCCCCCCCCCCCCCCACTGCCCCCGCGGACCCCCACCTTTCGGTCGTGCTAGACCTGTCAGTTCCCGCGCCCCCGCCTGGCCCCGCCCAGCCCACCGCCCTGGGCGCGGACGGGCCCGCTGACTTCTCCCCACCTCTGCCCACGCCGACCTCTCTGGGGTCCCCTGTTGGTGGGGGGCTAGCCCTCTACTGCGACAGGTGGCTCTCGCTGTTTCCCGATGACCTCTGGATACGCTCCACCATTGCTGACGGCCTCCGGATTGTCTTTCGCTCGCCGCCGCCACTACGACGCTCACCCCTTTGGACCGAGATTCCGAGCGACTACCTCAAGGCCTCCGCCCTGCGCGGAGAGGTCACCTCCCTTCTGCAGAAGACCACCACAGAGGTGGTGCGGCGCCCCGACTCTCCAGCCTTCTACAGCCGCCTCTTCATCGTGCCAAAGCCAGGCGGGAAGTGGCGACCCGTCATCGACCTCTCGGCTGTGAACAAGCATATCTCGGCCCCAACCTTTCGTATGGAGACCGCCAGGGCCCTGAGGGCCGCTGTGCAGCCCGGAGACTTCGCGGTCAGCCTGGACTTGTCCGACACGTATTTCCAGGTCCTGATGCACCAGGCCTCCAGCAGATACCTCCGTTTCGCAGTCGACAGTGTCGTCTACCAGTTTCGAGCCCTCCCGGTCGGTCTCAACCTCAGCCCTTGGGTGTTCACCCGCATCATGGACGCCGTAGTGGCCAAGGCCTGACAGGCGTCTTCCAGTCCGACGTCGAACTACTTAGACAACCTCCTCCTACGCAACCAGTCAGAGGCCGACCTGATGACGGACAGGGATGCACTGCTTCACCTGTTATCACGCTTGGACTTCCTGATCAACGCGGGCAAGTTGGACCTCACTCCTTCACGCCGTTTTGTCCATCTCGGCATGGAATTTGCAACCGACCTCAACCGAGTACGTCTACCAGAGCCGAAAATACAGAAGATTGCCGGCCAGTTAGGCCAGGAGGATGCGGCCCCCGCCAGAGTGTGGCTTTAGCTTCTCAGCTTAATGAACGCTGCCGCGGATCTTCTTCCCCTCGGTAGTCTTTACTCCCGACCGCTACACTGCACCTCCTGCTCTGTTGTCGTCCGTCCTCCGGCGACATGACTGTCCTGGTGCCAGTGACTCAGATGCTACGTCCCCATCTTTGGCGTTGGGCGGACACTTCTTGGCTCGCCTCGGGAGTCCCACTGGCCTCTCCGACCCCGCAGCTCTCCCTCTGTGTCGATGCAAGTCTCTCCGGTTGGGGTGCCCACCTTCTGCCGCGGTTCCTCACAACGTCCGGCCCCTGGCCACCGGAGCTGGCAGACACTCACATCAACTGGTTGGAGATGCAAGCAGTCTGGCAAGCCCTCATCGCTTGGGAGGCTCACCTGCATCACCAGGAACTGCTCGTCCTCTTGGACAACACGACGGTGGTGTCCTAGATTCAGAATCAGGGCGGGACGCGCTCCACCGACCTGTGCATGCTCATCTACCGTATGATTTCTCTCCGAGCCCGACACATTCCAGGACACCTGAACGTATTGGCCGACTCTCTCTCCCGGCGCGGCCAGTTTCTGCACACGGAATGGACGCTCCACAGGGACATCTTTCGGATGATCTGCGCTCATTGGGAGACCTCTATGATCGACCTGTTTGCCACGAGGTGGAATCACCAGCTTCCCCTCTTCGTCTCCCCGATCCCAGACCCCCTTGCCTGGGCGGTCGATGCGCTATCCATTCCCTGGGACGGTCTCATCGCTTACGCTTACCCCCCTGACAGTTCTCGTTCCCAAAGTCATCCTCAAGCTTCGAGGATGCAATGCGTTCGTCTTGTTGGTCACCCCGTTCTCCTAGAACCGCTCTTGGACCACTGATCTCCTCAGTCTCGCCACGGGCCCCACCTGCTGCTACCTACTCCAAGCACCATGCTCAAGCAACACCGCCAGACACTTTTCTACCCGTGCCCGGAGCGGCTCCTCCTTCACGCTTGGAGATTGTGCGGCAAGCCCTCACCTCTAGAGGCTTCTCAAGTGCAGCAGTGGAGGCGATCGCTACTGCCTGCAGACCCTCGACCAGACGTGTCTACGAGGGAAAATGACAAGTACTGTGCTCCTGGTGCGACAACCGGCGCTTCGCCCCCACCGAACTGACGAATCCCCAGCTCGCGGACTTCTTCCTCTGGCTCTTTAGAGACCAAGAGTTGGCCCCTATCACCATCAGGGGGTACCTCTCCATGATTGCTGACACATACTGGCACCTCGGCCGCCCGGATCCCGGCGACTGCAAAGACCTCGCCGACCTTATGACTTATTTCGGCCTGCAGCGACCAGTTCCCCACTCGCTCATTCCTCGCTGGGACCTACCCTTGGCATTGACGTGGCTTAACTCTGTCAGGTTCGAACCACTGCCCTTGGCCCGCTTCGCGGATGTGACTCGGAAGACATGCTTCCTGTTGGCCCTTCCCACAGCGGCCCAAGTTAACGAGCTACACGCGCTGTTAGCGCTCCCTGCCTGCCTGCAGTTCAGAGCGGATGGTTCAGTACAGCTCCTCACGGACCTGCCTTCCTTGCCAAGACTAGGTCTTCCCTGATCCCGCCACAGGTGATCACCTTACGGCCGCTGAGGAATATGAACTTTCTCCGGGAGACCAGGCAGCAAGATCCTGTGCGCGCCCTTCGCGTTTACCTGCGACGATCCAAAGCCATCCGGAGAGGACGTTCACGCCTCTTCCTACCGTTGAAACCCAGCAGATCTGACATATCAGCCCAGACGATATCGTCCTGGCTACGCTGGGTCATACGGTCCGCTATCAGGACCTCTCCCCGCAGGGAGCAAAGAGGCTTCACATACGCGCACACGAGGCACGGGCCATGGCCACAAGCGTCGCGTTCGACCGAAACTGCGCTGTCAAAGACATCGTGGCGGCCGTGGGCTGGAAGACAGAATCAACCTTCGCCCGCTTCTACCTCAGGGATCTGGCAGGTACGCACTTAGCCAAAATTGTCGTGAGTTTACGACAGGGAGGACGGCTCTGGTTACCCCTTACGGGTGTTTTAAATGCGGCACCCGCCTCCTTATCGCAATTCTTCCTATTAATCATGTCATTGGTAATGTTTTTGAGGAAACAAATTAATTTTTCTCTAAAATATATTTTTTCGAAAAATACTTTCCGATGACATGACTCGGAGGACCTGCCCCGCTTGCCGCTGGCAAGCTAAGTTTTCCGACTGGTTGGTCTACCACGTGACCCGGAACCGGTAGGGCAGGGACGGGAGACAACTCTCGGCCCCTCTGGGGGTTCCCCGAGTGCCTCCCGGGTTGTGTTGTAACACAACGGGTTCTTAGGCTAAAATTGAGCAAGTAGTAGTCACTTCCTATTAGTCATGTCATCGGTAAGTATTTTTCGAAAAAATATATTTTAGAGAAAAATTAATATTTCCTAACACTCTCTTTTATATTATTATGGATTTCCAGAACAATCCTGCAAATTACATAACTCAACCACTCAGAAAAGTTGTAACCAAAATCATTAGTATTCTTAAGAAGAACACTCTAAATTTATCTACAATCTTCCACTAAAATTTAGGTGCATTACGTAAACGTTATGAAATGTAGCCAACATGTACGCAAAACTTTGACTCATGTTTGAAGTCACTAGAACAATTGCACCTTTTCTAGGACCTTCCAGCTTAATCTTGGTCTGGCTTTGCAACAGTTTAGCAAAATGTGCAACATTGTAGTCACAACAAAAATATTTATCATAATTCTCCATGCAAAAAAAGATGATTCATACTAAAAAGGTACGTGAGATTCTGATATAAAATAACTCAGCTGAACATCGGATCTTTCCTATGATCTGCACACACATGCTATAAAAAAGAATAACACAACCACAAACGTAACATTGTTTCAATCAATAATGTTAAGATAAAATTTGAAAAATACTTCATATCTCAGTTGCAACTGAAGGCGTCCACTTTGCAACATGTGGAAAATGAGTTGCAGATGAATACATGCAACTGTCTGACATGTAGGCATCTGTTTGAGGTCAGATACATTTGACAACTCAGTTTTACCTCACTAAGGTGTCAGGGTGTGCGCAAATTATGTTATGACCGACAATACTTTAGCACTATATTTTGGGTGTCACATTACACAGAATCAAACAGCACTTGTTATATGACCACCCCTGTGTGTTCATTTCATTCACTGTAGCTGATCAGGGGGTGTATTTGAGTCTGTAACATTGAAGTGTGGTAAATCAATAGTGGTGTCTTCTGTCTTTCAAGCGTTATGACAGAGAAAGGTGCCACTTTGGAAAGTGCAGACCACCTNGACCACCTCAAATTGTCTATGTATGACAGTGGTCATGAAAGCAGGCATGCATTTAAATGAATGTATGGTAGAACCTCTTATAAGCAATCGCCTCTGTTGCATAAAAAGGTGACTGTAAACAGCAGGTGGAACATTCTCCCAGTCTCTCTCCATCAGAAACCCTCTCCCTCCTCCTTCCAGTCTGCCCTCAAAACTCACCTCTTTCAACAGTTCTAGCACTCTAACGCCACCACACACCCCACCCCCAGCTGACTGTCGTATTTGTGGTAAGTCATTGTTAAAAGCGTGCACATGCGTGCGTGAGTTATGAGTGCGTGCTTAGACTTAGAGTTATAATTATTATAAGATAAGCGCATTATAAATACATAATTATTATTATTTATTATTATTAGGTGATCATTCAGGAGAGGTTTGATGGAAATGAACCTAGAAGTGCTTTTGACGCTCAGATAGGAGCACATATGGATGATGGGACCACCTTTTTGCACCAAAACAAGACCTACCTTGATCTCTTCTAGCGTCTTTGAATTGTAAAACATATACTATTGATGCCTATGTTTCCTTATCATTAGTAATGAACGGAAATAAACTTATGTCTGTGTGTACAGACAGTAAGGGAGGGAGAAAATGGTGAGTGCCATTGTCGTGTTCTTGTCTTAAACAAATGGGGAAGAAAGGGGCAGGTGTCGCATACATGAGCTGGGGTCAGTGTCCGGTCACCTACCTGTCTTGATAATTGCCGAAGGCAAGATGCATTGCATTTCCTTTCCTTTTTTTCCCTCTTACCATTGTTCGTTGGGCTAAGCGGTTGACACGTGTGTTGCCTGACCACGTACATTAGTACCGACCATTCAGGGTTTGTTGGTGCATAAAGACTAGCAAGTTAGTTTTACTGACTGACTGCCATTCGTTTTGACTGACTGCCATTCATTTTGATGCCGCAATGAGCCGCAGACACACATCAATCTCTTGAAATTACTAACACAAAGACCCGCATATTGGCATACACACACTAGATTCTCATGAGTCCCTGCAATCTGCAGGGGCGCATGATAATGTCAATCATGCCGGGGACAGAGCAGTCAATTTTATATAAGATAAGATAGAACTTTATTGCCATATGTAAAAATACATTAGGAAATCTTCTTGGTGCTGCGCAACTTAAAAAGAAGAACATAAAACACATCAAAATATAATTATATTATATTGCCTCAGTAGTACAGCAAGTGACCCCACAAGTAAACCGACCTGATCAGGAGATGTGGACACAGGTGTATCTAGGTAACACAACCTTTGTTAATTGCCACTCACGCCTGGCGAGCCGATGAGGTACATCACTCATTGCATAATGTGAAATGATGCCGGGCTTTGCAGTGTGTGAAGGCTGGCTACCGTAGGTGGCAATAATGCGGTCACTGATCCATTGCGTCCTCACCAGTCTGGCCATGGCTGAAAATTGCAGTATTTTTGCGGTTTTTGTTGACTGCATTCAGCAGGTACTTTATATAGTAAACAATGTGCACGCAACGTGAACATGGCCATCCACAGCAGGTGACTGTAAAAAAATCAGTTTCTATTATAGAAAATTATTCTCATTTTGCAGACACGAATTATATTCAAATCAGTACTACATGCACTTTTGCATTTAGTGTCATCGTTAAACCAAGTTGATGTCCATGTTGCAACAATCAGGGTTGGAAGATTTAACGATATAACGATTTAACAAATTAAAGTTTTGGTTAAAGAAAATTTAACGCGTTAATGTTTTTAAAAAGTTAAAGAAAATTCAACGAATTAAAAAATAAAAGTAACGATTATCGATTTCTTTCGTTAAAAATTTCGTTACTTCAGTTCATTTTTCCGCCATGAACAACAGGTGCCTATGCGCAAAGCCGGTTTGACCCATTTGCAGCCGGTTTGAGGCGGTTTGGAGGATCTATGTCTCTGGGTGAAAAACTTAACGGATCCCCTTTGCTTGAGAAGATCACGAGTGTAGATTATCCCAGGAAGAGTCATAGATCCTAACAAGCCCCCTGCAGTTGCGGGGGCTCATGAGGATCTATGCCTCTTTCAGTTGGGTGGTTTTCGTTTCAGGAGTGAGAAGGCAGATGGCACTCGTATAGCAAAGATTGGACAGGTGAAAAACTTAACGGATCCCCTTTGCTTGAGAAAATCATGAGCATAGATTATCCCAGCAAGAGGCATAGATCCTCACAAGCCCCCGCAGTTGCGGGGGCTCCTGAGGATCTATGCCTCTTTCAGTTGGGTGGTTTTCGTTTCAGGAGTAAAAAAGCAGATGATACAGCAACGATTGGACAGCACAGGTGAAAACCTGAACGGGTGCATGCATACATTTTTAATAGTAGTAGGCATAGATCGTCATTAACCCACCAACCTCCCGCCCTCCCCCCCCCCCCCCACCCAAGACTGCTGGGGTTCTTGAGGATCTATGGCTCTTGCAGATGAGTGGATTTGTCAGCAGCGCGAAATAAGATCAAACAAGCCTGAATTGTTCCATTTTTAGCCGCATGACTTTTTCTTGCGCTGTGCAGTTTTCCGAGTTTTTTTTCTTTCTTTCTTTCCCCTTCTCATAACTACTGCATGTATCTGGCCAGATAGTGTTTTAGATAGTGGGTAGAGAAGGAAATCTGGTGGCGTGTCACTTTTCAACTGTATGCCACTTTTTTTGTCTGAGCTGAGCAATAAATGATCATTCATGTATTTAACGCAAATTTATTTCATTAAAAAGAAAAATTAAAGAAAATTTATTTCTTTAATTTTCAAAAAAAAATTAAAGAAAATTTATTTCTTTAACCTTTTACCAGAATTAAAGAAAAAAGTAATGACTATCAACCCTGGCAACAATACACTTAAATTTTACAAAGTTATCATGGTTCATGAATTCATCCTTTTTTTTTGTTTTTGTCTGCAATATGTTTAACATATGGTAACATGTTTTAAGGCATATGTAAATTTTTGTAAGCAGTTTCTTGCTTACAGTAAAACACACAAAAATTTAAATCATCACCCTGCTGAGGCATTTTGACAATTTGAGGCATGAAGTACTGTTCAAATAAAACTCACAAGTCCTTTAAAAACACTTTTATAATTATGTACTTGCAAGCTGCTACTCTAACATTCTGAGCGACAATCTGTTTATTTCATGTTGTGATACAATTGTTGCCTTAGAAGACACTTCAAGTGTCCTGTTTGCAACCAAGATTCACCCAGACTAAGCCAAACAAATACCTCAATTACATAACATTAAAATATTTTCTTGTTTTAATTTGACTCAAAATGAAAAGATTAGGGTCTGGCCTTCACTCCCTTGCACAATTTGAAGTGAAAAATCCAATTTCATTCTTGACCAACAGTGTCACGCTTTTGGTACCCCTTTTCATGGAATGACCCATTTACAAATGTACACATACACGTAACACGACTTTCTAAAACCTTTAGCATCTTATGAAAGTAAAGCATGTCAGCTTTCATCACACCAAATTTCAAACAGATATTCCAAGAAATAAGCGAGTTACGAAAGTTTTAGTAATAACAGGTGTGAACACTATTGTTTCCTGTGGCATGCAGGAAACCATTTTTTGTTTTATGCCCTGGCAGTCAAGAGGCTTGATAGATAATTTGGGGTGGGTGGGCTGCAAAATCCCTCAGGGTTGGCTGATGTGCAAGCAGTAGATGTGCAAATGACATTTTATTATCACTCTTTCTGTAGATACTGTGTGGAAAGGAGCCGCCAAGCTGGGTGAACCGACTGGCCTACATGAGCTCCTGCATCCCTTTCATTGAGCGTGCGATTCCCAAAGAATGGCTGACACCCATGGCTCTCCAAAATGTTGTCATGCAAGATCCTCATGCCCAGGAAGCTCAGCATTCGTCTGCATCTCCCCCAACCTCTCATCAATCTCATCAGTCCACATCAGCATCATCCTCAACATCACAGAACAGATGACGGGACGCTTCCACTCTGTAGGTGCCTATTGTTGATTTCTGAACTACCAAACAGTCAGGACTGATTTGGATGACCCTCTCTGTTGAGGATACCGTGATACAATCTTTGTTGCTTGCACGGCATTAATCCCCAACTCATTTTGCCTCTGTATGAGGAACAGATATGTGCACAACTGGGACTTAGCCATACCAATAAAAAAAAAAAGTATAAATTCTCATGCAGATTGCAGGGGCTCATGAGAATCTATGCTTTTATGGAATGTGCTTGAAAGTTGGAAAAAGGATCCCTGACACCCTACAGCAGGAGATCGGTCAACCATGATAATTCAAGGGTAGTGCCAGATTAGCTTGACGCCTGTCGGTGCCAAGCTAATCTGGCACTACCCTTGAATTATCATGGTCGATCCATCGCCTGCAACTGGTGCATAGTCGTTAGATGACGCCTCCAAAATTTGTGAAATACAGCAGCGGGGCTGAATGAATCAAACATGAAAAGATGGCATCTTTTACACTGATTGGTTGGATGGGAAGGAAAGAAGAACCCTACTCTTTTCCATGTGTCAGGACCCTCCTCAGACTTACCTTACCACACTGGTTATCTTCCTCGATTCACTACCGCTGATCAGCAGCAGCAAATCGAGGGCAGCAACCAGTATGGAGATTGTATGCGTGTGCTGGTCTGTGGGGAAGGGGTGGGACGACACCAAAGGTAGATGTGCTGTCCAAAGACGTAATGTGTGCCTGAAAAGTAGCTGCTCTGAGGGACAGACTGATATTTCAAGGGTATGGTCTTGGAAGGCATCAAGCAAATCTTGGCTTTGCCTTTGAAATATCATGGTCCACCCATCTCCCACAACTGGTATACAGTCATCATAGGATGCCTCCAAGATATGTGATACTCATTAGTAGGATAAGAACTGTTAACCCCTTCACTGTCAGTGATCACAGATTGTGCTTGTGAAATTTTTTATACAAAATTGGTGCGCAAGAGATATGGATCCTCATGATCACCCACTACTACAAGGTTCATGATGATCTATGTCTCTTGCAATTAGATCATGTCCACTTTTCCTTAGCAGTGAAGGGGCTAAATCCAAATGTTTTGACAGACATCAGTTTGGTAGTGTCATAAGTGTAATTTGAAATAGGTTGTGTGAACACTTTGAGTTCTCAGAATACCTTTTTCACACTGTGTATCAGTTTATAGTGTCAGTGTCTTCTGTTAGACTATCAGACTACAAGTAGTTGGGCAGTGTAACAGACAACATCAGTACTGTTATTTTATTAATGCTCACAATGATAAATGTGTTTCTTAACCATGCAAAGTGGGCTTCAGTGCCACTGTAACAGAATCAAGCTTGTTATGCTACAGCAGCTGATGTTGATTAAACCACCTTCATGCAGGCAGCCACCAGTACTGTAAACAATACAGGTGGCTGCATGCACAATGTGGGTTAACTCATTCAAGACCTTGCAAACTGCCTCGTATCCATAGGTGGCACATCTCGAATGAGTTAAGAACAGGGTTAAATGTTTAACAATCATGTATGTGATGTGATTTAGTTTAAATGCATGTTAATTGTGTGTGAAACTTGGAGGTACTGGGGTTTTTGTGGTTGGTGACTACAGGATGATTTTCAATACTTGATTTCATGTTGATCATTTAGTGATTTACTTTGTTCATGGTTAGGAACACTTTGCTGCTTAGTTTGCTAATTATGGAGTCATTTAAACATTTTATTTTACTCGCACACGCTCACTTGCACATCCAGAGGTGCCTGCTTGTGATTTTTGGCTCACATGTGATAGCAAATTGAGTCTATATAATGGGCCAGGCTATTCAAGCTGCAATCTTCAAATTTGGCACAAGGGTACTGTGTGGCAAGACCTATCCACACATACCAATTTCATTGACCTGGATCAAAGTTCAAGGTCACTGGGGTCAGAAATAGATTTTAAGAAATATGATAATAATATACATTTTCTTATTTCAAATACTATTATCAACTTTAAACACAAATATGGTACAGAAATACCTTTTGGTAAGACCTTTTTATGCATGCTAATTTGGCTGACTCCTTGAAAAGGTTATGGTCACAAGAGGTCCAGAAAGAGATAATAAAATAGCGATATTTTCACCCAAAATATTTTTCTCAAATTCTGTTTCAACTTCAAAACTAAACTTGGTACCTGATGGTAAGACCTTTCTATGCATGCTAATTTGGATGACCCCTCTAGAGGGTCAAAGGTCACAAGACTTCAACAAATGTGTTTAAAATGTCAATTTGTTGACAGATTTTGTTTCCAAATTTTGGATCAGTCATATATGTGAGCCACAAAGGCTTTGCCATTCTTGTTCATGAATACTTTTACTTACTCAGAGTATTTCCTTCTAGGGCTTGTCCATTTATTTCATCATATTAGCTGAGAATCCTAAACAAGCAAAGTTAACAGAAATTCTTTTTATAACCTCCTTGTGCATGCAGCCACTGGTACTGCTTACAGGAGCAGTGGCTGCATGCACATGTGGTTAAGTTTGACACAGCATTTTCTATCAAGCAGGCATGGGAATTAGAAAAGTGAAAAAAGTCTGAAATTTCCAGCGTGATCCTTCATTCCAGTGACCAAAAAAATCAAACGACAGGGAGGAGGGGGGGGGGGAAAGTAGCATGGTCCTTCATTTCAGCGGCCAAAAAATCAAACGACCGGGGGCGGGGGGTGGGGGGGGTGGTTGTTGCTTACCGGATCATGATCGGGTGCACACTAGTCTGTCTTGAACAATATCCTTTCTCACCGCCATTTTCAATTTTCAACAACTCGTGATGCCGCCATTTTCCCCACACGTACGGTGCGCGAGACGGTAAGCGAGCATGGAAACGGTGCGTTCAGTGTTGTATTGCCCGCTTGCACGGTAAAGTAACGACTGCGTTAAAGCCACAATAGGTGACGCGTAACTCTAGCGGGCGGCATATCACTTGAACCAATGCGGCCTCGCAGTGTATAATGACCGGTGCTCAGTTACTTTTTGCACCCCAATATTTTTTTTTCGGCGGACAATTTTTTTTTTTCGGCGGCTGAGCAAATCATTTCGGCGGAAATTTGCCTTTAGGCGGACAATTCCCATGCCTGATCAAGCATCAGCCCAACTCTTGTGTTGAATGCATTTAAAATTTACACTAGTGAGATGTTTATTTCAGGATATTAAGTTACTTTTTAAGTTACTAGTAGTCAGAATGTGCTTTTCGGATTGTGTTGTGATTTTGTGATGTGCAATGGACTTTATTTCTGGAGAATGTCCTTCTAGTCATTCATGCTGACATTTACATTGTGAAGTCCTGGATATTGTAATATTCTATTTGTACAAAATGTACATATGAAAATTTATTTGGATATAAAGGTGTACATGTGTATACTTCTCCAGTGTGAAAATGATATATACTTTGATTTTATTTTATCTGATAAGCAGTTTTGGTTCACGTGCGAAGTAAACGTGAGTGTATGTTCTGGGCCAGTGGTCGTCCATATGTCTTTCTTTCGACATCTACCAGCATCGGTGGTAAACTTTAACGTTGGCATTTTTTCCAGAGACTATTCAAGCCACAGTCTTCAAACGTGGCCAAATGATACTTTGTGGCAAGATCTTTCTAAACATACTTATTTGAGTGACCTGTCTCAAAGGTCAAGATTAAAGGGGATCAGGAAATAGGTTTTAAAAAAAAGTAGCCATATTTTTTACCAAATTTGTTTACTAATTACTTGTTTACTATTCACAACTTAAAACCCAAACTTGGTGCATAGATACTTGATGGTAAGACCTTTGTATGCATACTATTTGGATGACCCCTTGGAAAGGTCAAGGGTTACAAGATATCAGGAAATACCTTGGGGCCAAAATAACCATATTTTGACAGAAGTTTTGTTTTTCTCAAATACTAACATTATTCATAGCTTCAGACCCTAACTTGATACAGAGATAAGACCTTCCTATGCATACTAACCTAAATGACCCCTCGAAAAGGGCAAGGGTCACAAGAGATGAGGAAATATGTCACACATAACTATTTCTGAAAAAAAAATTCTCAAATACTCTTTTAGTATTTACAACTTCAAACAAAGATTGGTCCAGAGATACCTGATGGTAAGACCCTCATATGCATGCTAATTTGTATGACCCCTTGGAAAGGTCAAGGGTCGCAAGAGATCGTCAAATGATTTTGAAAAAAGTAGAATTTCAGCTTTAATCTACACTTTTGTCAAATTTTTCAACCAGATTTGGCAGAAAGGTAGACGATAAGACCTTTCTATGCATACTATTTTGGTTCACTACTCGTAAAGGTTGAGGGTCACTTGCATAAATTATGAGAAAATATAAATTTTGCAGGTACAAAGCCAGCCCTTTACTTATGTTAGGACTGGATCGTTCATGCATGTGAACTTTAAGGGCTTTGTTATAGTTTCAAAGGAGGGAAAAGATAGAAATATGCCGAGATGTAGTCCGTAGGACCAATACTTATACAGTCACCCTGAAGACATGACAGAAGGAGATGGATCTCTGATGACATTTCATGGGTACTCATACCTGTCAAGTCTCCCTATTTTGGCAGGAGACTCCAGTCTTTGCAACCCATCTCTCGCTTTCTCCCAACCTCCTGATTTATCCTGCTTTCATGACTTTTCCTCCCGATTCTCCCGACTTGAGAAAGTTTGAATCATAAGATAACTTTGAACGCGTATCTCGTGGGCAGTTTTTTTTTTTTTCAGCCATTTTGGAACCAAGGGAGATCACCCACGTGTTCTGGTTTTAATCACCCAAAGAAATCGTCTGCTATTCCTAAAAAGTCAGAGGCAAAATGCGGATGAATCTAACAAGAGACAACGGCAGATAAAGAAATTGCGGATAGTTACTATCAGATTTTATTCAATATAACGTGCAAAAGGATTTTCAACAAAATACCTGCAGCAGAACGCACTACCCAAAGCAAATCTTACCACAGGCATTTTGGGCTCATGTACGAAGCAAAAGTGAGTATGTTTTGGACCAGTAGTCGTCCGTGGTAAACTTTAACGTTGGCATTTTCTCGGAGACAAAGATAGCTGATGATAAGACCTTCCTATGCATACTAATTTAGTTTGTTGACTCATCACAAAGGTCAAGGATCACGGGGGGTTGACAGGTGTGTGAAAAATGCTTACATTTTCAGAAAACATGGATTTTGCTGCTGCAGAAGCCAGCCCTTGTCACAAAGGTCACATATATGTAAATCGGTCATACACGTGAGCCATAATGGCTTTGCCTTTCTTGTTCTTTCTCTCACTTAGGTCTTGCCTATGCCAAACACAGGTAGCAGTAGGCAGACATATAAACTGCACACATGTCCTTTCCAATCAGATTAGAAGAATTTGAGTATAATGAATATAAGGAAAATCGTTTCTAGTCTCAATATTGACATTTTCTTGAAGAGTATCTGCAACTGGAGATGTGCTCTTTTTTTGCATGTTGTTTTACTGTGTGCAATCAGGTAGCAGTATCAGATTCAGAAATGTAATTTAATTTAAATTAAATAAAATTATTTATAGGGATTTTCACATGAAATGGAATATTTAATGGTGCTTTTTTAATTCATTGTAAAAACGCAACAAACACATACTTAACAAGTAATAATGTGAATATAATGTGTGCACACTTTTTATTGGAGAAAGGCTGCAAAAAATCGCCAGATTTTCAAAACTCAACAGGTGTGGGTTCTGCTAGTGCCAGATTAGCTCAGCACCTTACCAGGTGCCAAGCTAATCTGGCACTGCCTGTACCCCTAAAGTACTATTACGCATAAATCTGAAGACACGTTTCTGCACCATTTGTGTTGTCTTGTCGACACACCTAATGAACTTTAACAGCAGTTTAGACAGGCAACAACAGCACATGCGTAATCGCACTTATTCTGTGCAGCCGTTAGCGTTTCAAACTATTTTTAGCTGTTTCTCGTACTGATACAGTTGTTTTTATAAAACGGAGTGGAGTCGTCAGGTTACTTGATATTAAGACAACCTGTGCTAAACTGGATTCTCCTGTGTCTAAATGAACGATAACTAGACCTGTGCGTAGTATTTCGTAAACCATCTGTTACAAAAGTGTATATTTGAACAGTCACGGCGGTAGTGGGCCTTCAAACTATCGTGGCTGATCTCTCTTCCCATACTTCATAGATGCCTTCTGAAGTTGCGAAAGTCATTATCTGCTGAGTTCTGCTTGCGCGGCACAGAATGTGGATTGAACCTGATATGTCTTGTGGTATAGCACTTGTTAAAGCTAACAAATCACTACTCGTGAGTTGTCAATAATTGATTCATATCCTGTATTCAGTGCTGGATGTGAAAGACCTGTAGTCATTTGCAAATCTCAAGGGGATGAACACACCCACCCTCATCCAGCCCTCCTAGCCCCTACCCCTACACCTGCTCACCCACTCCTTGATCCAAACATACCAACTTTTTCACCAGGGGTGTCAAACTCTGTAGTGAGTTACACAATGTCCTCTGGTAATACACCCCCACCTTGCCTCCAATATATGTAGATGTAAACCCCCAGTTACTGACATGACATACCTGTCCTCCTCTGCCCACTACACTTACATCTTTGTTAACCCATTTTCGACCAACGAAGTGGGAGTGTCGCTGGCTATGCCATCTGGTATAGTGTGGAAATCCTTCATGTAAAAGAGCATGCACACAACCCTCACGGATTATGCCTCAGGTGGATATTAATCTTGACATCTGAGGCAGAAACTTGGGAACGCTGAAGAAGAAGAAGTTAACGCTTTTCATCCTGTTACGCTATTGCTTGAAATAAATTTGATAATTCAAGGGTGGTGCCAGAATAGCTTGGCTCCTGAGGCGTCGAGCTATTCTGGCACCACCTCTGAACTAAAAGGGTTGATCTCTCCTAATCTGTAATGTAGCCTTCATAGGACAACAAGCAAGTTCTGTTTTTTGTTTTTTTTAATCAGCCTCAGGATTTAATGGGTTAAATGGCCCTTAGTGCTTCAGTTTCATTTCTTGTTTCCACATAAATATTGATACTGCAGGTTTTAGATGCATTGTACTGCTAAACCATCAAACACTGCTATCTTACAATGGGAAATGGGATGAATTTTATGTTAGTTCATAGTGCCTGATAAGCTTGATGCCTGCCTGAAGGCGCCAAAATAGTGTGGCACTAGGTTCAAGCTATTTTGATGTCTCCCACAACTTGAAAGAGGATGCATGATGTAACACACTATATAGTTATTTAAGATTCTAAAAATGTCTTTAGGCATGCAACTGCTCTTGCAAGAATCCAAAGAAATTACCAAATTTGTGACAGTTTGTGATGTTTTTGGATGCATTTACCATTAAGCTTCTTCAGGGCTCCAAACTGTTAACAAAAATGACATGCTAAATTTGAATGCTTGCAAAAATAAACCGTGATTCAATAAATCTAGCAGCAACTTCTCCTGTGATGTAATCTTTGCGGTACATGAAGTTGAGCTTCCTTTCCTGTACTCTGTATGTGTCCCATATTAGTTACCTCCTGCAATCTGCTATATATGCCTAGAAGTTCAAGATAGGTAACTAGTGTGTAATTTCAATGAGCTTTAAATTTTCTAAAATATTCTTTGGTTGTTATCGGTACACAGTTATAGTCAGTTTCTTCATGTTTGTTTTTTTTACAAATGTTTACAATTGCTTTTCACCCCAAAAATAATACTATCATGTCAAGGCTTTCGCCTCAAATTTGCAATATTTATTTGCGGTGTATTTGTTGATTTGTGTGCTGCTTTGTGATGTTGGACCTTAGAGCCATGGGCCACAACAGCCATGCATCATCACAGAGCAGCACACATAAACCCTTTTTGGCTGTTGCTATTAGTTTTTGTCACGATGATTCCTGTAGGAATCATCGTGACAAAAAACGCAACCAACAGCCAATGGGTTAATTGCATACATAACTAACCATCCCCATCTTTTAATACTCTCATTGACAGCTACAATCTGAACTAACAACTGCTGACTTGCTTGTACTCTTAAATGATTCGCACTTCAGGGTTTCTCATTCAAATAGACAAAATTGCAAGTTAACATCAAATGTATAGAGTTATTTATTGTAACTTTGTTTGATGGTGGCGTGTTAGGTTTTTTTGTCAGGTGGATGTGTCATTTCATGCAGTTAATCCACATGTGTACGTACATGCGTATAGTTTTGTGTGTCGGTGTAAGGGCCTGTGTGATTACTTTCCTGTATAAAGTGTACATGTATGTATTAAGCATTTTCCATTCACACTGTGAATTTTGTTGGATGACTGATTTGTTTTCATTCTGTCTTAATTCCTTCGCATCCAGAGAGAACTGTGAGAGAAGAATAAAACATGATAGCTCAAGGGTAATGCTTGATTATTTTGGCATCATATTCAGTGCTAACTGCGAAACTAGAATCAACTGTGATATCTCAAGTTCAGTTAGTTCTGGATTGGATCAGCACCTCTTCAGGCGCAAAGCTTATCAAACATCAACCTTGAGCTGGCATGGCTGTTCCATATTTTGCAACTCATTTATATGCCGTGCTGTTTGTTCCTAGGTGTGAATGGTGTGAAGTGTTTTATGTTTGTGATGTTGAAATTAACTCAGTGCGCAAAAGGACATCAGAACGATGGTCGCTAAATGCAGTTGTGCGTGGGCCTACTGCAGAAGTGTTCAGGCCATTTGCAGTCAGTTTTAACCCAGTGATCTTTTGCGCACTTTGTAGTGTCTGATTGGTGTAAATGTTGTATTATAGTTCAGTGTTATCTTGCCTTGGGACATGAATCTCGTTATTGATATTACTTTTCAATACTATGATAATCAGGACAAGAAAATATGCAATAAAGTATTGTTGCTCAGAATTTAGTGTTTTATATCTGCTTTCAGTCGAAGGTTACAATGTGTTGCCGCTGTGCGTGTGTGTGTGTGATCCTTATCCCCAGATTAAGAAAATGCCTTAAATCTATCCAATTAAAATAATTCAATGAATGTTAATTGAGAAGAAACTTATTTTTGAAAGTGGGTTTTCTTCATACTGTCTACTATGAAGACATTCTGCTCATGGTTAAGCATATATGCGATCTGCTATTCCTTGTGCGTGCAAGCGAACAAAATGCATAAAGCTCTTCCGACAGTCCACCTTATCGCTGCGGCAGCCGCCGTGAGGAGACTGTCCTTGCTCGGCTCCACATCGGGCACACATATGTTACGCACTCTTACTTACTAAAACAGGATGAGCGTCCATGGTGTTATGCCTGTGACGAGCAGTTTTCTGTTAGCACTTTTTGCTGTCTTGTGCCGATCTAATTGACACAAGATATAAACACTTCACAGCAGACTGCTTGAAGGCCGTTTTGTTCCGGGATGTTCCCCGGGACAAAATCTTCAATTTCTTGAGAGAATGCAATATTTTTAACAAGATCTGAGCATTCATAGACTGTAAATTTCATTATTTTGCCCTTTTTGAGAGTCTGAAGTCGTTTCTTTTAAAAAATCGTGCCACATTTTAGCATGACATTTTTAAGGTATAATTACATCTTGTCTTAAGACCTTGGTGCTGGGTACACCCTCTACTGGTCAGGCAGGCCTGCATCAGAAAGACGGCTTTCAGGCGTGGGTTTCATGGTCAAGACATCCATTGCGACTAAGCTGGAAAACCTACCAACGGGCCACTCAGACCGCATCATGTCCATGCGCCTCCCACTGAGACACCAGCAGCACGTCACCCTTCTCAGTGTGTACTCCCCAACCCTCCTGGCAGAGCCTGCTGAAAAGGACAAGTTTTACACTGACCTGCGCAGCCTCCTACAGAGTACCCCTGCAGACGACAAAGTCATCATCCTTGGCGACTTCAACGCCAGAGTGGGCCAGGACTCTGAAGCCTGGAAAGGAGTCCTCGGCAAGCATGGCGTGGGGAACTGCAATGACAATGGCCGCCTACTGTTGGAGTTCTGTGCGGAGCAGCAACTGGTCATCACCAACACTACTTTTCAGCAAAAGGACAGTCGAAAGACCACCTGGATGCATCCTCGCTCCAAACACTGGCACCTTATCGACTATGTCCTAGTGCGTCAGAGGGACCGCAGTGACGTCCTCCTCACCAGAGTGATGCCCAGCGCAGAGTGCCACACTGACCACCGCCTTGTCCGCTGCAAACTCAGGCTCCACTTCAAGCCAAAACCCAAGAAATGGGGGCCCCCCAAGAAAAAGCTTGATGTTGCCAGCCTTCAGCGTGACGATGTGAAAGCTGCCTTTCAGACAGATTTACAGCGCAGGCTCAAAGACACAGCGGACCCAGTAGACTCCTCCCCTGAAACACTTTGGGAACAACTGAAAACTGCTATTGCAAAATCCTCTGCAGAAGTCTTGGGTTTCGCCAGAAAGAAGAACAAAGACTGGTTTGACGAAAACGATGTAGAGATCCAGGAACACCTAGCAAAAAAAAAGAGCCGCCCATCAGGCCCACCTAGCCCAGCCTTCCTGCCCTGTGAAGAAGTCTGCCTTCCGCCTCGTCTGCAGCAGTCTCCAGCGCAAGCTCAGAGATCTCCAGAATGAGTGGTGGACCAGACTTGCACAGAGGACCCAGCTTTGTGCTGACAATGGTGACTACAGGGGCTTCTACGAAGCACTGAAAGCAGTGTATGGCCCCAGGCACCTGGTACAAAGTCCCCTGCGAAGCGCGAATGGCCAGGCACTCCTCACAGATAATACCTCCATCTTGAACCGCTGGTCGGAATACTTTCAGAGCCTCTTCAGCGCTGAGCGCACTGTTCAAGAAGCAGTCGTCCTACAAATCCCACATCTCCCAGTAAAGGTTGAGTTGGACGAACCGCCCACCGCTGAAGAGACCCTCACAGCCATCCACCAGCTCAAGAGTGGCAAAGCAGCAGGCATCGATGGAATACCACCAGAGATCTGGAAACATGGAGGCACAGCACTGCACAACAAGCTCCATGACCTCTTTCTCTGCTGCTGGGAGGAAGGAACACTACCAAAAGATCTCCGTGATGCAGTCGTTATCACCCTGTACAAGAACAAAGGCGAGAAGTCTGACTGTTCCAACTATCGGGGAATTACCCTGCTGTCCATTGCTGGGAAAATCCTTGCAAGGCTGCTCCTGAATCGGCTGGTACCTGCCATCGCTGAAGACCAACTCCCAGAGGGCCAGTGTGGCTTCAGAGCAAACAGGAGCACCACCGATATGGTCTTTGTGCTGAGACAGCTACAGGAGAAGTGCCGCGAGCAGAACAAAGGTCTGTACGTAACATTTGTCGACCTAACAAAAGCGTTCGACACTGTGAGCAGGCAAGGCATGTGGCAGATCCTGGAGCGACTTGGCTGTCCCCCAAAGTTCCTCAACATGATTGTCCAGCTACACGAGGACCAGCAAGGCCAGGTCAGACTCAACAATGACCTCTCGGAACCATTCCCTATTCTCAACGGCGTAAAGCAGGGCTGCGTGCTGGCACCGACCCTCTTCACCATCTTTTTTAGCATGATGTTGAAGCAGGCCACAGTGGACCTCGATGATGACGATGCAGTGTACATCAGGTATCGTCTCGATGGCAGCCTGTTCAACCTCAGACGACTGCAGGCCCACACGAAAACCCTAGACCAACTGATTCGTGAGCTGCTTTTTGCTGATGATGCTGCCCTCGTTGCACACACAGAGAGAGCCCTGCAGCGCATCACGTCTTGCTTCGCAGATGCTGCCCAGCTCTTTGGACTCGAGGTCAGTCTGAAAAAGACAGAGGTCCTCCATCAGCCGGCACCCAAGACAGTGTATCGCCCTCCTCACATCACCATTGGCGAGTCTGAACTAAAGTCAGTGCACCAGTTTACTTACCTTGGCTGCATTATCACGTCGGACGCCAAGCTGGACAAGGAGCTTGACAGCAGGCTGGCAAAAGCAAACAGCGCTTTCGGGCGACTTTTCAAGCGGGTGTGGCACAATCAACAGCTGAAAACAGGCACCAAGATCAGCGTGTACAGAGCTGTGGTCCTCACCACCCTGCTGTATGGTTCCGAGTCCTGGGCCCTCTACCGCAGCCAACTACGACTCCTCGAACGCTTCCACCAGCGCTGCCTGCGTACCATCCTGGGCATTCACTGGAGTGACTATGTCACCAACGTCGAGGTCCTTGAACAGGCTGAAACTGTGAGTATCGAGGCTTTGCTGCTGCGGACACAGCTCCGCTGGGCGGGGCATGTCTCCAGGATGGAGGATCATCGCCTACCAAAGATCACCCTGTTCGGCGAGCTTGCTACTGGACACCGTGACAGAGGGGCATCAAAGAAGAGATACAAAGACTGTCTCAAGAAGTCACTTAGTGCCTGCCAAATCGACCACCACCAGTGGTCTTCGCTTGCTGCGGACCGTGACACCTGGCGCTCCACCATTTACAAGGCAGCTGTCTCCTTTGAGGACTCTCACAGAGCTAGCCTTAAGGACAAGCGGCTCAGGAGAAAAAACAGAGATGCCGCAGCTCAGAACCCTGGCCATACCTTCCCCTGCAGCCACTGCGGTCGAACCTGCCTGTCTCGGATTGGCCTCCGCAGCCACGAACAAGCCTGCAGACGTCGTGGGCAACTCCTATAAAATCTTCGTTCGCGAAGTCAAGCCAAGCCTTAAGACCTTTCTTTTAGTCTGGCTGGCCAGATTTTTACCCATCCCGCCGTGAGATGGCCTTAGTCGCCTGCTCGGCGTTAAACCCCCAATAAATAAATAATCCTTGTGCGTGCAGCCAGCAGTACTGTTTATCTGCACACAAACGAAAGGAGAGATCGGAAGTCATTTCAGTGTTATCATGTGATCAATTATCACATGACTGCTGTGTAAAAATGGCGGCAGCGTCGGCTGCTATTCCTTTGCAAGTCCAGGAACATTTGTATAAAGTCCTCGTCATCGGCGAATTTGGTGTGGGTGAGTACTTTGTGTGAGAAGATAAAGACCTGTCCTTTTGTTTTTCACTAATCTTGACCTTCATATGCGTGTTATTATCAAGGCAGAAGACGTTTACAGATCTCCATTGACCCAGCCGCCTGCTTTCATTTTGACGTCCTGGTTACGACGAGAGAGTAATTGACTCGCACAACGCGTAATATTTATCACAGGTGCTTGCGATTCTGTAATTTAAACGTTAACGTATGCCTTCAATTTTTATCAAGAACTACGCACATTTTGTATATTATGCGATGTGTTGAGATGTTTCAGTTTACGTTATACTTCATGACTTTTCTTTTCTGTCGGGCATTTAACACTTAGCTCATCTTTAGCTAACTGTTGACTGCCTTTTATTCTGATCCTAGAGGAAGTGAATGTAAGGTGTTGGGAAGAGATGGGGTGGTTTAAAGTAGTGTATAATCGTGCGTGTGTCTGAGAGAGAGGGTGTGCTGTTGTGCATGTGCAGTGAGTCCAGTGTTTTCCTGGAGAACAGCGCTATACAAGAACTATGTATTATTATTATTATTTATTTTAGATAATGGGAGTGCGTGCACTGATGAAGGCGTTTGGTTTTTCTGTTTATCGCATCTGTGACCTGAACTTCATCACTAAGACTGAGGCTCAGTGATGAAGTTGGTCACTGATGTGATAAATAGTGAAACTAAACCATGTCAGTCACAACTTCATCAGTACTGACACTACGTACCAGCGCATTATGTGTACACTTTATTTTGAACACAGAACTATTGTGAATTGGTCACAACAGGGATCATGCTCTACATTATGTAACACGAATAGGATGAAGAACATTAAAACCCATAGAGTTTATTTATTTATTTATTTTAGAACCAGCACTTTTTATCATTGGCTCGGGATTGGCTGCATGAATCAGCACTACATATCATACTGTGTACTTAGTTGTGAAGTTATTTGACATAAATTATAGTAGTAATGTCCTTTGGCATTTTAAATATACATGTGCATGTAGTACCCTCAGGACATAACAAATTTTACAGCAGAATGAGCACTTGTTTTATCAGTCTGTCATCACTGAATTATTTGCATAAATTAGAAGTCTGATACAGCAATAAAGTGATCATTAAAAGAATGGTTTTGTGTCTCCATTGTACTTTAAACATAACAGATTAGTCCTCTCAAGACTGAGGTGGGTTGGGGGTGGGGGGGCGGTGGAGGGTAATTTCATTAGTCCTGAAGACTGAGTTGGTGGGAGGGGGGCGGGGGGTCTCTCTCTCTCTCTCTCTATGATGGATAAGGTGCAACTACGTAACAACAAAGACATACACCTTCTAGGCGATTTTAATATTGACCTGCTAAAGACCGGTCATGCGGCGTGGAATTACACCACCTCATTATTTGGCCTGCAACAGATGGTTCGGTCTCCCAAAAGAGTTTCTTTGTCATCCGCCACAATGATTGACCACATCTACACTACAAATATATCTGCTGTCAAGAACGTCCATGTGCTGAATGTAGCCTTTAGTGATCACTTTCCTACTTGTTTTACTCTTTCAGTTAAACGTGATAAACCCCAGCACAAACAACACACTACTATCACCTACAGGTCTTACAAAAAGTTCAACACTGATGACTTTCTTCGTGACCTATCACACACGCCCTTTCACCTTATTTATAACACTAATGATCCCAATGAAGCCCTAGAGCTTTGGTACAAGCTGTTTCTTTGGGTCCTAGATAAACGTGCCCCACTCAGGACTAAACGAATTAAACACCCTACCCTTCTGCCTTGGTTGTCAAAGGACATTATTCACGCGATGAAAATAAGAGATGACTTAAAACGGCAGAAAAAAATTGCAGATTTTAGAAAACAACATAATTTTGTAAAATCCTTAGTTAGAAAAGCCCAGAAAACGCTTGCGGAAAAAGTTATCGCAGAGGGTAAAGATATCCGAAGTGTCTGGAATGCAATCAATTTGTTTACAAAGCGGAAAAGTTCCATCCCCGCTGCTACCTCTCCAGGCATGGATCCAGACGATTTCAATTCCCATTTTTTAAATATCGCCGAGTCCCTTGTACAGTCTTTTTCTACTAGCAGTGATAGTTACAGTTGTTCTGCTAAACTGCGCACACACTGTGAGTCTGCAGCAGGTGCGTCCTTCTCCATACCTCTTATGACAGTGTTTGAAGTTGGTAAATATATTTCTACTCTAACCAGTAAATCGTGTGGCCTGGATGGAATAAATAACATGGTACTGAAATTGTCACTTCCATACACAGCTGAATCCTTGACATTTATCTTCAACCTTTCTATCACGGAAGGTATTTTTCCAGATGCCATGAAGGGTGCTAAAGTTGTCCCCATTCCCAAATGTACAGATCCCAAAAGTCCAAACGATTTCCGTCCTATTTCAGTGTTATCAATACTGTCAAAGCCAATAGAAAGACACGTTCACAAGCACCTACTCCAATTCTTGGAGAATCAACGCCTACTCATATCACTTCAGTCCGGTTTTTGACCTAAACACTCGTGTCATACTGCACTCGTTCACATCGTTGACTCTTGGCTCTCATCAATCAACAATTCCAAATTAAATGGTGCAGTTTTTCTGGACCTAACCAAAGCATTTGATTTAGTCGATCACATCATTCTTTTAACCCATATCATACTGAGGCTAAAAGCTTCAATTCTGTACACTGCCATATGCAAGGTACATTATAGTACTTACATATAAGGATATAGAAAATTGGCTTTAGTTCAAGGGTGGTACCAGAATAGCTTGGCGCCTAGACGCGCCAAGCTATTCTGGCACCACCCTTGAACTATTTTAGTCAAACGTATTTCACACACTGGTGTATTCCGAATGATACGGGTTAAAGAAACTTTCAGTATATAAGTTTGATTCGAACTCTATAGCATTTTTCTCCTCCTACCTAACTCGCCGCCGACAAAAGGTGTACTCGAACAGAAGGTATTCGAAAGAAGGTACAGTGAGGCACGGAGTTTCCCAAGGATCTATCCTACTTACTTACTTACTTACGCCTGTCGCCCCTACCCGGGTATAGGCCGTCGACGAGAGACCTCCAGCGACTCCTGTCCTGTGCTTCTCCTTCGATTTTACTCCAGGTGGTTCCCATTCTCTTGATATCCGCTTGGAGGTCTCGACGCCAGGAGTTTCTCGGCCTACCTCTTTTCCTCTTTCCCTGGGGATGGTTGTGTCCCTGGATAGAGAGAGGCGGCTCGGTCCTGTGGCTTCCAAAGACTTCCGGCTTTCACCACAGGACGTCATAAATCTTCTGGTAGAAGAACCTTCCTCCTCCAGGAAAGGAATTACTGTTTGTCTTTTCGTCGGCGTTTTTGTAGCTATTTCCTTTTTTGTAGGGTGGGGAAGCTACCCCCACGCCCAACCCCCTTACTAGGAGGACCAGGGGTTTTCTGTCGGGGTCACCTTCCCTTAGACCATGTTGGTTCACGGCACCTTATTTCATTCGGTGCACCCCTCTCGCGAGGGACCCCTATCCACCACCCAGGGGACGCGCCTCAATGCCATATGGTCCCAGCGCGAGGAAGGATCTATCCTAGGGCCTCTTTTATTTTCTTTGTTCATCAGTGACCTGCCTCTTTCCATCTCAAATCCTAAGGTAAAATGCGAACTCTTTGCTGACGATTCAACGCTGCATACATCAGACAATAGTGTCACGACGCTAAATTGTATCCTCCAGCAAAGTCTTGATGAAGTGTCAGATTGGTGTACGCATAATCGCATGCTACTCAGTACTTCTAAAACCAAAAGCATGTTGATAACAACCCGCCAAAAGCATCAGCTACATCCTGCCCCTTTGATACTTTCACTTGGCGATAAACCTATCCAACAGGTATCCAAGCACCGCCTACTGGGAGTTGTAATTGATGACCAGCTCAATTGGTCGTCGCATGTCGACAGTTTGTGCAAAACCTTGTCCAGGAATGTCTTTCTGCTCTCTAAACTTAGACATATTCTTAGTACAAAGTGCTGTGCATTGTTCTTTCATGCACACATTAAGAGCCACTGTGACTATGCGTCCTCTTTGTGGGACGAATGCAGCGAACGTCATATTAAAAAAATCAACTCGCTATATCGTCATTCAGTTAAAATAATTATTCCAAACCCTACTTCCACAGACGAAAAAATAAAAGCTCTTGGCCTGCTTCCACTGACGGATCAACTCAAATTTAACAAATGCGTCCTCATGCACAAAATATTTCATTATCAAGTCCCCGAATATCTGTGCACACTATTTAACTTCAGCCCTAGGCATCAGCTACACACGAGACATGGCTTGCTTCATTTACCCCGACCCAGGATAGATCTCTACAAGTCAAGCCTTCTATTTTTGGGTAGTTTTGTCTGGAACTCATTGCCTTTGAACATTAAATCATGTTCCGGTAAAACCCATTTTAAATGTGCTTTGCACATGCACTTCCATTCAGCCTGACTTCACAGTTTGCCATATCAGAGTATTACTGCTGATACCACGTGAACGTCAAGTATTTTCTCTTTCTCCTTACATTTGTAAACTGATAATCCATTGTCTTGTCGGTGTCGCTATATGCTCTTGATGCTGCTGATTCTTTGACACTGTCTTAGCTGAGTATAATATTAATGCTATGCACTCATTTATTTCCCTTGCTTTTTGTGTTGGTGGCAGTTACTAATTCTCCAATACCTTTTTTTTTTCCTTTCATTAATTCACCTATTGTGGGTTGTTGTTTTTTTTTTCCCATAGTTTTTCTTCCTCCTCTTCTTCTTCTTATTATTATTGTTATTATTTGCATGCTCTGTTTATTTTCCTGTTATGTTGTTTGTTTACTGGATAGCTTGTAAGACAGGCATTGAGTTGCCTAATAGCTTTATCCTGAATAAATAAAGATTCCTCATCATCATCATCTCTTGGTTGTTTTGCATTATTTTCTTTGTTGCTTGGTTTTTCTTTGGGACAAAAGCAGACTTTTTATTGTTTCTAAGTAGAACCTGTTAAGCAACCACCTTAATTTGCAAGAAAAATTGGTTTTAACCCTTTTCATCCTGATACACCCATTGCTTGACATAAATTTGACTATGACAGTTCAAGGCTGCTACCAGAATAGCTTGGCGCCTGAGGCACCGAGCTATTCTGGCACCACCCTTGAACTAAAACGGTTCTGTAAACTGTAATATTGCCTTCATAGAACAATAAGCTTTTTTTTTTGTTTTTTTTTCTTTTTAAAAAGCAGCCTCACGATGTAGTGGGTTAAGAGAGGTGTTCACTCAAGTGAAGTCTTTGTCATATTTTAATCTTGATTTCTCCCGTTGTGCTGCAGGGGCTGAAGAGAAACTATGCCTTTTGCTGGCAGCTGTCAGCCCCCATTTGTATTCTCAGACTGAGGTTGTCACCTGGGTTTATGACCATTTAACCCTCTTAACGCCATGACCCCATTTCCAAACTTTTGGAGGCATTGTCTAACGACTATGTACCAGTTGTAGGAGACGGATTGATCATGATAATTTAAGGGTAGTGCCAGATGAGCTTGGCACCAGAAGGCGCCAAGCTCATCTGGCGCACCCTTGAATTATCATGATCAAGCCATCCCCTGCTGCAGGGTCCCAGGGCTAAATGGGTTAACCCATTTAGCAGATCAAGCTAATCTGGCACTACACTTAAATTATCATGGTCAGTCCATCTCCTGCTGTAGGGCGTTGGGTGTAAATGGGTAAACTGTCAGCAAAATATTATTGCCTAATGCTACAGTCATATGCCAACTGTTGCTTGCCCTTAGGTTTCCCAGTTGCACTGACAATGTAAACTGGTTTCAGATTTCACAGTATGGGTTTAGGACTGTAGACTTTTTTTTTTTTTTTGGGGGGGGGGGGGGGGGGGGCGCTGTTTTTTATTTTCGGACTTTCTTCAAGCTTTAAGGTCCAGAAATCATACAGCAGCATACGTGTTGATCTGCTTTAACTGCAGGTATTTACATAAGAGATGCAAACTGACTACCGGTACATAGATTTAGTATGTAATGTGTGTCATTAACAGTTTGGAAAAGAGTCCGAATTACATGGATTTTTAGCATGATGGGTTTATGATGTCGCATTAGCTTTCTAATTTTTCCCTTTGTGTATAACGCAGGTCAGCCTTAAAATACAGCAGAACCTATTTTGAGTGACTTCTCCCATTGAGGATCATACATGTATATATATATATATATATATATATATATATATATATATATATATATATATATATATATATATATATATATATATATATATATATTATATATATATATATATATATATATATATATATATATATATATATATATATATATATATATGCACACACACACACACACACACACACACACACACATACATTTAACCCTTATCATTTGGAATACACCAGCAGTGTGTGAAATAAGTTTGACTAAAATAGTTCAAGGGTAGTGCCAGAATAGCTTGGCACCTCAAGGCGCCAAGCTATTCTGGCACCACAGTACTTGAACTAAAGCCATTGGTCTATATCCTTATCTTTAAGTACTATAATGTAGCTTGCATATGGAAGTGTACAAATTTGAAGCTTTTAGCCTCAGTATGATATGGGTTAAGTGGCTTTTAGGGCAATAGTTTTCTTTAAACAAACTAGAAGTTTTTACTCAAAACAGATGTAGCAGAGCATAGTAGATTTTTCTGCCCCTGTAGCGTTTTTAGCCATGACAGCTGCTAACTGTAACATCATCAGCGTGATGCTGGGTGTCTACCCCAATAGCATTATGAATGCGTTTTGTATTCAAGCCCTATTGTATCCATTCTATAGGATGCAAAAAAGTGTTTTGTTATTCATCAGATTTCTGGCATTTACTGCTTTCATAATATGTATTTTGGTTCTGTTCCATCTTGATTTCTTTTTAATTAAATTTATGTTTTGTACTTTTCAGTTGCTTCGCATAGCAAAATATCCATTTGTAGACTATACACACTTACACACACTTACATTCTAGCTTGCGATCACATTCTTCATTTTTATGTTACTTCTTCTCTTTTTTTACACACTTTTGTTCTTCTTCTTTTGTGTGACATCACATCCTTCAGTTGCCACATTCCTTCTCCGCTGATAGCGACTGATCTCTATGCTTGTTTGGTTGTATATTTTGTTTGTCCATTTAGAAATATTAATAAATTGTGTTGTAACTGTCTTTTCTAAGCGTGTTTCTTTCTCCATTGGGTTCTTCTCCTTATTGTAGATGAGGCCATCCTGCATCAGTCTTCTTCTTTTAGTCCATCTGAAAGCCTTCAGAATTTCCTTTCTTAAACCTTTTCATGCTGATACACTTATTGCTTGAAATAAATTTGACAATGATAGTTCTTATGTGTGTAATTACCTTCATCATGATTGACTGTGACCAGCGTGTGTTTCTTTGTGACGTCACGTTGTGCATGACTGATTCTTTTTTTTTTTTTATCTGAACTTTGACTGCAGGTTGAGTGTCCCTGAACTGCTTTTTGTTGTGGCTTAGTGTTACGCAGTAAGCACAGTCAGCCATGACCCGTTGTTCTCTTTATTAGCCATGACCCTGCTTTGAATCTCATCTTCCAACCACTCCCACACCCTGCCAATGTCCACCTTACCTCAGCACTGCAACACAGGTTCTACTGTACTGCAATATCTGGGAGCTTACCATCAGACTGGTTATTTGTTGTTATGTTAACCCCATTCCTGCCAGTATACATATATTTTGTTTCAGAAATCTTTGTTCATTCAGCGACCGAAAGCCACAACCGTCCCAGGAACATGCATACAAATTGGTCTCAGCAAGAGGCATAGATCCTCATGAGCCCCCACAACTTCAGGGGCTCTTCTTCTTCTTCTTGTCGTTCGAAGTGGGCTATACGGTCACACCAGCACCGGCGGTGAATAACGTCGTTTTCTCCAGGTCTTCTCGACTGCCATAGAGTTTGGTCTGCAGTGGAGTTGGCGATGGCCACACTTCTTTTCTTTCATCGTCCAGTAGAGGGCATCTCTGGAGAATATGTTCCGCTGTTTGGTTTTCCTGACCACAGGCGCAGGTTGGCGATGGCGCCAGCTTGAGCTTTCTGTTCATGTGAGCGTTCAGTCTGTTGTGGCCGGTACGCAGTCTGATCAGGACGACTTGCTGCTCTCTGGTCATTGTGTGGTAGTCGTCTGTTTGATCTCGGCCTCATCAAAGCCTTGATGATTGTCTTTTGCTCACTATAGCTGACGCTGTTTTCTTGTTGATCTTTTGTGGCTCCTTCTTTCGCCAGCTCGTCTGCCCTTTCATTTCCTGGTACCCCACAGTGGGAAACAACTCTTCTGGTTTGTCTGACCTTCTGCAAAGCTCTGGTCAGCTGGGCGAGCTTGTTGTTCTCGAGGGCCTGAAGGACTGAAAAGGCATCGGAGAAGAAGACAACTTGGTAGCATGGGTCTGCGGAATTCTGAACCATGGAGGCGGCCTGCATAAGTGCTTCAGTTTCTGCTTTGTAGTTTGTGCAGTGTTTGCCGGTGGCTACACTGGAGGTGGCTGTATGTCCCCCATGAAACTGGATCAAGATGCCAGCACCTCCATTGGACACGGCATTTGTTGCTAATCCATCAGTGTAGATGTAGATCCATGCCTCCTTTGGGTACTGTTTGTCGATCAGGGCTAGGATGAGTGCCCGTTGAACGGTGTCATCCTGACTGTCTCCTGAGGCAACATGCGGGACACTGGTGCAGATCTGGATGTCTGGTTTGTCCATTGCCCAAGGGTTTTCCTCTTCTTCTGTGATCAGAGGTAGAGTGCTCTGTGGAAGGACTTCCCTGTACTGTCAAGAAAGTCGCATGCTCTCATGGACAAAGCTGCTTCTTTTGAGCCGGTTCTTGGTGAGGTTGCTCAGTCTGTGCTTCATCGGGTGGTCGGGCAAGCACTTGAGCTTCTCAGCCTGTACCATGGTTTTGGCTTTTCTCCTCTGGCTGAGAAGTTGGATTGTGGTCAGCTTCTCCATTTCCTTGATTTTAGTGGATTTCATTGCACCAGTGATGAGTCGAAGAGTCTGGTTTTGCACTCGGTTGAGGGTCTGCAGGTTTGTCTTGGCTGAGGTAAACCACGCTGTGGAGCCGTACTCGAGGTGGGGCCTGACTGTTCCCTGGTATACTGTCTTCAGTATCTTCTCGTTTGCTCCCCTGGTGGTGCCAGCCAGTTTCCTGAGTATGGCCAGCTTGCGCCGGGCCTTCGCCTCTGCCTGTGCAATGTGTGGTTTCCAGGTCTGTCGTCTGTCGAAGATGACACCAAGGTAGGTAGCTTCTTCATCCTCTCCCCTCCTTCCGGCTTTCTGCTTTGGGGACAATGTGAAGAGGGTGGTGAAGGATTTCTCCTTGTTGACGGAGATGCACAAGTCATCTGCCCATGCGTTCAGCTTGTCTGCCGCTAGCTGCATTCTGTAGGTGGCAGTACTTGCATGCTCCTCCTTGCACCAGATCACAAGGTCGTCTGTGTATAGGGCAGCTTTGATTCCCTTGGGCATCTCAGACACCAGATCATCGATGAAGAGAAGGAAGAGGGTACGGGAGAGGACTCCGCCTTGCGGGACGCCATGAAGAAGGAGGAATTTCTTGCTTTTGGTCTGGTCGACGCTGACTCTTGCCCTGCGGTTGAAGAGGTAGGAGCGTATCCACTGGAACATGTTACTGGACACGCCTTTTCTCAGCAGTTTGACAAGCAGCCCATCTTTCCAGACCTTGTCAAAAGCCTTCTGAAAATCAATCCAGGTTACAAAGACCAGCTTCTGCTCCAGGAAGGCATCTTCAACTTCCTGCACCAAGTAAGTGACCTGGTCTTCGGTGCTGCGGAACTGTCGGAAGCCAGCTTGTTCAGGGGCGAGGAGGTTCCTGGATTCCAGGTAACGCCTGAGGCGCTCGTTCACAATTCTCTCAAAAGTCTTCACAACACAGCTGGTGAGGCAGATTGGGCGATAGATAGCTGGTGGCCTTCTTTGGATCCTTCCCTTTCTTTAGAATGGGGATCATGGTCGCTTCTCGCCAGAGTTGTGGTAGCGATCCTTCTTGCCAGCTGCTGTTGGGGACCTCAAGTAGCTTGTTTTCTGCTGCACTACCAAGGTGGATTAGCATCTCGTTGGTGATGCCATCTGGACCAGGAGACTTCTTCGTCTTCAACTTTTTGAGAGCTGTATGAAGCTTTTTGTGTGTAAGTGGTTGATTCATGGCGTCCGCTGTTGCTTGTTTGGCAGGTCTCTCTCTTTGCTCTCTTCTTGCTTCTCTCTGCTTTTCGGGGCTAACATGGAGATTGCTCTCAGCTGCATAGTTTTCAGCAAATTGGTTGGCAGCATGCTTTCCTGTTAGTATCTTTCCAACTTTGCTTGTGTTCTCATCGTTCAACTGCTTGGTCAGTTTCCAGAGCTTTCTGCCGTCCTTCTCAAGGTTCAAAGAGCTTGTTTTCTCTTGCCAGCTCCTGCGCCTTGCCTGTAGCTTCTTCTTGAGAAATTTGGCTTTGGCTTCCTGGAGGCGGATGTTGTTTGCCTGTGATGGGTTGACTTCTGCTTCCCTTCTGGCATCTGCTAGATCACCATCCAGTTCCTGCAGTTCATCGCTCCAGTAGGGCTTATAGTCTTTTCTAGCACCTCTGGGTATGGACTCACGCGCTGCTCTGAGGATGCTCATGTTGAGGTCCTTCACCACCATGTTGATGTCTCGACCTTCGACTCGAATGTCTTTGGTGAGTTCACTGGTGTGGTGTCTAAAGAGGAACCAGTTCGCTCTTTTGTAGTTCCACCGTGGGAAGGTTGCTTCAGCGCAGGACTCCGTGCCCAAGGTAAAAAAGAGTTGCCGATGGTCACTACCTCCTTTTTGTTCTCTGACCTCTCTGCTGGCTTGCTTGTGCATGTCTTTTGTGCAAAAGGCTAGGTCAGGAGTCGATGTGGTGTGCCATCTTCTGGAGTAGAACGTGGGGCAGTCAATGGGACTGTTCAACAGAATGAGACCGTTGTCATCCTGCCAGTTCTCCACCTCTTCTCCTCTCCGATCCAAGTGATCGTATCCCCAACTTTGTGAGTGACTGTTGAAGTCGCCCACCACAATGAAGTTGGAGGCCTTAGTGGGGATCGTGTCAAGGGTGAGTGGTCTGTCGTTGGGGCAGTAGAAGTTGACCAGCTGGAAATCTGCTGTCTTCGTCTGGATCCGAATCACTTGGTACTCGGAGTTCTCCATGTGCGTATCAATCAAACAGGCATTGATGTTGTTCCTGATCAGGGTGGTCAGGATTCCTCCCTTGCTTCGATCTGTTCTATCAGACCTGAAGCACTGGTAGCCTCTCACTTTGAAGGACTTTTGGGGTGTCAGGTGCGTCTCCTGAATACAGCAGATGTTGATGTTTTTCTCATGCAGGATATGCTCCAACTCGGTCTTCTTGTTCAGAATGATTTCTGCGTTCCAGTGCATGACCTGAAAAGGTCGCTGCTGACTGGGATTCTTCCTGGTTGTAGTGGTGCCAGTAGCTCTCCTCCTGTGTCCCCTGGCGCGACAAGACGGACGGGAGGGGCCTCCAGTAGCTGAGGCTGGGTCCCTTCGAGGCATGGGACCCAACGCTGCTCCACCCTGGAGGGTCCTCTGTGGGCAAGCGCCATTGTCATCAATGATAGTTGGCTGTATAGTCATGATTGCGGGTTTGCGTGGATCCGTGGTTTATCAGAATGTGCCGTGCATCCCGGGTCCTCCGTCTTCAGCATTCGAGGTTTCTGTCGGGGTTACCTCACCCTTAGCTCCTGGTATACGACATTCCCTGGGAACACAGGGTGGCTAGAGCTTTATGCATCTCTTGATCGCATGATAAACCCGTCATTGGACACATGGGGAATTTCAGTGGAGGTAGCAGTGCCACCTGCTACCCTGCCCCGTCCTGGTAAGCTCATCGCCATTTGGTCCGCGGCTGCTTGCGCAGCTAACCTCCATATCTGAAGGCCGTTCCCCTATGCGCCACCCGGGGACGCGCTAGGTTGGGGATGATCGCCCCACTGAAAATCCCACACTGAGTTAAGGAATTTCAGCATGTCCTAGAAGCTTCAGGGGCTCAAGAGGATTTATGTCTCTTGCAGTTGGGTCATTTGGTTTTTCTCAGCAGTCCATGGGTTAACCCATTCAGCCCTGACGCATTACAGCAGGAGATGGGTCGACCATGATAATTCAAGGGTAGTGCCAGATTAGCTTGGCGCCTGTCAGCGCCAAGCTAATCTGGCACTGCCCTTGAATTATCATGGTCGATCCATCTCCTGCAACTGGTGCATAGTCATTAGATGACGCCTCCAAAATTTGGGAAATACAGCCGTCAGGCTGAATGAGTTAATGTGGTGCTGAATTTATATAGGCGTATGAAGAAAAATTGCCCCATGAGCAAACAGTCCCAGGTCAACAGCAGCCTTGGTGGGTGCAGGCCAACTAAGGTTGACTTTGACCTACGGACCTTTTAACAACCACTTAGGAGTCACAGACTTGTCTCTCTCTCTCTCTGTGACAGATCTGAGGATACAAAATGTATGTAGATGTACTGATGCACATCGTTTTGAAGATGGTCTGCTGTATGCATGTGTTTGTACAGATGAAATGATACATAAATCAGTCCTGGTATTTGTCTGCAGGAAAAACTTCAATTATAAGAAGATACACAGAAGGTACATTTTGTTTGTTTGTTTCTTTGTTGTATCCATTTGCTCAATGTTTCCTCTAAGCATTTTCATCATTCCAGTATCTGTTTGTACATATGGCATCATCTTGCTGTACAAGGCATAAAATATTTTACTTTGGAAGTCTTTACATGTATATTGATTTCCATTAATTCGCTTTACCAGCAGTACCTTTTAGTAACAGTTTTACTAGAATACTGTACTAGAATAATTAACTTATCACTGTCTATTTTATCTGGCAGGTTATTTTTCTCCCAACTACAAACTTACAATAGGAGTGGACTTTGCCTTGAAAAGCATTGACTGGAATGACTCAACAAAAGTCAACTTACAGTTATGGTATGTCCCCAGTTAAGCTTAACCCATTTAACCCCATGGTCATATTTCCCCAATTTTGGAGGTGTTACCTAACAAATAATACCAGTTGCAGAAGATGGATGGATCATGATAATTCAAGGGTAGTGCCAGCCTGAATGCGCCAAGCTAATCTGGCACTACCCCTGCCTTGAACTTCATGGTCCATCCATCTGCTGCTGTAGTGCAACAGGGCTATTTGGGTTAAGTTTCTTTTGCTAACTTGGGCTGCAGCTGGCCTGCATGCAGCTATGCGCAGGCCAGCCATGGCCGATATTGATCCAGTGCTGATTTAGAACATGCAGATTCTCTCTATGTATATTGACCAAAAGAGTTGATTTAGTATGGATCATCTCCTAATGTATGCACTGTAGAGAACATTAAGTTGTCTGTAGTATGCTTAAATTTGATAGTGCATGTGAGAGCATCATCTTTATGTGGGTAATTGTTGAGGCCTGGATACGTTGAAGTCGTACATTGTTGCTCATGTATTAAGTGTTTGTGTGTGTAGGGGGAATTAAAATAGCTGTTATGTTTCTTGTCATATAAGCACCAGTACTCTTATCAAAATGCTATTTATTTGTTTCAGGGATATTGCTGGTCATGAAAGATTTGGGCACATGACAAGAGTTTACTACAAATATGCGTAAGGCAACTCAATTGTCATTAATAATTAATGCATAATCATGAAAATTACTTGTGATAAAACATGTACCCAACAATAAATGCATCTTCCAAGTATGGAATAGAGTATTCAGTATTTTGATTTGACCTTTTTGCTGTAGGTAGCAGTGTTTGTTGTGATGATTCCAGCATAAATCATGACAAAAATGCTACAGACAGCCAAAGGGTTAACTGGATGCACCATTGTGTGCTGGTCTGCGATTATGAATCTTACTGCCCAAGGCCATAACATCCATAATCACAGAACAGCACACACATTTCAGTCTGTGGGAAGAGGGATCTACACCCAACAGTACATGTATGTTGAACTAAAGATGTCTTGACTCAACACTGGTTATCTCCCTTGATCTGCTACATGTGATGCATGGCAGATCATGGGAGGTAACCAGTGTAGTCTTGACTATGAGTACAGCACTCCCACATGGCAACTGCTTTCTTTTGTTTGCAGGATAGCCGCAATTGTTGTCTTTGATTTGTCAAGGTCAGTTAATTTCTTTTCTTTCCTGACTACTGCAGGACAGTCAAACTTGTGTTAAGGTGACCACCCATGGGAGTATCAAAACCCAATGCGCAAAAAGTCATCAGGCTGACGTTGGCCTGCGCACAGCCATATGCAGGCCAATGGCGGCCGACGTCAGCCCGATGTCCTTTGCGCACTGGGAAGTGATCACCTTAGACAGGGCCATCTATGAAGACCATGGGACCTTAAAGGGCAGTCTCCTTCGACAGGGGGTCACGTTATACAGGTGGTCACCTGGACATCTTGGATTGTACCATGCATACATTTGCCATGATATGTTTGCTACCATCCCTCCTACCCCCACCTCCACTTCCACACACACCCACTCTATTCCCCTGCCCCCATTCAACCTCCTTTGCTGGTGTCCAAATTTCATCCAACCCACTTTAGTGCCCTATCTTTAGAATTATCTGTTGGTGTTAAAAGTCTCCAAATATTCAACATTTGTCTTCCTCCCCCCCCCCCGCCACCTCTCCCCTCCTTTGAAGGCCATAAAAAAAAATGTACATAGCTGTTACCTTACTGATATAACATTTGTGAAAACAGTGTTTTGTTGTTTTGTGTTGTTTGTTTCAGACCAGCAACATTTGATGCAGTATTCAAGGTAGGTAATTTGCAATGGACTTGTATATTTTTGATGCACATCTATTTTATACAACAATGCACATTCATTATGCATAGTGATTCACACCCATTTGTACAGTGATGTACACCCATTATGTACAGTGATGCACACCTATTTTGTAATGTGATGTGCTCCGATTATGTACAGTGGTGTACATCCATTATGTATAGTGATGCACACCCACTTTGAATCGTGACACACATCCAGTGCACACCCATTTTGTGATGTACACCCATTGTGTACAGTGATGCACACCAATTATGTACAGTGGTGCACACACATTCCTGTAATGTGATTCACACCCATCACATACTGGGATGCACATCCATGATGTACAGTGGAGCACACCCATTATGTATTATTTTATACAATGCTCAAACTATTATGGTTGAGCCATATATTGTTGTGTGTAAGAGCTAAATCTGTTGAACATATTTTGTCTCTGTGTTCAGTGGCTGGATGATGTGAATTCAAAGGTGATGCTGTCCAACGAACAACCAGTGCCTGTCTTGCTTCTTGCCAACAAGGTAATATAAGTTATTGGTAGCAAGGATTTGCTACACGGACTCTTGTAGGCCTTCAGGAGATCAAAGTAATCATTGACATTGTACCCTGAAGGCCTTTGGCCTTCAGGGTACAGTGGTTACTTTGACCTCCTGAAGGCCTATAAGGATCCTTGTTGCAAACCCTTGCTACAAATAAAGTATTTATTTTCAATCCTCTGCTATTTTCATAAAAGAAATCAAGCTAAAATCCTCTGTCCTGGATCACACCAGACATGACTGACATCAAAAGATATGATAAACTTGATGACGCAATGTAAGATCTTTCATTATGCTGCTGTCTGCATGACCAGCAGCATTGTGTACAAATTGTCAGAGTAATGCAGTGGAGGAGGTGAGTGAATGTTTGCCTCAAAAGACTTTAGAATTCTTAGGTAAAGTAGTCGCATAGCATACCGATGTCTTTCAGTTCGATTCTATCAAGGTTCTTTCTTTAGAGGTTTATATTATGCAATGTTTTGTTGCAAACATGTGCTACAGCCAGCTCCAGTAGTGTGCCTATTGTTTCAGATAACACTAAGTAACTTTATAACATTCTGGTACTCTTTTATGGCACAAAACTGGTATCCAAGACGTGTCACAAAAGGGGATACAAGGAGTCTGCCATTAGTCGCTACAAGGGTTTTAGTAGCGAGGTCACATGGTAGGGTTTGTGCTAAAGGGATTGGTCATGTGATGTAGGAATTAAAACAATATATGCTATTTAAAATTGCATGTGTTTTGATGAAAACAGTTTATTAAAAGCTCGGACAAATGTGATATCGCTTATTTTTTCAGGCTTTTAACTCTTTTGAGACATGCCCCATCCAGATTCATGGCTTTACACTGCGAATCTGGTTGCAGCACATCTTGAAAGAGTTAAAACTTGATCCACTGTTTGCATCAAAAGACATGCTTTTTGTTACCCACTTGCCAGCGCAACGCTATGTGACACTTCTGCAGCTATTGATGCCGGGCAGGGTTTAAAGAGTTATGTTTAGGACTTGAGTGTCTTTCATAAGCGTAAGGCTCTTGGGCTGATGTAGGCTGCAGTTGGCCAGGAATAGCTGTGCCTGGCAAATTGCAGCCAACATCAGCCAGACAACTTGTGCTTATTGTCTTACAGTGTGACATTGAGGAGGCCAGTATTGAACAGGAGCGAGTGGAAAGATTTTGCAAGGAACACAAGTTCATCGGCTGGTTCCCCACATCAGCCAAAACAAACACGAACATTGGTAAGCATATGCTTACTTACTTACTTACGCCTGTCACCCCTACCCGGGTATAGGCCGTCGACGAGAGACCTCCAGCAACTCCTGTCCTGTGCTTCTCCTTCGATTCTACTCCAGGTGGTTCCCAGTCTCTTGATGTCTGCTTGGAGGTCTCGACGCCAGGAGTTTCTCGGCCTACCTCTTTTCCTCTTTCCCTGGGGGTTCCATGACAATGCCTGCCTAGTGATACTGGAAGCTGGCTTTCTCAGACTGTGACCGATCCATCCCCATCTTCTTCGCCCAATTTCATTCTCTGCTGTTATCTGCTCTGTTCTCTCCCAGAGTCTGACGTTGCTGATCTTCTCTGGCCAGTGGATTTTCAAAATTCTTCTAAGGCAACTGTTCATGAAGGTCTGTACTCTGTTGACTGTGGTTTTTGTCAATCTCCATGTCTCTGCTCCATATAGGAGAACTGCTTTTACATTGGAGTTGAAAATCCGGACTTTGGTGTGTTGTGACAGCTCTCTGGAACTCCACACTTTTTTTAACTGGAGAAAGGCTGCTCTGGCTTTACCGATTCGTGCTCCCGAGATAGGTGAAGGACTCCACCTCCTCCAACGGGGCATATGCTACATGTACATTAAAATTCACTCAATTTTATGTTATCTATTTATTCACTCAGTTTAATTAGAATGTAATGTGCTCATCGTAATTATCACTATGTGTATGTGTATTGATTTGTTTGTTGTTGTTTTGGTCTCACATCAACAATGAGTGAAAAGATGGTAAATACGATTTATAATTCTGAACTTGTCATGTTTTGGGAATAGCAATCTAAATAGTTTTCTTGGGGCAGCCTTTCTTATTTGATTTTTTATTTTATGGCTCTCAGCCCTCTCTCCCAGCTTGTTGCTTATTCTTATCTCATGCATCTGAGGTTGATTTGCAGACTGCTTCTACTCATGATCTATAATGAGTAGAATTAGCCATGGTTAAAGTTTCCTCAGCTGCCTGTACACACTGGTTACCAACCTCGATCAGCTCAGCAAGTAGCAGATTGATGAAGATAATCAGTGTCAGCAGCCTGGTCTTTTAAATGGAGAAGAAAAGAAATTAACCCACTGGTGCATGCAGCCACTGGTACTGTTAACCCTTTGGCTGTCAACAGCGGTCTTTGTCATGGTGACTCCTGCAGGAATCATGACATAAAGTGTTACTGACAGTGACAGTACCAGTGGCTGCAAGCACAAGGGGGATAAGCTGCTTTATCTTTATCTTCAGATGAGTGACATTTGTAGTAGAGTGCATCCTTTTTCTACCAGTGTCTTTGTCTTCAAATGATGTGATAAAAGTTTGAGTGGAGCATCTATCTTTCCCACATGCTATCTCTTCCAATGTTTTTGTCTGCAGATGAGGCGATGAAATTTCTAGTGGAGCACATCCTATCTCTTCCGATGGACATCCAGCACCCTGGCCCTGATCGGCAGTCCCTACCTAGCTTTGAGATTTCCTCCTCGGAGTCTTCTCACACGTGTGATAGCTCTTCAAGCAGCTCAGAAAAGAAAGGGTGCTGCAGCTGACTTTGCACACTTGTGTTGTTCATATTAGTGCACTAAACCCTAGTGCATGTGGTCACTGGTACTGTTTACCGTACTGCTGATGCATCCACGAAGTGGATTAAAACATTTACACTTAACTCATTCAGCCCGACGGTCGTATTTCCCAAATTTGTTAGGCATCATCTAATGACTATGCACCAGTTGCAGGAGATGCATCGACCATGATAATTCAAGGGCAGTGCCAGATTAGCTTGGCGCCTGTCGGCGCCAAGCTAATCTGGCACTACCCTTGAATTATCATGGTCGACCCATCTCCTGTTGTATTCCGTCAGGGCTGAATGGGCTAAAACCGCAAACTTTTTTTGAGCGACAACCCTTATGAGAGATTTATCTGTCATTAAAGACCATAATTTGTGTTAGCTTCAGGCACCTAAATGATGTTCTTTAAAGACAGGTGACACTTTTTGCCATTCTTTGATGGAGTATCCAGGTACTTGTCTTTTAGGAACACTTTTTCTTGGCATAAAACAAATTCAACTGTAATGGCTTTTGCAACATTGGGAGGACTCTATGAAGACGGTTCCCCAGCAGTGAAATATGGTTCATGTATAATTGTTTAACCCTTTGTGTGTCGTTCGCGGATTATGGCGACAAAATCCACTACCGACACATAAAGGGTTAAGGGTGGTGTCAGATCAGCCTAGCCAGATTCACAAGATTTAGCCTGTAGCCTTCAAAGGTGTCCTCAAACAAGACTTTTGAACTACCACGGCTTATTCATTTTCCCATTGTGGTGTCTGAAGGGTGAATGTGTTAACCCTTTGGCTATCTGTAGCACGTTTTGTCACAGTGATTCATACAAGGATCATCATGACAAAAATCATAACCAACAGCCAAAGGGTAAAAGTGAATTACACCTGTGCAAATAGAGGGTCCTTGTTCATGTCAATTGTTGATTAACAATTTTATTTTACATCTGTCTCACAGTTTAGTGTATTTTATATTATCCACAGACAACGTGTAATCTGTTATAAGACCAATTGCTGTAACATCGTTCAGAAACCACAGTAAAAGATTGATCATCCATGATACTTTAAGGGTAGTGCCATATTAGTTTGGTACTTACGACACCAAGCTAATCTAGCACTATACCCTTGAACCATCATGGCGAATCCATCTCCTGCTATGGTGACTTAGTGATGTATGTGTTAAAAAGCAGATCCTACGGCAACAACATCAAATGATTTTAAAATGTTAAAATCTAGATCTTACAGCTTTTAGTAACATTTATGTGTGGGGATTTTCAAGTAACCCTTTGGATGTTGGTTGAACTTTTGTGAAGGCGATTCCTACAGCCAAAGGGGTAACATATAGATACTGTAGTGTCATTAGACGATTTCCATTAATTAGAAGTAGGAAAATAATGTGTGTTTTGATACAAACAGACAAACATGTGATATTGTATGTTTGTTTGGGTTTTAATCCACTGTTTTCACCAAAACACAGGCAGTTTTGACTACTTCTGATTTCAGAGCGATCATAATGTCCACTGAGCAATCACATGCTATCATCAGATATTGTCTATGTCATCTCACTGCCCAAAGATGTTGTATGTGGGGGAGACATACCATACACTCCCTGAACGCTGCGAGGAGCATGTTCGTTCGATCCGCCTCAGATACAACAACCAGGTTGGACGTCATTTCAATGAACCTCCTCATAGCCTCACACATTTCAGCATACACATCCTTTGGCAAAATACATCCCACTTCATCCACCGCAAAATGACAGAATCCTTTGTTTCCTCAAAAATATTACCGATGACATTACTTTATCGAAGTGTCTACAACGTGAGTAGCCTCCCGTCCCTGCCCATCTGCTCACGTGCCATGTGGCGTGACAACCAGTCGTTCTACTTAGCTTACAGTGAACAGACGTGTTCTAGCCTACGGGACCTTGCCTGTGTACGGTGCAACTGGTTCTTCGGGGCCAGTCGTCTCTTGGATTACTGTGTTCCTTTGGACTTTGTGCTCTCTTGGATTACGGAAGGGGGGGGGGGGCCTTCTTGAGTTGGATTACTGGTGGTTCCCTCCTCTGTGGACTTACGTCGTTGCATGTGGGTTCTTCTTTGCTGGGTCTGCTGGGACTTCCCCGCCGGCGCGCTCTGAGGGTGGTATGGAGGTCCCCCTGCTCCCCCCCTCCCCCGTCCCCGCAACTACGACCAGAGGCACTTCGTTTCGCTCGTACTTTTCGCGTAGAACTCTCAACTTCATTTGGCGGGGCCTCGAGTGCCCACGCCCGGTCGCCCGTCTTGTCTGATGTGTGTTGCAGTTGCTGAGTGCTCACCTGCTCGTGGTGCGGCACTTCCAATGGCCGTGCAATAACCACAAGGTCTGCCAACCCTTCGCTGGCTACGCATCCGACCATGCCTACGATGTTTGTTCCGCCTGGCCAGAACAGCGTTGGTCGCAGCTTAAAGTCTACCGGCGCGAGCGACCGACACCTATGCGGGACCGCCCGTCTGCCATGGCGCCCCCTCCTCACTATGAGGAGGACTGACTGCGCCTGCTCTGATTTGGGGGGACTTGATTCACGCGACTTCCGGCGTGCTAGGACTGCCACCGCTATGGTGACTGCACCGATGTGCCCCATGACTCCTACGGCGAGTCACTAAGCCGGCAGCGTACCCCCCTCCATGAGGCCTGGCCGCAGAGACCTACAAGTGAGTCCACTGAATCCTATGATGAGTCACCAAGCCAGCAGCGTGCCCCCCTCCATGAGGCCCAGCCGTTGCGACCTTTGTTTGCACCCTACATCTTCCGCTGGCAGTCTTGACGTTCCACCCACGAGTAAGCCCACTGACTCCTTCGGCGAGTCACCTAACCGGCAGCGTAACCCCCCTCCATGAGGCCCAGCCTTAGCAGCCTACAAGTAAGTCCGCTGACTCCTACGGCGAGTCACCGAGCCAGCAGCATGCCCCCCTCCATGAGGCCCGGCCGTGTTAACCTTCGTCGCCTATTCAGAGTCTTGGTGGCAGACCCGACATACCGCGTGATGCCAGGAGCTACGGACGCCCCCGCTCGCTGGAGGGCAGCCCCCTCAACGGCTTGTGCTCCGTACTGCAACGACACCCATAGCCCCTCCATGCCCGGAGTAGTGACCAGACGTGCCTGCTCTGACCTTGGGGAACGGACGACACGCCAGACACGTGACCATGGCTCACACCCCAGGACTGCGTCTTCTATGGCACCTGCTCGGACAAGCCCATTGACTCTTACGGGAGCGCCTGTCTCCCTGAGGCTGGCCTGCAGCGACGCGCTTCGCGCCGACCATTGCCCACTGACAGCCCTGATGTGTCTCACATGGATAAGCTGCTGACTCATGACAGCTTAGGATGGACCGTGATGCGCTACGCGACAGCAAACGCAGCCCCCAACCCTTCTCGCCCACGTCGCGCTCGGCCCCCTGATGACGACGAGGCCCTGAGCCTGCTGCCCGCGGTCTCTGTCTCGGCCCTGCTCGGCGTAGACAGCCGCTCCCCATCGCCCCGCTCGCTCTCACCGGACGTTCCTGCATCACCTAGGACCCCTTCGGCGCCGCGCGCGGAGACTCTACTTGCCCTCGATGAAGCAGCTCGTCTGATCACAGCCGCTCGTCCCGCGGAGGCCTGCCATCCGTTCCCCCCACTCAAGAGGTAGGTATCTGCTTCGTCGACGCGGGCCATCAGGTGAAGAGGTTCAAGTCACTCCCCCAGCCCTCCGGCTTAGGGACCTGAGGGACGCCTTCTCCGCCCAGCTCCGACAGGCCGTTTCCCGGGAGTACGTCTTCTTCGCTGACCATAGGTGGCCGGCTGGACTCGACATCACCTTCCGCCAGGACTGCTTGTGGGCCATTCCCAGGTTTCTCCTGTCCCCTCCCTCTGTGGACTCCTTCGCTTGCTCGGGTTCTTGGAGCTCCTCACTCAGCATTCGTCCGTCGCATCGAGGCCGCCTGGCACCCGTCTTACGTCCCTCTTCAGAGACCTCCTTCGTCCTCGCCGTAGCGGCCTTCGGGCAGCATGTCACTCCTCGGTCAATGCCTTGGCTGCCACCTCCTACTGTGACCTGATGCGTCGGGATGCCGTGCTGCAAGCCTGCCGTGAAATGCCTCCCGATCTGAGGACTCAGTTCCGTCGCGATTCCCTTGGTGGACCCCTCCTTTTTGGCGCTTCCGGACAGACGGTGAAGGATGCGATCTTGGTTCGCTGGCCTAGCAGCATGGAGAGCAATAAGAAGAGAAGCGGGAGGCTCACCCTCTGCAGCGAGGTGTGGCGTTCGCTGCTTCCGGACGACCCCAGGATCCTCTCCTCCATCTCCGAGGGCCTCCTGATCACCTTCCATTTGCCACCGCTGCTGAGATGCTCTCCATGGTAGACCGAGTTTCTGTTTAAAGGGCACAAGGCCATCACCCAGCGCGGAGAGGTCGCCTTGCTTCTGGAGCAGGCCGCCACAGAGGTAGCGTCATGTCCCGACTCCCCAGCCTTCTACAGCCGCCGCTTCGTGATGCCCTAGCCGGGCGGCAAGTGGCAGCCTGTCATCGATCTCATGGCCCTGACCAGGTACATCGCGGCCCCGACCTTCGCATGGAGACCACCAGGGCCCTCCGGGCCGCCGTGCAGCCCATGGACTTTGCTGTCAGTCTGGACCTGTCCGGCGCGTCTCCCCACGTCCCCCTGCACCCCGCCTCCTGGAGTTATCTCCGCTTCGCCTTCGACGGTGTGATCTACCTTTCGGGCCCTTCCTTTGGTCTTGACCTCAGCCCTTGGGTTTTCACCCGCAGCATGGACACCGTCGTGCCAAGGACAGACAGTCGTCTTCCAGTCTGACCTCGATCTTCCTAGACGACCTCCTCTGAGGAGCCAGACAGAGGCCACCCTTTTGACGGACGGAGATGTGCTGCTCCAGTTATTGTTGCGGTTGGGATTCCTGGTCAACGCGGGCAAGTCAGACCTCACCTTCGCGCCGGTTTATTCTTCTTGGCATGGAATTCTCAACCGACCTCATCAGGGTGGGACTACCATAGCCTCGGATCCAGAAGCTGGCCGCCCTAGCCGGCCAGGTGGCCCAGGAGGATGCAGTGCCTGCCAGAGTTGAGCTTCAGCCTCTGGGCTTGTTGATTGCAGTGGTGGATCTACTCCCCCTCGGTAGTCTTTACTCCGGCCGCTCCAGCTGCATCTCCTTCTCCATTCGTGTCCGTCCTCCAGCGACAGTGCTGCCCCGGTGCCGATAACTCAGATTCTTCGTCTCCTTCTGCGGCGCTAGACAGACCTTTTGTGGCTCACTTCGGGAGTTCCTCTTACCTCACCGCCTCCTCAGCTGTCACTATGCATGGATGCAAGTCTCTCCGGGTGGGGTGCTCACCTGCTCCGAGGCCCCTCACGATGTGCAGCCGATGGCTACCAGACCTGGTGGACAGACACATCGACGGGTTAGAACTGAAGCGGTTTGGCAGGCCCTCTTCGCATGGGAGTCGCGCCTCCGGCACCAGGAGCTACTCATCCTTTCGGACATCGCCACGGTGGTTTCCGACTTTCAGATACAGGGCGGGACGCGCTCTGACCTATACATACTCCTCTACCGCCTATTGGGCTGGTGTGAGGACCGCGGAAACTCCCTCTGAGCTTGACACATTCCAGGACACCTGAACGTTTTAGCCGACTCCCTCTCACGGCGCGGCCAGTTACTCCACGTGGAATGGACGCTACGACTGGACATCTTCAGATGATCTGCGCTCTCTGGGAGATGCCCTTGATCGACCTCTTCGCCACGAGGGGAATCACCAGCTTCCCCTCTTCATCTCCCCAGTTCCAGGTCCTAGCGTGGGCAGTTGACGCTCTCTCCATTCCGTGGGATGGACTCATCACTTTCGCATATCCCCCGACGGTGCTTGTCCCCAAAGTCCTGCTCAAGCTCAGAGGATGCTATGCAGTGAGGTTATTAGTAGCCCCGTTCTCCTGGAACAGATCTTGGACCACCGACTTGCTCAGTCTCGCCACGGGTGGTGTGGCAAGCCCTCGTCACAAGAGGCTTCTCGAGTGCAGCAGTGGAAGCAATCGCTACAGCCCGCAGACCCTCGACCAGACGCGTCTACGAGGGAAAGTGGTGAGTACTTCGGTTCTGGTACGCTGACCAGCTACTCTTCCCCCACCGAACTGAATACTCTCCAGCTCACTGACGTCTTCCTCTGGCTCTTGGCGACCAGGGATTGGCCCCCTTCGTGTTCAGAGGATACCTGTCCATGTTTGTGGACACTTACCGGCACTTCGGCCGCCCAGACCCCGGTGAATGCAAAGACCTCGCCGACCTTAAGACACACTCTGGCCTACAGCGTCCAGTTCCCCATTCGCTGATTCCACGCTGGGTCCTACCCTGGGTACTGATGGGGCTTAATCCTGACAGATTCGAACCGCTGTCCTTGGCCCGGTTCGCAGATGTGACACGGAACACCCGCTTCCGGTTGGCCCTCACCCCGGCGGCCCGAGTAGCGAGCTACACGCGCTTTCAGCACGCCCTGCCTGCCTGCAGTTCAGGACGGATGGTTCTTCCTTCCTCGCCAAGACTAGGTCTCCCTTGACCATGCCCAGGTGATAACCATACGGCCGCTGGAAGATGTGAAATTTCCCCGGGAGTCCAGGCAGCAAGATCCAGTGCGCGCCCTACGCAAAGGTTGCATTAACCCATATCATACCGAGGCTAAAAGCTTCAAATTTGCACACTGCCATATGCAAGCTATATTATAGTACTTACAGATAAGGATATAGACCAATGGCTTTAGTTCAAGGGTGGTGCCAGAATAGCTGGACACCTAGTGGTGCCAAGCTATTCTGGCACTACACTTGAACTATTTTAGTCAAACTTATTTCAAAACACTGGTGTATTCTGTATCTTAAGGGTTAAAATAAAATAATTGTGACCCCTGCTACCCTGTATTTGTTGCGCATGTAACCATTTTTAACTGACCTGCAGCTTGTTCTGAATGAGAGTTCTTCCAAAATGAGCAGTCAGGTCAAACAACTAGCCTGATAGGTTGTTTATCCTGCCTGATCCACCAGCAAGAGACCCAGATTTCCACGAGTTGCAGAGGCTCATGAAAATCTATACTTCTTGCTTGCAGAGATTAGTTTCTTAACCCTTTGGCTGCTGGTAGCGTTTTTTGTAGAGATGATTCCTGCAGGAATCATTGCAACAAAAACCGCTACTGGCAGCCAAATGTTAACATTGAGGGAAAGCATCTGCGTTAACCCTTTGGCTGTAGGTAGCACTTTTTGTCCCGATGATTCTGGAAGGAATCATCGTGACCCACAAATTGCTACACAAGGGCTTCAAGTATGCAAAGACTGCAGTGTAAGCAGATCACACGCTTTGTCCTTGAAAGGATTTCTACATTGCATCCCTTGTTACATGCACTAGTAAAGTTTAGTTTATTGGCCTAATTATTGCGTAGGAATAACCTCTGTTGTGAACTCAACATATCTTGCACATGCAGGCACTGTACTGCACTGGTGGCTGCATGCACCATGGGGTTAACATATAACAGTGATTTGTGTGTGTTGTGCAGACGGAAGTGCAAAAATATTCACACATTGACTGTTGTCTTTGTTTTTGCTTTGTTTTCTTCTGCTTTGTGTGACAGAAAAAATGGTTAATTGTTCATTCAGTGTGCTTGTTATATTTTCAACTTCTTACTGTTCCTACTGTACGTGAGACAGTTTGACAAAATTTACTTTCGACACAGCGACGACAGAGTGATAAATAACACCACATGACAGACTTGTCTTTGGGAATCTGTCATATAAGAGAACTTGTACAGAGTGGTATGATCCCTTAGGGATGTCACTTCAAGTATCTTGGACAGAATCATGTGTTCTCCAAGTTGTTTCATTTTTTGGGAACACTGTCTCTGTGAGAAGTAGGTACTGCTTAGCTGTTTCTATATATCCCTGCTCTCATTGTTATGGAATGGTGGAAGTGACTCGAGACAAATTTGTTGTTCAGATCCATGACAAAATGATAGCTTTTGGTCACATCTCCACGTTCCTGAACACACTCGAGGCTCAATGCCTCTTGTGTATTCTGGTGACATCTCTATGTGACCAGAAGCCATGATTTTGTCGTGAATCTCAATAGTACTTACACTTTCTTTGAAATGTCTATAACCACTTACTTCATACCACCACAATGTCAGTACTGGTCATTTTCATGTATTTGTATATGAAAATACTTGCTACCACTTGTTTTTGTACCATAACAAGCCATATCAGCATTGATATTTTGTATTAACTGACAGCTTGCCACACTTTCAACATATGTTTATTTGACAGATAATAAATAAAATATCAAGTGACATTTCAATACTTTTGTGAATTTAGCTGGGTTAAATTTAGATCTTATGGAATATTACAAATATATTCATGAACAGAAAGATGAAGAACACAACTGTTTCAGACTAAAAAAATAAATGCATACATTATATTGCACAATGATAATAAAAATACACTCTTACAAAATTTGAAATCGACTGCAAGATCTGAAATGACATTATTTCATGTCACATACACTAACAAGCTATACAGTGCATTGCATATAAAGTAAAAGTGATGAAATCTGTTGAGAAGTACTCGAATGTATATTATATTACAAGAGTACTGGCATAATGACCCATGAATCAATAATAGAGATCATAAAGTTTCTTGCTCCACTTAGCCTTGACACACTACAGCAGGAGATGGATTGACCATGATAATTCAAGGGTAGTGCCATATTAGCTTGACACCTGAGGGCACCAGGCTCATCTGGCACTACCCTTTAACCCTTTTCATCCTGATACTCTCATTGCTTGAAATAAATTTGACTGACAGTATAAGGGTGGTGCCAGGATAGCTTGGCGCCTGGCACCACCCTTGAACTAAAACAGTTGATCTATCTCCTAATCAGTAATGCAGCCTTCGTAGGACAATAAGCAAATTTTACAAAATCAGCCTCAGGATGAAATGGGTTAATCAGTATGGACAATCCATTTACTGCAATTGGTAAAAAGACATTAGGTGACACTGCCAGAATTTGGGAGATGCGGCTGTGGAGTTAAATGGGTTAACCCCCTTGTGCTCGCTTCCACCAGTATTGTTTACAGTGCCGGTAGCTGCATGCACAAGGGAGTTAATGGTACATGGGCATACATACACGCATAAAATGAACACTGCAAGGTGATGGACAAAAAGATAAGAACAATATTCGCGTTTGTTGGTCTGTGATTTTGAACATTTTTACAGCCTGCAGTTGTAAGGTCCAAAATCACAGACCAACACACATATAATGTCTAAAACCTGTTCAGGATATCTAAGGACACCTCCACATCAAATAGAAAATTGTACTTGAAGCAGGTTTTCAAAGTCAAATGCATGGACGCTGGCATACAGCAGTGTTTACCAGTCATCAAGAAAGTCAAATCCAGTCTTGGGAATGTTCAAGCTTGAAGAGGATCCCTACAAAAGAAGAAGACAAATTGATTTTGACAATATGACAAAGTTAAAACTTTCAACATCCTAAAAAATAGTGACATCTAGCTGTTAAGGGGATTGGGGGGGGGGGGGGGGGGTGGGCACAAAGGTAATGACAGGAAGTTTACAAAGTAAAGTAGGTAAGAGCACTGTCAGGGGAGAGAAGTGTGCATGATCGGCCAGTGATCATAGATCTACTGTGGCCAAAGCACACAAAAAAAAAAGAGATAGGAAAGAGGGTGTGTGCTAAGAAAGTGACTGAAAGTAATGCATATGGAAGATCCCCCGAACGGGGGCGTATCACATATCCCACTGTTCCAGCCAGTAATGTCAGGAAGGTCCCTTCAGCGATCATGTTCAATTCATCTCTCATGAACTGTACATGAGTGGTGGTCTATAGTTTTGCACCTTATCACCTAGAGCAGAAAGGATAAAAATCAGACCAGCACACACATTTGAATGCAGAAATATGAATGCAGACATGCAGCCCTGAAAAGATGAACGATACTCACAGTGAGCTGTGTTGACATGCTGATGCTGGCCCCACTGTCCACAACGTATAGAACTTCTTCCTTCTCTGCCTCCTGAATGACCGAGGTTGCAGATGACGGCTTCAACAACTGTGTGGTGTGGTCAGGCGTACTTTCTACTGAATCATCTCCACCACGACCACCTCCACGATCCATCACCATGGTGACAGGTTCAGTGACTGCAGCAACAGGTTCAGCTACAGGTTTAACCCCTTTGTTTATGCGACCATCAGTATTATAAATGGTGCTGGTGGCTGCATGTGCAAGAGGGTTAGTCACTGGTGGCTGCTGGGGTACTGACTTGACAGATGTGTCTGCTGAGGGGTGGGACACAGGTGGTGGAGGAGGGGGTGGTAAGGATGTCTTCAGTCTAGCTGTCTTCCCTGGTGGGACAGGCGGTGGATTTCTAGGTACATCTTGTCCCTGATCCTTGGGTACATCATGCACCAGGTTCCTGGGTACGCTTTGAGCAGTGACATTAACATCGGCTGACTTTTGCCCTACAAAGTTTGACCACTCTGCTTCAAACTCCAAAGCTGGGTTGCAGAATGCATTTTTTCCTTCATCTTTTGCATCAGAAAGCAACAGCCCCGTGTCTCCTGCAGGCTTGGCTTTGCCTTCCTTTTTAAAGCTCCCTGTTCGAAGGATCTTTTTTGGTGAAGGAGATTTGCGTCCCTTGCTAGACTTTCCTTTAGTGGTGTGAACATCTGCTTCCAGGTCAACGTTGGATTGAGGAGAATTAGCCTCTTCACCCTCCCCCACAATAGAGGCAGATGTGTGAGCAGGACTGGTAGATGGGGAAAGGTCCTCACAGCTTTCTTCAAAAGCCTGATTCACTTCTTCCCCAGGACTTTCAACTGGACTTGCAGTATGCAATGGAGTGTGCACTGGTGTCAAAATGTAAACTGCATGCTCTCTGTAATCATTCAAAATGGCTTGGGTCCAGGATTCAGTCTTTGTTGGAAATGACTGACAGACAGGGCTGGATGGTGGATGTTCCTCCGATTCTGATTTGTGACTTTTGGCAGCTGGTTTTGTCAGGTTATCAGGTTCAAAGTCCAACAGTGTCAGGTCCTGCTGGCTCTGAAAAGACATTTAAGTAAGCATTTGTAACATCCTTGTACATGCAGCCACCAGTACTGTAAAAACAAATATTGGTGGCTGTATGCACAAGGTGGTTAAATTCTAAAAATTCACAACAGCTGTCTTTCCTTCCAAGTGAGCAAAGGATCATCAGGCTGACAATCATTGCAGTTGGCCCGCCTAAAGAGTGGTGTGAGCTAACTGCAGCGGATGATGACCTCAGGACCTTTTGCTTAATGTGTTACTAACCCAGGGATCAGCCTGTAAGGGGTAAAAATTAGTAGCCTGCCTGTGTATTCTTGGCCATCCCCTCATATCTGCATGAGGCACAGATTCTACAGATTAAAAAGAAAATCATGCTATCACAGCAGATATCTTCAAACACTATTTTGCAACAAATCTGTAAGCCTATTCGGGTCACATAAACATGTACAAAAACAGACCACACACACGAACAACAATTTTCAATGCGCTCACCCTCGACCTCCATGAGAATGGTCCTGAATGTTCATCTCTCCATGTCCATATCTGGAAAAAAGAAGAAGACAAAATGACAACAAACCATGAGTGCCATACAAGAGCATCTCCATGAAGTGTCTGTATTTGGACAGCAAGTATTTGAAGACTATCAAAACCACAATAATGTGTGCTGTTATGTGATCATCATTGTAATGAGTTGACTCTTAGATGCCTGTATCTCACCCCTATAGCATAATGAGCTGTACCCTTGCTACATCCGCCAGCATGCTCTCTCCCCACTCTCTTCTATCTCACTCATGTAAACGCTCCAGTACTGCAATAAATACTCTCAACAATAGACAACTCCAGTATCATCATTTTACATGGTGGCAGCAGTAAAAAAAAACACCACTATCTCCAGCCTGAGAGTGTGTGCCTGCCTGTAAGTTGTTAGACTCACATTTTCACGTCGTGCATGGAGAAGAAAGACGTTTTGCCTGCTTCACCATTTTGTCGCTGCTAATACCCGCCATCGTCAGAGCCTGCTGCTGCAACTCCCTAGCCAGTGCCAGAGCAATCCTATGTACATCCACCATCATGGACCACGATCAGGCGGACGCCTTTAAAATTTTCAAGCAACGAATCAAGCTTTACTTCACGACGAAGAAATTAGGACAGAAGAACAGCCTGCCCACATCCTCCTACGGTTGGTGAGGAAGGTCTCCGACAGTACAACACGATGACTCTATCAGTGAATGAAAAGAAACAGCCATCCGTCATCTTCAAGAAGTTTTAAGAACAGCTAGATCAGCTGAACATTTCTGCGTCAGTCGACTCCGACTGATGCATATGCACCAGTTGCCGGCAGAGTCCACAGACAACTTCGTCAACAGAGCCCGTCTCCAGACGCAGAAATGTGACTTCACCCAGGAGAAAGTACAAGAACGGCCGATGGGACCCTCCATCAGCGCCATCAAGGCAAATCAACATCAGGGCAATGCAGGCCGCAACTGTGGTAGGAAGCACACCAGACAAAACAAATGCCCTGCATATGGATCGATGTGCAGTGCATGTGGAAAGCCCAACCCCTGGGCCAGATTCTGCATGTCTACCCAGCGTCCGAACCACACATCCCAAGGCCAAGGCCGTGGCCACAGTTGAGGCCATGGGCAAGGGCCTACTAACAGGGGCAACCAGAGGACAGTCCATGCCCTATCTATCTATCTATCTATATCCCGTAGTCTTGCCGACCGTTGGGGCACCACTGATGATTTAACAACCAGCTCCCTCCATTCCTCTCTGTTTTCTGCCATTCTCAGCGTATCGCCCAGCTTCAGTCCTGTCCACTCTGGGATATTGTCCTCCCATCTTTTCCTCTGTCTTCCTCTCCTTCGTCCTCCTTGCACAGTGCCTTGCAGGATTGTTTTGGCAAGCCCTGCTGACGTGTGACATGCCCATACCACTTCAGTTTGCGTTTTCTCACAATGGCTGAAGTAATAAGTCTTCATAGGGCCCGATGGCTTGCCTGATTCTGCTTCCCACTTCCTCGTTTGTGATGTGATCTCTGTATGAGATGCCAAGCAGCCTTTGAAAACATCTCATTTCAGTGGCTTGTATCCTCCTTTCAAGGTCTGCTGTGAGGGTCCATGACTCGCAGGCATACAAGAACACTGAGATGACTAAGGAGCGCATCAGTCTGATCTTGGAGCAGAGTGTGATGTTTCTGTCCTTCCATATGGTCTTCAATCTTGTCAGTGCTGTTGTTGTCTGCACAATCCTGGACAGTATTTATGGTTTTGATCCCTCATCTGTCACAATGGCTCCTAAGTATTTGAATTTCTTAACTGTTTCCAGTTTTTGGCCTCCAACCATGATTTCAGAGCCAATGCCACTGGCGTTATTGGTCATCAGTTTGGTCTTCTCTGCACTGATTTCCATCCCATATGCAGTGGCTGTACTATCCAGCTTTTCCACCAGCTGAGTTAGCTCCTTCTCTGTTCCTGCAAGGCCATCAATGTCGTCCGCAAAGCGCAAGTTCGTGATTGTTCTGCCTCCAATACTGACAGTTCCTTCATGATCTTTCAGAGCGTCCGTCAAGATTCTTTCCAGGAAGATGTTGAAAAGAGTAGGTGAGAGCAAGCAGCCTTGTCTGACTCCAACTGTAGTCCTAAACCAGCTTCCTATTTTGCCGTTGAAGCAGACTGCGCTAGTGGCCTTGTTGTAAAGGTTTGCTATGACTTTGATCAGGTTGGCATTGATGTTGTATAGCTTCATGGTGGACCAAAGGGCTGTATGCCACACCCTGTCAAACGCTTTCTTAAAATCCACAAAGACATGATAGAGGTCCTGCTGGTGCTGGAGGTATCTCTCACATAGAACTCTCAGGTTGAAGATCTGCTCAGTTGTGCTGCGCCCTGGTCTGAAGCTTGCCTGTTTCTCAGCTATGATTTCCTCTGCCTGTGGCTTTAGCCTGTTCAGTAGGATCTTTAACATGACTTTGCTTGGGTGGGATATAAGACTGATCGTGCGATAGTTCTGGCATTGATGTAAGTTGCCTTTTGTGGGGAGAGTTATTATAAGTGATTGGGTCCATGGTGTGGGCCAATCCCCTGACTACCAGATCTTATTGCAGATTGTTAGTAAGGTGCTTATCGTGTCTTCTCCCCCTTCTTGGACTAGTTCTGCAGGGATGTTGTCTGCTCCTGCTGCCTTCCCTTTTTTCAGTGACTTCACTGCAGCCTCTACTTCTTCTCGGAGGATGGGATAGTTGCCATTGTTGGTCACGGGTGGGTTGACAAGTATGCCTGGGTCCCCTGCAGCTCGGTGGTTGTACAAATCTGAACAGTACTCTGTCCATCTCTTCAGTATGTCTTGGTCTTCCGTAAGACAGTTCCCTTCACTGTCTTGAATGATCGAGGAGCGTCCTTGTTTTACACTGGTCAGGTCTTTCACCAGCTGGTATGCTTTTTTGCTATTATTTTTGTTCAGATTTTCTTCTACGTGTTTACACTGATCTTCAATCCACTTATTCTTTGCCTTTTTCATGCTTTTCTTGATATCCTGGTTAATTTCCCTGTATTGTTTAGCTCCTTCTACCTCTGATTTCTTTTTCTTTAATTCTCGACGCTTGTCACATAGAACAAAGCGTACAAACCACTGAATCACACCTTGAGCATGAATTTGAGTCGCTCATATTTAGCCCCATTATGGTCTCCAGTCTCCAGCAGCCCTGTGGAGACGACGCATTTGTGGCACTCAAGGTAAAACTTCCTGACCACCAGGGCATTCACAACCTTAACCTGAAGGTGGGGACAGGTGCACAGGGCAACACCCTACCACTTCGACTGTATACATAGATGTTCCCAAGCCTGATGGACAATGGACTCCCCATAACAATGATTGCTGATGCAGGCAGTAATGCCCATCTTACAGCATACAATGGGTCTACAATCACCTGCCATGGAAGAGTCAGCTTTCCATGCAGCTTCAAAGGGACCTGGGCTGATGTTGCAGGACCAGCCGTCATTGGACTACTATCGTGCAAGTCATTCCGGGTGGTAACGCTTCACTGCAGCATTAAGATGACACCTGAGCCGCAACAGCTCCAGGCTCCCATCAAGTCAAAGACCTCATCAACCTCTATCCCAACCAATTCGATAGACGTGGGTGCATTCCTGGTTTAGTCAAGCTCACTACAAATCCCAACATCCAACCCCACATTGACCCTCCAAGGAAAACCCTGATAGCCCTGAAAGAGCCTATCAAGAAGGAACTGGACTCCATGGAAGAGAACAGCATCATCCGCAAGTTTACTGAGCCATCCAACTGGGTTTCCAGCCTAGCTTACTCAAAGAAGATGGCAGCCTTCGCATATGTCTTGACCCCAGACACCTCAACTCAGCCCTAAAGCGCCCACACCACAACAAGCCAACACTTGAAGAACTAACACACCAGTTCTGTGGGTCCAAAATATTTTCAAAGTTGGACGCCAAATCAGGATACTGATCGATCCAACTCGACGAGGACAGCCAGTTCCTGACAACATTTCAGTCTCCATATGGCAGGTACTGCTTTACGAGACTACCATTCGGTCTGTCTGTCTTGCAGGACATATTCCAGAAAGAAGATGGATCAGATCTTAGAACAAGTCGACGGTGCAACGGGCATCACTGATGATGTTGTTATGCGACAACAGAAGAAGAGCATGACGGAACACTCCACAAGCTAATGAAAGTCGCATCAAACAGTGGTCTTGTTTTCAACTCGGACAAGTGTAACATAAAAACAGACTCCATCACATTTTTCAGTGCAACGTACTCAGCATGTGGTGCGCAGCCTGATCCTCATCAACTTCTATATGAAAGGGAGATGTAATGAGTTGACTTTTAAATGCCTGTATCTCACCCCTATAACATAATGAGCTGTACCCTTGCTACATCCGCCAGCATGCTCTCTCCCCACTCTCTTCTATTTTACTCATGTAAGCGCTCCAGTACTGCAATAAATTCTCTCAACAATAGACGCCTCCAGTATTTTACAATCATCTTCCTCTTCTTCCAGTAAAGTACATCTGTCTATACAGAGTATTGCACGTACTGCATGGGCGCAGCGTTTTGGGCCGGGAGTACAAAATCACCGATCAGCACACATATTAACTCATTTGAGACGTGCTGCCTCCGGATACGCGGCATAAGCCGAGTATCTGGAAGCGGCACGTCTCGAATGAGTTAACCCTTTGGCTGCCCAATGTGCTTTTTGTCGAGGAGATTCCAGCAGGAATCACCCCAGCAAAAAGCATTGCGCACCGTCAAAGCGTTATGACTGTCACAGTCAGTGAGAGCACAATTTTTGTTTACAAAAAAAGAGGGCGTGGTTGTTTCCAAATGTGATCCGACACATCAGTACGACGAAGACGAAACCATAATTATAATCATCAATGAAAAGATAAAAATCGCATGGAAAAAAATGGCTCACGTCATTTTCGTCGACGATTATTTTTTCCCCAGATTCAAGTTTCAGTGTGGGCCAGTATACTGGCAATTCCTCAATTTCGTCGTCTGCACAGGATGGCTGCAAGTCGCGGATAGGTTGTGGCACGCACAAGTCGTCGAAAAGTTCTTGCTGCTGTTCTGGTGTATATTCTTCCCATTTGTTACCCAAATACTTAATTAGAGATTTTTCTTGAACCGCTATTTGTCTAGAAATGTGAGATAAAGAGGAAAAATACGACAACGCTTTCAGCTCGTCCATTTTGTGTTGGACCGCAGAGAGCATGCGTCAATTTCCAAAACAGACAAAAAGGAGTCCGCCAAGTGTGTAAAATGCAAAGAAAATCCCAGCAAAGAAAGACACATGTATAAAAAACAACAGTTCTAATAAAATGGGTTAAAATCCAATTTCAAAATAGTTACTGCTCAAAATCTTCTCGTTTGTTGAGATTTCCGCTTCCTGTTTCAAAATGGAGCGAGTTTTGAGCTGAAACGACTAGCTGGCTTAGAAGTTTTTGAGGTGTGTTCTCCTTTACCTGCACAACATAATTTTTGCAACTCCGTGTTGTGTAAGAGTGAATCATAATGTAAAGCCTTGCGTCATTTGATCTCGGCCTGTATCACACAGTTCATGCCATTGCAGGGATGTCACTGGAGCTGGACAAATGTCCTGGAGGGTGGCAGAGGGATAGGACATTTGTCCTGAATTGGAACAAAACAATAGAACATTTCGCGCGTGACAAAACTGATAGTAAAACAGAAACCACATAAACACAGGCTGAGTGAGATATTTATTGACTGTTGACGAAAAGGACATAAACGTAAAAAGGCAAAGAAAAGTGAACAAGTTATTATGTCATTCAGATAATACTGTCATCGCAGATTCGCATGAAAAACATATCAGGGCCTTGTAACACTAACAGAGGTAGCAAATTCTTCATGCTCAGGCTCACAACTCACAAACTAAACTGTCATTTTGGCACTTCAAGGAATTCACAGTGCAAGGAAATGTACTGACTAGAATAGCATTATAAAAATATTAGACCATGTACTGACTAAACGGAAATGTAATGATTAGTAAGTCTAAGGCTATAACAAAAGGAGATGAGCTTTCTGTAAGAAAATGTATAAGAAAAAAAAAGTCATTCCAGTTACTATTTTTTTTGTTTACTTGTTCATGTTGTCATTAACCCATTCGCTACCAGAAACCTGCTGTGGCCCATGCTTCCAGCATGGGCCACAGCAGGTTTCTGGTAGCAAATGGGTTAAAGATTTAAATTCTCACACTTTTGTGGCTAATAGACATGATGAACAAATGTAGAAAACTAATGCAGAAAATACTTTAAAAAGGCCTTGTCAATAGGCTACATTTGTTAGATTTATCTGAAACTTCACTACATGTAGTAGGCTGCTACACTGACTTGAAAATCAGAAGGCGATGTTTACGGAATCACACTCTACACGACCCTCGCTCGCGCAGTCTCGCTTTCGCTAAAAATAGCTGAACTTTAGGGTCAGCCAATCAGAGGGCGTTGCCGGGAATAACACACTACACGTCACTCGCTCGCGCAGTGTAAAGCCGACTACTGCAAAGTGCCAGCATACTCGGAAAGAAATGTCGCTAGCGGTGTCCGCGATCAACGGAAAAACAATCGGACACATGTCCTCTTTTTGAAACAAACAATCGGACATTTGTCCTGCTGATCTTTCTGTTCATCGGACATTAGGCCAAGTCAATCGGACTATGTCCGGTGTCCGACGGCCAGTGACATCCCTGCCATTGAAGCACCACATTTATGGCTTGGGTATTAATAATAACGTAATAATAGGGATAGGGACCTGATGAGTGGTGCTTTGAATAATATGTGCAGTGTGCAATACAGTATGATGTAATTACAGAGGATCTGATGGGTTGAACAGCACTCTACTGAAGGCATCATGGATCGGGCTGTTGTCTTGGTGGATATGGACTGTTTCTACGTGCAGGTGGAGCAGCACCTGAACCCCACTTTGAAAGGCAAACCCTGCGCTGTGGTGCAGTACAAGACGTACAGAGGGGGCGGGTAGGTGAATGTCATAGTGTTCAGCTTGATTTAATATAATACAATTTGCAATTTATAATTTGAAAATTCTCTAATTTAAAGATTACATGTTTACCAGACAAATTTTGACAGGGATGGAAAAAATTGAAGGCTGTTTTTCCCCAGGAGGACAACACTTGAGAAAAAATGAAATTAATCCTGCTGTGTTTTAAGTATGTGGTGAACTGTAGAGCGCCTGAGACGTTTTTTGTTGTTGTCATGCTGTCTGTCCCCATGACGGACTATTTTAAATCTTAACAAAAAGCCTGGTTTACATACCAGTTTAGATAAAGCTAGGTCAAGCAAACAATAATCGTGAAACAGATGACTAGGAGAGAAGAGAGAGTTCATCATCAGTGTGGAATGACTCACGTATGGTAGTTGAAGTTCAAGGGTAGTGGCAGAATAGCTTGGTGCCTGCTGGCATCAAGCTATTCTGGCACTGCCCTTGAACTAACATAGTTAAGTAAACATTTATTAAATAAAACCAAACAGCAACAGTAAAGTTTAAAGAAATTGTATTAATTGCAACTGAATTCATTTTAAGAATTTCTTTTATTGTTCACCTGCATTTTCATGCACGAATATGTGTATCTTCTGTTTCAGCATTATTGCTGTGGGCTATGAAGCACGGGCATTTGGCGTGACACGCAACATGATGGGTGACGATGCCAAGAAACTCTGTCCTGACATCCAGTTTGCCAGGGTACCAGAGGTCAGGGGGAAGGCTGACCTGACCAAGTGAGACATTTTCATTTTTTTCCCCAGATTTTAACACACTGAGCCAGCCAGTACTGTTTAAAGTAAAAGGGGCTGCATGTAAAAGGGGTTTATATTCAAAACTCCCAAGTTTGTGAGTTGTCCTAGAAAAAGTTACTTACCAGATAAGGAGACAGGACAACCATGTTAGAGGTGCTTAGAGGCACCAAGCTGTTTTGGCACCACCCTTGAACTATCATGGATTCATCTGCTGTTGTTGTAGTGTATCAAAGTTGAATAGGTTAATGTGAGAATATAGGTAGAGGGGAAGTAACAAAAATCTCATAAACATTAACTCATTCAGCCCTGACGCACTACAGCAGGATATGGGTCGACCATGATAATTCAAAGGTGTCGGCACCAACCTAATCTGGCACTGCCTTTGAATTATCATGGTCGATCTATCTCCTGCAACAGGTGCATAGTCGTTAGATGACGCCTCCCTAATTTGGGAAATACGTGCGCTGGACTGAATGAGTTAAAACTCATATCCAATTCCAATCCAAAATAATGTTCTTACTATTGGTCTGTCAAACGAATACATTTTTTTCAAAATGAACAGCACTCGTGTGGTACTACCGGTAGCTGCTACCATAATCGTTTTTGTAAAGTACATACATATAAATGATTAGAATAACTTGCAGGTTAACTTGTGTATGCCGTATCATAAAACTGTGATACACATACACACAAACACACATGTATATAAAAACAGAAAATGGTAGGGTAGAAGAACACCTTTTCTGTACTTTTGTGCTGATTTTTACCTTATAGCTTCAAGCTATTGTATTAGGTCCAAAAATCCCAAACCAGCACACAGGCTAGTGGTGACCATGCATCTCATTTTGCAGATATCGTGAAGCTGGGGCAGAAGTAATCCAAGTGATGAGTCAGTTTAGCTCTTGTGTGGAACGAGCAAGCATTGATGAGGCATATCTGGACATGACAAAAGAAGCAGAAAGGCGCCTGAAAAGCTCTGTGTCTGGAATGGTCAGCATCGGCCAGTTGCCCAACACATTTGTGGAAGGCTGGAAAGATGAGCCATCCAAAAGAAGGGAGGAAGAAGACAGAGATATTGAGAAAACTGGTACCAAAGGTTTGCCTATTATTTCAGCTGTATCTAATTTTAAGCATGGATGACAGTCTTCAGTCCTTCAGAATGATTCAGCTTTTTTCAAAATCTAAAAATTTCAGCTTTTTATTTCAGACAGAACGGGCCTTCAGTCAGCCTGTTCCTTCAGCAAAAGACATAAATTGTCATGAGCAGGGGCTCTTGAGAATTGATGTCTCTTGCTGGCCATATAGATCATGGGACCGTTTTTAGTCATTTCAGTTTTTGTGCCCTGTCACCCATGGAAATGCGAGGCAAAGGTTGTGAATGGTATGCGTAGTTCAAGATGTCCTGGTGTCATTTGGGTCTAAATCTTAAAATGTGTGAGGTCTAGAATCACAGACCAGCACACAACTGGTTTGATGAAACTAGGTTATGTGTTGAAGTTAAAATACACTAAAATGCAGTTTTGAAACAAAAGGAATTATTTTGCTTGTTTTCAAATTTTACCATACGTGCAATTGTTACGTAAGTCAATTTCTGGATGGATAAATGGATGATTTGACAGACGTATAGATGGATGGATTTAGGTGAAGAAGATTGATTGGTTGGTGGCTCAACTGATTAAGGCTAGCAACCCTGTGGTACCACTGGTCCTGTCAACAGTACGTATGAAGGGGTGAATTGACTCATTTACCTTCACAGATAAGGCAATGCAGAGAAGCACTGGGGACTGGCTGAGCAAAGTCTACAATTCTGAGGAAACCAATAATGGAGACCGTCTGCTTGCCATGGCAGCTGTCATCGTTGAGGAGATGCGGGCAGCCATATTTGAACAAACTGGATTCCGCTGTTCTGCAGGCATCGCTCACAATAAGGCATGGACTTTTTCTGTTTAACCCATATCATACTGAGGCTAAATTTGTACACTGCCATAAATGCAAGCTACATTTCAGTACCTACAGATAAAGATATAGACCAATGGCTTTAGTTCAAGGGTAGTGCCAGAATAGCTTGGCGCCTAGAGGCGCCAAGCTGTTCTGGCACTACCTTAAAACTATCTTAGTCAAACTTATTTCACACACTGGTGTATTCTGAATGATAGGGGTTAACCATAGCATTTTGTACTTGAAATAGACACAAATTATTTTTACCATCTTGTGCATGCATCCACTGACAGTATGGTGGCTACATGCGCAAAGGGGGTAAAGGCTGAAAGGAGTGTCATGTACAGCAACTCATTGTAGATGAGCAAGATAAGATGTGATACATTATGATAGTGTTGTGTTTATTTTCAGTGGTTTATAAATGACCAGACGCTTGTTAACCCATATCATGCTGAGGCTAAAAGCTTCAAATTTGTACACTGCCGTGCAAGCTACATTATAGTACTTACAGACGAGGATATAGACCAATGGCTTTAGTTCAAGGGTGGTGCCAGAATAGCTTGGCGCCTACAGGCGCCAAGCTATTCTGGCACTACCCTTGAACTATTTTAGTCAAACTTATTTCACACAATAGTGTATTGTTGCGAATGATAAGTGTTAACACATTCAATGGACCCCGCATCAACAGCTGTGAAAATGTTGTATAACGTTGA